>JAVSCE010002440.1:0-732514 GCA_032199065.1 Smutsia gigantea
AATGTGCCCACATGCCTGGAAAAGTAAGTGCCATGTTAATGACAGTAGGCTGAATTTTATACTTTTTTAAATTCAAAGTATTATTTTTTAAATATGAATCTTGAAGCAAAAACAGTCTAGCTCACACTAGAGAAATTAAAATTTGCACATACTTCACACTTGTTAGTTTGACGACATACAACACAAATGAAAAACATATTTATCTTGATTTTAAAAATAAAACACATCAAAGTGATTACATTTAATTCAGGATCAGTCAGTAGTCTCTACGACATCATAAATTTAGGTCCTCACTGAAATCAGATTACATCACACCTATTTAAATGATATTACTATCCCCAATAATTTAATAAGCTGGTCTCTTCAAAAGAATTGAAAAGCAAATGTTTCCTTGTGCATATAAATTCTCTTGATCTTCATATATGTTCATATATAGTCTTCAATATAAAAAATAGAACAAAAGAATACAGCAATATTCCTTTAAAGTATAAAAACTGAAAGCAACCCAAACGCTTAGGAACAAGAATGTGATTACAGAGACTGTTATCAACAGAATATGAAAAGTATGCAACTGTGAAAAAAAGAAAGACTATGATAAAACATTAAGAGATGTTTGAATTAACATTAAAAGAAAAATGAATTTTCTCCTAAATACAGTAAACTGCATCAGAGGTATGTAAAGATAGAGCTATGCTTGATAGATCAAAATGTACTAAGAAAAACATGGACATTAGAGTACAATAAAACATCCAGAAGCCTGGGAGGCACTCATTAACACGAAGTTACACAGAAAGCTCAATTTCATCATCTATAAAATAGGAATAATAAAACCTACTTGGCCAATAGGTGGGGTGCCCTATAGTAAAGGTTATTATTGTAATTAAAATCAAAATAATAGCAATTTTGTTAAATCTTTAGGTGAAAAGGGTGAAAGTGGGTTCCTTCCACTGGACTTTAAACAAAGTACATCCATATTAATCAATTTTCTCTTACTAGAATTACTGGAAAAAATAAGGATTAAAAGGCTCTATTAGACATGTTTTATATAACATTTATTACATATTTTAGTAACAATATAATTCTGAAAAAGAGAAAGGAGTAATCTCTAAATTCCCTGGCAACCACTGTCACCATTTGGTGTGCTTCTCCAGAGCTATAATCATGTCACATGTCACTTGCATCCTGTTTTTTTTTCTCCATTTCACCCTACACTCTAAACATTTTTCCACTCAACTCGTCTTCATAATCATCACTCCTAATGATTGGATTATGTTAATACTATACTTGTACTAATTGTAATTATCACTCACAAGAAGTGCCTAGTAAACATTAATGAGTAAATGTTCACACCATAATCGTCCAAATTATTCCCCTGCTGCAAGGAATTTATACTACTTTAAACCTGCGCTTTGATGGACATCCCACTTTCCACAACGTTGGATTAATCATTAAAATAAGAATCTACATTTGCCAATGCATGACACAGCAGGAAATGAACACAATGTTTTGCTTACAAACAACACATCTTCCAAAAGAAACCTGAATCATGATGGGGAAAAAACAAAAACAAAAATTGTAGGCTGGTTTGACTGTCGAAGCTCCGGGTGGGTGGAGAAATGACTTCGCAATAAAACACAGGTGTACAAACGGGCTCCCTCGTCAGCAGCGACCACGGTCGCCAGCGCCTGGCATATTCTTCCAGAGACATTTTCATCCACTAATGCACTTGTGTGCGCACACACCTTTTCCTACACAAATCGCACGTCCCGACAGTCACTGCCCTGCACGCCGGATTCTGAACTTCCTCTCGGGGATGGTCCCACCCTCATCAGCACTTACAGGTCAGCCGCGGCGCAGCTGACCCCACTACAGGGCACCGCACACCTAACCGTCTCCTAACTGCTGATGGCCACCCGGAGCCACGCTTTCCGCTACCTCGAGACCATCATTCTCTCGCACGTCAGAACACCTGTGTGAAGAATATGCATCTAGAAGTTTCCCTGCTTCCAGAGGTGAGTCTGTTTTTAATTTTGAAAGCCACGGCTCTCCCAGGGCAGCCGCGCTCAGCGCTCCCTCCACTAAACAGGGACCGGGCGGGGGCTTCTGCCGGGCCGGGGCGCCGCGACCCCCGAGGACGCCCGCCCGCTGTGGAGCCAAGGCCGCGGCGCCCGCCCACGCCCTACGGCCCGCTCACCATTGGAACGACTGCCCGACTCGTTCTTGCAGTAGCCGCAGAGGTAGGAGTCCTCGCCCTCAAAATACTCCACGATGCTGGGTGAAAGAGCGGCCCAGGAAGCCATGGCCCCGGCCTTCCAAACGCGACGCACCCAGCGTTCAGCTGCCGCTGCCGCCGCCACCCCACAATGCACCGCGCTGCCTGAGCGCCCCAGAGGAACGCACGAAGCTGCCCCGATGCCTGCAGGGCCGGCCTTGCCTGAAGGCCGGCGGCACTGACGCCGCCCGCACCATCTTAACCGAGGGCAACCTTCAGCTGTTTCCGTTCCTTCCCCTAGAGGAACAGCCATATTCGGTGAGGCGGAGAACCGGGGCGTGAACAGAGACAGTCTGGGAAGAAACGAGTAGGAAAGGGAAGAGGGAGTGAGGGACCTGGGCCTGTGCGCTGCCCCGCGAGGGGCTGGCCCCGGGTGCCGCCGGCAGTGCGGGGGGATTGGACGCGAGGCGGCCGCACCAGCCGCATCGACGGGGACACTCACCGCAGGACGCCTTGCCCTCCTCCAAGTCGCAGTAGCCGCAACGGTAGCCGGCCTTGAGCCCCTTGTACTCCACCACGGAGGCCATGGCAGCCTCCAGGGTCCGCGCGGGCCGGCCACGCCTCTCGGCGTCCGGGTAGACGGCGACGGGACGCGGGGGCCCGCGGCGGGGAGGAGTGGGGAGCGAGGCCCGGCGAGGTGCGTCCTAGCGTTAGGGCTCCGCGCCCCAAGCGCCTCCTCGAGGCCCGGTCCGTTAGTGTCGACTGTAGTCGTGCCCCCAGCCCCCGAGATAGGGTCAGCCCTTTGCATACTCCATTGCAGAGCCAATCCACAGCAGCGCGTTGTCGGCCGCATTTTAAAGATAGGAAACTGATTGTGGCTGTGACGCAAAGTCCTTTCCTGCAGGTCTTAGTTTAAAAGTGAACCGTCTCAGGCTGCCCCAGGCCACCACGAAGGTAGACAACTCAGCTTCTTCCAAACCAGCAAGCGCTCACTTAAATGCCCATACCTGTGTACAGGAGCAGGCATTGTGAAAGGTCGAGGTAGGTGAATTTGAAGAATATTTAATGCTCTTGGAGGAAACAATTCCCAGAGCCAGTTGCTGCCTTCTGCCTCTATAGCCCAGTGCCACTGTATCTTAGAACTTAAAAAGAGTAGCTGGAAATCTAGGGGTTTTTTTAATGTACGATTTTCAAATGTTACTATAAAATAAGGTTTGAACCGTACAGGCCAAACAAAATATTTATATAGGCTAAATTTGTCCTAGGGCAAGCACTCTTTTGAAGGGAATTTCTAAGGGAGTAATGGTCTGAGGCAAAGTGTAAAAATGAGTACTTCAACCATTGTAATATCCTTAATCTTTACCTCTGTGTGCACAGACAGTTGAAGCCTGTGTGTCCTTATATTTTCTCCAGTCAACCATAAAGCTGATTATTTTTGCAGTCTTTAAAAGAGTGAAATTATGAACGTTGGAGAAACAGAGGTAAAATTTGAGGCCTGTTTCAACATTCTTGACCCCAAGGTCTACTGTGTTGGATATGTGCCTGGTTAAGTTGAAGAGGTTTCTCAGTGGCCAAGTGACCTGTTGTATTACTGAGCATCACTTATCCTCACACACTGGGTAAGACCTAAGGGATAGCGTGCAGGAGGTTCTCAGGGCCCCTCTAACTTTGAACTATTCCTCCAACTCTTTAGACTTGCAAGTTCCTTACTATATCTCAGTATACATGTCCTTAAGACACACCTCATCTATTTTGACCATTATAGCAGATTTGACTTCCTGGTTCTTTCTCAGACAGGCTCTCATTCTGAAGGAAAGTAAAGGCCTGAGGAATCAGAGCGGAATACCGTGCTCAGGACAGAGAGTAGGAGGCCAGAAGGTTTTTCAGTCTTTTCTTACAGTCCTGTCCTGCTTTACTACTGTCCCTTTGAAAGCCCAACCTTATCCCAGGCCCTAGACCAACTCAGCCAGGGTGCACCAGGATATGCCAATCTTGAACACTGAGAATGTCCAAAGTCCTGGGCATATGTGTTAACTCATTTACTCCTCACAGTAACTTCACAACAACGAAACCAAGACCAGAGAGGCTAAATAATATGCCCAAGATCACACAATTAGTAAGACCTATAGGAGAGGGAAAAGACAATAAAAGTAAAAAAAAGTGAGGAAAAGATACCAGTGATTACTAGATTTGGACTTACACAGATGTCTGTATTTTGCTGAAGGTCAGAGACAGTTTTCATCCTTGACCCAATGAGAAAAATAATGCAGAGCTTCATTTAGTTTCCCACTTTTTTGTGGGGTACAGAGGAAAGACACTATTAGAATATCCTTTTAGTTATGAAATTGCCAGCAATAAACAGTTGTCTTTGTTTTTAATTTTCTTACCTAATAATAATATGCTGACAACAGTATGTCATGGTGACAATGCATGTTTGAGCCCGTATCACTGAATGTGAAACTGAATCTGCAGAGCTTAAGAGTGAGGCTCAATACTAGGGCTCTGATCCTGTGAAGGAATCTACATGGATGGGCCAAGTTCATGTTTCTTGAATTAAAGGAATGAAGTTAAATACATTCCTCTTTCCTTCCTAAGAAAAATGTGAATAGATGGGACCTAAATCAGGGCAAAAAAGAGTAACATACAGATAATCTGAGACAGATAAGAGGGATACCTTAGGAAGAGGTGTAGTGTGAGCAGAGGTAGACACATGGATAGGAGCAAGGGGTCTCAGGTACAGGTGGTGATAGAGTTCCAGAAGATGCTTTCCTCTGTGGGCCACTCCACCTGGAGGCCTCAGATTAGAGCCCTTCCCTCCCCTGTGTACACATGCACTCTCCAATTGCTAATTGCTAGCCCTTATGGCTATTGAGCACCTAAAGTGTGGCTAGTGCAACAGGGAGACTTCACTTTTAACTTTACTTAAATTTATTTGAAATTTTAAATTGCAGCAATATAGAACATTAAGCAGGATAAATGCAAAAAAAATGTAGGCCTAATCATTCAAACTGCAGAAAATCAAAGACAAACAAAAAAGTCTTGAAAAAAGAAAAACCTCTTACCTATAGAGGAGCAAGGATAAGAATTACATCAGACTTCTCTTCTGAAAACACATAAGCAGCAGAGAGGGAAATGAAATAAAGTGTTGTGAGAAAGCAAACACCAGCCTAGAATTCTGTATCAAATGAAATTATTCTCCAAAACTCAAACAGAAGTAAAGAAATTCTTAGACAAAAATGGAGGGAATTTGTCACTGGTAGAACTGATTTGCAAGAAATGTTAAATTATTTAGAAAGAAGGAAAATAATATAGATCAGAAACTCAATTCATAAAGAAATTGAGAAATGCATAAAGGAGCATTAAAGAAGGAATAAAACTAAATTTTTCATTTTTTTTAATATAATTGATCTAACAACACATGGTTCAAAATAGCAATTTGGAAAGGGTAATTACAGTTTATGGATAAGTGAAATGAATGTTATAAGGGATTAGAGGGAGGAACTGGGAATATTCTGATAAGGTACCTACATTGCCTGTGAAATGATATAGTGTTATTTGAAACAGAACTTGGATTAGTTGTAAATGTACACTGCAAACTCAAGGGCAACATTTAAGAAGGCAAAAAAAAAGTATAATTGCTATGCTAAGAGAGGAGGAAGAAATTAGAATCATGAAATGCCAATTAAAACCAGAGAAGGGAGAAAAAGAGAGGAAGACGAATAAAAGCAACAAATAGAAACAGTAAGTAATATGGTAGATATTACTCTAGTTATATCAATAATCATTAAATGTCAGTGGTCCAAATATACCAATTAGAAGATAAAGACTGTCAGAGTAGATAAAAAATTAAGACCCAACTATATGTTATCTACAAAAAAAAATCACCCACTTTAAACATAAACACACATAAGTCTAAAAGCTACATTAATTTCAGACAAAGTAAACTTCAGAACAAGGAAAATTCAGGATAAAGAGGGACAATACAAAATGATAAAGGGCTCAATTCTTCAAGAAGACAAAACAATCTTTGCTATGTATGTGCCATGTACCTAGCACAGAATAGCAAAATATGTGAGGCAAAAACTGATAGAATTGGAAGGAGAAATAGATGAACCCCCTATTGTATTAGAGACCTCTATCAATAACTGATAGAGCTAACAAACAGAAAATCAGTAAGAATGTAATTGAACTCAAAACCATCAACCAGCTAGACCTGACATCTATAGAATGCTTCGTCCAACAGCGTCAGAATACACATTCCTCTCAAGCTCACATGGAACATTCACAAAATTGGCCACATTCTAGGAAATAAAAAACAAATTTTAAAGAACAGGAATCATACAAAATATGCTCTCAGACCACAGTGGAATTAAACTAGAAATCAGTAACAGAAAAGTAGCTATAGAATTCCAAAATACTCAAAAGTTAAACACACTTCTAAACACCGGTGTAAGAAGTTTCAAGAGAGATTTAGAAATATTTTGAACTAATTGAAAATGAAAATACAGTTTATAACTGTGTGGGATGCAGCAAAAGCAGTGCTTAGAGGAAAATTTTTGGCATTGAATGCATATATTAGAACAGATGTAAAATCAATAAGCTGTCTCAGGAAACTAGAGAAAGAAGAGCAAATTAAAATAGCAAGAAAAAAAGCAAAAATAAATGAAATTGAATACAGGGATAGAGAAAGTCAACAAACCAAAAGCTAGTTCTTTGAAAGGATCAATAAACTTGATAAATCTCTAGTGAGTCTAATTAAGAAAAAAGACAAATTACCAATATCAGAAATGAAAGGACCATCACTACTGATCCCATGGACATTGAAAAGATAATAAAAGCATATTACAAACAACTCTGTGCCCATACATATGATAACCAAGAGGAAACAATTAATTCCTTGAAAGGCAATGCACCAAAACTCACACAAGAAGAAAGATAATCTGCTTAGGGCTTATATCTAAAGAAATGGTATCGATAATAGTGACCTTTTATCAATAGAAAACAGAAAGTACCAGGCCCAGCTGGGTTCATTGGTGAATTCTACCAAACCTTTAAGGGAGAAATTATACCAGCTTTCTACAGTCTGGTATCTAAAACACAGAAAGAACTCTTAAAATTCTCAGCAATAAGAAAACAAATAACCCACTTAAAAATAGGCAAAAAATCTGGATACCTCCCAAAGAAGGTAAACAGATGGCAAATAAGCATATGAAAAGATGCTCAGCATCATATGTCATTAGCAAGTTGCAAATTATAATAATAAAATACCACTACATACCTATTAGAATGGCTGAAATTCAGAACACTAACACCAAATACTAGTGAGGATGAGGAACAATAAGTCTCATTCATTGCTGGTGGGGATGCAAGATATACCACTTTGAACATTTGGGCAGTTTCTTATGAAACTAAATGTACTCTTACCATACGATCCAGTAATTGTGCTCCCTGATATATTCCCAAATGAGTTGAAAACTTATGCCCACACAAAAACCTGCACATGAATGTTCACAACAGCTTTATTCATAATTGCCAAAACTTGGAAATGACTAAGATGTCCTAAGACAGGTGAATGGATAAACCAACAGTGGTACATCCATACAATGTAATATTATTCAGCAATGAGAAGACATGAGCTATTGAACCATGAAAAGACATGGAGGAACATTAAAACCATATTGTTATGTGAAATAAGCCAATCTGAAGAAGTCTTTCAACATGAAAAAGCCACAGTGGATGATTCCAACTATTTAACATTCTGGGAATGGCAAAACTATGGTGACAGTAAAAAGATCAGTGGTTGACAGGGGTTTAGGGTACAGATTGAGGGATAAATAGCTGAACATAAAGGATTTTTAGGGCAGGATACACTGCCCTATGATGCAGTAATGATGGACACCAGACATCACACATTTGTCAAAAAACATGGCATGTAGAACACAAAGAGTGAGCCTTAATGTAAACTATAGATTTTAGTTAATGTAGCAATATTGGTTCATCAATATAGTGAATGTGCCACATTAATACAAGACATAAATAATAGAGGGAATTTGGAGGAAGAGAGTACTTTTTTATCACTAGTTCTGTAAACTATACTGTTCTAAAAATCACTAAGATTTTATTAAGAGTATAAAATTTTTAAATTGATAAAACATCATTTTATCAACTGATAAAACATGTTGAAATGATATATTTTGGATATCCTGAGTTAAAATATATCACTAAAATTAACCTCACCTATTTTCCTTTTTTTAATGTAGCTCCTAGAAAAATTTAAATTATATCTGTGACTCACATTCTTTTTTCGTTGAACAATGCTGGCCTGGAACCAAGTTCTTGTAGCTCCACCCAGTTCTCTACTTGTCTGGGCTTCTGGGCCCTGCAGTTTCAGGATTTTTTCTCTAGTGCCACTTCATTTTAATCACATTCTTCTTTTTGGCTCTCTTTTTTCCCCCCAAAGTGGGTGCACCATTCCTGGAGGTACTGAAATACCAGGTTGATGCACGGAGTGGACAGAGTAAGCTCATATTCCATCTCTCTGCTCCAAAATTCCGTTTAATATATTGTCCTGGATATATAGATATTAAGATATAAACATAGAGAGGACATACAGATATTAAACTGATAAGAACAGATGCCACACTTAATCTTAGCCAAAAGGCCGAGAAGCTGTTTTAATCATCGTCCTAGTTCTCCATTTGTTTGGGAATTCATCAAAATTCTACATATTCTGGAATCAGGTTCTCTCCTGTACTCTACACCCCAGCATACTGGAGCCTCTTGCATCTCTCCATATTATACTTTGCTTGTGCAACTTCTTCCCATTAATAACCACTCTGGTAGAGTCACCTTTTCCTTGGTTGGTCTCAGGAGTGTCTCTCATGTTTCTGTGACTCAGAATGTGCTCCCCAAGGAGTCCTCCTTGTTCAGTCCCACCTGACACCAATGACTCCTGCCTTTTGGTTTCCCTCCTTTCTTAAGCATCCCATTTATATCACTGTCACATGTGAGCACTTGTGTATGTATCTTGCTTCCCTAATTGGATTGTAAACTTTACAAAGGTACTGGCTTTCCACTCCTCCAGTATTCCAAGGCTAGGTGGGATGGCATGTGCTTAAGATCACAAGCTTTGCTTTTAGACGTCCGAGTTTCAGTCTCCCACTTGGCAACTGTATGGCCTTGAACACATAACTTAACTCTCTTAGCCCAGTTTCCTCAGACAGAAAAAGGGGAGAATAATAGCATCACCTCATCGGGTGGTTGGATGTCAGTGTGTTATATTTAGATACTATTAGAGGCACTTTTATTTTTATTGAATTTGTTTTCAGACTTCTGCCAAATGGTGACAACAGGCAAGGTGCAGTTTCCAATGGCAGACAGTAATCTGTGATTATACTGCCAAGTTTATTTTAAGTTCCCTGACATGAAAAACAGTTAACCATAATTTCATTTCAGGAACTATCATAATCTTCCCCAGCTAGGACTTCTCAGAACTATTTTAACATATTTCATGATTTTTGACAAAGGATTAAAATAGATATATGATAAAATACTTGTTAACAAAGAGTTCTTTTTTTATATTTATCACAGTAAAACACAACTCAGGCAATCTTTTGCTTATGTTAGGGCAAAGTCAAGTGTTTGTTTCAACCTGTTTTTCTATCAAGAAGGTTCTTTGTTTATCTCCCTGGCTTATATTCTTATATTCCCCCAGTTTCTTTTCAGGAAAGAGAAACAATTTTTAATTTAGAGTATTTTTAGGTCCACATGATTGTCTTTCTCTAAGTTTTATTTTAATAAAGCTGATGCCTTACAGAGTTCACATTAAGAATTGTGTACTTTTCTTTATCAAAAAAGAGGCTTCTGTTGTTTTCATAGGAGGTTAAGTAAGATACTGCCTTTTTGCACTTTACATAGTGTCTGGCTCCTCATCAATGAACATTAGACAGCTGTGATAGGATGCTGTCAGGTCATAGGTGTTATGAAAATTTTGGCTGAATTAATAACATGAGTTTGACATCTTAGTGGCATGACTTTTTTTTAGTTTTTAAATGATATCTTGTGAATATTAAAATGAATTTGAAATTTAGTTCAGTACTTCGGTATGGAAACAGACTGAAATCAGTCAAGGACTGGTGTTTGACTTTTTAAAGCATAAAATACCCATATTTACTTTCTTAACTCTGCTTTACTTCTGAATGAGCCTGGGGCTACAGTCTCAAGCACATTTCTACAAACAGGACATTTGGGGATTGCCGGGGCCTGCAGGCAGGAGTCGAACTGTTCCTGAGTGGGGGCGTCCGGCTGTATATACAAGATGACAGGAGGGCAAACCGTCTGGTGCGGAATGCAAAATGCAGAGAAGCTTTATTCTGGCATGGCTTATATACACATGAATTGCCTACAGATTAGATTTACACACCCTTCTCAAGGACCTCAATCCAATCACTTAAGTATTGACCACAGATCAATACAATGGGACATTAATGGAATACTTAAGTCACATATGCCTGGGGGCATCTGGTCCAGGTGGCTGGCCTTGAGATAAGACCTCCCTACATTCCTGAGATACATGTCCCTGGAATTTAGAAAACTTTGCAAGGTTTCTTTCAGAGTCAGGCCCGGATCAGGCCTTAGATGGAGACTAGGCACAAAAACACAATCAGTCCTGTCCTGTACTCTTGCTCCTTTTGTCCCAACTGCTCCCCACAGAAGAGAGAGATTTTATTCCTATAATAAAGAAGCCAGGTTATAATAAGTAAGTGTATTTTCTCCTTTTCATATATTTTTTAAAGAACTAAAGAATTCTTAATGGGAAAAGTATAAACAGTGAGGACTTTATTCAGACGATGCAGCTTAAATATGTGGTGAAGAGTATCTTGAAGTGAATATACACAATCAGTTTTCATAAATTTTTATTTCAACATTGGTATATTTTCTGAAGTAATGACCAGTTATGAACATAATTTAAAAATATGACTAAAAGTATACTAAACAGTGTAAAAGCTCAAAACCCCCATAGCAGCAACAGTATCTAGCTTAGTGACCTACCCTCAAGTGATGAGACCATGTGGCTAGGCCATCTGCATATTCATCTGACCTCCACCAAGTACAGTAAGCATGTGTGCAGGATCCACTCCAAGGTACTTCACGGATTCTGTTTTTATGCAAGATACACAATATATATTCCACAAAAAACAAAAATGAAAAAGATGCCTTCTCAGTCAGTCCAACAAGAAGATATACCCATTATAAATATATATGCACCCAACACAGGAGCACCAGCATATCTGAAACAAATACTAACAGAATTAAAGGAGGAAATAGACAGCAATGCATTCATTTTAGGAGACTTCAACACACCACTAACTCCAAAGGACAGATCAACCAGACAGAAAATAAGTAAAGACACAGAGGCACTGAACAACACACTAGAACAGATGGACCTAACAGACATCTACAGAACTCTACACCCAAAAGCAACAGGATACACATTCTTCTCAAGTGCACATGGAACATTTTCCAGAATAGACCACATACTAGGCCACAAAAAGAACCTCAGTAATTTCAAAAATATTGAAATCCTACCAACCAACTTCTCAGATCACAAAGGTATAAAACTAGAAATAAATTTTAGAAAGAAATCAAAAAGGCTCACAAATACATGGAGACTTAACAACATTCTCCTAATTAATCAATGGGTTAACGACCAAATCAAAACAGAAATCAAAGAATATATGGAGACTAATGACAACAACAACACAAAGCCACAACTTCTGTGGGACGCAGCAAAGGCAGTTCTAAGAGGAAAGTATATTGCAATCCAGGCCTATTTAAAGAAGGAAGAACATTCCCAAATGAATAGTCTAAAGACACAATTACTGAAATTGGAAAAAGAAGAACAAATGAGGCCCAAAGTCACCAGAAGGAGGGACATAATAAAGATTAGAGAAGAAATAAATAAAATTGAGAAGAATAAAACAATAGAAAAAATCAATAAAACCAAGAGCTGGTTCTTTGAAAAAATAAACAAAATAGATAAACCCCTAGCCAGACTCATTAAGAGAAAAAGAGAATCTACACACATAAACACAATCAGAAATGAGAAAGGAAAAATCACGACGGACCCCACAGAAATACAAAGAATCATAAGAGAATATTATGAGAATCTATATGCTAACAAGCTGGAAAACATAGAAGAAATGGACAACTTCTTAGAAAAATACAACCTTCCAAGACTGACCAAGCAGGAAACAGAAAAAAAACTAAACAGACCAATCACCAGCGACGAAATCGAATTGGTAATCAAAAAACTACCCAAGAACAAAACCCCTGGGCCTGATGGATTCACCTCTGAATTCTACCAGACATATAGAGAAGAAATAACACCGATTCTCCTTAAAGTTTTCCAAAAAATAGAAGAGGAGGGAATACTTCCAAACTCATTCTATGAAGCCAGCATCACTCTAATACCAAAACCGGGCAAAGACCTCACCAAAAAAGAAAATTACAGACCAATATCCCTGATGAACGTAGATGCAAAAATACTCAACAAAATATTAGCAAACCGAATTCAAAAATACATCAAGAGGATCATACACCATGATCAAGTGGGATTCATCCCAGGGATGCAAGGATGGTACAACATTCGAAAATCCATCAACATCATCCACCACATCAACAAAAAGAAGAACAAAAACCACATGATCATCTCCATAGATGCTGAAAAAGCATTTGACAAAATTCAGCATCCATTCTGATTAAAACTCTCAACAAAATGGGTATAGACGGCAAGTACCTCAACATCATAAAGGCCATATATGACAAACCCACAGCTAACATCATACTTAACAGGCGAGACGCTGAAAGCTTTTCATCTAAGATCGGGAACAAGACAGGGATGCCCACTCTCTCCACTGTTATTCAACATAGTACTGGAGGTCCTAGCCACGGCAATCAGACAAAACAAAGACATACAAGGCATCCAGATTGGTAAAGAAGAAGTCAAATTGTCACTATTTGCAGATGACATGATACTGTACATAAAAAACCCTAAAGATTCCACTCCAAAACTACTAGAACTAATATCTGAATTCAGCAAAGTTGCAGGATACAAAATTAACACACAGAAATCTGTTGCTTTCCTATACACTAATGATGAACTAACAGAAAGAGAAATCAGAAAACAATTCCATTCACAATTGCATCAAAAAGAATAAAATACCTAGGAATAAACCTAACGAAGGAAGTGAAAGACCTGTACTCTGAAACTACAAGACACTCCTAAGAGAAATTAAAGAGGACACTAACAAATGGAAATGCATCCCATGCTCTTGGCTAGGAAGAATAAATATTGTCAAAATGGCTATACTACCTAAAGCAATCTACAGATTCAATGCAATCCCTATCAAACTACCAACAGCTTTCTTCAATGAACTGGAACAAATAATTCTAAAATTCATATGGAACCACAAAGACCCCGAATAGCCAAAGCAATCCTGAGAAGGAGGAATCAAACAGGGGGAATTACACTCCCTGACTTCAAGCTCTACTACAAAGCCACAGTAATCAAGACAATTTGGTATTGGCACAAAAACAGACCCACAGACCAGTGGAACAGAATAGAAAATCCAAACATTAACCCAAACATATACAGTCAGTTAATATTTGATAAAGGAGCCTTGGATATACAATGGGGAGATGACAGCTTCTTCAGCAGCTGGTGTTGGAAAAACTGGACAGCTACATGTAAGAGAATGAAACTGGACTACTGTCTAGCCCCATACACAAAGGTAAACTCAAGGTGGATCAAAGACTTGAATGTAAGTCATGAAACCATAAAACTCTTAGAAAAAAACATAGGCAAAAATCTCATGGACATAAACATGAGCAACTTCTTCATGAACATATCTCCCGGGCAAGGGAAACAAAAGCAAAAATGAACAAGTGGGACTATATCAAGCTGAAAAGCTTCTGTACAGCAAAGGACACCATCAGTAGAACAAAAAGACATCCTACAGTATGGGAGAATATATTCATAAAAAACGTATCTGATAAAGGGTTGACATCCAAAATATATAAAGAACTCATGCACCTTAACAAACAGAAAGCAAATAATCCAATTAAGAAATGGGCAGAGGACATGAATAGACACTTCTCCAAAGAAGAAATTCAGATGGCCAAGAGGCACATGAAAAGATGCTCCACATTGCTAATCATCAGAGAAATGCAGATTAAAACCACAATGAGATATCACCTCACACCAGTGAGGATGGCCAACATCCAAAACACAAACAACAACAAATGTTGGCGAGGATGTGGAGAAAAGGGAACCCTCCTACACTGCTGGTGGGACTGCAAATTAGTTCAACCATTGTGGAAAGCAGTGTGGAGGTTCCTCAAAAGACTCACAATAGAAATACCATTTGACCCAGGAATTCCACTCCTAGGAATTTACCCTAAGAATGCAGCAGCCCAATTTGAAAAAGACAGATGCACCCCTATGTTTATTGCAGCACTATTTACAATAGCCAAGAAATGGAAGCAACCTAAGTGTCCATCAGTAGATGAATGGATAAAGAAGAGGTGGTACATATACACAATGGAATATTATTCAGCCATAAGAAGAAAACAAATCCTACCATTTGCAACAACATGGATGGAGCTAGAGGGTATTATGCTCAGTGAAATAAGCCAAGCCGAAAAAGACAAGTATCAAATGATTTCACTCATATGTGGAGTATAAGAAGAAAGAAAAAAACTGAAGGAACAAAACAGCAGCAGACTCACAGAACCCAAGAACGGACTAATAGTTACCAAAGGGAAAGGGACTGGGGAAAATGGGCGGGAAGGGAGGGATAAGAGGGAAAAAGGGCATTACGATTAGCAGATGTAATGTTGGGGGGGCACGGGGAGGGCAGTACAACTCAGAGAAGACAAGTAGTGATTCTATAGCATCTCACTACGCTGATGGACAGTGACTGTAATGGGGTTGGTGGGGGGGACCTGATGAAGGGGTAGTTTAATAATCGTAATATTGCACATGTAATTGTAAATTAATGATAATAAAATAAATTATATTAAAAACAACAACAAAATAAAAGAGGCTAAAATTCAGAGAGGATAATAACTTATATGAAATCACACAGCTGGGATTCAGATCTAGTAAACTTGCTCCAAAGAATTTTTTTTTTACCTCTCATCTGCAATTTTCTAATATTAATTACCATATTAAATAGCATGAAGGTTACTTCAAGTAATGCTCATGGAAAAGGAACTTTCATATAAAATAATGCAAAGCTCTTTATTCGAAATAGAAACATGGAATAAAAAGAATCATGGACATGTATGCACATGTTGAACTTACAAGATATTTCAAAATTACTGTACAATTGTTAATTGGAAAAATCATTCATTTTCCAGATATTTTGTAAGAAAGAATTCATTCTGACACATTTTTCCTTCTTCATGTCAAAGTTATAATGTTCTATAAACAGGGTTTCTAATGGATTTGCTGGCAGCCCCTTAAATCATTCAGTGAATGCTACAATAGACAGTTTGTGCTCGGGCTTGCTTTAATCACTTATGAAAATTTTTGTTGTGTTTGCTTAGTGTAAAAATGTTTGCTTGCCAAATGAACTCAAAATAAAAGCCTGCACGCAATCTTCTATATGCAGAGCCTTCCAGCTCTGTTGTGTGTATGTGTGCATGCATGAGTGTGCATTCATTCATCTAGTTCTTCAATTGTGTACTACTGTATGCTATTGTATTTATTCCCAAGGATATTATAGTGAATATAAGAAACATTTTTTGACCTCATATAGCTTATCATTTAATGAAGTGGCAGGAAAAAATTAAGCAATTAAAGAAAATAATCATACATTTTGATTAAGTGTTACAAAAGATATGTGTAAGTGGCTGATTTTATTTGGGGTTGGCCAATTTTGATAAGATGATCAAAGGATGTCTTTCTAAGTACTAATTCTAAAGACATGAAGCCCATATTCTCTAAATCTTTTTTCTCCAAATCTTTTCCACATCAGCAATGCTACTCTGCTAGCCCTGATGGTAACAGCTTAGTCAGCCCTTTATAAGGATGAGCCAGCTTCATCACATGGCCATCAAATGCCTGTAGGCGAGCTGGAGTTTTCAAAGTGGGTAGATCAGTGTCAAGTACTTCAGCAATAGCAACATATCTAGGATTAATTTTTCATCTTCCCTTACTCTGCCATCTTTGCATCTTTGCCTCTCAGAATATAGTTTTTATTATATTCTACTCCATGCACTCTCTAACTCTGATTTCAGTCTCGGACCCACCTCACTGCTCTGTGTGTGTATATATCTATATATGTATATAGCTCATGTTCCTCCTTACCTCCAGGTCTTGCTCATACATTCCCTTCCACCTGGAATGCTCATCCCCACTTAGTCCAATCCAATTCCTTCAAGGCAAATATTCTCAACAAAACACAGCAAAGCTGAACTCAGAATTCATTCATTCACTCATCCATTCACTTATTCAATACACTTGTTAACACCAGGCAATGTGCTAAATTCTAAGAAAATAACTATGGAGAAAATGTACCATGAAAATTATTTTTTGTTTCTATTCACTTATTTTTTATGTATGCATGTTAAAAATTATGTTGAAATACACAGAATAAAACATAAATTTTAGTGTATAGTTTGATAAATTTGATAGTATATACACTCATGTAACCATACCCTGATCAAGAAATCTAACAGTCTCACTATTCCCCCCAAGCCTTCACCTATTTCACCCATTCCCACCACCCATTGTGATGACCAGTCTGTTCTCTGTATTTATGAGCCTATTTCAGAATCATTTATTTGTTCATTTGTTTTGTTTTTTAGAATCCACATATAAGTGAAATCATATGGCATTTGTCTTTCTTTGTCTGACTTATTTCACTTAGCATAGTATCCCTTAGGTCCATCCATGTGCTTGTACATGGCAAGATTTCATTCTTTTTTATGGCAAAGCAATTATCCATTGTATAATGGAATGTGTCACATCTTTTTCATCCATCCATGTATTGATGGACATTTAGGTGGTTTCCAACTTTGGCTATTGTAAATAACACAGCAATAAACATAGCAGTACATCTATCTTTCCAGATTAGTGCTTTTGTTTTCTTCAGGTTAATTCCCAAAAGTGGAATAGCTGGGTCATATGGTAATTCTATTTTTAGTTTTATGAGGAACCTTACTGTGTCCAATAGTGGCTGTACCAATTTGAAATTGATCAGCAGCGGACACAGTTCTATTTTCTCCACATCCTTGTCAAAACTTGTTATTTCTTGTCTTGGTATTAGACACTTTTACAGGTATGAGGTAATATCTCATTATGGCTTTGATTTGCATTTTCCTGATGATTAGTGATGTTGAGTATCTTTTCATGTGTCTATTGGTCATCTCTGTCTTTGGAAAAATGGCTATTCATGTCCTCTGCCCATTTTTTAATTAGATCATTTGGTTCTTTGGTGTTGAGTTGTATGAATTCTTTATATATTTTGGATATTAGCCCCTTCTCAGATATATCATTTGCAAATATATTCTCCCATATAGTAGATTGCCTTTTTATTTTGTTGATGGTTTCCTTTGCTGTGCAGAGCTATATAGTTTGATATAGTCCCACTTGTTTATTTTTGCTTGTGTCCCTGGCTTAGAGAGACATAGCCAGAATAATATTACTAATGCCAGTGTTCAAAAGTGTACTGCCTTTGTTTTCTTCTAGGAGTTTTAGAGTTTTGGGTGTTATATTTAGCTCTTTAATCTATTTTGAGTTTATTTCTGTGTGGTGTAAGACAGTGATCCAGTTTCATTCTTTAGATATAGCTGTCCAGTTTTCCCAATACCATTTATTGGAAAACCTGTCTTTTCTGCATTGTATATTCTTGTATCCTTTGTCATGTATTAATTGACTATATAGGCATTGGTTTATTTCTGGGCTCTCTATTCTGTTCCACTGGTCTATGTATCTGTTTTTCTGTCAATATCACACCATTTGCTTACTGTGTCTTTGTAGTATAACTTGAAATCAAGGAGTATAATACCCCTAGCTTTATTCTTTCTCAGGGTTACATGGGCTATTTGGGATTTTTGGTGGTTCCATACAAATTTTAGAACTATTTGCTCTAGTTCCATAAAAAATGCCATTGGTATGTTGATAGAGATTTTATCGGATCTCTAGGTTGTTTTGGGCAACATGGACATTTTAACAATATTAATTCTTCCTATCCATGAGCATGGGATGGATTTCCATTAATTTGTGTCTTCTTCCAAGGCAAACAGTGAATCTGTTGTATCTTACTACACTGATGGGCAGTGACTGCATTGGGGTATGGGTGGGTACTTGATAATATGGGTAAAAGTAGTAACCACATTGTTTTTTCATGTGAAACCTTCATAAGAGTGTATATCAATAATACCTAAATAAAAAAATTTTTTTAAATTGTGTCTTCTTCAATTTCTGTCATTAATGTCTTATAGCTCTCAGAATACAGGTTTTTCACCTCTTTGGTTATATTCATTTCTAGGTATATTTTTCTTTTTGATGTAATTGTAAATGGGATTATTTTCTTAATTTCTCTGTTAGTTCATTATTTTCATATAGGAACAGCAGATTTCTGTATATTGATTTGTATACTACCACTTTACTGAATTTCTTTGTTAATTCTAGTAGATTTTTGGTGGAGTCTTTAGGGTTTTCTGCACATGGTGTCATATTATCTGCAAATAGGGACACTCTTGTTTCTCCCTTATCAATTTTCTTGCCTGATTGCTGTATCTAGGACTTCCCATATTGTGTTGAATAAGAGTGGAGAAAATGAGCATTTTTGTCTTATTCCTATTTTAAGGGATAAGCTTTCAGCTTTTTGCCATTGAATATGATGTTTGCTGTGGGTTTGTCATGTATGGCCTTTATTATGTTGAAAAATGTTTCCCTCTATACCCACTTTGTTGAGACTTTTAATCATGAATGAATGCTGAATTTTGTCAACTGCTTTTTAAGCATCTATTGAGATGATCTGGTGGTTTTTATCTTTCCTTTTGTTAATGTGGTGTATTACGTTGATTGACTTGTGAATATTGAACCATTCTTCCATCCCTGGAATAAATCTCATTTGGTCATGTTGAATGTTCTTTTTAATGTTTTTTTTTAATTTGCTTTGCTAATATTTTGTTGAAGATTTTTGCCTCTGTGTTTGTGAGGGATATTGGTCTGTAATTTTTTTTTTGAAGTGTCTGGTTTTGATACTGCAGTAATTCTGGCCTCATAGAATGAGTTTGGAAGCTTTCTTTCCTCTTCAATAGTTTGGATAGATGTTGGGTCTTCTTTAAATGTTTGGTAGAACTGTCCTGTGAGGCCATCTGTTGTGGACTTTTGTGAGTTGGGAGTTTTTGATTACCACTTCACTTTCATTAGTAGTAATCAGTCTGTTCAGATTTTCTTTTTCTTCCTGGTTCAGTTTTAGGAGATTGCATGTTTCCAGGAATTTATCCACTTCTTCTGGGTCAATCATTTTGTTGGCATATAAGTTTTCATTGTAATCTGTTACAGTTGTTTTTATATCTGTTGTGTTAGTTATAACATTTCCTCTTTCATTTCTCATTTTGTTTGAGTCCTCTTTTTCTTGATGAGTCTAGTTAATGGTTTATTGATTATGTTTGTCTTCTCAAAGAACCAGCTTTTAGTTTCATTCTCTTGTTGTTTTTGCCTCTATTTCATTCATTTCTACAGTGATCTTTAATTTGAGCTTTGTTTATTCTTCTTTTTCTATTTCCCTTGGGTATAAATTGTTTGAGATTTTTCTTGTTTCTAGAGGTTGGCCTGTGTTGCTATAAACTTCCCTCTTTGAACTGCTTTTGTGGCATCCCAGTGATTTTTCACTGTGGTGTTTCTATTTTCATTATTCTCTGAGTATTTTCTGATTTCCTTTTTAGCTTTTTTCATTGACCCACTGGTTGTTTAGTAGAATGCTCTTTAGCCTCCATGTGTTTATGATTTTTCAATTTCTTTCCTGTAATTGATTTCCAGTTTCATACTGTTGTACTTGGAAAAAAATGCTTGGTATGATTTTAATCTTCCTAAATTTATTGACTTGTTCTGTGGCCTAACATATTATCTATCCTGGGGAATGTTCTGTGTGCACTTGAGAAGAATGATTATTCTACTGTTTTGGATGTAATATTCTGCATATACTACTAGTTAAGTCTATTTGGTCATTCAAAGCTACTGTTTCCTTATTGATTTTCTGTCTGAATGATCTATCCATTGATATAAGTGGGGTGTTAAAGTCCTCTGCAATTATTGTATTATTGTCTATTTCTCTCTTCATATCTGTTAATATTTTCTCTATGTATTTCAGTGTCCCTCTGTTGGGTGCATAGATAATTACAATTGTTATATCTTCTTGCTGGATGAGTCCCTAATCATTATGTCATGTCCTTCTTTGTCTCTTGTTGCAGTCTTTGTTTTAAAGTCTGTTTTGTCAGATAAGTACTGCTACTTCAGACTTTTTTCATTTCTATTTGCCTGGAATATCTTTTTGCATCCCTTTAGTTTCAGTCTGTGTGTATCTTTAGGTCTGAAATGAGAATATTATAGGCAGCATATAGATGGATCTTGTTTGTTTATCCATTCATTTATCCTATGTAGTTTAATTGGAACATTTAGTCCCCTTCATTTAAAGTAATTATTAATTGGTATGCATATTGCCATTTTCTTGAACATTTATTGTTGCTTTGTCATTCTATGATCCTTTCTCCTCCTGCTCTCTTCTCTTGTGTGTGATGACTTTCTTAGTGTTGTTACATTCCTTTGTTTATTTTTTGTGTATCTTTTATAGGTTTTTGGATTGTAGTTATTATGTGACATATGTGATGTCTTACATATATAATGTGTCTATGTTAAGTTCATGCTTGCTTAAGTTTGAACACATTCTAATAACACTACATTTTTAACTCCTCTTACTCCATGTTTTATGTATATAATGTCTTCCTTAACACCTTTTACTCAGTAATTCACTAATTTTTAAAAGTAGTTGGTTTTACTACTTTTGCCTTTAATCCTTTCTCAACTAGATTTTGAGAGATTGTTCTACTATCTTTGCTGTTTGTCTGCCTTTACCTGTGACATTTTTTTCCTTTCATAATTGTCTCGCTTCTTATGGCCTTTTCTTTTCTTCTTAAAGAATTACCTTTAACATTTCTGTTAAGGTTGGTTTAGTGGTGGTTAACTCCTTTAACTTGTGTTTATCTGAGAAGCTCTTTATGTTTCCTTTAATTCTGAATGATAAACTCACTAGGTAGAATATTGTTGGTTGGTTGTTGGTTGTAGGTCTTTATCTTTCAGCACTTTGAATATATCATCCCACTCCCACCTGTAGAGTTTCTGCTGAGAAATCAGCTAATAAATAGCCTTATGGGGTTTCCCTTGTAGCTAACTTGTTGCTTTTCTCTTGCTGCTCTTAAGATTCTCTTTGTCTTTTATCTTTGACATTTTAATTATTATGTGTCTCCTTGTTTGGGGCTTTTCCTGCTTCCTGAATCTGGGTGTCTGTTTCCACCCAAAGTTAGGGAAGTTTTCATCTATTATTTCCTTTTTTTTAATAGTTTATTTTGGTATCATTAATCTACAATTACATGTGCAATATTTTATTTTATTTTATTTTTTAAGTTTATTTTGATATCATTAATCTACAATTAAATGAGTAATATTATGGTGATTACACTACCCCATTCATCAGGTCCCCCCCCGCCCCAACCCCATTACAGTCACTGTCCATCTTTAAATAAAATTTTCACCCTTTTCTCTCTCTTTCCTCCTTCTGAGACTCCTTTAATGTGAATGTTAAGATGTTTGATACTGTCTCAGAGCTTCCCTAACCTATTCTCATTTCTTTTGGTTCTTTTATCTTTCTGCTGTTCCACTTTCCATTATTCTGTCTTCCAAATCACTGATCCATTCTTCTGCATCCTCTAATCTGCTGTTGATTCCCACTAGTATATTTTTTATTTCATTTATTATATGGAAGAATATCTGATTCTTCATCAGGATGAAATAAGCATCCCTGATTGTTTATATGTTATAGTTTCTCTCCGTTGATGTTCTCCCTGAGTTTATCCACTCTTCTCTCAAGTCTGGTGAACATCTTTATAACCATTACTTTAAACTTTTGTCAGGTAGATTGCTTAACTCTGTTTCATTTACTTCATTTTCTGGTGTGTTGTCATGTTCTTTTGTTTCAGCCATATGCCTGTGTCTCCTCATTTTGTTTGGCTTTCTGTGTTTGTTTCTGTAGGTTAGATGAAAGGGCTACCTTTCCCAGTCTCGAAGACAGGGCCTTATGAAGGAACTTCCCCTTGGTTGACTGCAGATACCTGGGAGTTTTGGCTGGCTGACTGCATTCCAGTGGGCATGGACCAGGGTATCCCCATGCTGGGACTCCCAGGGCATGGACTGGGGACTTGCTTTGTGGTGGCCAGCTGGGGCCTTACTTGTGGGGTTCCTAAGAGTGGAGGGTCATGGTCCAGGTACCTCCCAGGTAGACACCAGCTGAGGCCGCACTATTGGGGTGGCTGGAAGGGGATGAGTACAGTCTGGAGATCTCCCAGGTTGGCACCAGGCTGGGGCTATACTAACAGGTCATCTGGGGACAAAGAGGCATTGGCAAAGTAAATACCATGTGAGCGTTGGTGGGATTGCTGAATATCTGACGAGCATTTTAGAGTGTGGGTGGGAGCCACGAGGCTGCCTCTGTCATGTCTGGAACTGGTGCAGGATGAGTTCCATTGTTTATGTCCCCCCTGCACATTGATAGCGCAAATAGAAACAGGGTCAAGGTGAACACCTTCTGCACAACAAGAAATAAAAACCACATAAAAAATGCAGGAGAGGCAGAGATATGGTAACAGAGATAGTTCAACACCCAGCACGGCCCTGCAATTGGGAGGGGTATTACTGAGCTATGGAGTACAGGCTTGTCTACCCTGGGGCAGAGAAAAAAGGCGGCGAGCTGGAGGTTTTAAAGCTGACCACAGTTATAATTGAAGGAAGCTGATTTTCAGAACTCAAGTGCCTAAATGGCAAGGGAGCTGCTGGAACTCTCTCTGGGACCAGAGGTGCTACTTTAAACCTTCCAATGCACTCCTTTTTTTCTCTGCCCCAGGGCAGGTGAGTCTGTACTCAGCAGCTCAGCAATATCTCTTCCTACTGCAAGGCCATGCTGGGTGTTGAACTACCTCTGTTACCATGTCTCTATCTCTCCTGCATTTTTTTATATGGTCTTTTTATCCCTTCTTGTGCAGGAGGTCTTCACTCAGGCCTCAGTTCTTCCTCTGAATGAAATGCTCTGTGTGTAGGAGTACATTTGGTACGTGTGTGGGAGGAGGTGTGCTCAGGCTCTTTCTATGCTGCCATCTTAGACCTGCCCTACCATGGAAATAATTTGCAAGAGTTAATGAGAAAGATGAGTTCAAAATATGAACAAGTTTTGCATATCGTAACTCAAGCACCTTGTCATAAGAAAGAACTAGGATTATTAATAATCACTTGTGAAACATTACACATATTCCAAGGAAATGGCAGTTTGTTTTCTAATAATTGCATAGTAAAATATACACACAGAAAGAAACTATTTATTTCCCATTACCATGAACTTAAACATAATTCTTTTTTATCTCTTAATAATTAGATTAGTCTTATCAAATTATTACCCATTAGTGGGTTGTAGAATAGAGTGTTGCAACTAGCACTGTTTAAAAAGTGAAATAGGTTAGAACAGGAAGAAAGTATTAGATCACACATTATATGTCCTAAGTGTAAATTTTCATTCACGAATCTTTTCTTTCAATAATGTGCATGTGTGTGAACCTGGTTGCAATGTAAGATTAATGTTTTTGTGTGTCAATGTCAGTAAAGTTTAAAAACCACATATTAATGACTACTTATGAAGTCACCCTAACTGAGGATACATGAATTGCATTTACACAGCAGTAACTCTGGGGTTGGTTATTTAATCCTTTCTCACATTAGCTTCTCAATCTGTAAAAGAGATTAGAGGTACTATTCTCCTCCAAACTTAAAAGTTCCTAATTACACAAAATTCATCCACTTAGATTAATTAAAGAAGAGTCAGTTGGCTAAAAGTTTCACTGTAGGAATAGGTTTTTGTTGTTGTTTCTGGTGTGTTGTTAAGGAAGATTATACAAAATGACTGTCATCGATTGTGCTCACCAGCTGAATTGATTAGTTAGAAGTAAATTTTCATTTTTTCCTTAGGGGCAGGACCTTTTCTTTTTTCTGTATCTATTGTACTTACCCCTTTGTCCACCATTTAGTAAATAAATAGTTGTTAAAGGAAGGACTCATTCAGCCAGCCCACTGACAAAAAACATGTTTTTTTTTCAGTGCTATAAATATTCCAGTTCTAAACTACTTAAATATTTTCCTTATAATCTCTATTATATATCATTTAGCTTAGATTTCAATTCAAAATTAGTGTGGGGGCTATCTAAACTAATGAGGTTTCTATGTACATATTGGACATTAAACACGTCAAGACAGGTGCAATTGTCAAATACAAAAATCATGTCGCTGCATAATACCAAGCTCCTAGATAATATCTAGGATGCAGCGGGCAGTTGAAAAATATTTGTTGATTTGATTTTTGGTTTGACAGGTGCGTTAGAAAGCAAAGACACCTGTGCATTCCAATAAAATTTTATATGTACATCATTCATACCAGACCGTTCATCTTTGGTCTCACTGTGCATCTAAGTTTGTAGGCTTACATATTTGAAAACACCTGAAATTTTTAATTGTTTTAATAACCAAAGTTATATACAACTGCACCTAATAACTCTCTTAGAAATACTGCCCTAAAATTAAAAACAAAACAATATATCAATCAAGATGCTCAACTTGTTTCACAAATAAGCATCCTGGTCATGATCCTTTTGCTTAAGCCAGATAATTACCTTTCTTTAACACCCAGAGAAAATGACAAGCACAAAAAGTAAATTCTACCTCCTGTGCTTTCCAGTAGTCAAGAAAATATTTCCTTGGCTACTTTAGTATCTGAAATTAAAAGAAATTTATCTCAAACCCATAATTGGGGATGAATATGGCTGACTCAGGTTGTGTAGAAGCTGCTTACATGCGACTTTTGAGCAGACTGGAAGAGGCATGGTATTGAACATCTAATCATGAGGATATTTGATGTTAAAGATACAGGCAGAACTGTTTATTTGCTAAGGGAAAATAAAACATGCAAAAAGACCATTTTCTGACCTAAAATTTTATTCAGGCAAAAATATATGCATTGCTTCTTATTGCCCAGTAATAATTTTCGTTTTATTTTATGGGCTATTTTCAAGAGATAAAATAAATTTTTAATAAATACTGCAATTTGGAGTGATTAAAGATTGCGGCGTGAGAGGTGAGACAGAGGCTTCCTCCTAAAATCTCATATAATATGAAAATAAAGCTACTACAACTACTCTTCAAAGAGCAATGGGAAAGAGGATGGCAACAAACTGCATACACCTGGAGACAAGAGCAGCCCTCACAGAAAAGGGTAACATACTAAAGCTGTGGTCCTGTGGGATACAAGCCCTTCACCCACCCCAGCTCACTGGCAGGAGGAACAGGAACGGAGCAGGGAGGGAGTGGAGACGTGGGACTGCTGAATATCTAACGCTGGAGATCTGCTCTGGGAGCACAAACCTACATTTCATGGTGCTTGCATAATACTTTTGTAATTAGGGGGTTGGAAAGCTAAGACAGGCAGAATTCCTGGAGAGACTATGATTCCAGCTGCTTGTGAAAGCAGGGGTCCATACCCAGCTGCTCGGGGACAAAAGAAAGGTGGGCAGTCTGAGAGACTTCCTAACAAAGAAGCCCTTAGCAAGAGGGCTGCTAAAGGGGCAAGGATTGCACAGAGCTTACTGCTCAAGAGAAAGGACAGGCAGACAAAATTGTCTGGGTGCACCCTGCCCAAAAAGTTGGGAGCTTTCATGATCTTCAGGTGCTCCAACTCCCTGGCTGCCTACACAGCTCCAAGAACCACTCTGTGACAGGCAGACTAGTGTGCCTTTTTCTGGCCAGCCCCACTGGGCTTGCAAACTGGGAAATCCTTCCCTGGTGTTAGGCCAGCCAGAGGGAAGCTCTGCCTACAGCAACTAAAAACGCAAAGCACAGAGGCTTATACCTGTGTGCTCAGCCGACTGGTTCAGGCAGTGGAGACAGGCACAGCAGCCAGGAACCAGCAAACAGCCTTTTCCTCCCCAGAGGCACCAATACCACTCCCCTACAATCCCCACATTGCTTCAGGGGCTGAGCAGCTCCAGAGTGTAGAGCTTCTGGGCACTACAGGGCGCCATACACAAATATGAAACGCCAAAGGAACCTGGTCCACAGTAAAATTATGAACACAACTCCTGAGAAAGATTTAAATGATATTGACCTCATGATTCTCCCTGAAAGGGAATTCAAAATAAAAATCATTAACACTCTCATGGAGGTACAGAAATATATTCAAGAACTCAGGAATGAATTACGGTCAGAGATCCAATCATTGAAGAACACAATGGATGGTATTAAAAGCAGATTGGATACGGTGGAGGAGACAATAAATGAAATAGAAACTAGAGAAGAAGAATACAAAGAAGCTGAGGCACAGAGAGAAAAAAGGATCTCTAAGAATGAAAGAATATTGAGAGAACTGCGTGACCAATCCAAACGGAACAATATTCGCATTATAGGGGTACCAGAGGAAGAAGAGAGAGAAAAAGGGATAGAAAGCGTCTTTGAGGAGGTGATTGCTGAAAATTTCCCCAATCTGGGGAAGGAGATAGTCTCTCAGGCCATGGAGGTGCACAGATCTCCCAACACAAGGGACCCAAGAAAGAAGAAAGACAACAGCAAGACATATAGTAATTAAAATGGTAAAGATCAAGGATAAGGCCCCCTCCATGATATGCAGCCTGCTGCACCTTCCTCCCAGACAGCCCACACCTGGCTCACAAACTGGCAAAACTTACCCTGGCATTAGGCCAGCCAGAGGGAAGCCCTGCCTACAGCAGCTACAAACACAAAGCATAGAGGCTTAAACCTATGTGCACAGCCAACTGGTTCTGTCAGTGGAGGCAGGCATAGTGGCCGGGAAGCAGGAAACAGCTCTTTCCTCCCCCTAGGCACCAACACTGCTCCCCTAGGACCCTGGACATTGCTCCAAGAGCTAAGCAGATCCAGAGAGTAGAGCTTCTGGGCACTAGAGGGTGCCACATAGAAATATGAAATGTCAAAGCAAAATTATAAGTACACCAGAGAAAGAGTCAAGTGAAATCAACCCCATGAATCTCCCTGAAAGAGATTTCAAAATAAAAATCATAAACATGCCCATGGAAGTACAGAAAAATATTGAAGAACTCAGGAATGAATTCTGGTCAGAGATCCAATCATTACAGAACACAGTATCAGAAATGAAACATACAATGGACGGTTTTAAAAGCACATTAGATATGGTGGAGGAGATGATAAATTCAATAGAAATTAAAGAAGAGGAATACAAAGAAGCTGAGGCACAGAGAGAAAAAAAGGATCTCTAATAATGAAAGAATATTGAGAGAACTGTGTGACCAATCCAAATGGAACAATATTCATGTTATAGGGGTACCAGAAGACAAAGAGAGAGAAAAAGGGTAAGAACTGTCTTTGAGGAGGTAATTGCTGAAAACTTCCCCAATCTCAGGAGGAGATAGTCTCTCAGGCCATGGATGTACACAGATCTCTCAACACAAGGGAACCAAGGAAGACAATACCAAGACATGTAATAATTAAAATGGAAAAGATCAAGTATAAGGACAGACTATTAAAAGAAGCCAGAGGGAGAAATAAGTTAATATACAAAGGAAAGCCCATAAGGCTATCATCAAACTTCTCAGCAGAAACCTTACAGGCCAGAAGGGAGTGGCATGATATATTTAACGCAGTTAAGCAGGAGGACCTTGAACCAAGAATACTTTATCCAGCAAGATTATCATTTAAACTTGAAGGAGGGATTAAACAATTTCCAGATAAGCAAAAGCTGAGAGAATCTGCCTCCCACAAACCATCTCTACAGTGTATTTTGGAGGGACTGCTATAGCTGTTGCCAGAGGTAATAAAACCACAATAAAGAAAATAGAACAGCTAATTACTAAGCAAATGCAAAATTAAATTGCCTATCTCCAAAGTCAATCAAGGGATAGACAAACAGTACAGAATATGATACCTAATATATAAAGAATGGAGGAGAAAGAAAAAGGAGGAAACAAGCAAAAAAAAAAAAGAACTTTTAGGTTGTGTTTGTAATAGCATATTAAGTTAGTTGTTAGACTTTTAGATAGTAGGGAAGTAAACCTTGAACCTTTGGTAACCACGAATCTGAAGCCTGCAATGGAAATAAGTACATACCTATCCATAATCACCCTAAATGTAAATGGACTGAATGCACCAGTCAAAAGACATAGAGTCACTGAATGGATAAAAAAACAAGAACCATCTATACGCTGCCATCAAGAGACTCATTTTAAACCCAAAGACATACACAGACTAAAAGTGAAGGGACGGAAAAAGATATTTCATGCAACTAATAAGGAGAAAAAAGCAGGAGTTGCAGTACTTATATCAGACAAAATAGACTTCAAAACGAAGAAAGTAGCAAGAGATAAAGAAGGACATTAAATAATGATAAAGGGGTCAGTCCAACAAGAAGATATAACCATTATAAATATATATGCACCCAACACAGGGGTGCCAGCATATTTGAAACAAATACTTACAGAATTAAAGGAGGAAATAGACAGCAATGCATTCATTTTAGGAGACTTCAACACACCACTCACTCCAAAGGACAGATCAACCAGACAGAGAATAAGTAAAGACACAGATGCACTGAACAACACACTAGAACAGATGGACCTAACAGACATCTACAGAACTCTGCACCCAAAAGCAGCAGGATACACATTCTTCTCAAGTGCACATGGAACATTTTCCAGAATAGACCACATACTAGGCCACAAAAAGAACCTCAGTAAATTCAAAAATATTGAAATCCTACCAATCAACTTCTCAGATCACAAAGGTATAAAACAAGAAATAAATTTTAGAAAGAAATTAAAAAGGCTCACAAATACATGGAGACTTAACAACATTCTCCTAACTAATCAATGGGTTAACGACCAAATCAAAACAGAAATCAAAGAATATATGGAGACTAATGACAACAACAACACAAAGCCACTACTTCGGTGGGATGCAGCAAAGGCAGTTCTAAGAGGAAAGTACATTGCAATCCAGGCCTATTTAAAGAAGGAAGAACATTCCCAAATGAATAGTCTAAAGACACAATTACCCGAAATTGGAAAAAGAAGAACAAATGAGGCCCAAAGTCACCAGAAGGAGGGACATAATAAAGATCAGAGAAGAAATAAATAAAATTGAGAAGAATAAAACAATAGAAAAAATCAATGAAACCAAGAGCTGGTTCTTTGAAAAAATAAACAAAATAGATAAACCCCTAGCCAGACTCATTAAGAGAAAAAGAGAATCTACACACATAAACAGAATCAGAAATGAGAAAGGAAAAATAACAATGGATCCCACAGAAATACAAAGAATTATAAGAGAATATTATGAGAATCTATATGCTAACAAGCTGGAAAACATAGAAGAAATGGACAACTTCTTAGAAAAAAACAACCTTCCAAGACTGACAAGCAAGAAATAGAAAAACTAAACAGACCAATCACCAGTGACGAAATCGAATTGGTAATCAAAAAACTACCCAAGAACAAAACCCCCGGACCAGATGGATTCACCTCTGAATTCTACAGGACATATAGAGAAGAAATAACACCCGTTCTCCTTAAAGTTTTCCAAAAAATAGAAGAGGAGGGAATACTTCCAAACTCATTCCATGAAGCCAGCATCACTCTAATACCAAAACTTGCCAAAGACCTCACTAAAAAAGAAAATTACAGACCAATATCCCTGATGAACGTAGATGCAAAAATACTCAATAAAATATTAGCAAACCGAATCCAAAAATACATCAAAAAGATCATACACCATGATCAAGTGGGATTCATCCCAGGAATGCAAGGATGGTACAACATTCAAAAATCCATCAAATCATCCACAACATCAACAAAAAGCAGAACAAAAAACACACGATCATCTCCATAGATGCTGAAAAAGCATTTGACAAAATTCAGCATCCATTCCTGATTAAAACTCTCAACAAAATGGGTATAGACAGCAAGTACCTCAACATCATAAAGGCCATATATGACAAACCCACAGCTAACATCATACTTAACAGCAAGAAGCTGAAAGCTTTTCATCTAAGATCGGGAACAAGACAGGGATGCCCACTCTTCTCCACTGTTATTCAAGATAGTACTGGAGGTCCTAGCCAGAGCAATCAGACAAAAAAAAAAAACATACAAGGCATCCAGATTGAGAAAGAAGAAGTCAAATTGTCACCATTTGCAGATGACATGATATTGTACATAAAAAACCCTAAAGACTCCACTCCAAAACTACTAGAACTAATATATGAATTCAGCAAAGTTGCAGGATACAAAAGTAACACACAGAAATCTGTTGTGTTCCTATACACTAATGGTGAACTAACAGAAAAAGAAATCAGAAAAACAATTCCATTGACAATTGCATCAAAAAGAATAAAATACCTAGGAATAAACCTAATGAAGGAAGTAAAAGACCTGTATTCTGAAAACTACAAGACACTCCTAAGAGAAATTAAAGAGGACACTAACAAATGGAAATGCATTCCATGCTCTTGGCTAGGAAGAATACATATTGTGAAAATGGCTATACTACCTAAAGCAATCTACAGATTCAATGCAATCCCTATCAAAGTACCAACAGCTTTCTTCAATGAACTGGAACAAATAATTCTAAAATTCATATGGAACCGCAAAAGACCCCGAATATCCAAAGCAATCCTGAGAAGGAGGAATAAAACAGGGGGAATTATGCTCCCTGACTTCAAGCTCTACTACAAAGCCACAGTAATCAAGACAATTTGGTATTGGCACAAAAACAGACCCACAGACCAGTGGAACAGAATAGAAAATCCAAACATTAACCCAAACATATACAGTCAATTAATATTTGATAAAGGAGTCTTGGATATACAATGGGGAGATGACAGCCTCTTCAACAGCTGGTGTTGGAAAAACTGGACAGCTACATGTAAGGTAATGAAACTAACTGGACTACTGTCTAACCCCATTCACAAAGGTAAACTCAAGGTGTATCAAAGACCTGAATGTAAGTCATGAAACCATAAAACTCTTAGAAAAAAACATAGGCAAAAATCTCTTGGACATAAACATGAGCGACTACTTCATGAACATATCTCCCCGGGTAAGGGAAAAAAAAGCAAAAATGAAAAAGTGGGATTATATGAAGCTGAAAAGCTTCTGTAGAGCAAAGGACACCATCAGTAGAACAAAAAGACATCCTACAGTATGGGAGAATATATTCATAAATGACGTATCCGATAAGGGTTGACATCCAAAATATATAAAGAACTCACGCACCTCAACAAACAAATAGCAAATAGTCCAATTAAGAAATGGGCAGAGGACATGAACAGACACTTCTCCAAAGAAGAAATTCATGTGGCCAACAGGCACATGAAAAGATGCTCCACATCACTAATCATCAGAGAAATGCAGATTAAAACCACAATGAGATACCACCTCACACCAGTGAGGATAACCAACATCCAAAACACAAACAACAACAAATGTTGGTGAGGATGTGGAGAAAAGGGAACCCTCCTACACTGCTGGTGGGGATGCAAATTAGTTCAACCATTGTGGAAAGCAGTATGGAGGTTCCTCAAAAAACTCAAAATAGAAATACCATTTGACCCAGGAATTTCACTCCTAGGAATTTACCCTAAGAATGCAGCAGCCCAGTTTGAAAAAGACAGATGCACCCCTATGTTTATCGCAGCACTATTTACAATAGCCAAGAAATGGAAGCAACCTAAGTGTCCATCAGTAGATGAATGGATAAAGAAGATGTGGTACATATACACAATGGAATATTATTCAGCCATAAGAAGAAAACAAATCCTACCATTTGCAACAACATGGATGGGGCTAGAGGGTATTATGCTCAGTGAAATAAGCCAAGCCAAAAAAGACAAGGACAAAATGATTTCACTCATATGTGGAGTATAAGAACTAAGAAAAAAACTGAAGGAACAAAACAGCAGCAGACTCACAGAACGCAAGAATGGACTAATAGTTACCAAAGGGAAAGGGACTGGGGAGGATGGGTGGGAAGGGAGGGGCAAGGGGGAAGAAGGGACATTATGATTAGCAGATGTAAGGTTGGGGGGCACGGGGTGGGCTGTACAACTCAAGAGAAGACAAGTAGTGACTCTATAGCATCTCACTATGCTGATGGACAGTGACTGTAATGGGGTTGGTGGGGGGGACCTGATGAAGGGGGTAGTGTAATCACCATAATATTTCTCTTTTAATTGTAGATTAATGATATCAAAATAAACTTAAAACAATCAATAAATACTGCAATTTAGCAGGTGTTAGCTGGGTTTATTGTGGTGATCATTTTGCAGCATAAAAAAATTGAATCATTACATTATACACCTGAAACTAATATAATGTTACATCAATTATAATTAATAAAAATAAAAATTAAAAATATAAATAATGCAACTTTGTATGAGTCTTTTTAAATGACAGGAAGTGGATAAATGGAAATTAAAAGGATTGAGAAGTCAAAATTAAAGTTTTGAGGGATGGAGGGGCTGAGCAATAAGGCCACAGTTTAGTCATACAATTGTATCTAAAATTTCACTACCCTAAAGTTCTGTATTGGATATACATAATTACCAATTTCAATTCTAAACTACTTAAATATTTTCCTTATAATCTCTATTATATATCATTTAGCTTAGATTTTAATTCAAAATTAGTGTGGGGGTATCCAAACTAATGAGGTTTCAATATACATATTGTACGTCAAACATGTCAAGACAAGGTACAATGTCAAATACAAAAATCATAATACTGAGCTCCTAGATAATATCTAGGACACAGCGGGCAACTGACTTATGGAGAAGATGATGTTTAATACAAAGGAAGTATCACAATGAAAGAAGCCATTTTTTTTTGCATTTTTTAATTAAGGTATCATTGATATACACTTATGAAGGTTTCACATGAAAAACACTGTGGTCACAGTAGCAACTCTGTGGCATCATACCACACTGACGGACAGTGACTGCAATGGGGTTTGGGGGGACTTGATAATATGGGTGAATGTAGTAACCACATTGCTTTTCATGTGAAACCTTCATAAGAGTGTATATCAATGATACCTTAATTTTAAAAAGTATATAAAAAAAAAGAATAGCATATATTCATTAAAGTATTTGTCTCTGAATGAAATCAGTTATTTTAAAATAAGTTATTTCATTATTTAAAAATTCCAGGGACTTCTGGGAAGATGGCGGTGTGAGCAGGGCGGCAGAAATCTCCTCCCAACACTATATTTATCTACGAAAACACAGAAAATACATCTATTCCTAAAAGAGATGAGAATACACAGGAAAGCGCACAGCGTGCAGCTACACACGAGAGGACTCGACACCCCAAGAGGCGGGTAAGATACGGAGCAGCGACCCGGCGGGACCCGAGCCCTCCAACACCCCAGCGCACCGGCGGGAGGAGAGGATTCAGAGCTGGGAGGGAGTGGAAGTACACCCGTGAAGTAGCCAGCCCTGGTGATCTGCGCAGGGAGCGCTGATGCACATTGCACAGTGCAGCGGGGACTGGAGAGACAGAGGGGCAGGATCTGAGCGGGGAACGCGCCAGGGTGCTTGCAGCCGGCTCCCGGGAAGGAAAAAAAAAAGTGCGTGCTTTCTTCAGCGGTCTTAAAGACACAGGAGCCCAGCGGAGGAGCCGGATCGCCCCAGCACACTCAGCCCAGTAGGCTGGGACTCCTGGGGAGTTTCAGACGCCTTAGCGGGCGACTGAGGAAGCGTAGCCATACTTAACACTTCTCACTGAGATCAACAGCCTCCTATTCGTTCCCACCCCTGCCAGAGCGATAAAGGGCCCTGCGGAGCAGCATAGTCACAGCTGTGCAATAGTGGGGCAACAGCGCCACCTAGAGCATTCCCACAGAATCTACATCCGGTGGGCATTTTTTTTTGTTTTGTTTTGTTTTCTGTTTTGTTTTGTTTTTTCTTTTCTTTCTTTTTTACTTTCTTTCCTTCTTCTTTTTTCTCTTTTTTTTCTTTTTTTTCTTCTCTTTTTAAAGTCTTAAACTGCCCAGCTGACATATGTGGCAACTATCAGTGACCAATTATATAGCCATGAAAAGACAGAGGAATATGGTACAGACCAAAATCAACCAGACAACCCCAGAGAGGGAGTCTGAAGGGATGGAAATGCACAGCCTCCCTGAAAAAGAATTCAGAATAAAAGTCATAACCATGCTGATGGACCTACAGAGAAATGTGCAAGAGCTGAGGGAGGAAGTGAGGGAACTGAGGAAAGACAATACAGAAATCAGACAAGCGATCGACGGGCTTAACAGCAGAATGGATGAGATGCGAGAGACTGTTAATGGAATAGAAAACAGAGAACAGGAGTACAGAGCAGCTGAGGCAGAGAGAGATAAAAGGATTTCTAGGAATCAAAGAATATTAAGAGACCTGTGTGACCAATCCAAACGGAACAATATTCGCATTATAGGAGTACCAGAGGAAGAAGAGAGAGAAAAAGGGATAGAAAGTGTCTTTGAAGAAATAATTGCTGAAAACTTCCCAAGCTGGGGAAGGAAGTAGTCTCTCAGTCCACCGAAGCTCATAGATCTCCCAACACAAGGGACCCAAGGAAGACAACACCAAGACACATAATAATTAAGATGGCAAAGATCAAAGATAAAGACAGGGTATTAAAGGCAGCTAGAGAGAGAAAAAGATCACCTACAAAGGAAAACCCATCAGACTATCATCAGACTTCTCAACAGAAACCTTACAGGCCAGAAGAGAATGGCATGATATATTTAACGTTATGAAACAGAAGGGCCTCGAACCAAGAATAATGTATCCAGCACGATTATCATTTAAATATGATGGAGGGATTAAACAATTTCCAGATAAACAAAAGTTGAGAGAGTTTGCTTCTCATAAACCACCACTACAGGATATCTTAAATGGACTGCTCTAGATGGAAGCACACCTAAGGCTAAAAAGATATCACCAGGAGAAAAAAAAAATCATAGCAAAGAAAGCAGACCACCCAAATACTAACTAAAGGCAAAGAATAAAACACCTATTATAGAAAGAATGGAGGAGGAGGAATAAGAAGGGAGAGAAAGAAAGAAACATCAGACTGTGTTTACAATAACTTAACAAGAAAGTTAAGTTAGATTGTTAGATAGTAAAGAAGCAACCCTTGAACCCTTGGTAACCACGAATCTAAAGCCAGCAATGGCAATAAGTACATACCTATCAATAATCACCCTAAATGTAAATGGACTGAATGCACCAATCAAAAGACACAGAGTAACAGAATGGATAAAAAAGCAAAACCCATCTATATGCTGCCTACAAGAAACTCACCTCAAATCCAAAGATATACACAGACTAAAAGTGAAGGGATGGAAAAAGATATTTCATGCAAACAACAAAGAGAAAAAGCAGGTGTTGCAGTACTTGTATCAGACAAAATAGACTTCAAAACGAAGAAAGTAGCAAAAGATAAAGAAGGACACTACATAATGATAAAGGGGTCAGTCCAACAAGAAGATATAACCATTATAAATATATATGCACCCAACACAGGAGCGCCAGCATATGTGAGACAAATACTAACAGAATTAAAGGAGGAAATAGACAGCAATGCATTCATCTTAGGAGACTTCAACACACCACTCACTCCAGAGGACAGATCAACCAGACAGAAAATAAGTAAAGACACAGAGGCACTGAACAACACACTAGAACAGATGGACCTAAAAGACATCTACAGAACTCTACACCCAAAAGCAACAGGATACACATTCTTCTCAAGTGCACATGGAACATTTTCCAGAATAGACCACATACTAGGCCACAAAAAGAACCTCAGTAATTTCAAAAATATTGAAATCCTACCAACCAACTTCTCAGATCACCAAGGTATAAAACTAGAAATAAATTTTAGAAAGAAATCAAAAAGGCTCACAAATACATGGAGACTTAACAACACTCTCCTAATTAATCAATGGGTTAACGACCAAATCAAAACAGAAATCAAAGAATATATGGAGACTAATGACAACAACAACATAAAGCCACAACTTCGGTGGGACGCAGCAAAGGCAGTTCTAAGAGGAAAGTATATTGCAATCTAGGCCTATTTAAAGAAGGAAGATCATTCCCAAATAAATAGTCTAAAGACACAATTACTGAAATTGGAAAAAGAAGAACAAATGAGGCCCAAAGTCACCAGAAAGAGGGACATAATAAAGATTAAAGAAGAAATAAATATAATTGAGAAGAATAAAACAATAGAAAAAATCAATAAAACCAAGAGCTGGTTCTTTGAAAAAATAAACAAAATAGATAAACCCCTAGCCAGACTCATTAAGAGAAAAAGAGAATCTACACACATAAACACAATCAGAAAGGAGAAAGGAAAAATCACGATGGACCCGACAGAAATACAAAGAATCATAAGAGAATATTATGAGAATCATAATGCTAACAAGCTGGAAAACATAGAAGAAATGGATAACTTCTTAGAAAAATACAACCTTCCAAGACTGACCAAGCAAGAAACAGAAAAACTAAACAGACCAATCACCAGTGACGAAATCGAATTGGTAATCAAAAAACTACCCAAGAACAAAACCCCTGGGCCTGATGGATTCACCTCTGAATTCTACCAGACATATAGAGAAGAAATAACACCGATTCTCCTTAAAGTTTTCCAAAAAATAGAAGAGGAGGGAATACTTCCAAACTCATTCTATGAAGCCAGCATCACTCTAATACCAAAACCGGGCAAAGACCTCACCAAAAAAGAAAATTGCAGACCAATATCCCTGATGAACGTAGATGCAAAAATACTCAACAAAATATTAGCAAACCGAATTCAAAAATACATCAAGAGGATCATACACCATGATCAAGTGGGATTCATCCCAGGGATGCAAGGATGGTACAACATTCGAAAATCCATCAACATCATCCACCACATCAACAAAAAGAAGAACAAAAACCACATGATCATCTCCATAGATGCTGAAAAAGCATTTGACAAAATTCAGCATCCATTCCTGATTAAAACTCTCAACAAAATGGGTATAGACGGCAAATACCTCAACATCATAAAGGCTATATATGACAAACCCACAGCTAACATCATACTTAACGGCAAGACGCTGAAAGCTTTTCATCTAAGATCGGGAACAAGACAGGGATGCCCACTCTCTACACTGTTATTCGACATAGTACTGGAGGTCCTAGCCACAGCAATCAGGCAAAACAAAGACATACAAGGCATCCAGATTGGTAAAGAAGAAGTCAAATTGTCACTATTTGCAGATGACATGATACTGTACATAAAAAACCCTAAAGATTCCATTCCAAAACTACTAGAACTAATATCTGAATTCAGCAAAGTTGCAGGATACAAAATTAACACACAGAAATCTGTTGCTTTCCTATACACTAATGATGAACTAACAGAAAGAGAAATCAGAAAAACAATTCCATTCACAATTGCATCAAAAAGAATAAAATACCTAGGAATAAACCTAACGAAGGAAGTGAAAGACCTGTACTCTGAAAACTACAAGACACTCCTAAGAGAAATTAAAGAGGACACTAACAAATGGAAACTCATCCCATGCTCTTGGCTAGGAAGAATAAATATTGTCAAAATGGCTATACTACCTAAAGCAATCTACAGATTCAATGCAATCCCTATCAAACTACCAACAGTTTTCTTCAATGAACTGGAACAAATAATTCTAAAATTCATATGGAACCACCAAAGACCCCGAATAGCCAAAGCAATCCTGAGAAGGAGGAATAAAACAGGGGTAATTACACTCCCTGACTTCAAGCTCTACTATAAAGCCACAGTAATCAAGACAATATTGTATTGGCACAAAAACAGACCCACAGACCAGTGGAACAGAATAGAAAATCCAAACATTAACCCAAACATATACAGTCAATTAATATTTGATAAAAGTGCCTTGGATATACAATGGGGAGATGACAGCCTCTTCAGCAGCTGGTGTTGGAAAAACTGGACAGCTACATGTAAGAGAATGAAACTGGACTACTGTCTAGCCCCATCCACAAAGGTAAACTCAAGGTGGATCAAAGACTTGAATGTAAGTCATGAAACCATAAAACTCTTAGAAAGAAACATAGGCAAAAATCTCTTGGACATAAACATGAACAACTTCTTCATGAACATATCTTCCCGGGCAAGGGAAACAAAAGCAAAAATGAACAAGTGGGACTATATCAAGCTGAAAAGCTTCTGTACAGCAAAGGACACCATCAGTAGAACAAAAAGACATCCTACAGTATGGGAGAATATATTCATAAAAAACGTATCTGATAAAGGGTTGACATCCAAAATATATAAAGAACTCATGCACCTTAACAAACAGAAAGCAAATAATCCAATTAAGAAATGGGCAGAGGACATGAATAGACACTTCTCCAAAGAAGAAATTCAGATGGCCAACAGGCACATGAAAAGATGCTCCACATCGCTAATCATCAGAGAAATGCAGATTAAAACCACAATGAGATATCACCTCACACCAGTGAGGATGGCCAACATCCAAAACACAAACAACAACAAATGTTGGCGAGGATGTGGAGAAAAGGGAACCCTCCTACACTGCTGGTGGGACTGCAAATTAGTTCAACCATTGTGGAAAGCTGTATGGAGGTTCCTCAAAAAACTCAAAATAGAAATACCATTTGACCCAGGAATTCCACTCCTAGGAATTTACCCTAAGAATGCAGCAGCCCAATTTGAAAAGGACAGATGCACCCCTATGTTTATTGCAGCACTATTTACAATAGCCAAGAGATGGAAGCAACCTAAGTGTCCATCAGTAGATGAATGGATAAATAAGAGGTGGTACATATACACAATGGAATATTATTCAGCCATAAGAAGAAAACAAATCCTACCATTTGCAACAACATGGATGGAGCTAGAGGGTATTATGCTCAGTGAAATAAGCCAAGCCGAAAAAGACAAGTATCAAATGATTTCACTCATATGTGGAGTATAAGAACAAAGAAAAATACTGAAGGAACAAAACAGCAGCAGACTCACAGAACCCAAGAACGGACTAATAGTTACCAAAGGGAAAGGGACTGGGGAAAATGGGCGGGAAGGGAGGGATAAGAGGGAAAAAGGGGCATTACGATTAGCAGATGTAATGTTGGGGGGGCACGGGGAGGGCAGTACAACTCAGAGAAGACAAGTAGTGATTCTATAGCATCTCACTACGCTGATGGACAGTGACTGTAATGGGGTTGGTGGGGGGGACCTGATGAAGGGGTAGTTTAGTAATCCTAATATTGCACATGGAATTGTAAATTAATGATAAGATAAATTATATTAAAAAAATTAAAAATTTCATGAAAGAAAAAAAATAAAAATTCCATACAAAAAATAAAAGGGCAGAAATATATTTGGGAAATATATATATATATATTTAAAACTTAGCTCCAAATAGTTCCACTGTCACTGTAACATATGTACATTCCTTGCAAAGTTTTCAATAGCTTTCATTCTGTATACTCCAGAAGGAGAAGATCCACTGAGAGTATATTAAATAGCTGTTTCTTCAGTAACCAGGATACCATGGAATCATCTCTAAGTGCAGATTCAGTCAAAAGGTATCCATCTGCTCCACTAGAAGATCATGAGAAATCAAGTTGCCTTGCATTCAGGATACAGAATAATTTCCTTCCTAATGTGTCAGTGAATCTACTGAGAAAGGAAATTAGTTTAATTTGTAATGCTCTTTATTAATTATTACCACTTCTTTTAAAAATTGGCCACAAAGCATTCATTTTTTAAAATAATTCTAATTTTTAATTCAAGCTTATTGCTGTGGAATTTGAAACATCCTTTGAGTATTATTTTAACTTGTTTCCTCTATTCTTCTAGTGTCTCTTCTTTATTTTCTAAAAATGTCAATATAATCAGTATAATTTCATGACCACATTAAAGTTCTCTGGAATGTATTTGGCCATGGACAGATAAACTTTAGGGACCTGAAATCATTTGAGCATTAGTTCTTACTGCTACCCTCTTCCTTGGAATCTGATTTCAAAAGGTTTAGGTGTAAGTATGTGATTTCTGGCCTGCTCAGCTCATCCCAGAATTTCAAGTAAGTCTTGGTTACTTAGTATCATTTTCAGGAGGCCACTATAATGGACTTTTCCATTACCCAATAGGCTTTCTCAATATCAGAATGCTTTTCAGAGAGCTGATTTCAGGAAGGGGAATGGGGAGGTGACTTAGGTGAGAGAAAGAAGTCCATTAAGTTTGTATCGCATAGTACTTTACTGCTGTGGGCAATAGAGGCTCAGTACTATTTGGGAATTCTAGAAGGTATAGAACGTGCTTCAGAATTGTTCTGCCTGAGGGTAAGGAAATTGGGATATTTATCTATCAATTCCTGTCAGTCTTTGAAAGGGCTGGTAAGAGGTAAAGGGGTAGAGGTGAAAACTCCAAAGTACTTTGTGTGACTTTGCAACCTGCTTGAGTATGTGTTGTGGTCCAGACAAAGCTTTCAAGGAATTGCAAGCATTTGTAGCTGGAAGCCATTCAGTTACTGTGCTTCAGAATGGTGAATGCTACCGTGTATGGATGGTCATCTGTAGATCTGATAGTTTCCTATGCATTTGTGACTAGTACTATTACTTACATTGAATGCATTCAGTTCTCTGTCTAGTAAAATCAGTTCTGAGAAGCACTCTAAAATGCTGTGAATCCGCTAGCAGAGCAGTCTTTCTATATTTTCCTTGTGATTCTGGGATTGTTTTCGTAAGACCATGTTAGCGAGGTTCTGACCATCTTGAAATCATTTCCTGTTGTAACTTCAAGTATCTATGAACTTCTATCATTTTCTCAGTTCTAGGGGGATAATTTATCTCCGTATCTGTCACTTATAGCAGCTTAGACCCAAACCCCAGTTACTAGACTCCCCAGACATAACCCAGGACCACTGGATATGTTGCAGTTCTCCTCTGCATAGGGAGAAGGCAGTCAAGGACATCAGATTCAACTGTTTTCTTTAACCATATGTTCTTCACAAATAAGGAAGGGATATATTCCACTTTAATCCCCTTCCCAGCGAATGTTAGGCATCTGAGACAACTTCACAGTGGACAGTGGAACATAAAGTGAATCATTTGTGAATGAACACAGAATGAACCTTTGAAAGGTTTAAACATTTTTTTACTCCATGTTCCCATCGATAAACTTCAATTTTATATAGTCAGGAGAATAGATGGAGGAAGTTGTGCCTTGGTATGGCTAGCTTGACCATGTGCACTATGCATGGTGCAGGATCTCACCTACAAACACTGGCCCTGTGCACTTACGGATCTCCCTTAGATGCCTGAGCATACTCCACAGAGCTGCCCTCCCGCTTCTTTATACCCTTCCTGTTTCCCCTTTAACCAGTCCTTTTGACCTCAGTGTTTTTGCTCCTCCTGTGACAGGGAAATCTTCATGATATGTGGTGTGGGTTTTAAGGCATGGCCACCATGGGTTTCTGTATGGGAATGCTTCAAGTCCTGAGAATGGAAAAAAGGAGTGCAGACATCCAGGTGGTCTTGTACTCTGGATTCAGTTTTATTTTCTCCTCTCTCTTTTTTTTTGTTGGTCCCTATGTATGAAAAAAAAATCAGACATCACTTTGTAGATGTTATTCACCTGTCAACAGCCCTTATGAGATACCTTACCTGTTCACTTAATTTTGGATCAAATTATGCCAAAGAGCTCCTGTCTTATTTACCTTGAGTCATGTTACAAAGACACCTATATAAGAAGCCATGTTCTCTTACCCATTCCTGATTTCCCACCCCTCTCATTCCTGCCTGTAGAAGTGGTAATTTTAAAATGTGAGTAAGAGAGCTCTGAAACCAAGCACAGCAGTTACCTTTGATGTTTTCCTATTTAGGTAGTCTTAAGTCTTCTTTCTAAATCTGTATTTTTTAGAGTTTCTATTCTATTTTTAGAGTTTCTCATTTATCTTTAGCCCTACTTACCTCCAGAGCCTCTGGCTACTATATAACACATATATTTTCTCTGCTCTTTTTAGTCTTTTCCCCCAAAGCTCATAGCTTATGTCTAACCTGTTCCCAAGACTCCCTTCCTTCTCTGTTATAAATTTCACAAAATTTCTTGTCCCTTCCATCATCACACCAGCACCTCATTGTCTCTTATTGGTGAAAATTAAATTTAGAGAGTCAGTCAATTTTGTTGCCTTTCAAGACTTGTCCAGTGATCTGCTTTTGAGAAAATGAAACTTTTCGTAAGTGACATAAATAGCTGGAATTTTGACATCTCGGCTCCATGCCAGTTTTTTTCCCCATAATGGTAAAATCTTGTCCATACTTCTTCACAGTATCAGTTTTTTTCTCTATGTTTTTATTTTAATCAAAATACTCTCATCATACTTCAACATTAACATTCAAAACATCTATACTGACAAAAATTTTCCATAGGGGGGATACTCTGCTTTTGATAACTTCTGATTTTAAAGTCTGATACTTAATTTGGGCTTCTGGATAGGACTTTACATGTAATTATTTTTACTGAGAACTGAAGCATGTAGTTAAAATTTTTACATGGCTTCATAGTTAATGATTATAAGTATTTGTAGAGTGCTTTATGGTTTACAAACTACTGTCACAAAGACAATTTCATTCCATTCTCAGAACAACCTCCTCTATAGACAAGGCAAATGATATATATTACCAAAAATAACAGGCATAGAATGGTTTCAAAGATCATTTACTCACAAAAAAGGTTAACTAGCCAAATTAACTAGCCAGGTCTTAATTATTTTTTATTTTGTTATTATGAGGGCATGGAAGACATTGTGCTTAATGGAAACCCATGATAATTAAACAAGATCTTTCTAGCTTTATTATGTTACAAATCATTTCTTGGAGTAATTGGCAAATAGCACAATTTTTCTTTGTGAGGGTTGCTAACAAAGGGAAGAAATCCAAATAATCAGTAATAAGTCAGTGACATGCATCTGGGTCTTAGCTAATAAAAGAGAAGTTAAGGAGAGAATGATGAAGAAAAAGGAATCTAAATGTAGTTATGCTTTTGAGTAATGTGTGGTTTATAATGATATTTCTTATAACTAACACATTCCAATCTATTATTTATTTTTTCTTTATAGTCTTCCTGTGAGGCAGATACAATTGGGATTTATATCTCCATTTTGTAAATGATAACAATGACAACCAGAAAGGTTAAGAAACCAAATGTAAAGTGACGTTTTGCAATAAATCAATATATCCTATATTAGGCATGTCTTGAAACGAGGGGAACTAAATTTGGTATCATAGATTAGAAGAGCTGAAGAAGACTTTTAAACTCCTTATTTTGTAGATGAGGAAATTGGGGCTTAACATTAAGAAGTGACTCTTCTGAAATTACACTGCCTGTCAGCAGCAGAGCTAGGACTAAAGCCTGGTCCCCTGACACCAATTCCCATATCCTGTCTCCCTAGCCACGAAATACAGACTCTGCAAGCAGAAAACAAAATGTACCATTAGTGATTCCATCATTACTTTCCCAAAGTTGATTTCTTTCCAGCTCTGTGATGTAAATCTTTCAAGCTGACCTTGCTATTATCTGATAAAATTATTGCTTTAAAGTTGGTGGCAAGAGGACAATGACTCATGCAGTGTTTAGTTGACAGATTTTTTTGGAGGGACTCACTTAATACATCTGGGTTGGCACTGGCATTTGTACTAATATTTACATGTTATTTCTCTAATGTAGTTGAATAACATACAATTCAAAAATTGGTGGGGAAATAAGCAAGGAATTTATCTTTATCTTTTGTTGACAGTATTTCCTGGCTATTATCTTAAGTACGGACCTTTATCTTACAGGCCTTGAGAAATAGCAGCACTTGCCTTAATGATCTTGAAATTCACACCATCCACTTACACAGTTCTTTCATTTATTCAACTCTTCCTTTGCCTTCCACATTGGCTTTAATACCTGGCCTAGAATATTCCTTTACGTTCTGCCACCATCTATGTGGATTTTAGTCATTCTGTTAGTGATCCTCTCAATAGCTTGACTTTAGAATTTCTCATCCTCTTCAGTCTCAAAGACCTCCATTAAGATCAGTCTTAGTTACTGGGGAATGATTTAAACATATAAGCAACTTATTTTTTTCAAGAGAAGTGCATTTTTCAAGTGCAAAATTCTGAGATTCCCCCCCTAATGATTATTCATCCTAATTGTTCTTTTCCATCTCTTATTCCAGCTAAACTTACTGTCTCGGTTGTAATATCTTAGCCTGCCTTCCTATCCTATTCTGTCATTATATTAATCTCCCCTCCTATACACTTGTCCTGATACCTACACAAACACCCAAACTGTAGTCAATTGCTTTTCTAAAGCTTTTTCAAAAATCTTCGTATTTCTTACCCACTTTTAAAGGCTGGTATAATAGAAAGCCCATCTTCAGCTTTAGGGTAAGTCAATTACTCATCTGTTCCTACTGTCTGTCCTAAACTTTTAATATTTTACCATTCTCTTAAGCTTCTAGATTGACTACTCATCTATTCCTTCGGTAACTCAGTCATAGCATGACCCAAACTGATTTCCTTATTTCCCCTTTAAACCCATATGTTAACAGCATTATCAACTGCTCATGCAATCAGAATTAGGATAACATAAGCATATTTTAAATAATGCCTAGCATCTAATGGGAATTTTTTTTTAATCTCTCTTTTCCGTGTCTACTCTCTCTACTAAATCTTATTTTCTATCTATGTAATATCCCTGTTTAGTACAGAATATCCTTTTTACTAGGCTTTTATAACAGTCATAGGAGGTGTCTCTGTTCTACATTTATCATCAACCTTCCCAAAACATACTCTTAAGTACACAACTCTCCTTTCCAAGAAGTTCAGTGGCTCCATTCTACCTTTAATATAAAGTCCACAATCTATATTGGATCTTGCTACCTCTACTCTTGTCAGCCTGAGCCAATTTTTTATGCTTTTGCAAATCTTTGTAACTTTGCTTATTTTGTACCTTAGCCTAAAATCACTTTACTAAGTTATCTAACAATAGAACTCATTCTCCTCCACCAAGGCCCACTTCACTATCCTTAGTAACGCTTTCTCTGACCAACCCTATGTAAAATACTCCTAAGTTCACAGACATATTGCCTATGCATTTATTAATGAGTGACTTCATTCTGCCTTGGTGTATCATTAAGTGTTTATATATTTTCTCATTACATATAAGTTTAACTATCAACTCCCTCCATAAAACTTTACCAATGCAGAAGTTAGATTCATATTCTTCTCATGTGTATTTACATAATACACTGCTCATAACCCCTAGATTGCACTTAGAGCAATTTTTATATAGTTATTATTCTTAATATAGTTATTTATGAATTCTTCTGTATTCCCACTTAAGGAGGGTAAAAACTTTTTTAATTCATTTATTCAAATATTTGGGGACCATCTGTGAAGTCCTATGCCCTGAGCTAAGTATTTAATACATAACTGTGAGCCCACGTGGAGTTTCATTTCTCTGGGGAAACAGTAATCAAAGACACACATGCATAAATCATACATTATAATTATTATTTTACAAAAGAAATGTGAGTACCTGGTAAATGAAGTTACCCTGAACTAAAATCAGTTAGCTGATCAATTCAGTTAACTCATGAAGATGAAGTTAACTAGTTGAAGGAATAGGTTGAGTATTGGAAGTTAAATCCCTGGGTCAAGAGAAGCCTAGAGCATCTGAAGGACTAAATTAAAATCAGTGAGACTGGAACACAGAGGACAAAGGTACCAGAATGGGAGGGAGCAGTTTGCAAAATGCGGCTGGAATATTAAATAGGCCTGGATAATTTTTCTGTGGATGACAGAAAAATGCAACTTAAACTATCTTATTAAGGAAAATAAAATGGTTCACATAATTGGAAACCAAAAGAGATGGTAGACATTAGAGTTGACTTAGTGATGCTCCCGGGTCCACCTTCCTTTTCTTTCTCTCTCTCTTTCTTACTCTGCTTAGGCCTTATCCTAAGCCTGGATCCCTTGGTAGGTATAAGTTGACAGCATGATAGACATACAGCAAGAAAGGAAGAACAAGAGAAAGAAATAGTCTCTTTTGGTGGCCTTTCTTAAAAGCAGTTTTCCTTGCCCAGTGGGACCATGTGTTGAGACTGTCTCTGTCACCAGGGGACCGTCATGTGCTGACCTGAGTGGGCTGGGTTTCCGAACCATTCGTGGAAATTGCTGCATTTGACTTAGACATGTCATGACTTGCTTCTACAGTTGGGATCTATCCCTCAAAGCACCCAGCTCTTACGCAATAGGGTGAAGAGAACTAGCTGTTGAAGCATCAGTTGTAAAGTCCCCTAAAGCCCTGAGACATTTTAAAGAATTCTGGTCTTTAAGACCAATTTGAAAAGACAATTGAAACAGCAAAAATGAAGCGATCAGATTTGCTTTTAAAAAGACTGCTCACAAGCTGCACAGTGGACAACAGGTCCAGTATGGCAAGATTAGGACGTAAAGAGACTTTTGGACTGGAGTACTGTAGGAGAAAGAGATGACTGACTCTTGGTCAGTCATCTTGATGGCTGGGATTAACCTGGTCGTAGTGGAAAATGAGGTTTTTAGGAAGTAAAACCAATAGAAATCAGCAATAGTTTAGATATAGGCGTTAAGAAAAAGGGAGATTTCAAGGAGAATTCTTACTGTCTTATTTGCATAACTGGATGAACATTGATGACATCCACAGAAACTAGAAAAACTGGAAAAGAACCAGATTAGAAGTTAATAACCTTAGTTTTAGAATTGCTGAATTAAAGGTGCATTTGAAAGATCTGAGAGTGGTGTCAAGCAGATAGATGAATATGTACATCTGGAGCCCAGAGAAAAGGCCTGGCCTGGAGACATACATTTATGAATGACACAGACAGAACTATAATTGAAACTGTGAACAGATGGATGAAATTCTGTAGGGAGAAAACTTACAGGAAGGGATAAGAAGACCAAGGATGGAGCCTTGATGAACTCTTGAGTAAATGACAGGAAAGGGACCCTGACAAGATCACAGAGTCACCAAAGAATTAAGAGAAGAACTTGGAGGTAATTACATTATGGAAGCCAAAGAATAAACAAAGAAATGCAACAACAAAAGCTTGTCCACTTAAGTGTCTGGTAGTTTTCTCATCCTGCCTATATCTAATATTAAACTCCTGACTTTCTCCTCAAGACTTGTTCCTTCTGCAAAATTCCTCATTTTAGTCAATGGCATCTGCATGTTTCCAGTTTTGCCATCATCCTCGCCTTTTCTCTTTCACACTCCACGTCTGCTCTGAAGGTGGCTGTGATTTCTGTTTGAAAATAGTTAATATTGTGTTTTTATTTTAATGAGAATCTAAAAAATGTTAATAAAAGTACTCTAGGATATTTGATTAACCACCCAATAAATGAGTTTTGTCACAGAACTGCAGGGCCTGGATTTTCATTTATATTTGGCACCAAATGACACTACTTTTATGGCCTCAGTATAGGAGAAAAATAGAGAAATGGACTTAATAGCTAATGAATTTGTTCACAAGCAAATGTCAAATATCTTCAACAACTGCTTTGAACAGAAGCTTCAGAATGTAATTTTATTAGAGAAAAGTAACAGACAAATATGGGGAGGAAGGTAATACAGCCATCAACAGTGCAAAAAAAAGAAAAAAGAAAAAAAGAAAACCTAGACCATATTAGTTATCCAGCAATTATATTGCTAATTGTGACTTAGTTCAACAAAACAGACTCACTCATTTTAAATTAGATTTTTTGTTATTAATTTGTAGACTTGTTTTGGTTTTATAGTAGTTCAAGATCCTGGGTAAAAAGATTTCATATCTAGTTTTATTTTTGTACACAAGAAGCATTATGGTAAAACTAATTTTATCAGTCTTATGAATCTGTAAACATGTTTTTTTTTATAAAAGGAACATCTATAACTCTTGCCTTCCTACTCCTGTAATATGCTGTGAATTCTCCCATCTTTATTAGTGGACATGATCACTTCCCCAGTTAGGTTGGGAAAACCTTGAAAATGGACTGTTTTATTCACATCTGGCTCCTAGTGATCTTCACAGGATCTGACAAAGAGTAAAATTTAAGTGTTTATTAAATGAATTAATGAATTGGTTGTCTCATGACCTTTCCTGCCATTGAAGAGTTACATCTCCACTAATGAGTAATGAAATTTCCAGTTACCTAGTCGGTCTTTTAAACAAGAACAGCTCAAATCTTTATACTAATTCTGGCCCATGTTTGATTCAGCCAATAAATCTATCTTTAAGGAAAAAAAGGAAAGGAACTAATATGCCATCTATGTGCAGGTTTTTCACAAGAGGAAATGATTATCTTCTGTCTTGAACCTGAAATTACATTTTGAAGACATTTTCCTCCCTGAATTATGTGCGTTATTGGTCAGGCTCTTCTTTGTCACTTAGCACAGAATATCTATTTGCCACTCAACAGGTCTCCCTTTATTGCCAAACTCAGTTCAGTGTCTCTTCTTACATATTCTGCCTCCTTCTCCGAAGTTGTTATATATCATTTAACAATAAAGGATTTTGGATTGTCCTTTAACAGGTGTACATACGTCTCTTACCATCTCCATACTATTTCCTCTGGGACAATGTGCATATATTAGATTTCTGTGACAGATATTAAAGATTAACTCAGCTCTAACTCTATACCATTGTAGAGGGTCTACTACATGCTAGAGATTAGACAGAAAAAAACACATTTCCCAGACTCCCAGCCCACCTCAAAAGTTAAAAGTGAGTTGAGAAACTTGTCTGCTCTTCTATTGCAATGTCCTACTGTGAAAGCACTGTTTTTCACTGAGACATCAGTAGCAGAGACACAGTGTCTGAACTTTAGGTTTGTGGACAGAGGCAGCATTACTAGAAAGCTAGTGAAACTTAAACTTCTGGTCCCCTCCCCCACAGTAGGTGAAAGACCTTTAGCAATTTGTTCACCATAGAATATTTTAAAGTCACAATTGATTCTGATTGTGATCAATATTCTCTCTAATTTTCCGTCTGTCATACTTCCCTTCCTGTCCAGTGGTATTAAAGGGACTACAGAAATCTCTTGGATCCAATTGGGAGCAAAGTGATTTGAGAACACTATCAGTAATAACACCACCACTATCAACAAATTTTGACAAATTGTATGAGCAACATTGTCCAATGAGGCCATATTCTTGATATATAGCTTTGTAATACATTTCTTAAGACAATATTTCTGCTATTCCCTACTAGTATTTGAATTCAAAATTTACAATTTAATGAACAATTGAAAGAGAATAAGGCTGGTAAATAACCACACCTTCAATATTTCATGTCTCTCTGTGTAACTTTGGAAACAGCGAATGGTGGATGATATCTGTGATGTATTGGTTTTCTTTGTTTCCTCCATGAACCTTTGGCCTACCATAGCAGCCCCCATTGAGCTCTTCTTTCTATGCATTCCATCAGGCATGTAAGCCTGCTTCTAGGATTTGACTGGATGTAGTTCTGAAGGAGGAGGTATGGGTAGAACTTTCCTTTTTTCCAATGGCAGAACTAACTTTGTCTAACACTTGACAACACTTTCTTCTATCCCAGAGGTCCATCATGATAGGGAAGAATAATGACTCTTTTTGGGATTCATTAGGATTTAAAACCAATGCTTAAAGTAAAAAATAGTAATAATCATTATATGCAGGGCAGTTATGCTTAAACAAAACTATAATTGGCTAAAAGTATAATATTGTTACTCATTAAGTCCTACATAGCTCATTTTCATCCAACAATGGAAGAAATTACCTTTTTTGAGCACTAAATGTACAGGTTGCCTTTAAGGAACATGTTGTACTGAAAACCCATGTCTTTATTTGTCTCTGAACATGTAGTAAGTATAGAAGAATTAAGACTAATAGCGGAGAAACCAGATTTCAAATGTCCATGTCATACTATTTTAGGCTTATGCTCTTTAAATAGAACACAAAGTTAAATCACCCACATTATTTATATTTTTGTCTCTTGCTTTCTTTTAAAAAAGTACCTCTAGCTGAAATTCTATTTATAGGAAATGTCCTCATTCTATTCATATTACTAACATAGTGCAAATGACTAGCAGTTGCCTTTGTAGTAGCCCACAAGAAAAACATTAAACTCTTAACCCAAAATACACACCCACACCCACACACACTCACACCCTAAAATTTGAGGTTTGTTATTATGAAAATGTGGGGTGACTCACCCATCCTGACTTTTAAAATGCCTTTATAATGAAAGAAATAGCATTCCATGCAAAAATATTAGAGAAATAATTGAATGAGGGACAGAGAATAGAAATATATTCTTACCTTGGACCTCTTCTTCAAGGCTGCATGTGATACTAATGAATATGAAGAGGGCAATAACCAGTATGACTTTTCAGTCTCTTTGTGATTACTAGCTGTTGGAGAAACGTGCTGAAACTAACTAATGATTGAATGTCCAGGAAACATTTGAGTTGGTATCCTTCTAATTTGGCACAAATAGTAAAAATGATCCTGCAAAAGATGGGTAGAATCACATGGTTGAGGCTGACAATGGCACCATAGTGATAAAGTCCAAGAGCATATGGGCCTTTAAAATAAACATAAATAATAGAGATGATCAATAAAGTCAAATGCTGGATTTGGAAAATATTGATAAATTAGAAAACTTCTGGAATGGTCACGATCTTAGAAATCTTTTTTTAAGTATTAGAAATTTTTATAAAATGAGGCAGAATTATAAATAATATAGAGATAAAAACATGTTATGAAGATATTAGTATTTTTGTTCATTTCACCAAGGGTTTAAAATTTACTAATAAACAGAGCTGAATAAGTTAAACTAATGACACTTGCAGCTATCTAAGACAATTGGATGAATATGTTTGAACTCAGGATTATCTGAGCTAGAAAATCTAAGAATTATAGCCATACCTGGGGTACCTAAAGCCATAGGCGTGGATGCCATTATCCAGTTACAGAGAAAAGCAAAGGGGCTTTATAGGAATAAGCTCTGGGACCTTGAATAGGTTAAGGGGAAGCAACTTGCAAAGGAGTAGCTGCCTGCAGGTATGAGGAACGCCAGGAGAACACAGAATCATCAAAACAGAAGAGTGGGAAAATGAAGAATAGTCTATCGTGTTGTGTGTTGAAAGTAAAAAAAAAAAGCTTTGATGATTGACAGGTGCCTGGAATTGTTGATTTTATTTCAGCAAACCTATAAAAGGAAAATAAAATTCACAAGTTCAAGAGGAAAAGGAATAAGTCAAATAATAAAATCTGGATCTAATTACAACACAGGGATTCTCAACCCTGGCAGCTCATTAAAATCACTTGGTGAACATTAATGACTAATAATGCCCAAACCTTCCCCCAGGGACCTGGATGGAGCCCAGGGATGTTAAATTTTAAATTATGGATGGAGTTAGAGAAACATAAAACAGAATAAAGACAAAGCAAAAAATAGTGATTGGAAAGTTAATTAATCAATTAATTTACTAATCAGTTAATATATCAACTTATAAAAGCCCTCCAGCTGGTACTAAAGGATGTCAGGTTTAAGAGAGCTAACAAAAGATACTTATTAGGGTCTCCTATTCTATAGAATAATCTGTCCATGTGCCCTCAGGCTATAGACACAGAATTTCTCTTTTGCTTATCCTGATAAAAATCAGAGAAATCCAGGAGGGGCTCAAGATGGTGGCATGAGTAGGGCAGCAAAATCCCCTCCCAAAACCATATATATTTTTGAAAATACAACAAATACAACTACTCCTAAAAGAGAGACCAGAAGATACAGTACAACAGCCAGACTATACATCTGCAAGAACTCAGCATCTCACAAAAAGGGTAAGACACAAAGCCGTGACCCAGCAGGACCTGAGCACTGCCCCCACCCCAGCTCACTGGCGGGTGGAAAAGAATCAGAGTGGGGAGGGAGTGGAAGCACAGGACTGCTAAATAACCAGCCCTAGTAATCTGCACTGGGAGTACAGACACACATTGCTTGGTGTACTGGATATTTGAGAAATGAAAAAGTAAAATCCGAGATGGAGACTGCGAGCAGGTCCCCACAGCCAGCTTCCCTGGGACAAAAGAAAAGCGGGCACTTAATAAAAGTCTTAAAGGAACAAGGGCTTATTAGCTGGACAAAATTGTCCCGGCACACTCATCCCAGTTCTTAAGGAACTTCAGGTGCCCTAACCCCCTGGGGGGTAACCTAGCCCCGAAGCACCTCACGGCGATAAGCAGCCTTCCATTAATTCCCTGGGCTGGTGCTGCAAGCAAACTGGCTGACCCGCAACAGCTTTGGAGCAGCCGGGGAACAGCCGCACCCACAGCAACCACACAGAGTCTTCTCCCAGCACTCAGCTAACCAGGACAGAGCCAGAGGTTGCCACTGGCACGCAGCTGCTGACACAGACAGAGGAACCCGGAGCAAGGTGCGGAAGGCACAAAGGGACGCAGTTTTCCCAGGAGAACACACCCGGCGTGTCTGCAACCCCCCGCAGGGTTCCAGGCTATCCCGAGAGCTGCCCCGCACACAGCAGCTCAGGGGATTATCCCAGAGACTGCTCCGAGTGTGTGGGTAAACAGCACAGGCAGCAGAAGTGGGAGCAAGGACCGGAAGGCACAAAGGGGTGCTGTTCTCACAGGCGAACACACTCCGTGTGGTTGCAATCCCCCTCAGGGTGCTAGGCTATCCCAAAGGCTCAGGGGATTATCCCAGGGACTGCTCCCTGTGTGCAGGTAACTAGCACAGGAAGCGGAGAGGGCAAAGCGACCAGCAAGCAGGAAGGGACATTGTTCTCCCAGCTGACACATGCATCAACTGCCTGCAACCACTTCTATCACCATGAAAAGGCAGAAGAATCTGGTCCAGTCAAAAATCATTCAGACAAGCCCAGATAGACGGCCTGGTGGGATAAATATAACCAATCTTCCTGAAAAACAATTCAAAATAAAAGTCATAACCATGCTGATGGACCTGCAGAGAAATATGCAAGAGCTAAGACATGAAGTCCAGAGTGAGAAAACAGAAATGAAACAATCAATAGAATGTCTTAAGAGCAGACTGGACGAGGTGCAAGAGACTGTAAATGGAATAGAAATCAGAGAACAGGAATACAGAGAAGCTGAGGCAGACAGAGATAAAAGGATCTCTAGGAATGAAAGAATATTAAGAGAACTGTGTGACCAATCCAAATGAAACAATATTCTCATTATAGGAGTACCAGAAGAAGAAGAGAGAGAAAAAGGGATAGAAAGTGCCTTTGAAAAAATAATTTCTGAAAACATCCCCAGGCGGCGGAAAGAAATAGTCTCTCAGACCATGGAGGCCCACAGATCTCCCAACACAAGGGATCCAAGGAGGACAACACCAAGACATATAATAATTAAAATGGCCAAGATCGAAGACAAGGACAGAGTACTAAATGCAGCGAGAGAGAGAAAAAAGATCACTTACAAAAGAAAACCCATCAGGCTATCATCAGACTTCTCAACAGAAAGCTTACAGGCCAGAGGAAAATGGCATGTTATATTTAATGCAGTGAAACAGAAGGGCCTTGAACCAAGAATACTGAATCCAGCATGATTATCTTTTAAATTTGAGGAGAGATTAAACAATTCCCAGACAAGCAAAAGTTGAGGGAATTTGCCACCCATAAACCACCTCTACAGGGTATTTTAAAGGGATTGCTCTGGATGGAAGCACTCGTAAGGCTAAATGGATGTCACCAGAGAAAATAAAATCATATCAAAGAAAGCAGACAAATAAATACAAACAAAAGGCAAAAAATAAAATCAACTATCCATAAAAGCAATCAAAGGAAACACAGAAGAGTGTAGAATAAAACACCTAACATAAAAAGAATGAAGGAGGAAGAATAAGAAGGGACAGAAATCATCAGACTGTCTTTATAATAGCTTAATAAGAGAATTAAGTTAGACAGTTAGATAGTAAAGAAGCTACCCCTGAACCTTTGGTAACCATGATTCCAAAGCCTGCAATGGCAATAAGTACATATCTTTTGATAATCACCCTAAATGTAAATGGACTGAATGCACCAATCAAAAGACACAGAGTAACAGAATGGATAAAAAAGCCAGACCATCTATATGCTGCTTACAAGAGTCTCACTCAAACCCAAAGACATATACAGACTAAAAGTGAAGGGATGGAAAAAGATATTTCATGCAAACAATAGGGAGAAAAAAGCAGGTGTTGCAGTACTTGAATCAGGAAAAATAGACTTCAAAACAAAGAAACTAATGGGATAAAAAAGGACATTACATAATAATAAAGGGGTTAGTCCAACAAGAAGATATAACCACTATAAATATCTATGCACCCAACACAGGAGCACCTACATATGTGAAACAAATACTAACAGAATTAAAGAGGGAAATAGAATGCAATGCATTCATTTTAGGAGACTTCAACACACCACTCACTCCAAAGGACAGATCAACCAGACAGAGAATAAGTAAAGACACAGAGGCACTGAACAACACACTAGAATAGATGGACATAACAGATATCTACAGAACTCTGCACCCAAAAGCAGCAGGATACACATTCTTCTCAAGTGCACATGGAACATTTTCCAGAATAGACCACATACTAGGCCACAAAAAGAACCTCAGTAAATTCAAAAATATTGAAATCCTACCAACCAACTTCTCAGATCACAAAGGTATAAAACTAGAAATAAATTTTACAAAGAAAACAAAAAGGCTCACAAATACATGGAGACTTAACAACATGCTCCTAATTAATCAATGGGTAAATGACAAAATCAAAACAGAAATCAAAGAATATATGGAGACAAATGACAACAACAACACAAAGCCACAACTTCTGTGGGACGCAGCAAAGGCAGTTCTAAGAGGAAAGTACATTGCAATCCAGGCCTATTTAAAGAAGGAAGAACATTCTCAAATGAATAGTCTAAAGACACAATTTCTGAAATTGTAAAAAGAAGAACAAATGAGGCCCAAAGTCACCAGAAGGAGGGACATGATATAGATCAGAGAAGAAATAAATGAAATTAAGAAGAATAAAACAATAGAAAAAATCAATGAAACCAAGAACTGGTTCTTTGAAAAAATAAACAAAATAGATAAACCTCTAGCCAGACTTATTAAGAGAAAAAGAGAATCTACACACATAAACAGAATCAGAAATGAGAAAGGAAAAATCACAACAGAACCCACAGAAATACAAAGAATTATTAGAGAATACTATGAAAATTTATATGCTAACAAGCTGAAAACCTAGAAGAAATGGACTTCTTAGAAAAATACAATCTTCCAAGACTGACCAAGCAAGAAACAGAAAATCTAAATAGAACAATTACCAGCAATGAAATTAAATTGGTAATCAAAAAACTACCCAAGAACTAAACCCCTGAGCCAGATGGATTTACCATTGAATTTTATCAGACATATAGAGAAGACATAATACCCATTCTCATTAAAGTTTTTCAAAAAACAGAAGAGGAGGGAATACTTCCAAACTCATTCCATGAAGCCAGCATCACTCTTAATACGAAAACCAGGCAAAGACCCCACCAAAAAAGAAAATTACAGACCAATATCCCTGATGAACATAGATAAAAAAAATACTCAACAAAATATTAGCAAACCTCATCCAAAAATGCATCAAGAGGATCATACACCATGATCAAGTGGGATTCATCCCAGGGATGCAAGGATGGTACAACATTCGAAAATCCATCAACATCATCCACCACATCAACCAAAAGAAGAACAAAAACCACATGATCATCTCCATACATGCTGAAAAAGCATTTGACAAAATTCAGCATCCATTCCTGATTAAAACTCTCAACAAAATGGGTATAGACGGCAAGTACCTCAACATCATAAAGGCCATATATAACAAACCCACAGCTAACATCATACTTAACGGCGAGACGCTGAAAGCTTTTCATCTAAGATCGGGAACAAGACAGGGATGCCCACTCTCTCCACTGTTATTCAACATAGTACTGGAGGTCCTAGTCATGGCAATCAGACAAAACAAAGACATACAAGGCATCCAGATTGGTAAAGAAGAAGTCAAATTGTCACTATTTGCAGATGACATGATATTGTACATAAAAAACCTAAAGACTCCACTCCAAAACTACTGGAACTAATATCTGAATTCAGCAAAGTTGCAGGATACAAAATTAACACACAGAAATCTGTTGCTTTCCTATGCACTAATGATGAACTAACAGAAAGAGAAATCAGAAAAACAATTCCATTCACAATTGCATCAAAAAGAATAAAATACCTAGGAATAAACCTAACGAAGGAAGTGAAAGACCTGTACTCTGAAAACTACAAGACACTCCTAAGAGAAATTAAAGAGGACACTAACAAATGGAAATGCATCCCATGCTCTTGGCTAGGAAGAATAAATATTGTCAAAATGGCTATACTACCTAAAGCAATCTACAGATTGATGCAATCCCTATCAAAATGCTAACAGCATTCTTCAATGAACTGGAACAAATAATTCTAAAATTCATATGGAACCACAAAAGACCCCGAATAGCCAAATCAATCCTGAAAAGGAAGAATAAAACAGGGGGAATTATGCTCCTTGACTTCAAGCTCTAGTACAAATCCACAATAATCAAGACAATTTGGAAGTGGAATAAGAACAGACCCACAGACCAGTGGAACAGAATAGAGAGTCCAGATACTAACCCAAATATATATGGTCAGTTAATATACGATAACGGAGCCTTGGATATACAATGGGGTAATGACAGCCTCTTCAACAGCTGGTGTTGGAAAAACTGGACAGCTACACGTAAGAGAATGAAACTGGATCATTGTCTAACCCTATATTCAAAATTAAACTCAAAATGGATCAAAGACCTGAATGTAAGTCATGGAACCATAAAACTCTTAGAAAAAAACATAGGCAAAAATCTCTTGGACATAAACATGAGCAACTTCTTCATGAACATATCTCCCTCGGCAAGGGAAATAAAAACAAAAATGAACAAGTGGGACTATATCAAACTGAAAAGCTTCTGTACAGCAAAGGACACCATCAGTAGAACAAAAAGACATCCTACAGTATGGGCGAATATGTTCATAAATGACATATCTGATAAGAGGTTGACATCCAAAATATATAAAGAGCTCATGCACCTCAACAAACAAAAAGCAAATAATCCAATTTAAAAATGGGCAGAGGAGCTGAACAGACACTTCTCCAAAGAAGAAATTCAGATGACCAACAGTCACATGAAAAGATGCTTCACATCGCTAATCATCAAAGAAATGCAAATAAAAAACCACAATGAGATATCACCTCACACCAGTTAGGATGGCCACCATCCAAAACACAAGCAACAACAAATGTCGGTGAGGATGTGGAGAAAGGGGAACCCTCCTACACTGCTGGTGGGAATGCAAATTAGTTCAGCCATTGTGGAAAGCAGTATGGAGGTTCCTCAAAAAACTCAAAATAGAAATACCATTTGACCCAGGAATTCCACTCCTAGGAATTTACCCTAAGACTGCAGCAGCCCAGTTTGAAAAAGACATATGCACCCCTATGTTTATCGTAGCGCTATTTACAATAGCCAAGAAATGCAAGCAACCTAAGTGTCCATCAGTAGATGAATGGATATAGAAGATATGGTACAAATACACAATGGAATATTATTTAGCCATAAGAAGAAAACAAATCCTACCATTTGCAACAATGTGGATGGAGCTAGAGGGTATTATGCTCAATGAAATAAGCCAGGTGGACAAAGACAAGTATCAGATGATTTCACTCATATGTGAAGTATAAGAACAAAGAAAAAAACTGAAGTAACAAAACAGAAGCAGGCTCACAGAACCCAAGAATGGACTAACAGTTACCATAGGGAAAGGGACTCAGGAGGATGTGTGGGAAGGGAGGGATAAGGGTTAAAAAGGGGCATTACGGTTAGCAGACATAATGTCGGGGGCCAGCACAGGGAGGGCTGTACAACACAGAGAGGACAAGTAGTGATTCTATAGCATCTCACTACGCTGATGGACAGTGACTGTAATGGGGTATGTGGTGGCAACTTGATGACGGGGGAGTCTAGTAAACATAAGGTTGCCCATGTAACCATAGATTAATGATACCAAAATATAAATAAATAAATAAATAATATAACTGAAAGAACTTTCAAGGGGGCTTACTTACTTAAAATGTTAAAGGCCTCTGTCAAACTCAATGGTGTACCACTAGAAGTATCCCCATCCACATCCAAAACAAAATAACAACAACATAATAAAACATGGCTCTGTTACATTACCTAGGCTATATAATATCAATTATTTTTTAAGTCAAAATATGGAAATGGAAGAGCCACATTACTTATGGAACGAGGATGGTGTTTTACCTAGAACAGCCAAGAAAAAATTCAAGGAAATACTGTTAGAATAAAAGACATCTGCATGGCCTCTTAGTAAATACTACTAACATGCAAAAGTCAACAGACTTACTGTTTAATTGCAACAAATAAGCTGAACAATGTGCAGCATGTAGGTGGATCCTCTCCACAGTGGCCATAAAAGTTAACTCCTGGAACAAGTTTAGCAGGCAGTGGACAAGATAACCCAAAGGGAGACATAGGGCTGTTGAGCCTTGCTAGGATATCCTACAGAAGAGGAAGTACACCTGTTCCTCGCCCAGGATAGGAGAGCCCAAGCATCAAGGAGGAGAGAGAACACCTGAGCCCAGGCCCTGAGATCTGAGGAAGATGAAAGAACACCAGATACCAGACATGAGGAAGACAGTAGAGTACCCAAGGACATCGACCTGGGTGTCCAAGGACAATGAGAGCATGCCGAGCCTGAGGAAGAGCATGCACCAGGTCCTGACAACAACAGTCTTCTTCCATTTCCTGGACATTGTCTGTTCAGCTCACAGGTGATGACACTGGACAGATGATCCTGCAGTACCCAACTCCTCCCTGACAAAGATTCTTCGTGTAACCAAAAATTCATGAAGTTCCCCTGAATCCTCTCCCCGACAAGGCCCATCTGTACACTTCCTTGTAGAATTAGCAAGAAGCCTGCTAAGTCAGTTTATCAAGAATTCTCTACCCTTGACAGAAGTAGAGAACTCCTCATCCCCACTTCCCATCACCCAGGCCTGCCTTCAGCAAAAACCATTATGTCAGTTCAGGCAGAATTCCCCCCAGGCTTGACATCTACTTGTAATTTTCTTTTCCACCAACACCCACTACCCCAATCCAACTTGTGCTCTGGCTATAAATCCCCACTTGTTCTGCTTTTATTCAGAATGGAGCCCAGTTCTACACTGGCATCTGTCTGTCCCTGTTGCTACAGTTTTATAGAATAAAATTTTCACCACTTAAAAAAAAATCAGAGAAATCCAGCAGCATGTTATATATACTATCAAATTAGTTTAGAATAGTATTAGTGAAAGATTAATGTATGCACTTAATAGTGTCAGTCACAGCAATAACTGGTTGGCAGTATGGAATCCTTATTTTCCCTGTTCCATAGTCCCACGTATGGTTATGGTGTCTGCATACCTTTTCTTCTAATTTGGACAGTCTTTTTTTCTATTTATTCCACACACACACATCTCACCAGCCCAACTACAATGTGAATTCCTTGAGGGCAACAGTTAGGTGTTATACTTCTCTTTTAAACACCACAGAGCCTAGTTAAATATCAAAACTCAGAGGAAATCTGATAAATATGTGGCTGATTGATTTACTGATATTTTCATGAGTCTATTTCAATGCCTTTTGATGGGACTTATCAAGAAGGAAAGAAGTAGCCTTCATAGCCACGTTCAAAACTAGTATCACTAGTTGCCAAAGGAGAATTCTCATCATCTACTCCTAGGGATTTTATATAGATCCATTCTGCCTTCTCACCTTCTCCCCATTCCTAAAATACAATAATACCACAACAGTAACAGAAGCAATAATGAAAGTTATCCTCTTAATTCAGCTTTGGCTTAAACCAGAACAGATGGTAAAACATTTTTAAACCAAGCAATACTTGAGAAGCAATAAATGAGACTGTGCAACTGCGGTTGGTTTATACTTGTAAGAGCTAATGCGCACTGGATAGTTAACAAATTCAGAGTAAACATGTTGGAATGCGCATTTGTTGTCCCTGAGCAGTAAGTGTGTGTTGGTAAAAACTGAGGACACTTTGAGAAATGGTTCAAGGACACACCAGGGCACTTAGAAGAAATAAAAAGACATCAAACCACCTTTGCATGTGGAAAAAAAGACAAACAAAAACCCAACAACAGTTTTTTCCCCTGAGGCAGAAGGAATGGCAATGGTAAAAAGAAAAAACAAAAAAATAGAGACAGATCTTCCTAAATTGCTTAGTCTTACAGACTCACCACAAAGAGCTATTTTCTAGCATTGTGTCATGAGAAATGAGGCTTTAGAGAGAGATGGCTGTGGCCAACTTTCTGATCGCTACATTTTGCTTTTTCTTTATTCTGTTTTATCTTTGACTCCAGCCACAATTAATGCAATGGAAAAAACCTTGTCTCATAACCTCAATACCTCCCGAAATCTGCTGATTACACAGTTTCCAATTTGAGCCGAGCCAAGAACCTTTCTGCATTTCATCTGGAACTTTCCTGCCCTTTGCCACCCAAATCACTTATTTATTTGATTTGATCCTTTTGATTTATTAAAAATGTTGCCACTGACCTTAGGGCTTCTTGGCAGGGCTACAAAATGTTGATGCAATAATTAAATTGAATCTGGCATCAGGAGGGGCCAAGAGTCAGTTAAAAGAAAATCGTCTCTCTTAGAAAAGACCTGAAAAGAGAAAATTTCTATCTTGTATTTGGGTTCAATAGTAGGAAGCCATGCCTAAATTATTTCACAAGCATCACTAGACCCTGCATAAGCCCTGGTAATGTGAAAGTGTGTTACACTAGAATCTGATAAGCCAAAACTACAAAGAGCAACACAAGAAATGAGGCTTAGGCTGTCTGCATCCAGGTGAAAGCCAGAGTATCACATGTGATGCATTTCTCTCACGGGCTCTCTGCATTAGACTGACCAGTTGTTTTGCCTGAATATAGTGTTTAAGAATGGGGGACACATCCCATGGGTTACACTCTGGTTTGTCCATTAAGTGTTTACTTCTACAGTCTGACTTAGGAGGAAGAGTATTCTTTTTGTCTTTTCATTTTCTTTTATTTCTCTCCTGTCTCCATTTACCAATTTCTTTTTTGCCCTTTTTAATCTCAGGCCTTCACTTCACTAATACTCTAAGTGGCTGAAAGGTGGGATAGAGCTCCCGTTTCTTTTTCTTCAAGCCTTAGGGGGAAAAATGGTTGAAACAGAATTGTAGGTGGATGTAGCTAATAACACATTCATTCAATGTATAGTTAATAAGAACCTATTATGAACCAGATCTTTTTTAGGCACTGGTTACAGGGAAGTGAGCACAACCGATACATTCCCTGTCCCCGTGAAACTTTCTGTTTAGAAAGCAAGAGACCTCTTAAATGATCCATGATTCCTATCAGATTCTTGAAGATAACCAAGCTCTGCTAGGAAGGACACAGGCAGGCTTTGAGCTGTGTTTCTTGCTGAAGCGCTGCAGGGAAACAGCTACAGCTTCTACTTCCTTCCCTCCCACTCTCCCCCTCTTCCCTACTGGAGATTATGTTACTCTTCAGAAATCTTTTCCTTTTAATCTGTTCTTTCCTTTTCTTTTTAAAGATAAATTCAGGGCATTATCTACCTTCAACCAAAGGGAAAAATCTTTTCTCTCTGGGGTTTCCTGGCTGACTTGCTGAGTGCTGAGAATTTGTCCTTGGGTCGATATTTCTCCTTTTAGTAATTGAGGGAAATCTCTGATGACAGTACTACGCTCCTGGGGGTAACACCTTACATCAACACAGAACACTGTCATCCTGTGCTAGCTGTGATCAGCTTGAGCGATTTTGAAGAGGAAAGAAAATGGAAGCCTCAAAACAACTTGCCTCTTAAAGTGCTTAGTGATTTTTAAGTAATCACAGCTCTGACCTCACACCCACATGATCGTGCTCCCCCTGCCCTTCTGCTGGCTGTGGAGTCAGGCAAGGAGCCAAGCCATCAGCCACGCTGCTGAGATAGTCATGCAGTGTGAGCCCAGCAATGTTCTGAACTAACCAAGCAGCAGCAGATACACAGAATCTCTTTGGAAGGCTGATGTCAGCAGTCAGAGCTCATACACTGCTCTACAGGGTATCAGAGTCCAGCAGCCAGGGCTTACCTGTCTCTGTGCTTGGTGACAACATTTTCTTGTGGGCATACAAGATAGTCCATTGTGGAGGGAAGTGGTGCTCCAACTTCAAGCAAAGAGAATATCACATACCTGTATAATTGCTTGCTGTGGTTCTCATTTTTAAAGGCTGCATATATGAAAACAAGAAAGAAGAGACTAGAGTGGTTGCTAAGATGTGACGTGGTGGAATATAGCAGGAAGAAGGAAACCAATATGGGAGAACTGAAAATGCCCCACCCTCAGTGTGGCTAGAAGATGCAGTGTACAGTACTTCTTGGTAACGTCAACCATGGCCTTCAATCCTTCATTAAAACAGTGGACACAGTTGGGTTTTTAGCTCCAGGTCTTTTTCCTGGTTGTATGAAACTATAAAAACTTATAAACTATAAATATGTTCACATTCTCACATACCATATGCTTGTAGTCATTATTGGCTGGATATCATTGTATTGCTGCACAATGATTTTCTTAATAATTTTGTCAGACACTTAGATGTTTCCTAATTTTTTTAACTGATGCACTGCAATCATTTCAGCCAGACATTTTTCTTTTCTATTGAATTTATTTCATTAAAATTAATGCATTAAGAGTAAAAATGCTCAATCATGAAGATATGAAAAACATCACAGCCTTTGATATCATTTCTTTGTTTATATCAATTTACAATGTCACAAACAGTGAGTAAGTGGACACTGTCACAGTGATCTTGCCATTGCTGAATACTAAATATATGAAACTTGTAATGCTGCATCTCATACCTTCATAATGCATTTTTAAGTCACAGTGTGAATGAACTTTTCTACCATGCAACTCCTCTTTGATGAGGTCACCCTGCTTTAAGTGTTTCCACTGTTTCCTCTATAAGGTCTAATATTGTCCATCCTTTGAAGATTTAAGATACTTAGACATGATCACCTAAGAAGATATCACATTATATTTAATCTTGAGGGAGTTTAAAATATGGCTATTGTAAATATTTATAGCTAATTGATAGTTATGTGCCTATGTGGTTCTGTAATTGAGAAAAGGGATTCCACAGAATACATATCTTCAAAAACCTTGAGACTAACCTAAAACAAAGAAGTAATAGAAGAGGTCCAGAAAGAAACCTAGGAACCATAAGTCAGGCTTCATAAGAAGCTAATATCTTAGTGACTGTGAAAGTTATTGTGCATAATGCATGTTAAAACTATAGTTTATTAATAGCCCAGTCATAACAGGCATCCAGGAAACATAATTTAACTTAAACTTAACTGCAACTAGGATTTTTTAAGTAAAATTAAACATAGTGCTAAATGAATGACTAAGAATTCTGAGGCCTTAGTCGATTCTGTCAATTAATCAAAAAATGGGAATTTTAATATCTGTTATATGTATTAAGAATGAAAATAAATATATCTTTATGAAGAGAAATCTTTATAAGGCTGATGTATGTACTGTGCATAATATATGTAGAGAGACACGAGGGTCTCATTTTCTTCTATTTGATGTATCAAGATGACATGATTAGTTTTAGGTGCTATCTTTTTTCCTTGCCATTCAATAAAATAATACTTGTTTAGGTGATGTTGCCAAAATTCATAAAGTAATCTGGTTGCTTTAGAAATTTCAAAACTTTTGGGGGGTTTTATACATTAAAGGAAATAGAATGTTCATATTTTAAATTCAAACCATTCCCAGTCATCTAGGAGAGTCAGCATGATTCAGCCAGTTACTAAATATGTTTCAGAAATCTATGTTGTAACAGAAACAAACCTGAAATACCATTTGGAACTAGGATTCTTGTATTGTTTTCTCAAATTCTGTGCTAATTTTCTAGGCAAGTAGATGGCTTCATCTCTTTAAGTCTTAGCTTGTTCATTCATCAAATGGGAGGAAGGATACTTGTCTTTTCAACTTAACAGTGCTTTTAATGATTTGGAAGATAACGTTACATAAGATAAGACAGGTATATATATTTTAAAATGTAGAATTATGGTAAATTTATATTAAAACTGTAACATCAAAAAATTTCTGTGTTGCCAATCCCCTATATACTGGTTAATGAGAGGAATTTTAGTCAATTTCCACTTATAAATTCCTTATTTTTTAAATCATTCTGTTATACATGCCCACTCCTCTGAAAACTACTGAAGGAACTTTAAATTAATTACATTCTATGTTGGAAAAAAACAGTAGTTCTCCTCCTATATGTCTCCTTTGCCACTCACACAGAATATGTTTCACTTCTGATCACTCTGGTCACCAAATATATGTGGGTTTTCCCTACACATGCTGGGTGTCCTATGTTTTAACTCATTTCTGACACTATGACCCCAGAGATAACATCAAACCCCACAGGTTAAAGGTTGAATCCCTTGAGACTGCCCCCCACTTCAGATGGCAATTATGAGTAGTAGGTCCTCAGGTAACCTACAGCTCTGTCCAACTTGGCTACAAATTCCCCTAATATCTTCCCGCTTGGGTTTAATTATTTGCTAGAGTGGCTCAAAGAACTCAGGGGAACACTTAACATTTGCCAGTTTATTAAAAGGACACAATGAAGGATGCAGATGAACAGCCAAATGAAGAGATATAGGGTGAGAACTGGGAGTGTCAAAACAACAGGAGTTTCTGTCTCATGGAGTCAGGTGTGTCACCTGCCTGGAATGTATATGTGTTCACCAACCTGGAAGCTCTCCAAACTTCATTTGATGAGGATTTTTATGGGGACTTCCTCATGTGGGCATGATTGATCATTGACTCCATTTTCAGCCCTATTCCCTTCTCAAGAGAATGGGGCTGGGGCTAAAACTTTCAAGTTTCTAACCATGGTTTGGTCTTTCTGATGACCAGCCCTCCTATAGGAGCCATCCAGGAGCCCAACCAGAGTCACCTCACTACAACAAAATATACTTTTGTCACCCAGGTTATTATAAAGGTTTCAGCCCTGTGTCAGACAAGGTCAAAGAACAAATATTCCAACAAAAGATTCTCCTAGTGCTCTTATCACTTAGGAATGATAAGGGTTTTAGGAGCTCTGTGCCAGGAACCAGCGGCAGAGACCAATATATATATATATATTCCTATTATCTCACAGATTCTGTCCACCAGGATCTCCCATTCTAGTCCAGGAGATGACATCTAACATGGGAAAAAGTAAATAAAAACATTAGGCTGGATATAATAAAATATTGAAACTGAATATTGAGAACAATTGCTTAAATTAATCCTAAGCATTTAAAAAAGGGAATAAAAACAAAAAATCTAAAGCTTCTTATTTAATTTTCACCACTCAACATATGCAAAGTAGGAACATGTTTCTCTGATTAAAATTTTCAAACGTTTTTAGTATTGTGAAGAAATAAAGCTATGGAAAATAAAGCAGTGCATTAGCCACTAAAATTTAGCAGGGTGTATAAAACTTTATTGTTCATTTTTTTCCTAATTAAACTTTATAGATTTGTTAGATGTTAATCGGCACACAAAGTGTCTGGAATTTTTACTTCCTAATGCAATAGCAAACTGATTTTTAAATTATCCGATAGATCTTAGTAGAGAAAAAGTGGGCTGGAAATTGTTTCTTAATTATAAAGGTTTCATGGGGAGTAGAACAAACAAACCTAGAGCTAAATTACAATGGCATAAAACTGGGAATCAACCTAGGATTTTTCTTCTCTAATTTGCTTCTTGCTTTTATTCAGCTAGGAAATAGCTGATCCTTCAGATAATGATTATTTCATCACTATCAGGAAAATATCAAATATGCTATTGTTAACATTCATTGATTTGGGATATTTCTTCATCATGCACTCAGTTTGAGCTAAATAGGGTGTGTAACAGAGAGAAGGAAATAAACACAAATGTAAATGGAGACACCAAATTTTTAAATAAGATGCTACTGTTTTTCTTCCTAAACATTTCTTTCTAAATAGTTATTTTAAGACAATACTTTTTTAATACATCTTTGAAGTTTTGCTATTGCAGAAAGCTCATCAGCTATTTCTTCATGTTTATATCTGCACTGTATCTTCCAAATGCACTTGGTTAATTCTTTAATGTGCTCTCGCAGTATTCACTATTCTGCTTTCATGGCTGCTTTTAAGTGGGGACTTCCAGGAGGCATATATAACTCCAGATTTGCCTGTTCAGGAAGAACCTTTCTCCCTTGAGTCAGAATAAGTGCCAATAACTATTTTCACTTGGCTACTTTCAGACCTACATCCTGGTTTAGAAACATGGTACAATTTGCAATTGTCATGGCGCTGCTTCTGTTTTGTATAATTATTTCAAGTTTTGTATTTTGTTTCTTGTCAAACTTTTATAAAAATGATGTACCAAGTAAGATGATCTCCAATGCTTACTATTTTGATAACTATGGATTATAGGTGGGAAGTGCCTGAGCCTTCTCCCTCCTGACATTCCTTGTTACTCAGTGTGGCCTTGAGTGGCTTCCAATTGCTAAGCACTTTCCCTCTGATGTAGAATATGACAGCCAGGAAGCATCCTTCCTGGCACTTAGGGACAAAACCACAAAATATGGAAAATTTGACTCTTGATCAGTGATACTTTTGAAGGAAGATCTTGGTTAAAAGGGACAAATGTGAAAATTAATAAAAGGAAACCTAAAAAAATAGAGTCAAGAGACCAGCAGCAGGAATGGTCATATACTATCACTCAGTCCTTTGCAGACCCAACCTGAGAACCTTGAAAGTCTATACTACTTGAAATACTATGAAAGGGTACTCCTTTTATAGGACTTCTTTGTTAAAAGAACTCTTTTGTTCTCCAGACTTGCCTGTGGTTTGGCCATAGCTTTCTTGTCCTGAATTGTATAGTTCTCTGCTATTTCTGAATAAACCCATTTTTTTTTGCTGGAAAAATAACTGACAGTTTTATTTTCAAGGTTAACAATATTTAATGTTTATGTGGTATAATAGTGAAAGAGGTTTCTTGGACTTCCCCAAAATGGTCTATCTTAATGAAAGCCATTATCAACAACTGCAGTGTATATGACAAAAAGCTGGAAAATCATAGTCATTCAAGATAGCTGATATTTTCTTAAAATCACAAGGTTGAAAAATATATATATGTCTATTCCATCCCCAATATATCTCTAGTATACAGCTCTTCCACTGTGTCCCCTGGATTATTCCTTAGTTTAGTGCCTTATTGTTTCCTGATTGATTTCTACAGTAGTCTCCAACTAAATGGTCTTAGTTAGTATCAAACTCTGACACTTTATACCATCTTTCCCAATTCCACCTTGGTGATTTTTCGAAAATGAACATTTGATTATGTCTTACCCCTGCTTACAAATCATTTGTTTCTAGCAACATGCCATATTATAAATCTTTAAAACCTATCTGATTAGTAACAAAAACAAAATGAAATGTTGGGTGAAGTGCTTAAAAGTCTTTTAAATGCATAGATGAGAGGAAAGAAAGTAACAAAAAGTTACCCAAAATCAAACCAAGGGGAAAGCATGACTCTAGATACATAAAAGAGCACAGAGGCAGACCCTGGGGTCAAATAATCCCTGGTGACCTAGATCTTTAGATTGTCAAATTAAGAGGCTGCACAGGCAGTAGGAGACCCAATGTAGGTCCTGAGAAAAGTGAAATGTCATATTAGAGAATTCCACATAAAAATATGACCTCCCATCACTCGCTGTGAGGGCAGTGGTAGTGGAAGGGAGGTATAACAAAACAAAAAACAACAAAGTTTTAAAACAAAACAAGTTTGTACCCAATAGAGATGTTGTAATAAATGCTTATCTTGATCTAGGCTATAGTTGAAAGAAAATAAAATGTCTTCTCTGTAAATTTGTAACCCCAAACCATCTCTAAACAGCTCTAACAGGGAAATGGGGTGTTATTCATATAACTTATATAGTCCAAAACATATATAGTCCCGCAATTTAATTTCTAATGATCTCAGGTCAGTAGCAACAATGTGCATGGAAGGATCAATATCAGTCCTTTTTAGAACACAGATTAAAACCACAGTTCTCAAAAAAATCCCATAGGTAAAGTTTAGAAAAAATGAATATTATTATTTTTTACATATGTCATATTTATTTATTTTTATTAAAGTGTCATTGATATACAATCATGATAGTTTCACATCATAAATTTTTTTTAAAAAGAGAAAACAATCTACAATAACTGAAATTCAGAAGAAAAGCAAACATTAAATTCAGACATACCAAGACTACAGATTTTCAAATTAAAAATAACTTAAAACATTCAAGTCTTTAACCCATTTTGAGTTGAATTTTGTTTATGGTATAAGGTATTGTTACAGATTCATTCTTTTGCATGTGGCTGTCTAGTTTTCCCAATACCATTTATTAAAGAGAATGTACATTCCCCATTGTATATTTTTGGCTTCTTTCTTGTGAAGTAATTGATCATATAAGTGTGAGTTTACTTCTGGGCTCTCTATCCTGTTACGCTGATTTATGTGTCTGTTTTTATGCCAATACCATACTGTTTTGATTACTATAGCTTTGTAGTATAGTTTGAAATGGGGAAGCACAATGCCTCCAGTTTTTTTCTTTCTCAAGATCACTTTGGCTACTCAGGAGCTTTTGTAGTTCCATACAAATTTTAGGATTGTTTGTTCTGTTTCTGTGAAAAATGGCATTGGCATTTTGGTAGGGAATGCATCGAACCTGTAGATTGCTTTGGGTAGTACGGACATTTTAACAATATTAATTCTTCCCCTTCATAAGCATGAAATATCTTTCCACTTCTTGTGTCATCTTCAATTTCTTTCACCAGTGTCTTGTAGTTTTCAGTGTTCAGGTCTCTCACCTCCTTGGTTAAGTTTATTCCCAAGTATTTCATTCTTTTTGATGCAATTGTAAATGGGATTGTTTTCTTAATTTCTCCTTCTGATAGTTTGTTATTAGTGTATAGAAACCCACTGGTTTTTGTATATTGATTTTATATCCTGCAACCTTACTGAATTTGTTATTCAAAGTTATTTTGGTGAAGTTTTAGAATTTTCTATATATGATATCATGCCATCTGCAAATAGAGATGGTTTTACTTCTTCTTTCTTGATTTGGATGCCTTTTATTTCTTTTTATTGCCCAATTGCTCTGGCTAGGAATTCCAGGACTATGATGAATAAAAGTGGCAAAAGTGGTCATCCTCATCTTGTTCCTGATCTTAGAGGAAAGCTTTCAGTTTTTCACCATTGAGTAAGTATGATATTAGCTAAGTTTACATAGGCATAGAGTTTGCTTATATATAGGTATGTAATGATACATCTGTGTTTTAGGAAATTGGGTGAGAGTTTGAGGTTAATGTGTAATGACTTATGAATGTTTACGTATAACATAATGGGAAATAGGCTCCTGATAAGCTTACTGCCCAGAATATCTAATTTTCAGGGATGGATTTCTAACCTTAAACTGAGATAGATATACTGTAGGTATGATATATTTTGTAATATAAATTTTATAGTTTCTCTGTCTTCTGACAACTTTGAATTCACACTCCTTAGCTAGACTTACAAGTCCTTTTTGTTCTGCTTTATCACTTCAGCCTTAACACTGTCTATTCCTGCATCTATACCAGTGATCTTGCCATGATTTTCCATATCTCCATGCATTTGTGCATGAGAATCTCTCTGTCTGGAATACTTTCCTCCTTCAAAATACCTCAAACATCATTTCTGCATGGAAGCTGCCCTGGCTTTTCCAATTTTCATGTTCCCATAATATCTTTTGAGTCATATATCATAGAACACAATAGAATACTCAAATTGGCTGTTTATTTCTTTATTTCCTACACTAGTTATAGGCTCTTGACCAAAAGGATTGTCTTTCATGAAATGATGTCACTAGGTCTTAAATAAATGTTTACCAATAAGTGAATTATCTCATTGATAAAGGTAAAAGGATAAACATCTCTATGGGTTAGGGTTTTAAGGAAAATATTTAAGAAGAAAAAAGACCTTAAAAATATAAGTTTAAGGCAAGAAAATAGCCTGAGTAAAGGCTTAGAAATAGGACAAAATGATATGAGTTTAGAGAATAGAAAGCAGAAATTTCACAAGGGGAATATAGAAGAAAAATTGGAACATGAAAGTAATTGAGAATTGAAAATTCCATCTTTGCTCCTTACATTATCAGACCATAGTTGCATAAATCTTTAATATTCAATTCTTACTCTTAGTTTTATGCTCTGACACCTTTATACAAAAAAAAGGTTTTAGAGAGATACTTGAGATTCTTCTTAATGGTTTATATATATATATCAGCTATATTAACAAGTTTTTAGAATTGGATACCTCCCTCCCCTGCTCTAATCCCATTTCAGGATAGCCAACTCTTAGTGTATTAGCTTAAGATAAATTCTTTCTTATACTGTTATAGTTGATTCATTAAATAAACAGTAAATATATCCTTGTCCTATTGTATTTTGGGATTATTTTCCTGAAGAAGACTCTTGTTGACTCAGAAAATCATGTGAAACAGAGCTGTCTAAATGAACTTTCTTTAATGATGAATACATTTTATCTGTGCCACTTGATAGAGTAGCTGCTATCTACATGTCACTCTCGAGCATTTAAAGTATGTCTGGTGCTACTGAGGAACTGAATTTTTTATACAATTGAAGTTTAATTAATTTAATTTAAATGGAAATTTGAAACTAGTGTTTATTATATTGGGCAGCACTATGATGGAATATTTGTGAGAAACTAAATTATATCCATTACCCCTACCTCACCAAGCAGTCCACCTCCTTTTCTGATGCTTTCTCCAGGACAGCTGGTTGTGCAAATAACGCAAAAGCTGTAGTGTTTAACTTCTAATTTGCTAGAAAATATCTATTGGCAGTCTTTAATAGGAATTAAGAGCAAGCTAGGCTGTGACAATATACTCATTCCCGACCGTTACACATGAACGGCCAACAAAATCTCTGTATAATCAGTCTATCAAGAAAAGTTATAATTAGAATCTTATTTATTTGCTTGTTGTGGAACACTGGGTCACTTTAAATTGGCTTTGGTATGCCCATCATTCTTTTTGTACCAAGAGATTTTCAACATAAGTCAAAGTAGCATTCAGGATTAGTGTTAAGGATGTTTCTTGTGATCAGACTGTCCTAAATAATACAAAAGCCTCCATGTATGGTACACATTTCATGTCAGTTGCTACTGAGAAAGCATTCCTAACTACCCTTGGTAATTCCTTCTAGCCCTCCAGAGGTCCACTTAGACAGGTTGTTAAGTTTGCTCAGAAAGACTCTAACCTAATTTGAAGACAGAGTCTCTCCAGCACTGGATGCATTACTTCATCTTTTGAAAATGGGTTACAAGGCAAACAGTTAACATACAGTCTATAAATTTGCATTTTTATAAACACTCTATAATTCTGATGCAGGTATCCCTCCACCATGTTTGAGAAAAGTGGAATTGGACTGTCAGACTCATTAGAAGACCAGAACACAGACCATAGGCACAGGGCATGGTAATGTATGTTAATGAGACAGTAAGGCTTTTAGAGATAGACTGTTTCCAACAGTTTCTTGAAAGAATATACGCCTACAGAGATGCCCTGTGCATACATAAGAGTGGGGTGAGGGGCTATAATGATATACGTTCTAGAAGAAGGCATTCAGAAATAGAAAATTTCAGGAAACTGAAATAGTTCATAGAATTACAGCAGCCTTGGCAAATAAATTATGGTTGTAGAGCCACAGCCCTTTTCCCTCAGCAAGACACTCCAATCGCTTAGTGCTTAACAAATGGTAACTTCCACATTCTGGTTCTCTTTTCTTCTCAGTGAGGTAGAGGGGGAGGCAAGGACTGATAAACTGAATCAAAATGCCTTGCCTTGTGGCTGGGAGCACGTGCCTTGTCTTAAAAGCTCTGTGCTCCGAGATGCGGTAGGCAGAGCAGAATAAAATAGGTATGGATCTCCTCGTGGCATTTTGGGGAACATCACTGGGAATCTGTCCAAGTAAAGCCATTTGAAAGTAGCTTGCCTTCCAGTAGTGCAAGCCAGTAACAGCAGTAACTCTCACAAAGACTGTTTCACACCTTTAAGCATAAAAATAGAGAGCCATTCCACTATGCTTTGCTCTCAGAGAAAAGCTTGCTGGGACTCTGCAGCATGCTGTTGTGCTGAAATGGCCCACAGTAGCTTCCTAAATTGGAGAATAATTACATTTCCATGAATACTAAAAGGATGCTTTGATTTGGTTTGAAAAGGTCAGGATCTGACAGAAACATTAAAAATATTACATATTAAACCCCTAGAAGTGCACCTAGTGTTTCAGTAAATGGAACCCTGTTACTCCAGCTGGACTCAAGGATCCACTTCTCCTTTCCCCCCTTGCCTCTCTCCTCCCTTGCCTTGTTTAGGAAACGACCATCAAAAGGAAAGGTAGGGTGCTCATATTTACACTGCACATCAGACACTGTCTTAAAAAAACAATGTGAAATAGTTCATAATATCCCTACTTCATACAACTGAAGTTTAGAGCAGTTAATTAACTTACAATAAAACAACTAGTACATGGCAGAGCTCATTCAGACCCAAGTATGTGGAACTTCAAAGTATTCATTCTGTTATGCCTTGATCTATCTATATGTATATGTATATGTATACGTATATCTATATCTATATCTATCTATAGTTATCTATATATATCAACTTATTTCAAAATTAAACTCATACCTCTCTTTTTAAAAATATATCATTACTAAAAAATAAATTTCCTTCTTTTTTGTGCCTACCTTGGCTTCCACAGCAGTCTTTTCTCTGGTCTTTCGGCTGGGAATGTCCTTCCACGACAGTTTAACCTGCCAATGGTTTCCTACTTTTCCTTCCTTAAGTACTAATCTGCCATTTCCCACCCAGAGGGACTGTGCCATTTCTCACTCCCAGCCGCCCTGTGTGAGAGTGCCTATTTCCGCATAACCTCAACACAGGATGTTGCAATTTTGTCAAACAGAAGAGGTGAAAAATGGGGAAACTATACATATGTAATGAACTCATTAGATACTTTACGAACAGTTGTTTCTTTAATACTTATCTTGTAAGAGGCCCTGTTTCAAGAGATACATAATATACTTTTGTTTTTCCTGAGGTGGTTATTGAATTAAAGAAGGAGCTAGCAGTTAGTACTGAAGAAAAGAAAAAAAAAAAAGACTAGGTAATAAATCTGACCTGTGAAATAGAATCTCTGGAATCTGTTTTTCTTTTTAAATAGACATTCAAACTTCAACTCTAGAAGTCAAGCACTAGAAAAGCAGAAAGCCACATAAACTCTAACAGACTAATGCCAAATTCAAACTGAATATCCCTTAGCAAGAGTCATGTATTTATAGCCACTTGCTTTATTTTTTCTTCTTGTTTTTTCATATGAACTACCAATTTTGATTCTGAGATGACAGCACAGCTAACAAATTTCCTTCTATAGTTTTGACAAGGCATATTCCAGTAGATACTGCAGGAGACTCATAAGAATATCATACACTGGCATTATTGCCCTCAGAAAGAATGGTCTACTGCTGAAATCTTCAAATTGGTTTTCATGCACAGTAGTCCTTTAGAGAATAATAAGATAAAAATGCCCAAAGTAGTGAGGTGAAGCAGTTGTTTGTGCGGAAATACTGCTAAGCTGACTCTGCAGCCATAATGCTAAACACAAATCTTGCCCTGACTCATTTCTGTCCTCTTGATTGGTTGTAACCTGCTCAGTTGAGTTGGAATTTCTCTTGTGCACCTTTAAAAAAATTTTTTTAACCATATTCACTAAACCAAAGGCTTTTTCTTGTTGTGCTAGGTAAGCAGAAGAGTAAGAGAGAATTCGATGACAGTGGCATATTATATCAAGTATGTATTTTTTACTTAAAAATTCCTAGAAATTGTTAGTAAAAGACAACTGTCATCTCTACTTGTCCCAGTGAAGTATCTACGTAACTCACTGAGTTTACAAATTTAAACTAAGAGTAGTCGAGCCTGCCCTTGCAGCCCTGGAGGTCCTCTCCTTGATCCTTTCTCTTACTAGTTTACTCTTATTCTTACTGGACAGTCTCACTCATTTTCATGGGTTTTAATGAGCGTACACACGCCAGACCTAAATAAGTATATCCGACCTAAACCTGTCAGACCTCTGTGTATCCAGCTACTTATTAAGTATCTTGGTTTGAACATCTTTATTATACCTCATTGCAATATGCACAAAATGGACACATCATCTCTCTTAACCTGTCCACTTCCTCCATATTCACAAGCAAAATTCTGATCTACTTTCTGTGATCTCCCTATCTGTGAATGCTAACATCAACCACTAACTTTTCCAAGTCTGGACTCAAACCTGCCTACTCTCTCTTTCTTTCATTTCTCTTACTTCATCAATCAAGTCCTGTTGATTCTTTCTCATAAATGCTAGAAGCAATCCACTTCTCTCTATCCCAGTGCAGCTATGCTCACCCAGAACATTCTCATCTCCCCAGTCTCCTCCAGTACAGTCCCAAACTGCACCAAGAGGGATCCTTTAAAAATGCAAATGTGTTCACAGCATGCTGCTGACTCTCATATCAAGCCTTTCACTGTCTTGTCATTATTCCTAGATAAAGAGAATTTTTTTTACCCTGTGTGATAAGCTGCTTTATGTTCCAATACCTGCTATTCTTTCATCATCCTTCACTATTTGCCTCTTATTCTCTCTACTCCAGATAGACTCAACATCCAAGTACCACCCCTGGAACATTCCTGTTTTTCCTTCATGTTTTAGTTCTTGGATGTCATATGTTTGGGTGTGAGCTGAGGGTGGGAATTTTAGCGATCCGCTCATGCATCTGTCTTGTACTTCAAGACCTGCTTGCTCCAGATGGCACAAATAATTTCACATAGTTATAAACTGCTACGGGGCATTCCTGACTCTATATGATGGTAAATCAGGTAACATCGAGACCGCTACTGGCAACTCAGATTATTAAGATTCTTCGGTATGTAACAGTCAGATGATTAGTCTTTACCAGGATCTATTGGTATGACAGGCACTGTTACTCAAAAATAGAAATGTTATTTGATTGGCTCCCAAACTCAAGACTGCATTGTGATTCTATCTGAGTTTTCCCTACATTTCACACAGCATCTTTATCTTCCACAGACCTTTTCAGTCTCATGGATCAAGTGGCAGAGCTTGTGACTTTAGAGCTTGAACAATTTTGCCAGCCATTTCTTTCTCTGGACCCCATTTTAAGATGACAATCTTAAGTTCTCTGGTAAATTGTTCAGGAGACCCACACAGGATGGTTGGGTGAGAGGAAAAAGGAAACCCTTGGAGCATAGCTAAGTATACCAACTATACCGAAATTGCAGGAGATTACCTTTTCAAAGGAAAATAACTTCGTCATTATCACGAAAGGGTAAGCATGTTTCTTGCTGTTATTGTTCCCTTTCCCAGAGAAGGAAAGAAAACTAAACATTTTCTTCTTTATTTATTTTTATTTTTTGGAGAAAAAAATTACACTTGTCTATACATCTAGGTTGTTTTTTAAATTGTACACTGAACACTTAAACAATGCACTATGAGAGAACTGGGAAGTCAGGAGCTAATTTTGCCTAAGATTGAAAGGAAGTAATGAACCTGGGCCCTAACGGAGGACAGAACTTTCCACAAGGTAGAGGTTCAGGGCGTGGTACTCTAAGCTGAGAAGCGGAAGAAAGGCAAAGGCCTGAGGGATCTTAATGTAGTTCACATAAAGCAGAACGAGGCTGTCCACTGGAGGCCAAAGGGTTAAGCAAAAGTAAATGATGTTTCTTCAGGATCTGACTTATTTCCCTACAGAACTTTGATATATATTTCATTATTCAATTCAACTGTGGGTTATAAGAATGAGCCATTCCCTGCTTCTTCATTCTTTTCTGAATATGACGCTCTGGGAGAAGCATTGGAGGTCTGTCTGTGAGCATCTTGGGTGATTGCTATTTCCAATTTTTTTTGAGGGCTCAGGCTCTGGGTCTCCTTTCCAAACCCATCTGATTTATCCCACCGGAGTTTTGCATTTGCTTGAAAACTTAAACATATTTTATACCAGAAGTAATGAGTTATATCCTTATTTGGTAAGCCACTGTGCTTTGTTAAAGGAGGCAGTAAACAATAAGAGGAAGCCAGTGGAGCCCAGAACAAGGTATCCAATTTAGGATACTGAAGAAGAGAAGCCCCAGAATAACAATTATGTATCAGGCCTGGGAGGACCAGTCCTGACAGAGTAATAAGAGTGAGGACAGCAGGCAGGAGAAATCCAGGAATAAAAGTAACTGATAGATCATCTGATGTACTGGGTGTTTGGCAAAAAACATTTCTTGCTGTTTGATAGATATATTAGGGTGTTAAGCAAAAATGTTGAACACATGGAAAATTATGCAACAAATGAATATTATTTTTAAGCATTTTTTCATTTTGTATTAAGGCATAATTTATGCACAATAAAATTCAGTCTTTCCTTGTATACAGATCTGCATGTGTTGAAAATGCATTCAGTCATGTAACCATCACCATAAGATCTAGAATAGTTCTATCATCCCCCAAAGTTCTTTTTTTGTCCTGATAGTTAATCCCTCTCCTACTCCCAGCTCCTGGCAATCACTGACTTTGTTGTCTCCATAGTTTTGCTTTTTCCCCAGTGTTATATAAATAGAATTATACAGTATGAAGCTTTTTAAGTCTGACTTCTTTCTCTTAGTTTAATCCATTGTGGTTCATCCATGTTGTTATAGATATTTGTAATTTATTCTTTCTCTCCCTTTTGTTTCTTTTTATTGTTGAGTAATGGTCCATCTTGTGGATTTATCAGTGTGATTATACATTCCTCAGGTGAGGGATATTGTTTTTTTCCCCCAGTTTTGGGGATTAGAAATGAAGTTTAATATACTATTATCTTTTACCAAAACAAAAAAAAATGAGGAAAACAATCATGATAAATTACTTAGAGAAGAACATACATGTAGTTTGGATAATCAAATTCTACCATTCCAACCAAAGGTTGTCATTTCTTTAAAGATAATAGGGTAGGGAGAGAGGAGGTTATTCAAGAAAATTAAATCAGGTTGCACCAGAAGTCAATGGCCATAGCTGGAAAATCAAGGAATAAGAATACAAGTATTGATATTTTTAAGCATGAAGAAAGATGCCAGGAAAATCTTTGAAATGATTTGAAAATTACTTCCATTGGAAAATTTGGAAGGCTGCATCAGGAAGTCATAGAATTTTTTAAATTTTGCTTTTTTTTTCCTTAAAAGCAAATTAGTTTCATTTAAATTTTAGCTATGTGCATCTATTAGTGTGATAGAAGTAAAATAATAAATGACCCTTGAGATTTCTCAGTATGCTTCAAGTAGCTCCTCATCTGACCCTGTTATCAAAGTTGCTTTCTGCTCCTTGGACCTACCCGTCCTCCTGTACTTCCTTCACCTGTTCTTTAGAAGCCCTCTGCCCTTTTGGGAAAGAGCTATTGCCCTGCCTGTTCATCAAAATTATCATCTTGTCTTTACCACTGTGAACTTGATGATGATGACTTTGTTCATACCTTCAGGAGTTTTCTTATATATATGTGACAAAAGGCAAGATATTGATAGAAACCTAATGACTCTCTTGATCACATTCGGTTAAGAAGGGGCACGGTAAAGATCTCAGCTCACCAGCAAGTTGCTCAGACCCAAATTCATAGTCTCAAATAAAAAGCACAGACCCCATAACCCAACTACCACGAAAAAGTATAATCATTCCCATATCAAATTAAGTGAATTAGAGAATTACTTATGGGATCAAAGTTTCCCTCTTGTGGGATAAAACAAACCAAAATAATATTTGCTCCAGATCAGCAAAATTATTAAACAGGCCATTGAGAGGAAGTTTAAGTACTGACAAGTCAATTGGGACCATGGGAAATGTGGAACATTGAAAACAAATGGACTCAAATACGGCATAAAAAACAATAAGAAACTAGGCCCCTTATCAAGACAAGAAGCTTGAGAATGGGAGAAAAGGTAATTTTTCATGACTCTGCTTATTTCCCCAGGGACTAAACATGACTATATATTTGAGGATGCTTTCATTAAATTTCAATATTTGTGATTTAATACATTCAGTATGCCCTGGGATTTTCTAGTAGAAAAGAAGCTGATCTCATGTAGGTCAAGTGAAACTTGTAGAGGTAAGAGTATGTGTGATATCTATCCCTTTTCTTATTTCCCAGGTTTGTTGACATAAAGGATCATATGGCACAATAGCACCAGGGTCAAACCACCCTTGTCTATTTGTAAAGTGTTAGAGCATGTACCATCTTCTGGGAGTTCCCTAGGTGGCCTGTCAAGTGGGATTTCAAGAATTTCCTTATGAAGAATTAATAAAGCCAACTCAAGATATGAGTTTCTGATTGAAATGTAATTCACGTGGATGCCTTCTGGTTAAATAAGCTGCCATTAAATATTGTCATATTATCCAAAATTCTATCTTTAAGCTAACATATTTTCCTTAATGGCTACCCTATTAGAAGTTACATATTTGGAAAGCTCTACCACTCTTCTAAAATTTTATTTTTAGAGAAAATACATACTTGGAAATCAATCCTTATGCTTATTTTAGGCTTTTAATAGGAAACTATTAATGGTAAATAGTGTGAAAGATAGGGACACATTATAAGAAGTCTTAGAACAATCAGCAACTTTAAGAATATTGCAGATTTCAAGATATCATATTTATTATCCCATCAACTATATAAATAAGACTAGTCCTTACTAAAGTAGGAGAATTAATAGAGAACATTTAAAATTTGGTTTCTTATTTGGAAACATTGGGTCCCTAACTCTTCAGGTTAATGAAGCGTTCATGCCCATGACCAAGGCTTGACTCCATCACAGGGGCATCTCATTCAGCTTTATTCTGATTTTCAGATTCTTCATTTGTGAAATAGTTTCAACAATTCCTCAAGTTCCATAGAATTGTTATGAAAACTAATGAGTCCCCTTAAATAACAGCAAGACAGTATATTATTTAGTTTTGTATCCCCAGTCCCTGAATTACTGCATAAAACAGTTTGTAATTATTAGGTTTCCAAAGAAGTTAATAAACGAACACACTATAAATTTACAGCTGAATATTAATCAGATGTTTTTCTTCCCACTACAGGCTTACTATCTTTATCACACACAATGCCTCTTTCCTATAATAGACAATATAGTCTATTGATAGGAGACCATATTTATATTATAATACTATATTATATATAATATATAACATGATATATATAATTACATAACACTATACTATAAAAGTATTGTTTATAATACTATACACTATATATAATAAAATAGGTATGTAATATTATATATAATATATAACATGTGTAATACAATAATTATATATTATAGACATTATATATAAATATATACTACATATATATAGTACTATATTATAGTAGTCTGAAATATATTTTCTATAGAGTACCAGAATTTCTAAATGGCACTCTTACAAACAACATGGATAAAAAACAGTGATGAGGTTGAAAAATATCTTTAGAGAACATGCAATCCAGAGATGGAAAATATATGGGATTCATACTTTTACATTTTCATTCAGGGCCCATAGCAGTACTGATTGTTCCTTTTTTTTCTGAGTAGGTTTGTAATAGGAGGTGCATCATATATACTATGTCTGATCTGATTCAACATCCTCATTTTATTATGGAAATAGTATTTGTGCCTATTGTTGACCCTTTGTCAGTTCTGTCATTTACCATCCATAATAAAATGAAGACTCTGAATCAGATCAGACATAACAGAGTTCATATGACACAGATACTGAGAATATTACTTATATCTATATATATTTTTATTAAGGTATTATTGATATACACTCTTATGAAGGTTTCACATGAAAAAACAATGTGTTACTACATTTACCCATATTATCAAGTCCCCACTCATACCCCAATTCAGTCACTGTCCATCAGTGTAGTAAGATGGCACAGATTCACTGTTTGCCTTCTCTGTGCTACACTGTTTTCCCCATGATTCCCCACACAAAGTGTACTAAACACAATACCCCTCAATCCCCTTCTCCCTCCCTCCCCACCCAACCTCCCACATCCCTACTCTTTGGTAACCACTACTTCTTTCTTGGAGTCTCCGAGACTGCTACTATTTTTTTCCTTCAGTTTTGCTTCCTTGTTATACTCCACAAATGAGGGAAACCATTTGGCACTTGTCTTTGTCTGCCTGGCTTATTTCACTGAGCATAATATCCTCCAGCTCCATCCATGTTGTTGCAAATGGCAGGATTTGTTTCCTTCTTATGGCTGAATAGTATTCCATTGTGTATATGTACCACTTCTTCTTTACCCATTCATCTACCGATGGACACTTAGGTTTCTTCCATCTCTTGGCTATTGTAAAAAATGCTGCAATAAACATAGGGGTGCATATGTCTTTTTGAATCTGAGATGTTGTATTCTTTGGGTAAATTCCAAGGAGAGGGATTCCCGGGTTAAATGGTATTTGTACTTTTAGTTTTTTGAGGAACCTCCATATTGCTTTCCACAATGGTTAAACTAGCTTACATTCCCAGCAGCAGTGTAAGAGGGTTCCCCTTTCTCCGCATCCTTGCCAGCATTTGTTGTTCTTAGACTTTTGGATGCTGGCCATCCTTACTGGTGTGAGGTGATATCTCATTGTAGTTTTAATTTGCATTTCCCTGATGATTAGTGATGTGGAGCATCTTTTCATGTGTCTGTTGCCCATCTGAATTTCTTCTTTTGAGAACTGTCTCTTCATATTCTCTGCCCATTTTTTAATCAGGTTGTTTGCTTTTTGGGTGTTGAAGCGTGTAAGTTCTTTATATATTTTGGATGTTAACCCCTTGTCAGATATGTCATTTACAAATATATTCTCCCATACTGTAGGATGCCTTTTTGTTCTGTTGATGGTGTCCTTTGCCGTACAGAAACTTTTTAGTTTGACGTAGTCCCCTGAGTTCATTTTTGCTTTTGTTTCCCTTGCTCGAGGAGATGCGTTCAGGAAGAAGTCGCTCATGCTTATATTCAGGAGATTTTTGCCTATGTTGTCTTCTAAGAGTTTTATGGTTTCATGACTTACATTCAGGTCCTTGATCCATTTCTACTTTACTTTTGTGTATGGGGTTAAACAATAATCCAGTTTCATTCTCTTGCATGTAGCTGTCCAGTTTTGCCAACACCAGCTGTTGAAGAGGCTGTCATTTCCCCATTGTATGTCGTGGCTCCTTTATCACATATTAATTGACCATATATGGTTGGGTTTATGTCAGGGCTCTCTAGTCTGTTCCATTGGTCTATGAGTCTGTTCTTGTGCTAGTACCAAATTATCTTGAGTACTGTGGCTTTGTAGTAAAGCTTGAAGTTGCGGAGCATAATTCCCCCAGCTTTATTCTTTCTTCTCAGGATTGCCTTGACTATTCGGGGTCTTTTGTGGGTCCATATGAATTTTAGAATGATTTCCTCTAGTTTGTTGAAAAATGCTGTTGATATTTTGACAGGAATTGCATTGAATCCATAGATTGCTTTAGTCAGGATGGCCATTTTCACAATATTAATTCTTCCTATCCATGAGCACGGGATATGTTTCCATTTATTGGTATCTTCTTTAATTTCTCTCATGAGTGTCTTGTAGTTTTTAGAGTATAGGTCTTTCACTTCCTTGGTTAGGTTTACTCCAAGGTATTTTATTCTTTTTGAAGCAACTGTGAATGGAATTGTTTTCCTGATTTCTCTCTCTGCTAGGTCATTGTTAGTGTATAGGAATTCCATAGATTTCTGCATATTAATTTTGTATCCCGCAACTTTGCTGAATTCAGATATTAGATCTAGTAGTTTTGAAGTAGATTCTTTAGGTTTTTTTTTATGTACAATATCATGTTATCTGCAAACAGGGACAGTTTAACTTCTTCCCTGCCAATCTGGATCCCTTTTATTTCTTTGTGTTGTCTGATTTCCGTGGCTAGGACCTCCAGTACTATGTTGAATAGAAGTGGGGAGAGTGGGCATCCTTGTCTTGTTCCCGATCTTAAAGGAAAAGCTTTCAGCGTCTCGCTGTTAAGTATGATGTTAGCTGTGAGTTTGTCATATATGGCCTTTATGATGTTGAGGTACTTGCCCTTTATACCCATTTTGTTGAGAGTCTTTATCATGAATGGATGCTGAATTTTGTCAAATGCTTTTTCAGCATCTATGGCGATGATGATGTGGTTTTTGTCCTTTTTGTTGATGTGGTGGATGATGTTGATTGATTTTCGAATGTTGAACCATCCTTGCATTCCTGGAATAAAACCTATTTGATCATGATGGATGATCCTTTTGATGTACTTTTGAATTTGGTTTGCTAATATTTTGTTGAGTATTTCTGCATCTATGTTCTTCAGGGATATTGGTTTGTAGTTTTCTTTTTTTGTGGTGTCTTTCCCCGGTTATGGTATAAGAGTGATGCTGGCCTCATAGAATGAGTTTGGAAGTATTTCCTCTTCTTCTACTCCTTGGAAAACTTTAAGGAGATTGGGTATTAGATCTTCACTAAATGTTTGATAAAATTCAGCGGTGAAGTTATCTGGTCCAGGCGTTTTGTTCTTAGGTAGGTTTCTGATTACCAGTTCAATTTCATTGCTAGTAATTGGTCTGCTGAGATTTTCTGTTTCTTGCTGGGTCAGCCTTGGAAGGTTGTATTTTCTAGAAAGTTGTCCATTTCTTCTAGATTATCCAGTTTGTTAGCATATAGTTTTTCATAGTATTCTCCAGTAGTTCTTTGTATTTCTGGGCTCTCCATATTGATTTTTTCTTTCTCATTTCTGATTCTGTTTATGTGAGTAGACTCTCTTTTTCTTTTGATAAGTCTGGCTAGGGGTTTATCTATTTTGTTTATTTTCACAAAGAACCAGCTGTTGCTTTCATTGATCCTTTCTATTGTTTTATTCTTCTCAATTTTATTTATTTCTTCTCTAATCTTTATTGTGTCCCTCCTTCTACTGACTTTGGGTCTCATTTGTTCTTATTTTTCTAGTTTTGTTAATTGTGAGTTTAGACTGCTCATATGGGAATGTTCTTCTTTCCTGAGGTAGGCCTGTATTGCAATATACTTTCCTCTTAGCATGGCCTTCGCCGTGTCCCACAGATTTTGTGGTGTTGAATTATTGTCATTTGTCTCCATATATTGTTTGATCTCTGTTTTTATTTGGTCATTGATCCATTGATTATTTAGGAGCATGTTGTGAAGGCTCCATGTGTTTGTGGTATTTTTCATTTTCTTTGCATAATTCATTTCTACTTGTATTCCTTTGTGGTCTGAGAAGCTGGTTGGTACAATTTCAATCTTTTTGAATTTACCAAGGCTCTTTTGTGGCTTACTATATGATCTATTCTTGAAAATGTTCCATGTGCACTTGAGAAGAATGTGTATTCTGCTGCTTTTGGGTGTAGAGTTCCGTAGATGTCTGTTAGGTCCATTTGTTGTATTGTGTTGTTCAGTGCCTCTGTCTCCTTACTTATTTTCTGTCTGTTTGATCTGTCCTTCAGAGTGAATGGTGTGTTGAAGTCTCCTAGAATGAATGCATTGAATTTTATTTCCCCCTTTAATTCTGTTAGTATTTGTTTCACATATGTAGGAGCTCCTGTGTTGGGTGCATAGATATTTATAATGGTTATATTTTCTTGTTGGATTGACCCTTTTATCATTATGTAATGTCCTTCTTTGTCTTTTGTGACATTCTTTGTGTTGAAGTCTATTTTGTCTGATATAAGTACTGCAACTCCTGCTTTTTTCTCCTTATTAGTTGCATGAAAAGTCTTTCTCCATCCCTTCACTTTTAGTCTGGGCATGTCTTTGGGTTTAAAGTGAGTCTCTTGAACGCAGCATATAGATAGGTCTTGTTTTTTTATCCATTCAGTGACTCTGTATCTTTTGACTAGCATATTCAGTACATTTACATTTACAGTGATTATGGATAGGTAGGTACTTATTGGCATTGCAGGCTTCAGATTCGTGGTTACCAAAGGTTCAAGGTTAACTTCCACACCATCTAAGAGTCTAACAACTCACTTAATATGCTATTACAAACACAGTCTAAGTGTTCTTTTTTTGTTTTGTTTATTTTCCTCCTCCTTTTTCTTCTTCCTCCATTCTTTATATATTAGGTATCTAATTCCATACTGTTTGCCTATCCCTTGATTGACTTTGGGCATAGTTCATTTAATTTTGCATTTTCTTAGTAATTAGCTGTTCTACTTTCTTTACTCTGGTTTTATTACCTCTGGTGACAGCTATTAAACTGTAGGAACACTTCCATCTATAGCAGTCCCTCCAAAATACACTGTAGAGATGGTTTGTGGGAAGTAAATTCTCTTAGCTTTTGCTTATCTGGAAATTGTTTAATCCCTCCTTCAAATTTAAATGATAATCTTTCCAGATAAAGTAATCTTGGTTCAAGGCCCTTCTGCTTCATTGCATTAAATACATCATGCCACTCCCTTTTGGCCTATAAAGTTTCTTCTGAGAAGACCGATGATAGCCTGGTGGGTTTTCCTTTGTATGTGATCCTATTTCTCTCTCTTGCAGCTTTTAATAGTCTGTCCTTATCCTTGATCTTTGCTGTTTTAATTACTATATGTCTTGATGTTGTCGTCCTCGGGTCCCTTGTGTTGGGAGATCTGCGTACCTCCATGGTCTGAGAGACTATCTCCTTCCTCAGATTGGGAAAGTTTTCAGCAGTCACCTCCTCAAAGACTCTTTCTATCCCTTTTTCTCTCTCTTCTTCTTCTGGTACCCCTATAATGCAAATATTGTTCCGTTTGGATTGGTCACATAGTTCTGTCAATATTCTTTCATTCTTAGAGATTCTTTTTTCTCTCTGTGCCTCAGCTTCTTTGTATTCTTCTTCTCTTGTTTCTATTTCATTTATCATCTCCTCCACCATATCCAATCTGCTTTTAATACTGTCTATTGTGCTCTTCAATGATTGGCTCTCCGACTGTAATTCATTCCTGAGTTCTTGAATATATTTCTGTACCTCCATGAGCATATTAATGATTTTTATTTTGAACTCCCTTTCAGGGAGAGTCATGAGGTCAATATAATTTAAATCTTTCTCAGGAGTGGTATTCATAATTTTACTCTGGACCAGGTTCCTTTGGCATTTCATATTTGTGTATGGCGCCCTGTAGTGCCCAGAAGCTCTACTCTCTGAAGGTGCTCAGCCCCTGAAGCAATGTCGGGGATTGCAGGGGAGTGGTTTTGGTGCCTTGGGGGAGGAAAGAGCTGTTTCCTGGTACCTGACTGCTCTGCCTGTCTCCAATGCCTGAACCAGTGGGCATAGCACACAGGTATAAGCCTCTGTGCTTTGCATTTTTAGTTGCTGTATACAGATCTTCCCTCTGGCTGGCCTAACATCAGGGTAGGGTTTCCCAGTTTGCAAGCCCAGTGAGGCTGGCCAGGAGAAGGGTTCAGTAATCTGTCTGTCACAGAAGGGGTTCTTGGAGCTGTGTAGGCAGCCAGGGAGCTGGAGCACCTGAAGATTGTGAAATCTCCCAAACTACTGGGCAGAGTGCACCTGGACAATTTTGTCTACCTGCCCTTTCTCCTGAGCAGTAAGCTCTGTGCAATCCTTGCCCCTTTAGCGGCCCTCTTGCTAAGGGCTTCTTCGTTAGGAAGTCTCTCCGACTGCCCACCTTTCTTTTGTCCCAGAGCAGCTGGATATGGATCCCTGCTTTCCACAAACAGCTGGAATCTTATTCTATCCAGGAATTCTGCCTGTCTTAGCTTTCCAACCCCCTAATTATGAGAGTATCATGCAAGCACCATGAATGTAGGTTTGTGCTCCCAGAGCAGATCTCCAGAGTTAGGTATTCAGCAGTCCCAGAGCTCCCCTCCATCCCTGCTCCCTTCCTCTTCCTCCTGCTGGTGAGCTGGGGTGGGGGAAGGGCTTGGATCCCACAGCACCACAGTTTTAGTACGTTACCCTTTTCTGTGAGGGCTGCTCTTGTCTCCAGGTGTATGCAGTTTGTTGCAGTCCTCTTTACTGTTGCTCTTTCAAGAGTAATTGTATTAGTTATATTTTCATATTATATGCGGTTTTAGGAGGAAACCTCTATCTCACCCCTCATGCCACCATCTTTAATCCCCCCTACATATTTTAAAATATATATTATCAGCTTCTAAGTAAAAATCTGTTTAAATGTGGTTTTGCCCCAGTTTTGTTCATATTTTAGCATACTCCTTAAAGAAAACATGTGGTTTAATGAACTTAAGTTAATTAGGAGTGATAGTGGGTAAATTCATGTGGAAGAAACACATCAGGATGAAATATTTCTCACTGGAATTAAATGGCAGACAGGTGTAAGGTGTTAATTAACACCTAGCATTTAAATGACAACTTAGTACAAACTGAGGAAACAACCAGAAACCATGAATATATCTTGAGGTGATCTCGAAAGAGGAAAGCAAGGTGAGGGGAGAAAAAAGATAATAGTACAAATTTTAAAGTAAGGGATAACTTTTATTCAATATGAAAATGTGAACTAGTAGCATCTCTCTAAGAGGTTTCCATTATTTACCTGTAACTTCCATTGCTATTTCCAAAATTATGGGCCACTCTTACCTGTTGTAGTTGCTAACCACGTTAAAGACATAGGAACTGGTAACTAAAATTCTTCAGACAATTGATTCTGTAATTTTAGTATTTTCTTGAGACAAGCCTACTAGAATATTTTGTGAACTGTTTCTTCCTTCTAAGCAATAAACATGAGTTTATGTTTACAGCCAGTTTAATTTTTGGAAAAAAAAAATTACAGATCTATATGCATCTAATTTTTAATAGAAGCATGAGTTATGGTATCATTCTAGGCCAAAGAAATGATGCCACACTTTTCAGAGATGAAGTTAACCCATACATGCAGCAAAATATTCAAGTACAGCCTTTTAAATAAATGATAATCCACAGAGTAGACAGAATGGTAATCAATCATTATAGTTGTAGTCAATATAATTTATTATATAACTCCTATCTTGTTTTATGGAAATAGATGAGCTGTTCATTAGTGTAAAGAAGTAGAGAATTTTCTCAGGGGAGCTTTTAAGAAGCATGTTTTAGGAGATTTGGAGTAAGCCTTTAGAGTCAGTTACGGCTACAAATCCAATAAAAGCTGTAGGCTTTTATGTTCTCATTTTCATTTTGTTTCCTCTTGATAGTTCAGAGGACATCAAGCTGTTGCTCTTTGTTACATTCAAATTTAGGATCCATTCCTTTAAAATAACACAGGAGCAGTGTATTTCCTTTCGTAATGTTCCCATAAACAATATCAAGGTCACAATGAGTAGGAAACACATGGTACATGCAAATCGTTGTAAGTAGGGAATCATTCATCCTAAAGAAAAATTGTTACAGTTGAAGGCCCCTGTAATTCATTTGTGTCCTTTTGGCTGTTAGTGTTCTAGTTTCCAGCCCTTGAGGAGAATAAGCAGGAGCTTGGAGACTTTTAGAATTAATAATTCTGGGAAACCATGCCAGTACCAAATATAAACAGGTCTGTTGTCTCATCTACAGTTTAGTAGGTGCTTCATCAAAGAATCTTTTTCAGAGAGTGACTTCTTCCTCTGAGTCTGGCCTGACTGTCTATCTTGAAGCCAAGTCACGGCGTCTCAAAGTGAGGGAAAGTCATTCCTAACAGACTATCGCCACTGAATGTGTGGGCAGAGTGAGAGGAGCAAGACAAACTGAAGAATGCAGAGAAGCTGTGCAGTGCAGAAGTCGATTAAGCCTCGTTAAGTCTCAGCTTACCAGACACGTAGGTGGCTGTGTTACATTTAAGTTGCCTGGGGAATAAAACAAATAAAATTTATAAAGTTCGGAGCCAAAAGTTTCTAGGCTTAGTTCTGACACTTGTAATTTATTTGTGAATTCCCCAAATACACCATTTTCCCCATCTCAAACAACACTGACTTTGGGGTTCAGATAGCTCTGTGCCAACAAAACATTTCAAAATAGCTTTCAACTTGTGCTTAAAAGTCATCTTTGTCAGTTCTGTGACCTGGCACAAAAATTTCATCAGGGAAGCAAGTTCCTGCTCCAGCTCCTTCCTATGGCCCCTCTGTGGAAGGAAATTCAAATCTAGCCTGAACACACTGCATTTGTTTTTCTTTTTCCTTTTCAATCCCAATTAAGTTGTTTTCATGCTATGGAGCAGTACACAGGATGAGTTATTTACATGGATCCTAGAAGGCTAGAGCATAGATTGTCACTGTCACATTTTAGGTCTCAGCAGTAAAGGAACTTTTTAATTTTTCTTAAAAAGAAAGTTAAATGTAAAAAGTCTGGCAAGGCAGCAAAGCCTCCAAAAGCAGGCTTGTGAACATTAAGGTTTCCATAGCAACATTTTCTTGTCCAAAGAGTCTCTTATTTACCACTAATTTATCTACCATAAGATATTACTATTTATTTTAACCTATAGACCCAAGGTGATACTTATATGCACAAAGAAATTGTAGTTTGAAATGCTCTGATTTATTAGTATTATTTTGTGTAGCCTGTTTTAGAATATTGTAATTTGACTATGTTATATATCCAGCAACACAATAAGGATCTTATTATATAAAGCCTGCATATTAAATAGCCTTTGGTAAACATTCTTTTGATAGACAAGATGAGATAATAAAATGAGTTCTAAATATACTCCCCCATTCTTTCAGCTATTTTAAACTACTCAACTTTAGCTTGGAACATTTGGTTGAAAATAACAGTTTCTTGCCTTGGATATGTGCCTTTCATTTCACAGAGGTGAGAACCAAAAGATTTCACTTCAGAAACTTACAAAAACATTTTTTGCCAGCTTTCATGTGGTATCTTTTCCTGATGACTCCTGGCACTGTACATATAGTCTCAGTCTACTGACAAACACTGAGTACCTGTTAGCAAAGCACCTTGACCTCAGTGAACTGTCTGGTTGGAGAGAGAAGATACCTATAGATTATTGTGACTGATAACAACAGAGAAGTAAAAGCCATGGCTGTGTACAACTATAGCTAATATTTATTATTTACCCTAGGTCACATATTGTCCTCAGAACTCTATGTGCACTATAGTTATTGTTAATATTCCCATTTTAAAGAAGAGGACATAAACTTTCCAAGGTCAATATCAAGTGATAGAAATAGGATTTGAATCTGTCTTACTGTAAAACTTCTACTCCTAACCCTGATTCTCTCCCAATGCGTGTTATAGATATTCAAATCATTCTGAACCAAAGAATACAGAGAAAAATTCCCAGAGGAGGAAGGTGTGGGTAAAATTGCAACATTTCCAGAATCTTTCACCTGGCCTTAGTGCATCTGCATATCAATAGGTATTTCCAAGGGGTGGAGAGAAGTAGTCCATCTCTATATCAATAGGTAATTACAAGGGGGAGTGAGGAAATATCTGTACCAGAGAGGTTGGGTGGGGTCCCTTTTTCAGGCAGGTCACTAGAGATACAGGTAAGCGGAAGTGGATGACTGATTGTAAGAAATAAACAGATTTCTCCCACTTTATTTCTCCCTTTGACTGATTTTGGTTTCAAAGGTATTTTGCCTTGGGCTGGAAAATATTTTCCCTTAGGAGTTACACCTAGCAGTAGTAGGCAGGACCTCTGAACCCAAAATCTGTCTTCATGGGTGCAAACCTTGGGCAGGCTGGCCCTAGAGATGGTGGGGAGATGCCTGGAACCCCTGCTGTGGGTGGTAGGGCGGCCCAGGGGCTGCAGCAGTGGAGGGTACAGCTTCACCTGGGAGCCCCCTATCTGTGGGGTTTCCAACTGGGGAGCTCTTAGTGGGGAAATGATCTAAGGTAAGGCACCTCCTAGAGGGGTGGGGCCTTTTCCAGACTGGAGAAGGGTGGAAACACTGGAAGCTGTGGAATTAGCTCTCTGTGAGATAGAAGACTGCTTGGAGGCCCTGAGTGGCCATGTGGTAGCTGGGATTGTGGGATGTCTGTTTCTCGAGAGAGTGGAAAGGATTATCAAGGAGAGAGAGAGACTTCGGCAGGAGAGAGACACACTTTAGCATTGCTTGGAGGGAGGAGCTGGGCTATGACCTATGGGATGCCCTTAAGAAAGAGAGACAGCTATTGAGAAGACAGTTCATGCTCCTGGAAGATACGTCAGCAGCGAGGGAGGAGGCAGCAAGAGGATCTGTGTTACAGGAGGCTGTGGGGAGGGAGAGGAAAAAAGCAGTGCCTTCGGCTCTGGAGGTGGTAGATGAGATGTCAGGAGGGATGAGTGGGTAGCGCCTAGGGCCGATCTGTTACTGAGGACACTGCTGGAGGTACCAGACTCTCCTTGTTGTAATTAAGAAAAAAAAAATGCAACAATTGCAGGCTCCTCATAGGGAGAAGCCACCCCCTCCCCAGGCTGTGGAGCACTCCATGCTCTGCCCCATATCCAGGATGAGCTGGTGGACATGAGCATCTGGTTTTGGCAGAAGCCATCGGAACCTCTGCTTTCATGGCTTTTGCATCTCTGGAATGTGGGGGTGGAAAACATTGTTATATCGGATTCTGAAATGGGTAGACTGGCTTCCCTGACCACTCACCATTCTCTCTGGCAGCTGTTTGCAAAGTGCCTGCCATACCTCAGAGATTCAGGTGTTTCTGGATTGGCTGACAGCAGCCATCAGGGCAGTGTGGCCTAGTCAGGGTGATTTATCATACTTACCCACTAGCTGGAGAACATGCAGAGCTCAAACAGGTGATATGGGAGCTAGGCATGAACAATATAATCTATAATGTGGACCCCCAGGCCCCTGATGAAGAGTCTTTCAGTGTAGGAATGAGAAATCTGGTGCTCGATAGAGCTACCCATCTCTCTTTGGGTCTCTAGTGATTATTCTTGCCCTCCACATAGGGCAACCCATAAGTGAGGTTACTCGTACTTTAGAAGATCTGGGGGAGGTTGAAACAATAAGAGCAAAGAAGGAAGTACAGGCTACAATTGTAAGGAGAGGTGCAAAGGGCCCGTGAAAATCTTGAGAACCCAGATGTAGGCTGATTTGATAAAGGCCAGGATAGTAAAAGAAAAACTTGATGGGCAGCCCAATAGGATCTTGTTAAAATTGGCACCAGTTAAAGCTAGAGCAGCAGTTCCAGCTGCTGAGGTCCAGGACACGGAGGCTGTACTCAAAGCCCCATGTCCAGCCTGTGTCCCTGCAAAACTTCCTGGGGAACAGTACTTATGATCTGCCTAGGCTCTCACTGCACAGGAGGATGAAAGGGCATCAGGTGGGACTGGGATGAAATATGTGCAGCTGCTTTTACTGCTGCTAAGCAAGCAGTAAAGGCCATACAGGCCTTGAGTGTAATGGACTCATCGAGGCCCTATGAGCTTGATGTTCATGTAACCAAAGATGATTATGGATGGAGCCTTTGGGAGCAGCTTGAACAGACACACCAACCTATTGGGTTCTGGTCACAGCTATGGAAAGGAGCAAAGGTCCAGTACACCTTGATAGAGAAGCAACTGGCTGCTGTGTACCACTCCTTGTTGGCTATGGAGCCCATTACCGGAACAGCACTGACCAAGGTAATAGCCAATTATCCCATCATGGGGTGGGTGTGAGTGAGATTGGACCCAAAAGCCACAGAGTGATGTGGCACAGATGCCTGCACTGGCCAAATGGGATGCATATTTACAGCAGTGTAGCACCCTGTCTACAAGCCCCTTAAGTAGAGAACTCCAACAATTATTGGGGCCAGTGGCGTATACCAGTGGAAAGCAGGAAGAACTTGCTTTTTAGCCATGGGTAGCCAAGAGTCCTTATTAAGAGGGAAAGCCCCTATACCTGGTGATTCTTGGTATACAGACAGCTTCATCTGTGGGCAGTCCCTAAAGTGGAGTGCTGTGGCTTTCCATCCAAGACTGAGACAATATGGATGGAAGATGATGAGTAGAAGAGCAGTCAATGGGCTGAGTTGTAGGCAGTATCACTTATTATCACCCAGAAGCCCTCCCCTATAGTTTTAACTGACAGCTAGGCTATCTGTTGGGGCTTGATCCTGTGGCTACTGACATTGTATCATGCCAACTGAATGGTTGGTCATCGGCCCCTTTGGGGGCAAGGGTTGTGACAAGACTTATAGGCCTCTGGTCAGACTAAGATAGTTACTGTCTATTATGTGACTGGCTATTGGCCTTTGGCATCCCCAGGGAATGATGAAGCAGACACATTGGCCCAGGTGCACTGGCTAGAAGGAAAGCCTGCCTCTGATGTGGCCCAATGGCACATCAGCATTTGGTGCACAAGACTTAAAAGACAATGTCGGCTGTAGCTCATCGGTGGGGCTTGCTGTTGACCTTTGAAGAAGTCAACAGAGCCTGAAAGAAGTGCCTTCTGTGCTCTAAGAGGGACTTACACTGAGTCCCACAGCAACATGGGGCAATAGTGAAGGTGCCGGTACCCCTTGTCATGTGGCAGATAAACTATATTGGGCAGAGGCCCAATATCAGAAGGATATTGGTATGCCATGACTTGTGTGGACACAGCTACTAGCCTGTTGGTTGCTTCTGCACGTTGTGCAGATCAGCAAACCACCAAATGGGGCCTAGAGCGTTCCTACAGCTGGCCACAGGTGATTGAGAATGATCAAGGCACCCACTTTACTGGACATGCGTTACAAGAATGGGTGCAGCAATTAGGAATAAAGTGGAAGTTACATGTACCATATAACCCTACAGGGGCAGGCATGATAGAGAGGTACAATGGTTAGCTGAAATCTTGCCTTATGTCAGACACCAATAGTCTATGGGGGTCATCATTTTGCTTATGGACATTACTACAGTATTTGAATAAGTCCTGAAAAGGAGGCTTGAGCCTTGTGGACATGCTAACACACATTGCTGCCTCTCCTATGCAACTGTATGTGCAAACCAAAGAGGAGCTATTGAAGCCAGGATATGGCCAACAGAGCAACATCCTGCTGCCAGCCGCAACTGCATTAAACCCTGGAGACTCTGTGGAATGGACATGGCCCTGGACATTTGACACATGAACCAGCAATGACTGGCCCTTCTGGCACCTTGGGGAAAGGGCCTAGAAGCTGGCCTCCTGTTTGTTCCTGGAGTAACAGCAGAGTGGCTCCCAAAGATCATGGTAGTGTACCCAAAATGTCCTAGAGGTAAGAGCATCTTACAGGGAAGTTTTGGTTTATTTTTATGGCCAATGCATGTACCTCCCATAGCCCTATATATTGCCCCATCTGTAACTCCCACAGGGAGAGGGGTGAAGGTCTGGTATACTAGACCAGGACAAGATCCCATTCCTGCCACTGTCCTATCGGAGGACCACTCTCTGCATGCATCCTACCTGATGGACAAGATTTGCCTATGCTGGTGTCATTAAAACATATGTCTTATTACCTTTAAGGTTTTTGTCTACAGTCACTGTGGCCTGGACCCGACCCTTGATTGCAAGTGTAGTGTGATGATTGATCTGAACTCCCTACCCATTCAGCTACTGACTACCTGTGGAATGGGTGAGCTATGGACTAAATCTGCATAGGACTTTGAACTTAGCTGAGTCCTCCAGCTTGGGTAATATCATGATTTTATTGCTGTTGTTATTGTATGTTATTATTCTGGTTCAATGCTCCAATTTTCTTGTACAGGGGCCATTGTGGAAGATGGGGAGCAAGTAGACTGTGAGGTGAGATTTCTGGAGGGGTGGGCTGTGGATAAAATTGCAATATTTCCATAATCCCTTGCCTGGCCTTAGTGCATCTCCATATCAATAGGTGTTTCCAAGGGATGGAGAGAAGTAGTCCATATCCATATCAATAGGTGATTACAAGAGTGGGGGAAGTGAGGGTATATCTGTACCAGAGAGGTTGGGTGGGGTCCCCTTTTGCAGCTGGGTCACAAAAGACATGGGTGAGCAGAAGTGGATGACTGCTTGGAGGCAATAAACGAGTTTCCCCTGCTTTATTTCTCCCTTTGGCTGATTTTGGTTTCAAAGGTATTTTGCCCCAGGCTGGAAAAATATTTTCTTCCCAGAGTTACAAGAGTCCAGGGCAAAGACTTGGATGTCTTCACCTGGAAAGGACAAATAGAATTTTGGGAATTGAAAAGAAAGAAGCAATTGTGAATAAAGATATGGAAGCAAAATGCAAAAAAATCCTATTGGAAACCCTGAATGCAAATATAGATGGGGTCAAATGAGAAGGCCAAAGTTTCTAACCCAAGGAGTTTGAAATATATTTTGTAGACTCTGATATGTGGGTAACATTTTTAGTGTGTTGAAGGAGAGTAGGAAACATAGTCCTAACAAGGCAATGGAGCACAGGGAGAATTAGAGTAGAGGTGCTGGGAGCAATAGGCATGGGAGAGATGTGAGAGTTCATAAAAGGTAAGGATTGATGGTCACATCCAAGGAGATAATATAAAAGTTAATTAATCAGGCAAAAATCCAACCAATGTTTCATTTAGTGATCTCGAACTTTAATAAATTGAGTAGACTCGTATTAAAGGGGGTAAATGAAAGGGGAGGGGTAGGTAGAAAGCTATTCTTAAAAATAGTATAAATCAGAAAGTGATGTACAATAATATGCATTAATTTCAATGATATAGATGATATGAAACAAATCCTTGCCTGACCAGGTCCTCAGAGTAGTTGATTTAACAACTAGATAGGACAAGTTTTGTAAATAGCATGTGAATTTTAAGTATCTACTTCTATAATACATTAGTACTTGAAAATGTCTTATTTTTATATGACCCCTGAGTTTTACTTAACTCCTCTTCACTGTGAAGAAATGCTGATGAATTCAAGATAAACTTTAGCCAGCCTCTACCTCACCAGTATTATACCATTCAATAATTGGTAAACTTTTTACTTTTAAAATGTATGACAAAAACAAGGTCTGATTTAGCCTCAATATCTAAGGAAACTATTGTTTTAATTCAGGAGCTCATTCAACTTCTCAAAGTGGCTCCTGGTTTAAATTGTGGAGAGACTTATCTGGAGATTTCTAGGACTCATTTTCTATTCAAGACAGTATTGTATATGAATGAAACAGGTTATTCTTAATGAGATAATGAGATAGAGACTGAAGCCACCTTTTCAGAAGGTGAAAGGAGTAATATAGATAATACAGGCATATTGTTGGCATTTTCATAGGAATTTGAAAGAGTAGATGATTTGCTTTTGCATTAGAACAACAGGTTGACAGAAACTTTTGGTTGGGTTGTGTCAGTAAACACAAATAGGAAGAATAGTCTGAAACAAGTGTGGTTGATTAATGTGCTCAGAGAGATAATATGTGAATAGCATTCAACTTTTGTTGGAGGGGGACTTGGTGGGGGGAAGTCTCTTCCCAGTGAAGATAAATAAGTAAACAGTTATTGTCACTTAAAGAAAAAGAAAGCTGCCAAATTAAGGAGTAATGTCAGTTCTTAGAGAAATGGCCAGTGTAATTTGCTATTAATTGAAAAGAAGAAATTACACTTGAAGCATCTATTATTTGTCCTTAAAAATAAAAACTCTGTGGTGAGAAGTTTTGACATTTTTCTTCAGAAGCCCCTGTGCCTCAAACAAAAGACTACTCAGATATATGATCACCACATTATAGGGCTCTGCAGAGAGGCATCGAAAGCTAAAAGGTGAGCTTGTCAATGCTGTAAGTCAGGATGAAAGTGTGTTCTAATTCTGGGCTACACTGGTTAGACTGAGTGCCTTAGAGGGAAGAGATTGCTTTGACTGATCCAGAAATGTTGATTGAACTCAGGAAGTTATATGCCTCAAAGAAGGCTGCATGCCTTATATAACAGCAAACCCTCGGTACTCAGGTGGGATTCTTGTTATGCCAGTTGAAGTGCTGATTCTTAGTCTACTTCCTATACTAGTAAGGAATATGTTGTAAGTAACAGAAAACTCTACCCACTGTGGCTTAAATAAATAAGCACTCTAGTTTTCTTCTATAACAAATCCAGAGATAAGCATTCCCAGGCTGGTGTCCCTGCTCCTATATATCTTTCTGCTCTGGCATCCTTATTTGTGAATTTCATCTTCCTAATCACAATGTGGCTGCTGAATCTCTGCTCCTGGCAGGAACGAGGAAAAGGGTAAAGTGGCAAAGGGAGGGCTGAATTTCTCTGTCATGAAAATCCTTACTGGAAATCATCTGAAGACTTCCATTTTCTTCTAAGTAGCCAGAGGGTCATATAAGAATTTAGTTATATGAGAGATCAGGAAAGTGAGATTTTTTTTTAATTTAAATTTTTACTTATTTTTAGGGATGTATTGCCACATTGCAAAATCTGAGTCCCACTGGTAGGGAGGAAGAAAATGTCTATTGGGAATAAGACCATGGTCATTGTTATTGCCTCATTCTAGTTTCTTACAGTTTGGTGGAATTGTTATACATTTCTTCTGATTAACTTCAGAGTCTGGTACTTAGTCTGACTTCAGACAAAAGAAAGATGGGAGAAACTATTGCTAACATGCATGATAAAAAACAGAAGACTCATGAAAATCTAAAAGGTAGATTAGAATTTTCTAATAAGAGATCTGTAGAAAAGACTGTATAGAAGTAGTTTTCTGCTGGATGTGAGGCTTCATAGAGGTAAGGTATAGGCAAAAACTTAAGTAAAACATGAAAAATGACTCAGTTCCCAGGTAAAAAAAACACTGAACTGCTCTAATATTTTTAGCCTAAAGCAAGAGGTAAGAGTCACTGACCTAAAAACTAGGATTACCCAGAAAGTTAAAGAAAAGTGATGAGTAGAAGAGCTACAGGAATGAAGGGAAATGCTCAGGAAGAAGAGTGATTTTCTCTACAACTCTGCCATATGGAAAAATAATAAAAATAATAGGAAAAGGTATTAAATATTAAAGCATAGAATATTAGTACATGCAAAAACAGACCTAAGTCTAAAATGAAAATATCTTTCTATTTCTACAGGGATTTGTGAAGTTACTACTTTGCACTACAATAGCATTGGAATGTGAGTACTGTCTTGCAATGAACAGCAAGCAACCATAAACTTCTATGAAAATGTACTGGTCCTTACTTGAGACTTTTAATGGGAAATGTAGTGTCAGGAGATTTTGAAATTTTTTTCAAAAAATCTTGTTTTGAAAATTCTACAAGTATGCTTCTGCTCTCTAGTCTGGATTTGAATCTTAGAGCCTTACTTAGGGTTCCTGGATACTTTTCCATACTTTAAAAATTTCCGCTAAGATTATTTAGAGATGAACTGAAGACAAAGATGAAGGCCAGTGGCTCCTGGAATTGTGTTTCATTGTATCTTCCTCTCTACTTCTCTTGTGATGATACATACACAATAAGAGAGAAAAGAGAAAGGATGGGCAAACGACCTTTCCTAAGCCATTTATTAGGCCTCTTGAGTATGACAATTAGTGAAAAATGAGTTCTATCCCACTTACCCCGTCAGCGAACTTTAAATCAAGAATTTTATTGAGATTCGAGGAAGATGAGTTGCTAAGGGTAGTCCTTTCAGAATTCAGAGGTGAAAATGATCTATAATACTGCCCCAATGAAGATAACTATAATGAAAAATATAATACCAGGCACCTAGACTAGGACTCAGCTGACAAACTGCATCTACTCTGAGGGGGTTTTATTTCTCCTGCTCTCTAAGGGACTTTTCATCCCTCTTTTCCCTTCTGGGTTCCTTGATATGATAGATAGTTCTTATTTAGTATTACTGATAGTTTTCTTTTTTGCTGCATGATCACAGTCTTCATACATGACCAACAGTTTAAACTAACACATTTTCTAATATCTATTAGATATTACAAAGATAAAATACTATATATGCACATATACACACTATATATCTGTATTACACATATACTGTTTAATAAAAGAATACAATATAAAATTTATAAGCAAAAATATATTCCTATAAAGATATCCTCATCATAACACTTCTGATCTGAGTGGGACGTAAAGCCATTTCAAAGTGATGATGGTAAAAATAAAGTGCTGTAGACTTCTAGTACTTGAGGATAAGCCCCTAAATTTTTATTCTCCACATTTTGTCTCCTAAGTGTTTTTTTCTTGAATCTTATTATGAAGTAGTCTCTTTATTTCTGCTCTGACTTGTCATAGAGGTTTGGAGGGTGACTATTTATTGATCACCAGAATTGTCTTCTGCAGTTCAGTATAATAGGGAGCAGGAGAAGGAATAAAGAGATGAAATCCTGTAGGATTTTTTCTTTTTGATGATCTCAAATAATAGGTTCAAATCTTATTGACCTCAAAGAACTCATAACCAATTTCACTTCCTTCTTCTTTCTCCTCTTTTCTCTGGAATGGTGCAGGAAGGCAGCCACAGCCCAGTTGGCTGAGACAGCAGTGACATGAACTGAGAACAGAAGGTGGCTAAGTCAGATAGGCTGTGCAGTGGATAGCGCTCATGACCAAACCCTCCATCATGTCAGCAAGCATTGCATTAAACACAGGCTACATTTGGTTTTGACCCAAGGTGACTGTTCTGTCATTAAAAAAAGAATAACAAAATAAAGAAAGAGAAGGAGACCGTGTATCCACCAGCCTTATGGCTATCCAAACTACAAACCAATTTCAGGAGCACATTTGTCTTCAAGCACACTGTATTGCCATCAACCATAAGCGAGTACTAAATTGGTGGTCCTAAGGAGATTTGCTTATGATTGCATTGGTTGGCTGCTCAGAAAACATAGCTGATGCTCAGAGCTCTAAAGCAGCAAGATCTACTCCTAGACACATTCTCTCTTCAGACTTGTGAGAAACTGACACCCATCATGGGAAGGCGGAAAGGGGTCAAACTATATTATTAGCTCATTTGCATCTAAGAAATAAGACAGATAATGTCTTTTTCTTTCCTTTTCCTTTTTATTCTCTTTATCAAGAAGACAAGTACTCTCAAAAGTAAGAGAAACCGTGTCTGCAAAAGGCTCCAACACTGCAATCTCTACTAAATTACAAATGATTGGCCTCTCGGAAACCACTGTGATTGAAATTGTACATGCAAGCCAACCTACAGGATAACATAATATCTTTTTACTATCCTGTAAAACTGTATATCAATTTCCCCTAAAATTAGTGACATTCACCAAAGGTATAAAGGACCATATTTTGACATTCATAAAGAGTTACAGAATTTTAGTAATCAATCAAGGTAATAAAATTAATTCTTAGCTGTGGTGTAAAAAACAGGTATAATTTAGATCACAAGTGCTAGGTACAGAGTCCACAGGAGGCAGGAGGAAGAACCACCTGAAACAAACCCTTCCCTGAGGGAATTTCTTTTTTAATATTTCAGGAAATTCAGAAAGGTTGTATTTACTAAAATTTTCTTTGTTACTAGAAAAAAATCTGTTTTTGCCTACCCTTTTTTATAATTTGTTTCTGTCTCTTCACTCTTTACCGAACAATTATTGACTCACAGATCAGTTTAACCAGTAACTAATAAAATTTGCATCACTAATTCTATTGTGTTGCTTTATTAGGATAGTTGGAGTTCAAGTTTAAGGTGGCTGTCGGGGTACATGTTGTGTTGGTCTTTCATGCTCTTGAGAACCAAAACCGTAGTAAATCTATAAGGAAAATATCCCCAAACAATGACAGCAGTAATAATAATGACAGAGAAATGAATTTCAGTGGATGAGAGATTCTTAACAAACATTTCAAATATGGAAGTTGAATGAAAACTTGGGAAATAATGAAACAGCAATAGAATCTATAGCCTAGATTATGCATGAAGAGAGCCAGTCTTCCCTCTAGTCCCAGATCCCCCTCCCACCTCCGCCCCAGAGAGCCCTGGACTCAGAGACAGCGTAACATGTAAAACAGAAAAATGGAACTGAAAAGAGAGGCATCAATTGAAGGTTGAATGGGGAAGGTTTTTCCCACCCTTCCTTTCAGCCTTAACATATTGTAACTGCCTCTCTACTCAGAAAGAGAAGCAGTCAGGGATGTGTTTACTCCCAGGGGAAAATGGACAGTTCTTCTCAAAGGAAAGTGAAGGAAATATCTGGCGACTTCTCTTCCATGTATGTGGATGTTTATGCTCAATAATAAAGCCTTTTGACTTCAGCATTGGGAGTGAACTAAGGGAAGGACCATATAAAGGCTGTCTGTCTGCTCATACTGAAGTACACAGAACTCTTAAGTAAGCCTTTCCATTTACTTGCTCTTAAATATGAACAGATAACCAAAGACCATAAAATGTTTGAGGATAGCCTACAGAATGAAAGAAAAGATTAAACAAACTAAATTCAAAGGGAGCAAATATATCAGATAACAGAAAGAAATTTAGAAAATAAAATTCCCTTATTATTGTCAGAGGTATTTGAGAACAGATGACATCTATAAGAAAAAATTGTTAGTATAAAAGTTATAATATAAAAATAACAAAGAGCTCAAAACTACGACTACTAAAATTCAATTCAGAAGAAGTAATCACAGATAATGACACAAATGCTAACATTTTGGAAATATCTCTGAAAATCATAGACATGGGAAATATAAGAATAAAAGTAAGAGTTATAGATGATCAACCCAGGACACCAAATATCTTTTAAATCAGAGTTCCACAAAGAAAAATAATAGGAGTTGCAAAGAGGACATTAGGAAATAAGCAAAACAAGAACTTCTCCCAGAGTTAAAGAGAAATATAAGTATTTAAATGAAAGGACCCATTGAATGCTAAGAAGGTTGAAATAAGAAAATCCCTCTGAATTTCCTAAGAAATAACTTTGATGCTCTAATGGCTTCTTGAAGACATTTATAAATATCTGGGGATGGGGATGTCTCTAAAAAGCTTCCAAATATTAAATGAAGCAAACAAATAAAATTGTAAATTAGATTTTGTTGATGAGGAAAAACTCTAGCAATCTTATAAAAATAACACTCAAGAAAAACTATCAAACATCAGTGAAACACAAAGAGATTTGTGTATTATTTTGAGTTACATAAATAATTAACAGGCAAACTAAAAATACTGATATAACTGTCACACTTAGGAAGTGGGTGTGTAGGTGGAGGTGGTTTTAGCACACATGCACTAAAACATCTATCATAGTAGCAATTCAATAGACGATGTCAAAATTAATGATTGTATGTTTTAAAAGCATACCAGAGATGGAAGGACATTCATCAGAATAAATAAAAGTTGCTGGCTTCAGGAGTGGGATCAGGGATGGGAGTGGTGAACAGGGGTCTGTTGCTTTTAATTTTAATTTCATTTGGGCTATTTTATTTTTCGTCCTGAGGATACATTACTATAGAAAACTAGGCATATGTTTAGAAAAGGAAAAAAACAACTAAGTAGGCTAGTTGTTTGATTAAAATGACCGAACAACAGTATGTATGTATATGTGTGCATATTTAAATCCCGAAGCTGACACGTAATCTGCCTCATTTTCTTCTCTCTTATTCCTAAATTTACCCATTCACCTCCCTTGCTCTACTAACAACATACTCAGGAATTCTTTGTACTACTTCACTAAGCATATAATAGTCACTGAAATGCCTACTGAATCAATCTTGTATGTAATATACTCTTTTTATGTGCTCCATACTGTACAAGGTGATTGACAGACTAGCTCAGTTGTTACTGTTATTTTTGGATAAGAAAGCTGATATTCCTTGACAAATTTTTATCAAGGGAGAGTCTGAACATTCAGTTATTGCTATCGGTGGTAAGATCACTGCACAAAAGATTTTTCTGAGGGGAAAGATGGACACTTGTTCTGAGAAAGTGGGTGACTGAACAAAGGCAATTACTTTCTTATGAAAGCCCAGAACCTCAAAAGACAAAGAAGGGCTGTTTTCAGAAAATAAAGAATAACCTTGAAAATTTGTCAATAAACTTCTTGTGTTCCCAGTTTGCCTCCAGAAAACAATCATTTCATCTTACTTTTGCTTTTGCTTTTTTTTAGTATATAATGGATGTGTCAAAGAACTTTTAATAATGCCCCAACTTTCACTGGGGGTAGATTCCTGTAACATCTTTTCATTTATTTAATATAGTTCCCTTTTATGTTGCTACTTCTGGTCTTTGGTGAATTATACTTTATTGTATGTTAGATCCTGGATCTCCTAGTTCTTCTGTAGCTTCTTTTAGGTCATGATGCTTCTGTGAAGAGCCCAAAATTCAAATCACTAAGCTGCTGGCTAGCATCCTTGACTAGAGATTCACAAAATGATGGCCCTTTGACTAAACCGGGCTTATACATGCCCCAGACCCCCTTGGCTCTGTCAGCCTTACTTCCCCTGCTTTCCAACCTGGTGGCCCCAGGACCACATAGGCAATTCATTCGAAAAGCCTGACCACCATCTCTGATCTTATCAAGCTTCTAAAACCTCTAGTCTTCTGGGGCCAAGCTCCAAGTTTTAGCATAGGCTTCAATGCACTCTCTGCAAAGCAGCCAAAGCCATGCTCTGGCCAGTCAGTCAAGTGCACGGATGCTCTGGCTTTCCTGGCAGCTTCCTGGGGAAGCCAAATAAAACAGCCTGGAAGTTGAGGGCAGGTAATGACCTATGAGTAAAATTTGACCAAAGAAAGATAGTATTTAGGAGGCCACTGACAGGTCAATCACAGGACAGAGTAACCAGGTTAGTTAGCTTCCTTGTAAAGCTGTTGCCAACTTGGTCACACATTCCCTTGTGTTTGCCTTCCTTTCTCTCTTGCTTCATTCCCTTCTTCCTTACTCTTGGTGGATACTCTGAATTCCCTGGTATTGTACTCTCCCGATAAAACATTCATATACAAACTTCATTTCATGACCTATTTTCTAGAAACCTGGGCAATGCATTTGGCACCTGTACCTGGAAAATGGACCCACGGGATTAGAATTTGCAGATGGATTGCCCACATGACTGAAGGTAATGGGGTCCCCACGGCTGGTGCAAAGTGAGGTGTTTAATAACTTCTGATATACACAATTATTAAAGCTTTTATCTATGGGTAATTGGATTGAGTTGCTGGTAGAAGACAGAGCATTGAGAGATTAAGTGTTTAATGCATTTGATCCATGTGGGAACAGTGATAATTATATGACTGTGGTCGCTATGGCTGACCTTAACAGCACTGGAGTCTAAACTACAGCATACATTAAGCAACAGAGTCAGAGGTCCTGAATGCAGTGTTAAAAAAGGTTCTTATTAGGGCATCTGAACTAAAAATGAGGCTTAGAGTTTGATCATAATGGTGGCAGAGCTGCAAAATGAAGTTGAGTACATATCCTCTGATTTGGAAAGAATGGAGTCCTAAAATATGAGATGGGATCATCAGTTTATAAACCAAAGTATCTTGACCTTCAAATTCCACGGAACCCTTCTGACTGGTAGAAACACCCAACTTCCCCTTGCTAAAAAACAGTTTCCTCCTATCTGAATACTGTGCAGTGGCCTCACCTGAAGAAAGGTGATGCTTGTTTTCCTTGACTTACCCCATTATCCCTCCTTATCTCTAGACCAGTAAGAAGCACATACCTAACCAAAGGAACCACACAATCTGGCACATGTATTGTCAGGCACGGAGGAAATATGTACAGCAGTGTATCTTGAAGGTGTTAATCTAGGGAGATGGATTATAAAGCATTAATCCTGGACAGGGGAGAACTTTTTGATACTGAGGCACTTACATGAATTGTTCAATATTCTGGCAAATATGCCTGAAGCAACTCAGAATAGTTTGCTCTGATGGCTTCTTGATGATCGGATATAACAATGACCTATGGTACCAGGATAAAGATCTCAGATATCTCGGTATAGTACTGAGGGAGGGGTTAGATGTCACAGGGAGTTAGCAATTAGACTGGATTTACACAGTAAATGTAACTGGGACACTGCTGCCTGCCTGTGTTCTCAGGAAGGATCCCAAAGACACTGCCTTCACTGTGGTGACAAAGAATTCATTTTGCAAAGCACTTTGGTAGCTATGATGGGACCTGGATTCCATATATCCATGGGGACATATCATTTTGAAACATTACGGGCCAGGTGGCAGTGCTTCACTATCAGAAACTGTCCTTTCCCTGGTTTTAGGTCTCTCAGTTCACTGAGACAGCTCACTGATTAGCCAGGAAGCCAAATGCTCTGGAGGAGGACCCTTGAAGACACTGTAAATATATATAATAAATATTCCTATAATTTCCTCCAAGCAGGTTTGCAGATCATTTCTAAGGTAACTGCACTTTTCTGAGAGCTCTCCAGGCTAAGATGTGGGTCTGACATGATCCTGACACCAGGGAGCTAAAAATGCCTTTATGATCCTCTGAATAGAGTGGAAGTTTACGGAGGACAAATATTAAGTGGGAATTTGGTCAAATGTTTTTATAGTTGGTCCAATGAGTGTTTTCAGTCCTTTATGAGATAATTTTCCTGACCCTAAAATATTTAATTGTGAACATAGCAGCTGGAAAATATTTCACATAGATTCTTTGGCCTGTCGGCTAAGTGCCATTATGGACAGAAGAGAAAAATGAAAGTTTCTGAAACTGTCCTTCCACCCCAAATGACATAGAAAATTAGAAGAAATTATTATGGCTAGAGAAGAATTGCAGAGATTAGCATCAGTATCAAATACTTGAAAGAGATGGGTAGCGGTTCCAATCACAGCCCCATTTAATTCACCTATTTGGATTCTACCAGAACCTGTTTGGTTGTGGTGGATGTAATGATTATGAACTTATCCAGGTGGCAAGTCCTGTTAAAGTCGCTGTGGGATGTGGTGTCTTTACTAGGACAACTCAATTACAACCTCTGCTGTTTAATATGGATTTATCTTTAAGTGGTAGGGATAACCATACTCTTTTAATCTCTCTCCTCAGGATTGGGTCAAATTTTTAGTTTTCTCATGACATAGTGTGCAGACATTTTTGTTATATTGACATGTCACAGACCATCATACAGGTCTCCTATAGTAATGAAATCATGCTAATTAGACTAGAGGACAGGAAAGTGGCAACTATCCTAGAAGCCCTAGTGAAACATGTGTTTCAGGAGCAAGGAAACACATCCTACAATGATTTGGGAGATTTCAGGGAAGTTTTTAGGGGTTCAGTGGTCTGGATCATGCTGAGATAGATGGCACTTGTAAGGTAGATGGCAACTTGTTACATCTCACATCCACCTGCAGCTAAGAAAGAGGGAATACAGACCTTTAGAACACTGAGGCAAAATGTCTGTAGCTGAAAAGTGTCCATTGGAATAATAGCTCTCTGCATGTTCATGGGCCCTAGTAGAGACTGAACACTTGATCACTGAACACTAAAAACTATGCAGCTTGAACTATTCATTGTAATCTGGGAGTTAATGGATCCATGAATTCATTAAATTATTCTAGGATAGAGTTGGTACAATGAGGACTGGCTGAGGTGAGTCCAGAAAATACAAGTACATTGTATAAACAAGTAAGTTACATGTTCCCTATTTCTATTGCACTGATACTTTCTGCCTCAAATCACACCAAGGCCTCATAGGGCGATTTCCTATGACTTTCTTATATACAATGAAGACAGAAGTTGAGTTTCAGGATTTGTTCATATTTGAGCTGACTTGTCTCATTACACCTCACTCAGAAGTGGCCTGATGGGCAATAAAAGGAAATAATTCTCCAAGTAGGCTGATATGCAGTCAATATTGATTGTCTACTTAGTATGGGAGGAAAGGTGATATATGGATATACATGACTCCAGAGCAGTGGAATGAATGGCTTAACAGGTTGGTTAAGGGCCTGGAATGATGAGAAGGAAGAAGGTCTGAGGACTTGTATTTGTACTTTTGTCTACAAGAAAGCATCCCCTGCACAGAAGGTTCTCAAAAGTCAGTTGTCAGCATGAACTATCTGATTGTTGGCCAGCCTACCCTCAGCCACAGTGATCCCGATGTTACAGGTGCACGAACAGAGAGCTGTGATTACAGGTTACACATAGACTCAACCACTGGGGTTTCATCTCACCAATGCTGACATAGCTATTGCCACTACTTAATGTTCCACTTGTCATTTTCTGGGTTCAACTCTAAGCCCTCGAATGTCACCAATCTCAGGGATACAAGACAATCTCCTGGTAATATGCTCATTCCACTTGGCCTTGGAGGGGGTAAAAATTCTTCCTATCTACAATCAGTACAGTCACCCAAGGACTTATAGAATGTCTGAGCTATCAACATGGTGCCCCACAATATTGTCTCAGACAAAGGAATCAATTTTAATGCAGAAGTTTGAAAATGAAATCACAGATATGGGGTTCACTGGTCTTACAGCACCAAGAAGCAGCCATAAATGGAATAGCATTTTGAAGGTTCACTTAATTTGTCAGCCAAAGGATAGCACCTTGTGGGTTCAGGAGCTGTCCTATAGGATGCCGTATAGCTGCTGAACCAATGTCTGATGCATGGTGCTATGTCCCAATATCTACAAGTCCAGGAACAAAGGAAGTACGACTGCACCTTCACACCATCACTCTCAGTGAACCTCTTGCAGAGTTCGTATTATCTATCACCACAAAATTAGTCTCTGACAAGTTAGATATCCTAGTCCCTAACACTCTGCCAGCAGATAACAGAATTTTTCCACTTAATTGGGTGTTGTTATTGCCATCTGGTCACCACCAGCTGACCAGAAGGAAAAGAAAGGAGCTATCATTCCCATTAAGCTGATAAACAGTTGCTATAACTAAGCGGGGATTGGTGTTATGCAATTAAAGTAAAGAGAAATATCTGGAACCAGTAATTTACTGGGGTGTCTCTTATTTTTCAGTGCCCAGTAAAAGTACAAATTGACAACTGCAGCAGCCACAGCCCCTCAAATGGTAAGGTAAGCAAGGCCTTATGCCCCTTGGGAATAAAGGGCTGGGTCACCCCAGCAGGCAGGTAACCAAGACTAGTCAAAGTCTTGATCAAGAAAAATCTCATTGGCATTAGTCAATTATTGTTCCAGAACCAATTGCAGCATCAGGGGGTGTAGTTTATTTTGCTTATCCTCCTTAAGTCTTTCCAGGATGTTGCAACCATTCACTCGTTGAAGAATTGGACTTGTGGCCCCTGTCTTAAGGTAAAAGTGAAGGTATCATATGCTTATAAAGAGAGGGTGTAAGCAGATCTGGGTGGTACAGGAAGCTGATTCTCCTAGATCCAACCCATATTCCAACCTGAGGTATTCAATGTAATTTGTCCTAAACCTCAGTCATTTGTGCTGCCTCTCTGATAGAGGAGTCCTACGTAGAATGCTCTGATAGCCTCCATGCCCTGGCCACTACCACTGTTGCATCATCTTCAGATAACTCCCAGTTGACTCAGTTTCTCCCTGATGTAACTGCTGATCCTTAGTGCAACTTCATGTGTTTGCTGTAGGGGGAGGCGTTTAGCATCTCCCCTTCCCAATTCCAGCTTAACTGGACTTCCTGGGACTCTCATGCCCCAGCAGTTACTGGAGAAGCCAAGAAGAATTCCAGAAATGCAGAGAAATTAAAGCCTGGGTGCTGACCCTTGACCAGCGAGCAACAAAACAGAGGGAGGAGCTGTCAGTTTAAAATGTTTCCCTTTCTCTCCTTGGACAGATTGTCCCAAGGAGGCGTGGCTGTAGGTGGCCTCTCCTTGCTATAACATGAGTATTTGTTATAAAACTGTGACCAACTCTTCAATGCAGCCCGTTTTCTCATCTTCTGTCCTTTGCCATGTCCTTTCTTCCTTTACCCCTGTCCGGGGATTCCACCTCCCAATAAACCCTAAGCATATAAGCCTCGCTTCAGGTGATGCTTTCTAGAAAATCAGTGGTGAGGCAACTTACATCAGAAAGACATCAAGGTCTTAAAGACATCAGTAAAAACATTGGAAATAGAAAAAAACAAAAAACAAAAAAGCCCTCCAACCCAAGTGATCTGGAATGTGTGATGATTTTAATGGTGTGGAGATAGGGTAATGTTTTGGAAGAAGGAAAATAATTAAATAATATTTTCTCTTCCTGCCCTTCTCTGAGACAAGACATAATGGTAAGGCTTGGAAAGTTGTATTTGGGAGCATGTAAGACTTCCTCAATTCTTGGCTAGATAGCTGAGAGTGAACGAAGAATAGGAAGCAGAGACTTAGAAAATATTTATTCTATGATCTCATCTTTAAGGAAGAGATATAATAGGGAACTTGAGGTTTTATATTTTCTAGTCCATAGAAATTTGAACCAGTATTCAGGACTGAAGCTTTGTGTATTTTTCAAGATTTTCCTGAAATTTTTTTCCCTAAACCAGCTATTCTCTGAGTCTTAGCAGCCTCCAAAAATGTTAACTCTTTTCTTCCTGGTGCTTGAACTGAGATCTTGGTATTATCCTTGACACTTTTCTTTGTCTCTGAGCTTATAGTCAATCTGTCAATAAATCCTGTAAGTTTAATCATCATTTTATATTTAGAATCCAGCCAGTTTAGAAGAGAAATGGTAAGATTATATCACATACTTCAAAACTTTACAGTGGTTTCATATCTCCTTTGAGTAAAATTTAAAAACTGTTTTTATTTTACTCACTAATGTACATATGTACATGTAACAGCTCCTGGTTCATCTTATGAACTTAAATATTTTGTGAATGAATTGATACGTATGTTGAGACTGTTTTTTAATCTGTAGAGATAAAAAAGAAAAGCTATGAGAAAGTTAAAATGAGAATTCATGGATGTTTGGACCCACGTTTCTGCTGCTGAAAGATTTAAGAACGTTCCAACTTTAGAAATATTAAATAGCTGACAAGGACATGACCTTGGTGGAGAACAGTCTAAGATGGAAAAGATAACTTGGTTTAAAAAATAAAATCTAAGTTTTAAGCTAGTATTAACTATGATCAGATTGACTCATTGGTTGAATATTTCTACTACCCACAATGAGAAAATCTCAGTGACCAAATTGTCTCTCTGTTTAATGCCAGAAAATGAGATTTTGTGGCTAACGTGATAATGAAAAAACCTAAGAAATATCTATTATTAGTGTCATTAAGAGAAATTGTGAAAGAACACCTCTGTTTCCAAGTGATACAGACAAATTTAGTGCCCTAAATTGAAAATGTTACCAAAAAAAAAAAAGAAAAGTAATAAGTAATGGAACACCTATAAAAGTAGACTATCTTGACATTTAAATAAAAACAGTAAAAACTACCTAATGTCTGAGAAATGTTTCCCCTATATTTAAAAATCACCTTTGTTGTGATATGTAGCTATTCTGTCACTTAAGCTTTAAGAATGGTTATATAATATGTATGGTGCAATATACTCTTGGACTTTTTAAAATCATGCCATCTTAAAATAAAATATTCCATTTATCAGTCCAAAAATTGAGATTTTTAGGCATTTTTAAGTTAAGATTCTGTGCAAGCTGGTTTGAAAGGATAAAGAGTGGCAAACCCTGGTTTAGGTGATACCTATCTATCTATATTTGTAGACTAGATATAGATAGATTCCTGATATTAGATAGATTCCTGTGCTAAATGGCCTTAACTGTCATGGTGCATTTATAAACTTGGACATAACTCTCCAGCTTGTCATTACTTCAGTTGAATTTGTTTCATTTAGTACTATATATATGCTGAGTTGAGTTGCTGTTGAAAATATCTTCCAAAACTTTTGTTATGTGATTTGGCATTGAATCAGAATTTACTATGTTCACAGAAATGCACATAAACAAAATAATGTTGCAAAAATGTGATATTCAGCAAAACAAATTCCTTGTCACTAGAGGAATGACATATTTTCTTGCGAAACAGCAACCAAGTGCTTTGTAATAGTACATTTCCAACCTTATCATGTATAAGAATTACCCAGGAACCTCACTAAAATGCAGATTCTGATTCAGAATTAGGGCTGGGGCCTGAGATTACAAATTCTTCATAAACTTCAAAATGTTGTCCATGCTGCTGGCTCCTGAACCACAATTTGAGTCATCAAGTTACTCAAATAAGAGCTATGTATGCGTGAAGCTGTGTTATATTTTGTTAAGATGTATATATATATGGATTATCTGTCACATATCATCCCAAATTTTGGTAACATAGCCATTTATTTTGTAAATATGATACATTTATAATAAATATATCATTTTTCTGTTCTAGGTATATATGAGTGATGCATGAAAAAAACTCAGTCTAAGTTTTTCAAGCATAAAAAATACTGTTAAGAAATTGTTTAATTGGTAATGTATATACTCCAAAGAATTAGGTCTTGAAGAGATATCGTCCACCCTTGTTGTTAGCATTATTCATGATAGCTAAAGTGAGGAAGCAATCAAGGGTTCAGTTATTATCTAATACCCCCCCCCCGAGTCTGACCCAATACATGATTTGTTTTTATGCAAGTGAACATGCTGGCTAGCTACAATATAATGGAGATTATATGAAGACAGAAAAACTGGGAAAAAAAGTATTAGATATTTTGTTATCTGATTTCTCATTTATGAAAAAGCCTATACCTGAGTGACTGATACATTTCTGGAATGTGCATCTCAGGCATCCTTGATACATGGTGAGGTCTAGCTGCCACTCCCAATTTAGATCATATTTTCCCCCCTATCCAGAGTGTAACTACTCTTAACTGCTTTGAGGTCTGCTAAAATCCTGCATGCAGTACCTATGGACAGAGTTACTATTTTAATTCTTGATATGGCATATCTGTTGGCTGTTTCTTAGTGAAATGGTTCTATCCTAGAGGAACAATTAAGTTATCTCTATTAGCCCTGTACTAAATAGTTAACCCTTTCCCAGTTTTTACCTTAGTGTGTGTGATAAGATAGCTTCACTGCTAAAGAATTTTATAAATATGTGTCCAATTACTATGGGATTCACTGTGTAGGACGAAAAAAACATTACTTTTCAGAGATAAGTGCAGAATTCATTTTAGGACTAAAATAGTCTTGCTTTAGAGACCTACCTTATTAGATGTCTTGATTTGTGGAAATGAAGTTCTTTCTAAAAATTATTGGAAAGCTTTCCCAGACCCTGTCCTACACTGTCATGCTCCAACCCCACTCCATCCCACCACCCCCCACAAAAAAAAACAAGGGAGCAATTTTAAATGCAATAAAGCCATAGCTCAGGGTACATAGCAGCTTGATCATTGTGGCATCATTTACATCTTTGAAAGTTTTGTGATTTAACCCATCCTTGCTTTGCTTTTCTGCCTGCTTCTACCTTCTGCTCCTAACTCCCCGTAACTGTTGTTTAAGGATCGTGTGTATCTCTTCACTCCTGAATTTCCTTGAAAAGAGAACTAATTGATGAGTTTGTTTCTGTTCACTGGAACAATGAACTGTTCAACCGCTGCTGAATAAAGCTGACCCTTCAGGCCACATCCTAGCCTGTTGGCTAGGCTGCAGATAGATGCTTAGGCAGCAGCCGTCCATTCCTTGCCCAATCATGGCAAAAGTGGTGGTGTCATTTGGATCGAAGTGCAATGATCTATGCATGAGAAATACACACAAAAGGGGCCCTGGGTGTGGTAGCTCCTCTCAGGTTCCTTAGAGGGTCCCTGTAGCAGGCAGACATTGTTCTGATCTATTGAACGCATATGGCCAAGACCCAATGTGGTCCAGATTAAGGGAGTTTTAAATGGGTCACAGTGAGCTACTAACTCTGGAGACTCGCTATTTATAACCAATTCAAACCCTCAGTACATTTGTCCTGTAGGACTGTATTCAACTAAATTTAAACACAAAATGTTCCTGCTGCCCCCAAAATTTGTATGAGAAGTAGCTCCATCCCTGCAGACATGTTGTTGATTCTGTCATTAGGAATTTCCAGGTGCACATGCTGGAATCACACTCAGTCATTCATAAGTAATATGTTGGTGTTTGGTAGAGTATTTGGGATGATGATGCACTGAGACAATCAAAATACTGTCAGAGAAAATATCAGGATTTTACATAAATAGTCTATACCACTAGAAAGTTTTCAACAGGCAGACAGCAAATAGTGCAGTCCTTATAGCTCATAAATGAACAAATACTGACAGGAAAGCAAAGGGTCAAATGGCATTGACTTAAAATAGAGCAGGGGTAATTCTGCCAGTCACTTATAACAATAAAGAAAAGGTGCGGAGAGAGGGCAGATGGGAAATTCTATTTAAAGAAATACTGATGCCCTCTACCCAATGAAGGGAATCGTCTCCTAGACCAGAATAAATATAAAAGGCTGGTGTGCTTGCAGAGGTCTGGCAGGGCCAGCAGAGTCATTGTTACATTGGTATCAGGCCTCAGTCACTCAAAAAAGAAAATCCCTATAGCACCTAAGAAGGTCACTATTGGGGTCACATCTGGGAGAATCCCTGCTCTTCAGTTCTAAAAGTTTACATTCACTGCAAGAAAGAAAAAAATTAATTGAACATACAAAAGTTTCTAATAGAAAAGTCACTCTACGATAGCTAAAGAAAAGGTCTTAACTCTGAGAATAATCAAAATCTTATGTGCTTTCTCAATGTATGTTCCTGAAATGAACAGATATGTGGTCATATTCGAAGAGGAAGCCAGTTAAAAGATGTAGTTTTCCTACATCCCTCACCTTCCCTACCATCTATACATTACAACTGTTTGTCTCTCCAGCCTACTTACTCCAAGTTCTTGACACACTTGCCACAGTGTCTTGCTCTTGACAGAAAAAATAAATAGAATAAAAGTTTAGGGAGACTGAATTTTATAGCAACTTCTGAATTAGGTGGCAGACATCTCAAGATCCATGACAATTGGAAGCTAACAGGCTCATAGTAAGCTGTTTCAGTAGTATTCTTTGTAAGGGTACTAAAAGGCAGTTCGGTAATCATACATATGCCCCAAATATAATCAAATATGCCATTAAACATGTCATTCTCAGGTGAAAAGCTTGAACATTCAGAATTACAGAACTTAATTCCAACTCATAATTATCCTAATAACCCCAGAGTCTGACCCAATACATGATTTGTTTTTATGCAAGTGAACAGTACAGATTTCCTCTGTAAAGCAGGTAAAAAGCAACTGAATGTAAGAACATATAGTTATGTAAGCTTTCTCATGGTATTTTACTTTTTAAAATACCTACTTTGGAATCAGTGGGATAAACTACTTTTCATTCTCCAAGTCATTTATACTTTTAATCTGGGATGGCAGGCTGTTATTTCAAGAACAGTAGCCATTTAATTCACTCTGATTGATTCACTCTGATTGAATCATATATAAATGTTCCACATATACAGATTTAATAGCTGGTTAGACACTGTCAGCTCTATGTGAGAATATTTGTAATAATTCACCCCAGTGCCATATTAGTCAACTGGAAATGTCTTCCGGTCTGTCAGCATTGTGTTCACAATACTTAGTTGGCTCAATGACAAATACAATCACATTATTTGTAGACAAATATCATATGCATGATTGACTAAATTGACCCCAAAATTGACTGAACATTCAATTCATTGTTTATTCAATTCCTTCAAATAATGAGTTCATTATTTAGAAAAAAAAATGTCAAATCTAATCCAATTCTGTTTTCTAAAGTGTTAACTATGGAAGGTTACTAACAGCCTCCACTTTCTGAAATAATTCTTTCAAGACCCTTGATGGGATGAGTATTATCAAGTAAATCAGTGTAGACAAATAAGAAGATGTACCCCAATACTCTAGTCAGTTGTATTGTGGTGTGGGTAAAACTGCAATATTTCCAGAATCTCTCGCCTGGCCTTAGTGCATCTCCATATCAGTAGGTGTTTTCAAGGGGTGGAGAGAAGTAATCCATCTCCGTATCAATAGTGGTTATAAGGGAGAGTGAGGGCATATCTGGACTGGAGAGGTGGGGTGGGGTCCCTTTTTGCAGCCGGGTTTCAAGAGACACAGGAGAGCAGAAGTGGACAACTGCTTGTAGGCAATAAATGGGTTTCTCCTGCTTTATTTCTCCCTTTGACTGATTTCAGCTTCAAACGTAATTTGCCCTGGGCTGGGAACATACTTTACCCCCTGGAGTTAAATGTGAGTATTTACATTTTAGCCTTTCTTAATGTATAGATTCAAGTCAATAGCCAGCTTCTCTATTATCTAAAAAATATAGGAACTTTTGTGATGAAAGGGTATTATTTATTTGGAAAGGGTTTCATTTAGAAATGGAGGAGCTGAAGAAGATTTCCTAACATTCAGAAGTTTCTGAAAAACTTTCTTCCTTTTTCTTTTTTTTAAACATCTCTCCAGCGAGGTCATCCCAGGGATTAAGATCAGAAATCTACAGATATATACATACACACACATACACAAAGTTTTCAGTTAAGCTTAAGTCCCCTATTTTTACTAAGTAATAAAATATTTGACAGATTTAACCTTGCTTTTGACTTCATACCTTAGAAAAACTGGTGGAGTCCAAATGACTTCACTGAAAAGAATTGACTCCAAATATTTGCCCACTTGTGTTTAATGAAAAATCATATATTGTATACAAATATTTATGTTATGATATTATACATATTTGCATATTATATATAATTGCTTATATATAAATACCATGTTGAATGAATAAATATATTGGCATTATATATATTTATACATATAATTTTTATATATAAGTATTTATATAATTTTATACTACATAACTATATATAGTATATATAATTTTGTTATGTTATTGAGACCATCTGGACTGAATACAGGACAGAACTCAGTTAAGGCCTTTATATAATCTTCTAAGATTCGGCAGGTGGGTGCAGACAAACCTCATAATAAGTTCCCTTGTTTATTAAACCTGCCACCTACCATTATAGAGTGGCCAGCCTCTTTATTTTGTCTCTCTTTGTCCTCTGTGTAGGGGGTCCAGTTTGCAAACCAACATTAGTTGATACTTGTAATCAAATTGTCCAACTTAATATAATTATATGTTTGTCAAGTTTCTAAAATATTCTCTACAAGAGTTATTGCATTAAAAATTGGTGCCTAGGCAGTGACAGGCACATAAAAAAGTCTTTATCCTTTCTGACTGCTATTAACAAAAAAAAAAAACTATTGCCATGAAAGAAAATGAACTATTGGGCCAGGCCAACTGACATTCAAAATGCAGATTCTGTCACTTTACACAAATGTGGAAATACTATTCTGATCCTCAGCTTTCTGTTTCATAAACAAGGTTAATAATAAATACCTTACATGGCTGTTTGGAGGTGCAAATGAGATCACACATAGCTCAAAATATAGCACCCAGCATCTTGCAAATTTTTTTTTTTAATGAAGGAAATTGAATTGAATCTGAAGAGGATCAGACTACAAATACAATTTTGGAAGTTCCTTTCATAAGAAAATTATCTTGTTTTTAAAAACAAAGACTTCTCTCCTGCTATTTCTATTACTATAGTCAAATACGTTGTGGTCTCCAGAAAAACATAAATACAGCCAAAAGTAGCTCTACAGATCAAGGATTATTTCATTACATTATAATTGACTATCATCTTCTCAAGTCAGAAGGGTACATTTTGAAGGTGCCAAACCAAAAAACTGAGGCAAGAAAGAGAAGAAAATGGGCTCAAAAAGCAACTTTGGCCCTTGAGTTGTGACTAGCATGACATGTGAGATGTATATGGAAGTCCAAAACTTATTACTCCAGAACTTCTTTGAGCATATTGATTAGTGACCTGTTTTTCTTCAACATGAGGTTATAGGTTTTGATTTTTATCTTTAGAAAAACTAGTGCTGACTGCCTTATGTTTTCTGTTGTCTAATATAGTTTAGTGGGCTTAAATACAGATATGAACGTGGAGAAAGACATAGACATCGATACATGTAGCTCCGGGGGGAAAATATTTCCCCAGCCTGGGACAAAATACCTTTGAAATTGAAATGAGTCAGAGGGAGAAATAAAGTGGGAGAAACCTGTTTATTGCTTATAAGGAGTTGTCCACTTCTGCTCACCCATGCCTCTTGAAACTCGGCTGCAAAAAGGACCCCACCCAACCTCTCCAGTCCAGATAGTCCCTCACTCTTGCTTGTAATTATCTATTGATATGGAGATGGACTACTTCTCTCTACCCCTTGGAAACACCTATTGATATAGAGATACACTAAGGCCAGGTGAGAGATTCTGGAAATACTGCAACTTTACCCACAATATACAATTTGACTTTCAGGACACCTCCTGAAGTATTGTTGCAAGTATTATACCATTATACATATGAGAAAAGTGAAACTAAGACAATTATTGATTTATTCTTGTTTATTTTGAAGGTCTGACTGGTTCATACTTTCCATTTAAATATCACTATTTCAGTTCATAACGCAAATGACTTTGTAATTAATTACTCACTTAAAAAATAACATCATGATTACTTCTTTCTCCCACTGCACAAGAGAGCAATATTTTGTATAATGGGAGTATTAGTATCATTTAAAAGAAATATATTAAAAATCAGATGCTCAGTGTATATATTAAATATGAATTGTTTCTTACCAAGGCAGGATTGGTATGATTATTCTCTTAATTTGGTCTAAAATATTTTTCACATATACTTTCAGCTGTAATATTATCATAGGGACAATCAGTAAGGAAAACACACATTATACACACACACACACACACACACACACACACACACACACACCCCGAGAAGCACAGAACAGTATTTGTTGAGTCCATGGACGATACCTGTGAGAAATTCTAGAAATACTTGTGGGTGTGCAGCCTTTGAAAGGGACTCTGGTTCTACATTAAGAGGTTGGCACAAACACATAAAAACAAAAGTTTAAAGTCTAAGGAAATAAACCTGAATAAGGAAAAAAACTTGAAGCACAAAGGTGTTTATGATAGCCTTATTTATAATTATAAACCATTTGAAAACAACCCAATGTCTAAATATTGAGTAATAATAAAATAGACTATGGGATGTTATGTTGCTGTCCAAATGATGTTTATGAAGTTTGTAATAACCCAGAAACAGAGTTTTTACTTAAAGTAAAATAGAACACGAGACAAAAGCAGAGACAAAACATATGATAGTTAATTTTTTGAAAAACGTATGTACCTATCTGCAAAAAAATATTGTAGAGAAAAGAAACAAAATATTAGCATAAATTCTATGTGAGTGATGAGACAGAGTAATCATCTTTCTTCTTCCTACATTTCTGTATTTCTAAAATTTTTTATGACAGAAAAAATAGAATTTATTCTCTTTTAAGCTACCATTGTACTTTTGACATATAAAACCAAACATGGATTTTCATATCAGCTAGGAAAACAAATACACTAGATATTTCAAAGGTGGGAATTTACATCAGGAATTGGTTACAGGTTTTGGGTATTGGAGGCTGGAATCAACTGCCTCTCCTGGGTGAAGTATTACTGAATTGACCTTGACAGGAACAGAAAGTTAACAGAAAGGAAGCCTCTTCTCCCACCCTCCTGCCCATAGTCTCTCCTTGTTGCCTCCTCCTGGGAGAACGGAGGAGGCTACTGGCACCTGGGAAATGTAGTTTGTGCAGTCCTTGCCAGAGCTTCATGAAGCAGGGTATAATGGGGGGATTTGGAACAAAAAGACACTAACTTAATAACAACTACAGGTTTATTTTGGACAAATAATAAGAATGATGCATAAAATGTATTGCTCAAGACTAAAAACCTTAGAGTAACAGTATTGAGACACAGAAACCTTTATTAACGACTTTTGCTAATTTGATCACCAAAGCCAAAATGCTTCTTAATAGGATGAATCGAGTACAAATAAGTGATGTTAAACTTTTAACATGTATCATTTGTTTTTATTAAAGTGATTCAGCCATCACCATCCTACTCCAATAGATATTTTATTAAGGAAACAAATTTAAGTGCACATGATAAATGAACTGTTTTGAAAATTCTATTTTTCTTCAATTCTAACCTCTTGATCTTAATTAACTTCTCCACTGCTGTTTCCATAGAAACCAGCAATGCAATCAATAAGACGCGAAGGTAGTAAGTACATGCAGAAGCATTCTACAAGTACAGCAACAACATTAATTTTAAATCATGGGACAAATTAGTATTTGCAATTAGATTAGAGGTAATATACTTCTAAATTCAAAACAGAAAATGCAGTCTAATGGTAAACAAAGATGATAAACTTTACCTGTGCTCCTGTGTTTTCTCTATTCCAATGTATAATAAGCATTATACCCAGAAAATTGAAGATCATATTTTTGTGTGGCAATTCTTGTGGTTTGTCTGATTTTTCTTATCATGCCATATCCTATCCCCTCACCCTACACATATTTTTTACAAAAAAATAAAAAGCAAAGGCAAACTCTTAGAAGACAACATAGGCAAAAGTCTCCTGAATATAAGCATGAGCGACTTCTTCCTGAACACATCTCCTCGAGCAAGGGAAACAAAAACAAAAATGAACTCATGGGACTACATCAAACTAAAAAGTTTCTGTACGGCAAAGGACACCATCAACAGAACAAAAAGGCATCCTACAGTATGGGAGAGTATATTTGTAAATGACATATCCAACAAGAGGTTAACATCCAAAATATATAAATAACTTACATGCCTCTACACCCAAAAAGCAAACAACCCAATTAAAAAATGGGCAGAGGGTATGAAGAGACAATTCTCCAAAGAAAAAATTCAGATGGCCAACAGACACATGAAAAGATTTTCCACATCACTAATCATCAGGGAAATGCAAATTAAAACCACAATGAGATATCACCTCACACCAGTAAGGATGGCCACCATCCAAAAGACTAAGAACAACAAATGCTGGCGAGGATGCAGAGAAGGGAAACCTTCCTACACTGCTGGTGGGAATGTAAGCTAGTTCAACCATTGTGGAAAGCAATATGGAGGTTCCCCAAAAAACTAAAAATACAAATACCATTTGATCCGGGAATCCCACTCCTTGGAATTTACTCAAAGAATACAACTTCTCAGATTCAAAAAGACATATGCACCCTTATGTTTATTGCAGCACTGTTTACAATAGCCAAGATATGGAAGCAACCTAGGTGTCCATCAGTAGATGAATGGATAAAGAAGAAGTGGTACATATACACAATGGAATACTATTTAGCCATAAGAAGGAAACAAATCCTGCCATTTGCAACAACATGAATGGAGCTGGAGGATATTATGCTCAGTGAAATAAGCCAGGTGGAGAAAGACAAGTGCCAAATGATTTCCCTCATCTGTAGAGTAGAACAATGAAGCAAAACTGAAGGAACAAAATAGTAGCAGACTCAGAGACTCCAAGAAGGAAATAATGGTTACCAAAGAGGAGGGGTGTGGGAGGGTGGGAGAAGGGGATTGTGGGGTATTATGTTTAATACACATGGTGTGGGGAATCACAGGGAAAACAGTGTAGCACAGAGAAGGCAAACATCTTACTACACTGATGGACAGTGACTGAACTGGGGTATGAGTGGGGACTTGATAATATGGGTAAATATAGTAACTACATTGTTTTTTCATGTGAAACCTTCATAAGAGTGTATATAAATAATACCTTAATAATAAAAAAAAACAAAGGTAACAAAAACATGTAAAACAATGTAAAAGCCAAGCTCCTTCCCATGAAACACCTGTCCCATCCTGATCCCTGTTTTCATTCTAGATTCACAGGCAGGTACCTATCACAAAATAACACGTTTGAGGCAGAGGCCAAGATAATTCTCCTAGAATTGCCCGTAAATGATTAAATAAACATATACCAATTCAGTTTAACTTTACTGAGTACAATAGTTAATGGAGTCATGACTGTGTTCCAGTGGGAGCAGCCAGGTACCATCCCAGTTCAGCCATTCAGAATGTGAGTGTGATGATACCAACATGCTGGCATCATTTCTGTGGTTTGTGGCAAGTAGCTTATTACCAATAATAGTTGACAAAAAAAGCAAATGATAATTATGTTTACTTAAAAATAATGAAAGAGTAAAGTGGTTTCAAGGTTATTTCTATACACTTTAACTCTCAATCCTTTGTGTTTGGGAGTAGATTAAGAGCTGTCGGTTCAGAAACTTTGATTATGATAATTTTATTCCTCCAGTGCATTGTGGAGAAAAAAATTATCAGAACAAATATAATAATCCATGCTTACAACTTTATATCATCTCTCCTGTCTTGTTTCACAAAGCCAGAATAATAATAATAATGACAAGCTTACACTTAAATTAGTCTTTACCAATGCACTGATAAATGCTAAAACACTTTGACATCAAATTTGTACCACTGGTTTCTAATTTTTCATATGGATATGATGATAATAAATTGATTTACCGCATGGTGATTATTTCAAGATGTTTTCATACTGTGGAGATATTTAATTATAAAATAAATAATTCATTTAACCAATTGGGACTTCTGATATATTCTGATGTACATTCAGAATAGATTATGGTATTAATGTTATTTGTTACAATGTGGTCTCTTTTCTTTCTCAAAATACTGGACCAATATATTAAAGGAATTTAAGAGCTTCACAGATCTGGCACATTATTTATGTTAATATATTGCATTGTTATTTTCTTGTTCTTTTTTGCAGACATGGAGGACCACTAGTCTTTATTTCAATATACATACTAATGAACTTCAAGATATGCAGATTTCATAATCCCTCAACACATATTTTCAGTGCTATGCCATTTCTCTTTAGCTGTCTTCATGCAGTTCACGTTCATTACCTAAAGCTGCATCATCAACAATTTTAAGCTTGAAATTTTCTTCTCTGATAACAAATGTATTACTGTTCACCAATTCTCTGTTTCCCCCTCTGCAGAACATGAATGCTTCCCTGCCTGTTAAACTTGGGAGTGAATGTGTGATATGCACAAACTAATGAAGTAAAAGTGAATAAGATGTATGCCACTTCTGGACAGAAGCTTTAAGAACAAGTGGGTATCTTGTAAGTTCACTTTCTCTTTTCTACAATTAAAAAAGTAGAGTTGCAGATTGTTGCTCTTTTGTCAGCATGAGTCCCAGAGTACCAACAGTGACAACGTGGAACAGATTGTCCATCTAACTTATAATGAATGCAAAGTGTGAACATGATATAAATCCTTGTTGTTTTAAGTCAGTAGTCAGCACACTAAGGCCCAGTTTGTTTTTGTAAGTAAAATTTTATTGGAACCCAGGCATGCTTGTTTGTTTATGCATTGACTATAGCGCCGTTCATTCCACAATGGTAGAGCTGAGTAGTTGCAACAGACACTGTGGCCCCTGACACCTAAATATTTACCATCTACCCTTACAAAAGAAGGTTTTGACCTAGCTTTATGTCTGATATTTCAGAGACATCTGTTCCTGCAGCTTCACCTCGACCATCCTTCCATTTGGTATACTCCTCTCTTTGTAGTTGGTCATAGCCTACATAATGGGCATGAATCCCAATATTATTTGTTTTCAGGACTATACAACAGGGGAGAAGACCCTGCAGTAGAGACTGACCTGGCTCTAGAGGGGCAACAAAGCGAGCATGGCACAGAGTCTGAGATGCAGAGACACCTCGGTCACAACCCAGGTGACATCAGTGTGAGCTGTGATGAGATTGTCCGTCTAACTTATAATGAAACTAAAGTTTGAACATGATATAAATGACTAAGATACTTGATATAAATGACTAAGATACTACTTATCATCTTAGGTATCTTTGTCAGCTTGGGCTGCCATGACAAAATGGGTGTTAGAGACTGGGTGGCTTAAATAATGGTTCTGGCGACAGCGTGCCCACATGGTCCAGTTCTGGTGAGAGCTCTTGTCCTGACTTGCAGATGGCCGTCTCATACCCTCAACAGGCTGGGAGAGAGAACTGCAATCTCTTGCTCTTTTTATAAGGACACTAATCCCACCATGGTGGCCTCACCTTCATGACTTCTTTTAAACCACTTATCTCCCAAATACCTTACTTCCAAATACTATCATATTGGGGATTCAGGCCTCAAAATATGAATTTTGGGTGACACAAATATTTAGTCCATAATAGCCCAATGCTAGGCCACCCAAACAGTGGCCAAGATTGAAGAGACAAGATGATGGGCAGTTGTCATGTGTGAGATCAGTACAGAAGCTCTTTGCCAGGCTAATAACTGGGCAAGGCTCTGGTTTTCAGGATGAGGACAGGCATAGACAGGGCAAAACAGCAGGTTCCTGCAACCCATGGGCAGCATTCTGAGCACATTTCAGCATATCAGGGGCAATCTGGTTAGAAATAAAAGACAGGTCCTAAAACAGATAACCATTTCTAAAGATTGAACAGAAGGGTATGGCAGTGGAAGGGAAGAATTAGCAGACAAATGTAGAGAGAAAGAGAAGGAAAGTAGTGGAAGGCACACAGACAATTATAGGTAATTCTCTGGACACTGGCTTCTCATTGGAAAAGAGAAAAACACAAGGGGGCCAAGATGTCTATATCTGGTCTCAAGGGGCAATTTAATTACCAGCAACTCTGGATGCAGTAGAAAAAGGGACACCATGCATGGTGATCTATGACTCTGTTCACTGAGACTGTGCTTTAAACAGGACTGAGAGTGGGAGGAGCAACAGACTCAGCCAGAATATGTTGGGAGAAGGTAAACATACTTCCTACTACCCTATACTATCTTCCCATATCTTTGCTTTTATCATCATCTTTAGTTATTTCATCTGTCCATATTCTTTCAGGCTGCCCATCTCCTTTTTTCATGTAGTTTGTTCTTTAAGCAATCTAAATCGCATGGTCAGTCATTTTATGTATATTTCATTTGGTTTGAGCTCAAACTGCTTTTAATCTTCTGCCCACAAACCTTTTCCAACCACAAATTGGTTTAGATCTGTAACTTCTCCTTCTCTGCCTTCTTAGCCTTGTTTAAAAAAATCACTAAACAGGGCCAATTAGGCCCACAAATGCATTCTCCCTAAACTTGGCAAGATCCAAAATGCAACCCAGCAATTCTTTTAGTTTTCCCTAATTGATTCCCAATTATATTTGCTGCATTATAGTTCCAACAGCTGTTCCAAACTATCTTCAAGCCCCAATTACAAACCTTTCAGTCATTCAATAAATATTATTTTTAGCACTTATATATGCCAGGCTCTCTGTTAAATGTTAGGGAAACAACAGTGAATGAGATGGGCATGAGCCCTGCCTTCATAGAGATGGCAAGTGAGGCAAACAAGAAGCATAGCAACTAAGATACACGGTGGTTAGGGCAAGAATAGAGAGAGGGCTTTTATTACTATTTGTCCCATCTCATAAATCTTGCTTTCTCAAGTTAAAAGCTAGAAAAGTGATTTCCTTGCCTCCCAGCACTCGAGTTTATGCCTCTGACCAAGGTTCACCATCAGATCTACCAACATGTCAATTAAGTAGAGACTGATTTGAAAAAGAAAGCTGAATGGAATTTAATCTGGCAAGGATGGGAAAGAGGTGGCCAGCATTCTATTAGACCTTACACAGGACTGCATGGAGGCAGTTCCAGATGTCTAGAGCTGATGGTTTTGCTGTGACCAGCAGTTAACAGAGAGAGGGCCTTTTCAGGAGAAATTTAGGCATTTATTTTCCTGTTGGTGTAACCTACAAGCCTGATTTTCTAGCCCTCTGGCTCTGGTGATGTACTGTTAGCTGATTAATAATCTTTCCTAAAATCCTTTTCTTCTTAAAACCTTTCTTCTTTTGCTTATATCTAAGCACTCTAATAGATATGAGTGCTTGGGAACATATAGGAGGGACACATAGCAGGAGTAAGAGTAAGCTGAGTAATACTGCCTGAAGAAATCACCATTCAAGCTGAGACCCAAAGGATTGACTCAAATGAGGCAAATGGGAAACAAGTTTCCAGGAAGAGGAAATAGTCAAGACGTGAGCAAAGAGAGCATTCTGACAAAACTCAGTAAGACCAGGGAATACAGTGAGGGTAATGAGGCAGGGTATGTAGGCAGTGATAAAAAAATGAAGCTACGGAAGTAAGCAAGGACCTTATTAATCTGACCATAAAAGCTAGAAAGGAATTTGAAGTTTTTTAGGAGAAATGGAGAACCTATGACATATTTTAGGTAAGATAAGAGATGTCTTGCCAATGGGTTTCAGCCCCGGGCAAGTTTGCTATGGATTCAATGTGACCAAAGAAATTGACAGCAAAACTGTTCTTGGGGTGAAAGGGTTATCCCCAACTTTATTTCCAGGTGGCAGGTCAGTCACTAAAATCCCATTCACTCAGAGCAAGTCGGTATGCAGCAAGCCAGTCTCTGCCTCTGGGCTCCTCTGTCTGTACAGTCGTCACAGCCGTCCTCTGGGCCTCTCTGCACAGTCGTCCTGCACAGCCGTCCTCTGGGCCTCTCTGCACAGTCGTCCTGCACAGCCATCCTCTGGGCCTCTGTCCTCGGCGCTGCCACCACTCCAGCCTCTGCTCTGCTCTCCTGCAGCCTTGCAACCATACCACCCTGTCACACCCAGAGCACTGGGTGGAGCTCTTTATATAGAGTACTAAAATCCCATGTATTGCCCACAGGTGTGCAGTGAGCTAATCAACCAGGGCCAGGTGAGAATCCTGGCCACAGAAACTCTCATTTTATCCACAGGGGAATAATCAGACAGGTACTTGAGGACAATCACTTTGGCTTCAGTAAGGAAACTAACTATGTGGGAGCAGGACAGGAATCAGGGCGAGGAGTTTTCAGTGGTTTTGGTTGGGGTGAGGGGAGTGGGGGGTGGGTGCTGAGCTGGGTTGGAGCAGGAGAGGAAGGAAGAAGAAGACTTATTTGAGAAAATGCTTTACAACTTTGTTTACAGAGATGACTGAGATCATGTAATGTGTGCTCCCTTAACTTCCCTGCTTTCTTTTTCATGATTTGTTAATTTGTTTTCAAAATATTTATTGTTTTTCTTTTAATGTGCTGGAGACTGTTCCAGGTGTCAGGAGAATAATCAGTGAATGAGTAAGATGAGGCACCTGTTCTGTAGAACAGAGGAGACAAACAATAAACAAATAGTGAGAAAAATGATCTCAGTAGTGGTATGTGCCCTATTGATGAAAATGGAGAGATGTGATAAAAAGTGGAGTAGAGGCCCCCTCTCAATGAGAGGTCAGAGCAAGCCTTTTAAAGAGTGTCACATTTGAGCTGAGACCTGAGTTGTGAGAAATTACTGGCAGATGGGAAATTCTGGGAGTGAGCATTCCAGATAGAGGGAAAAGCTTGGAAAAATGCAAATGGGGGAATGTTCTTGTGAGTTTGAAGAACTGAAAGAAAGCTAGTGTGGTGGGAGCAAGTGGAAGGTGGGGGAAAGAAGAAGTTGGATAGAGAGACAAACATGAGATTGAAAGGTTTGAGAGGCCATGGAGGAATCTGGAATTTATTCTAAGTACAACATTACCATATTTTTATGTGTCCTCTCCTTAGCTTCTGCTTCAGAGCAAAAAATATTATGGCCCAAACTCTAGTAGAATTTTTCAACCAATTATCCTATCATACCTCCCACCTTTCTCTTTTAAATGGCAAATACATTCAAGTTATCTATTCCACAAATATTTATTGAATGTCTGTCTACTAATGTCAGACACTGTATTCTCCTATTACAAAAAGCCAACCTTGTCTCTTGCTGGGCAATTCCCTTGATATATAAGTCTATCTCATACCTTCTTTCTTCTCCTTTCCACACTAGCAGTAATAATAATCTTCACCCATCACCTTCCTATTACTCAGTCCTGTGGTCTTTGCACCATTACCTCACCCTTTTATCCAAACTACTCCATGAAAGTTTGTCAGCTAAAGCCTATTCTCCAAATCCCAGGGCCTCTGTGTCTCACCCAGCTGACTCTTCTACATCACTTGACTCTGTTCATTGTCTTGTGCCAAAATTTCCTCTCTTAGCTTCTAAGTATTCTCTTAGTAGTCCGTGAATACTCTCCATTCACCTCCTCTCTGGCTGTATTATCAGTTTCATTTACTGCTTTCTTTTCAGCAGCATGTCGCAGAAATGGGGCATTTCAAAATTTTCAGTCCTTGAGCTGTTTCCCTTATTTGTTCTATACAACTTTTTACCTTCAAAATCCCAACTCAAGATACAGTCTTGGGCTACCACTTCAGATATTTTCATTTGAATATCCCATCAGGTCATTGGATTCAGTTTAAGTAAAACATATCTTTCTTACCTCTAAACCCTAAAATCACCCTTTATTTCCTGATTCATTTTATTCTTAGTTCAACTCCCTTTTTTCAGAAGTTCACTCTTTCTTGTCTAAACAATTTCTATGGCTCTCTATCCCGTTCCCCCTTTCTTCCAACTTTTATCTGCGTGTTGTAGGCACAATTATATATCCTAAAAGACAGATGCCATTCAGTCATTTATCATGCTAAATACACAATGTCTAAATGTGGTATTTAAAGTTCTTCATGATCCCATTACATCTTTCTGTTTAATTTTATCGCCACTGCTCTTTGGCAGACTTCTTCTGCCCCCATCAATCTCAATTTCTCATTATTTTTAAAAGTTACACTTTCCTATGTCCAATACCCTCTGATAAGGAGACACATTTTCTTACTTTCCTCCCTTATTTCTTCCTACTGAAAATCTTAACAATTTTCAAAGCCTGGTTCAAATATGCCTGCCCTTTTGAAAACTGAAAACTATTCTAAACAATAAATACTGCCTCATCCCCCTACATTCAAAATCAGGAATTCATTCACTCAACAAACACTTGTGAGCTCCATCTATTGTCAGGCACTGTTTTTGGTGCTGGAGACGTAGCCATGACTAAGACAAAGTTCCTGTTCTTAGGATTTTACATTTAGGCATATGTAGATGGGGGAGACACACAATAAATTAATACGCAAAGGGTTATATGATATGAAAACATCTACTTTAAGTGATAGAAAAGAAAAGCAGCGTAAAGGTATATAAAGTGACAGACAATGCCTTTCTGGATAAGGAGATCAGGAAACTCTTCCTTGAGGAGTTCGTATTGGAGAGGGGAGAGTTGACTAAAGTGAATGAGCAAGCCATCGGTGATGTTTAATTTTAGGTGTTGACTTGACTGGGCTAAGCAATGCCTGGTTAGCTGGTAAAACATTATTTTGGGGTGTGTCAATGAGGGTATCTGTGGAAGAGATTAACATTGGAATCAGTAGACTGAGTAAAGGAGACTCCCTTCACCAAGGTGGGTAGGTATCATCCAATCCTTTGAGGGTCTTAATAGAAAAAAAAAGTAGAGGAAGGGTGACTGCACACTCCGCTTGAGCTGACATCCACCTTCTGGGTTCAGCTCTCTGGAGGACGATTCTTCCAGGAAGAGAGCACAGAAACTGCAAATGCTGAATGTACATGGTGGACAGGAAGAAATACATGGAGGCAAGTGAGGCTAGAGTGCAGAGAGTGAGGGAGAGAGTGAAGGAGGTAATGTGGGAGAGGCAGCGAGGAGCCAGACCACTGAGGGCCCTATAGGCCGTGGTAAGGAGGTGTGCTGGAGGCCATTGGAGGGTCTGAAGTAGAGGAGTGACATGATCTGACTTAGATTCTGAGAGCTCATTCCGGCTGTGAGGTTGCAGGGAAGAGAGTGGAGGGAGACCAATTAAGTGAACTATTACAGTAATCTAGGCAAGAGACAATGGGGGATTAACACTGTGGAATCAGTGTCTTCCCTTGCACAAAGCCCCTATGACAACAAGTAAAACAATGAACCTTACATTTTGGGCACCTGTTTGCAAGGATGTCTCCCATCCTGAGGAGGGGCTATTCTCTTCCACTTTTGTATTTTCCAAAGAGCCTAGCACCGGACTCTACATACAGATGGATGGGATGAGTTGCATTTATTAACCCTTCTTTAGATGTGTTTCACACCTTTGGAGACCTTTATTTAGACTCTACTCAGCTTCTTTTCACCTATAGGATACATAAATACCAGTTCCTTCAAACTTTTCTCCTGGGTCTTAATTTACTATCTTTTAGCTGTCTCTGTGTCCCTTTGCCAAAATGTAGTATAGTCGGCTTCCTTTTAAATTACTAAGTAAAAATCTCTGGCAATGATATAAATAGTCTTAGGTACACACATGTGAAATCCCTTTATAAACAAACTTCTGTGTTTTTATATTGTTTGGGGGATGATTTTTTAAAATAATTTCATTATTGAAATGAATATTCTACTAAAAATTAAATTTTTAGACTCCAGGAGATGAAGGAAAAATGGTTTGAACTCCAATGATAAAGAATTATCTAGTAAAAAGAAGTGCTTAATTTAATATGCACAAGTTTCTTTTCAAAATGTAGAAGAGATTAGGACATTGCTTTATTCTGGTTTAGTAGATTTGGAAATAAAGAGAAATTGCCTTAATAATAGTGGGCCACGAAAACCTTAACTCCATGCCAACTCTCTTCTTTATTTATCTATTTACAAGGCAAAAAAGTACAATGGACTTAAGAATAAGGTTAAAATTCATTGTAAGGAAAAAAATAAGACAGTGTGATTATGGATCATCTACCTTATTCTCTGCTTGAGACCTACTTTAGACGTTTCTGTTCAGAGGGGAGGGCTTTTGAGAAAGCATATCTAGCCAATATAAAAAATGTAACTGGACTTCTGACAAAGAGCCAACATTGAGCCTGATAACACATTATCAGCTATGGGTGAGCTGAGATAATTTAATTTCTCTAAGTTTTAGTTTCCTTTTTTAAGGAGGAGAAAATAACATACTTACAATATAGGACTATGGGGGAGGATTAAGAGTTCATTATAAAGTGCTTCAATGAATATCTGGGAATTACAGGGCACAACAAATATTAACCCTTGCCTCTCATGTTTTTTTTCCATCTGTCTTGCTGATTAGTCTTCATTAGCCTATGTAGATCCATTCATAACCCAGAAGGCTGACCCCAGAGAGAACATCATCTGGATTCCCTCCACAATTGGTTTTCAGTGGGTTTAGCCAGCGGGGGCCCCAGCAGGCGCTGGGAGCATGGGGAAGCAGAGCAGCCGGGGGTACCAGCCCTGCTTTCATGCTGACCTTCTGGAAGTGTCTGGGTCCCTCCTTATCTATTGCTTTGCTGATGGTCCCTCCTCCATGTCCCCAGCTCTCACTGGGCTCTAATAACACCAATTTGTCTCCCTGTTGCTAGTGATCAGGTGATACCACACCTCTGGTTGGTCCCTTGAACCCCACCCACACTTCTGAAAGGAGTCCCTATGATAAATTCTTTTCCCTTGAAGCATTGAAGTGCAACTTTGTTTTCTGCTGTGGATCTGGACTGATATATCTTTCAAATCCTTCCTTTCAGCAGAAGCTGATCCCATTAAATTTAGGAAAGATTTGAGACTCATGGGGCAGGATTTATATGAACCATGCAAGCATTTACTACTATGTAGACAACAGGGATGTGAAGTAATCAAAACATAGTCCCTGCTCTCAAAGGGTCTACCGTCTACTGGGGGTGGAAGAGTTGGGTGAGGACAAAGGCAATATTTACAAAAGCAAGTATTTAAGTATCAAGGGCATACAGGTGTCTAAAAATCAAGTTAAAATACAGAAATTTGTAGGAAAATAAAGTTGAGAATAAACAAGCCCATAAAGAGACTATAGTGACTTTAAGGATGACTAGAAATCCATCAAATGGGGATGTAAGTTATATTTTTTTCAGGCCAAGAAAACAAACAGCATGTGCAAATATACAGTTATAAAATTGGTACATTTGGTGAATGTTTTGGAATAATAGGTTATTTGGCATGATGAGAGTTTGGAATAATTAAGATACGGGCTGGAAGCACGGGGGTGAGCATGGTGATGGGAAGCATTACTGAAACAGCAAGAGGTGAAGATGAAGGGGCAGCTAGGAACTAGATCTCAGAAGTTTTATATGACACTCCAGGAAGTTTAGACTTTATCCTAATAGGTATATTTCAATCCACTGATTCCTTTTAAGCAACTGAGTTATTCAATTTGTAGTATTAGAAAAAGAAAAGTGAAAGGGATATGGATGATGATGAGCACCAGGCTGGAGGTTAGGAGACAAGGTAGGCTTGCTGTAATTCCACAAGGAGAGGATGCAAGACAGAAACTGCAGTGACGATAGGCAAAGAAAAGGACACTTATTCTAGAAACTTTCATAAGTAGAATGGATACAATTTAGTCACAGTCATATGTGGGGTTAGACAAAGACACCTACAGTGGTACTGAGTTTCTGGCCTAGGCACCACTGGCACCACTGACTATTAGCTTTGGTGATGAGGAGAGTTAGTGTGTTCCATCTGAACATGCTGAGATGAAATATTTGTGACAGGGGCAGATCCAGGTTTTGTGGAACTGATGCGAATACAATTTTGGAAATGTCTTTACAAAAAAGGATGCAAAAGATAAATATTTTTCTACTGATCAGTCTTTGGAAAAATAGCTGTAATGTATGTGATGAGAAAGTGAGAGTATAGCAAATGTGGTAGTTGAGAGTAAGGTTTTACATGAAATCAACCCAAACTGAAGAACAATCTAAAACTTTAAACAAAAAAAGCCCTAGAATCTTCAAAATGTTAATATCGTAAATGTTAAAGGATGCAGTATCATAACAAAAAAAGACTCAGAAAGTGTTCCAGATTAGGAAAAGTAAACAGATCTAACACTGAATGCAATGCATAATCCTAGATTTCCTTTCAGTATTAAGAATACTATAGTGTGTGAAAGAGAATGGTCTTTATATTAAGAAAATTAACAGTTATGAATATACGATTAAAAAAGTGTCATGTCTTAAATTTATCCTCAAATGCTTCAGAAGAAAGCGAGGGAGAGAGAAAAATGGATAAGGCAAATGTAATAAAATGTTAACACTTGGTATTCTGGGTAAAAGATCCCTAGAAACTCACTCTATCATTTGTGAAACTTTCTGTAAGTCAGGAATTATGTCAAAATAAAGTATTTTTTTAAAAGAGTAAGGTTTTTGAGGCAGGCAATTTTGATTTGAACCTTAGGTCTACTGCTTTGTACCTTTATGCTTTGGGGCAAACTGTTAAACCTCCTGTCTTATCTACTTTAGCTATAACTTAGAAATAGGTTATTGCGAGGATTAACTAAAATGAAAAAATGTTATTTTTGTTCATTGCTTAGCAAATTTCCTACCCTAAATTTTCAGTAAATGACCACTATTATTACTAATAAGCATTGATTTCCATTTCAGACATTTGCAAGGGAAGCAATGTTTTCAGGGTATAACAAAACTTCAGAAGATCTATTAGGGCAAAGAGATGGAAGTAGTTAAGATTATGGAAGATGATACAGATGGGGTTGGTGTGGTAGAGGCATTGAAATGGGGTGTGAAGTCCAAGTTAGGTTTGGGAGGAGGGAAGAGAGAAGTTTAAAGGGAGACCAAAAATAGGTGATGGGTAGGGGACTAAGTACAGCATAATGATTCTAGACACAGGAGGCCTGGATGGAGTTATCTGGGCTTTAGATTTCCACCATTGTTGTAACATTGTTGGGGCAAAATTGGCAGATCCCAGCCGATTTTCTAGTGGGGCTTCAGAGACCCTGGTTTGCAAGATTAGGGTTATAAATAGCCTTTCAAAGGAATCTCTATAAATTCTCCCCCAGATATCCAACAGATGTGTCTGTGTATAGCTCTATTTCAGGAAATCAAAGGGCAGTGTGTTGAGCAATCATTACATATAGGAACAGAACATAAAAAGGAACATTGCTGTATGGCTTATCAAGAAGCCCAGTTGGATGGATGAAATTTGTTTTGCTGTATTAAATCTTTAATGTCTATATTCTCTTTTCTCTCAAAATCATCTATTAAGTATTTTCTTAGTCTATTCAGTCTTCTATAACCAAATACTATTAGCCAGGTAGCTTATAAACAATAGCAATGTATTTCTCACAGTTCTGGAGGCTGGAAAATCCAAGATCATGGCACTGACTGATCCAGTGTCTGGTGAGAGCTGACTCCCTAGATTGCCTTGCTTGGTGGGAGAAATGGAGAGCTCTTTAAGTCTTTTTATAAGTGCACTAATCCCCTTCATAAGGGCTCTACTTTCATGATCTCATAACCTCATCACCTTTGGAACCAGGTAGTGGGCTTTGAGAAGAGTGTTGGTGAAAACTTAAGGTGCCTTGAACTCACTTTGAGTAGGCATATGGACTTTGAAGATACCACCAGTGAGGCCACAAAAGGAAGTGAGGAACATACTTTTGGAACATGCTATTTAACTCACAGAATAAACATAAGACATTTGGATTAAATATATTCCAAAGGCCTCACTCGTTAATACCATCACTTTGGAATTTAGGTTTCTACATATGGATTTTAGAGGGCACACAAACATTTAGACTGTAGCAAATATTAAGGTCATATTCTATTCTCCTTTATAATTCTAGAATCTCTCATAAAGCCTTCTAGGCATTGGATACAGTTACCGTGTTGATTATGAAGAAAATTTTGTTGAATGAATGATTCAATGAGTAAGTGAGTAAATGAATACACAGAAGTAATTTCATTATGAAGAGATTTTATTTTTAGTGTTATTTGTTATTATATTTTACCTATAAGTCTTTATGAACTTAAATTGTTTCAAGATTTGGTTTGCAATCTTTAAATGGAAAGGGGAAATTACATGTTTATCTTGATTCTGTAAGCATGTCATGTAAAGCAAGTCTATTTTCTTTCTTTTTTTAAAAGCATAGGTTCTTTGTTAAGAACAGGGTAATAGCATTATTATCAGGTGTAGGACATAAAAAAGGACATTAATATCCATCTTCATAATGCTCATTCTTTTCCCTCCTTTGACTGACTTTAAAAATAAATTTGATATGGAACTGTCCTAGAGGGTTAATCAAGAATGATTCTGTCTATTTAAAATAGCCAAGGTATAAATAAATGGAATTAAAATGGCTCCTACCTAGAAATTGTGCTTACAGATCTGCAGGATATTGACTCAGTAGTATTACACTACCTCACTCTGTGAGCACAGTTTCTTAGAATAATGATACGGAGCATGTGCCTAGTGTTCTAATTAAAACCCATGGTCATTCATCTACCTAATTGCAGCAGTGCCCTCCAGGATACTTCCACTCGAAATGTACCATTCTTCTTTTGCCTGAGCAAGTGACTTTAAAACCACCTGGCTTCTCTCCAAGTCCTGAAGTGAAAAATTTACTGCCTGTGATATCGCACTAGAAACAAGATTACAGAAAGAAACATTGAAGAGGACAGGCAAAGAAGTGAGATTTTCTATCAGGTTTCTGGAGGTATAACTTATAAGGTTTTGGCATTAGCTGTCATAATATCTAATTTTCTCCACAAATTAATAGAAGTCATCTGTTAATAAGTAAAGACTTTCTAAAATACACTAAAACCCCTGAGCTTCCAAGCTAAAAGCAGCGATGAAGCTTTAAAGAGGCAGGCACTGTTATCAGGTGTGTTTTGTTATAGATTTCAGCCTGGAAGGCTAGGAAATCGGGCAGTCAGGGCTGCACCCATGCAACCAAAGATGGTGTCTCCCCATACCAGAAATCCCTAATGCAGACTGAAATTCCCTGTACCACATCCACAGGAACAAAAATGTTATTTCTGTTAGCATGGACTGTGTTGTTAGACTGACTTAGATCATCAGCAAGCTATGACATTAACAATAAGACATCATCATCTTTATCAGAACCATTAAACCCACCATTTATTTACTTAATAACTATGCACCAGGCACTACCTAAGTGATTTATGCATATAAACTCATTTAATCCCCAAAATCCCTTTATAGCATAGATGCTATTTTTATCCCACTTTAAACATATAAAACTGAGGTTTAGATAGGTAAAGCAACTTGGTCAATGTCATGTATTCAGAGAGTGACGGAGCTGGATTTAAACACAGGCTTCTGATTCTATAGTCTACATTAAAAAAATATATACACCACTATCCATTTCAATATTTGAGTTTATGCATTCAGCAATGAGCTTTCTATTCAAATTTTTATCTCACAGAATAAACATAAGACATTTGGATTAAATGTGTAATATATTCCATAAGGCAAAATGACATTATTATTGTGTCTTGCATTAAGTGGTGGCTGTCGAAAAACTGGAGCACTCCAGTACTTACACAGTGTAACTGCCAAATATTTTATTTGTTCAGAACCTCACCTCACATCAATCGATCCAAAGACTTCACAGTACTTTGATATCTGCCTCCCATTACTTGCCTTCTAATGACCTCTGAGTCTAACCCTAAGCAAGAAAACCATATACATTTACTTCTACTGAGACTCCATTTCAGAACTGTGTGGGGTTTTCCTTGCTGAAGGAAGTGACTTGGTTAGTTTCTTTATTTAAGGGGGGAGCTCTCCACGTTTGGAGATTCAACAAGATTCAGCTGAGATGCCTCACCTGGTCTGCTTAAGCACCTATCTTTCATGGCTATTTGTGTCTTTTCAGTTCAAGGTTCCTGGTGCTCCATGGACAGTGAGTCACAACATGTTCAATGTGAGATCTGATTTTATTTAAGACAAAAAGTTTCTAGAGCACTGAGTTTATTTCTGGAAAAACACAATTTTTTTTTCATTGCAATCTTCATTATTCCAAACAGACTTGCCTTTGTGGTAGGGCAGGCTCTAAATTGGCCACACTGATTCCCACCTCTTACACTTTGTGGAGTTCCAGTCCCTTGAACATGGGCTGGGCATGGTGGCTTGATTCTAATCAATGGAATGTGGCAAAGTGATTGGATGTTGCTTCCAAGATTAGATTTCAGTGACATTATGACTTAGAATGAGAGCAAATGGTATCTCACCCAGTTCTTAGGGAAACCAGCTGCCATGTTTTGAGCTACTCTAGGAGAGGCCCAGGTGGTGAGGATCTGTGTTGCCGGCTAACAGCCAGTGAGGGCTTGGTGCCTGCTCACAGCAGGTGAGAGATCCCTTCCCACCTAAGGAGCTGCAGCCTCAGGGGAGAAAGCAGAGGCACTCAGCTAAGCTGTAACTGGATTCCTAACCTAAAGAAACGGTAAGTTAACTTTTCTTGTTTTAAGTTGATGATTTGGGGGAGGGGTGTAACTTGTTACATATTAAGTTAATGACAGATTTTGTACCTAACTGGAGTGCTGCCATATAAAACCTGAAGTGTGGGCGTGGCTTTGGAACCGGGTAGTCGGCTTTGAGAAGAGTGTTGGTGGAAACTTTAGGTGCCTTGAACTCAGTTTTAGTAGAAATATAGTGTCTTGCCAATGGGTTTCAACCCCAGGCAAGTTCGCTATGGATTCAATGCCACCAAAGAAATTGACAGCAGAACGTTCTTTGGGGTGAAAGTGTTCATTACTGGCTTTTTCTCCCAGCAGTAGGTCGAGTACTAGCATCTCTGCCTCTGCCCAGAGCACTGGGCCGAGCTCTCTATATAGCACAGTAATAGCTTATTGCCTAAAGGTGTGGAAGCAATAGCCTAGCAACAGGCCAGTTACATCATCAGGTGGTTTACGTTCAGTGAGGATCCTGGCCATAGGAACCCCAACTTCCCCACACTCCACCCCTCCAGGATTCTTGCCTTACAATCTACATGCTTTCCATCTTCCACAATGGTTCCTGTGCAAGGAAGCTGGAGCACTGTAACCAGATTCCACAACAGCAGCAGAGGGTAACAACAACTTAGAGATAATAAAAAATTAAGATACAGGTAACAAAAATTATAATAATCCTCAAGCCAGAGGAAGTTCCCAATCCACAAAGACTTTAGGGGCAGTAAGACACATGTTTTAATGCCACCAACATAGGCAAATCTTGTCCATCAGGTAGGATGCATGCAAGAGAGTGGTCCTGTGATAGGACTGTAGCAGGAAGGGGGTCCCTTCCAGGTCTAGTATATCATACTTTTACTCCTCTCCCCATGGGGGTTATCGAAGGCTCTATATATAGTGCTACTGGAGGTGCATGCACTGGCCACAGTGATAAAACAAAACTCCCTGGTAAGATGCTCCTACCTTCTGGCCGTTCAGGATATACTACTGTGACCTTTGGTGGCCAATCTGCAGTTATTCCAGGAATACACAGGAGGCAAGCTTCCAGGCCTTGTCCCCAAGGTGCCAGGAGAGCCAGCCATCGTTGGTCCAAGTGTGTCAAAAGGTCCAAGGCCATGTCCACTCAATGGAGTCTCCGGGATTCAGTGCAGTTGGTGCTGGCAGCAAGATGTTATTCTGGTGGCCGAACCTCAGCTTCAGTGATTCTTCCTTGGTTTGCACTTACAGTTGTATAAGGGACCCTGCCATATGTGTTAACCTGTCTATGGGCTCAGGGCCCCCTTTCATTCAAACGCCGTAGCGTGGTTCATAAGTGGAATGACCATCCCCGCAGACTATTGGTACCTGACTTTAGTCCGGATTTTAACAAGCCATTATGCCTCTCTATCATGCCTGCTTCAGTAGGATTGTATGGCACATGAAACTTCCACTTGATTCCCAGCTGTCGCACCCATTCTTGCAGTGTATGTCCAGTAAAATGGATGCCCTGATCACTCTCAATTACCTGTGGTCGGCCATAGGTAACAAAGAGATGCCCCAGGCCTCTTTTGGTCATCTGCTGGTCTGTACAATGGATAGGAAAAGCAACCATAAGTCCAGTAGGTGTGTCCACACAGGTCATCGCATACCGATATCCTTCTGACACAGGTAGAGGCCCAATATAGTCTATATCTGCCACCTGACGAGGGGTATAGGCCCCTTAGCTATTGTCCCATGTTGCTGTGGAACTCGGTGTAAGTCCCTTTTGGAGCACACGACACACTCCTGCCGGGCTCTACTAACTTCTTCAAAGGTCAAAGGCAAGCCCCACCAACAGGCTACAGCCCACATTGTCTTGTGCCCCGCATGCAGCAAACGCTGATGTAGCCATTGGGCTACATCAGAGGCAGGCTTGCCTTCTAACCAACGTATCTAGGCCAATTTATCTGGTTCATCATTTCCTGGGGATGCCAGCGGCAAATGACCTGTCACATGGTATACTGTAATTATTTTAGTCTGACCACAGGCCCATAAGTCTTGCCACAATTCTTGCCCCCAAAGGGGTCGGTGACCAACCAGCCAGTTGGCATGGTACCAGGTAGGTAGCCACAGGGTCAAGCCTCGATAGACAGCCCAGCTGTCAGTGCAGACAACTATGGGGGGGGGCTCCTGGCTGATCACAAGCCACACGGCCCGCAACTCTGCCCATTGGCTGCTCTTCCCCTCACCATCTTCCATCCATATTGTCTCAGTCTTAGGATGGAAAGCTATGGCCCTCCATTTTGGGGGTTGCCCATGGCTGGAGCCGTCTGTGTGCCATGCATCTTCAGGTATAGGGGCTCTTCCCTTCTGATAGGGACTCTCTGCTACTAATGGTTCAAAAGCAAGTTCTTCCTGCTTTTCACTAGTATATGTCACTGGCCCCAACATGCGTTGGAGTTCTTCACTCAAGGGGCTACTAGAAAGGGCACTACACTGCTGTAGGTAAGCACCCCACTTGGCTAGTGTGGGTGTTTGTGCCACGTCACTCCTTGGCTTTTGGGTCCAGTCTCGTACCCACCCCAAAATGGGATAGGTGGTTATTACCTTTATCGGGGCCATTGCAGTGATGGGTTCTATAGCCAGCAAGGCATGATACATGGCAGCCAGTTGTTTTTCTATCAAAGTGTATCATACCTCTGTCCCTTTCCAGAGTTGTGACCAGAATCCAACAGGTTGGTGAGTTCGTTCAAGCCACTGCCAGAGACCCCAGCCATAACCGTCTTCAGTGACATGGGCCTTGATGGGTCCATCACACTCAAGGCCTGCACGGCCTTGACTGCCCATTTTGCTGTAGTAAAGGCAGATGCACATGTCTCATCCCAGTCCCACCCAATGCCCTTTCGTACCAACTGGTAGAAGGGCTTCAGAATTTGTGTCAAGTGTGGGATAACCACTCTCCAGTAGCCTAGAAGACCCAGAAACTCCTGTAGCAATGCTACAGTTGTGGGGGTAGGAAAGGCCTGGACTTTATCTATAACTGCTTCTGGTATCACTTTGGTCTTACCCGACCAGACGACCCCCAAGAATTTGACAGACAGACCAGGTCCCTGAAGCTTGGTGTTCACAGCCCATCCTTTCTCCTGTAAATGTTGCAGCAGTCTAGGTGCTACACCTTCTAGATCTGAAAGAGAATCAGACGTGAGCATGACATCATCAATATAATGGTACAGCCGCACCATTGGTGGTTTCTCCCATGTAGCCAAGTCCTAGGCTACAAGTCCATGAAAAATGGTGGGGCTGTGGAGGTATCCCTGTGGGAGGACTGGTGAAAATCCATTGCCATCCTTCCCACGTGAAGGCAAACTGTTCCTGACTTTCCTGCTCAATGTTAATGGAAAAGAAGGCATTAGGAAGATCTACCACATAATGATATGTTCCTAGTTCATGGCTGAGAGTATCCATCAAGCCTGCAATAGAGGGGACAGCAGCATGCATAGGGGGTATGACCTTATTCAGTTCTCTGTAATCCACAGTCATACGCCAGGAGCCATCTGGCTTTTTTACCAGCCACACTGGGGAATTGAATGGACTATGTGTGGGCTTTATAATATCCACCTTTTCCAGCTCCTGGAGAGTTTCTCCAATCTCTTTATGCCCCCCAGGCAGTTTGTACTGTTTGGTATTAGTCACCCGCTGAGGTACAGGCAAAGCTATGGGTGGGTGCCTAGCATGTCCCCTCAGAACTACCTTCACCACACCTACTATGTCTGAACTCACCTGCAGTGGTCCACAACCATAGACCCTGCAGGATATCAATCCCCAAGATATACTCAGGGATAGGAGTTATATACACGGTATACTCTTTTGGGGGTAGATTCCCTATTCCCAAAGGGATTTGGGCTTTTTTCACTCTGATAGCCTTCCCCCTGTATCCATCTATGATAGTGGGGGTCCCAGGGAACTTCTCAGAGTTACCATGAATCAGTGAACATTCAGCCCCAGTGTCCACCAGAGCCAGGACACATTGTATGTTCACTGGGGACCAATGGATAGCTATTTCAACATGTGGTCTCCAGTCCCCCCTTGGTCCCTCAGGGCAGATACCTTGACCTTCCCCTCAGTCAAACCGTGTTCCCCAATCACCTTCCTGTGTGGGCTCAAGTGAGGTTGGCTCGCTTTCCAGCAGGAAGTCTTGCAAATACACAGGCTGGACTTGTGGCTATGTCTCTGCTCTCTGCCTCTTTGGTCTTAATGGCTGGAACTGCTGCTCTGGTTTCAGCTGTTGCCATAGCTCTAGTAAGATCCTATTTGACTTCCCATCTAATTTCCTTCCATCTGCTCCTGCTGATATTAAATCAACCCACATCTGGGTCCTCGTAACCTTCATGGGGCCCTGTAAATTCTCCTTGTGAGCAACAGGTCTTATCTCTTTCCAAATTCTCATTGCTTCAGCCTCTCCTAAGTCTGCTACTGTATGTGTCACCTCGCTTATGGGATGCCCTATGTGAGGGGAAAGAATGGCTACTAGAGACCCAAAGAGGGATGTAGGAGCCGTTTGAAGTACAATATTTCTTATCCCAGTAGTGAAAATCTCTTCATCTGGGCCCTAATTCTCTGGACTATAGATGGCATTTCTCATGCCTAGCTCTCATAGCACCTGTTGGAGTTCAGCATATGTCTGCCATCTAACAGGAGACGATGGTAGATCACCCAGATTGGGCCACACAGCACGAAGTGCAGCCATGAGCCAGTCGAGGAGGGAGTGACTCCCTGGGGTCTGATGTGCATTTTGTAATCGCTGCCTCAAGGCAGGCTGCACTGTCAGGGAAGATAGCTTTCCCATTTCTGATCCCGACAGAACAATTCCATCCACCTGTAAGTCCCACAGACGCAGGAGCCAAGCTGATATTGATTCTGAGGGCTTCTGCCTAAAGCGGGAGCCCAAATCCACCAGCTCAGCCTGAGTATAGGGGCGGACCATAGAGTGCTCCACGACCTGGGGAGGGGGCTGCTCCTCTCCTTGGGGAACCTTCAGCTGCTGGGTCTTTATTTTCTTTACAACCACGGGGCGTGCTTTCAATACAGGAGGCGCCAGTGCCTCCGGCATCAGCCCTTCATCTTTCTCCAGCTCCTCCATTTCTGGGGCTGATGGCACCTTTCCCTTCTCTCCCCCGAGTGCCTCCTCTGCTACAACCTTTACCTTTTCTACTGTACCTCGCAGCAATGCTCCCTCAGTCTTGAGAAGGTCTCTTACCTTCAGCTCAATGCTTCGTAGCTGACTTTCCTGTACCACCTCCGCCTGTGCTTCCCTCGGGAGTTTGTCTTTTTCCTTGATGGCCTCTTCCTCCTTCAGAACACCTGGCAGCACTGCTGTGTCATCTCCAATGGCACCTTTCTGCCAGTGCTCTTGCATCAATGCCATTTCCCTCCTCAGGGAATCCACAGAAGTTTGCAGCTCGCATACTCGTGCCGCCATTTCCTCTGTAGACTTTTTTTAAACTGTAAGAAGCAGCCAATCCACAGTCCCCACTGCCTCATGGGCACTCTGCTTCTCAAAGGATCTACTTACTATAACAAGGGCCTCCCCTACTGCCTCAGGTGTCACCCCCACTTGCCTCCAGTCCTGGGATGGGGCCCAGTCCTCTAGGAGGCAAGCCACCTCAGACCACATACCTACTGGGGGACGATCCACTGTCTCCCCATTCACAGGGGCAGCCCGCTGAAGCACCCCTCCCATAAGAGCAGCTTGCCTTTTTCCTTAGTCAACAATGAACCCTGCCGACTTTCAATTGTCTTGCCAATGGGTTTCAGCCCCAGGCAAGTTCACTATGGATTTAATGTGACCAAAGAAATTGACAGCAGAACGTTCTTTGGGGTGAAAGGGTTTATTACCCGGCTTGTTCTCCCAGCAGTAGGTTGAGCACTAGCGTCTCTGCCTGCGCCCAGAGCACTGGGCTGAGCTCTCTATATAGCACAGTAATAGCTTATTGCCTGAAGGTGTGGAAGCAGTAGCCTAGCAACAGGCCAGTTACATCGTCAGGTGGTTTAAGTTCAGTGAGGATCGTGGCCTTAGGAACCCCAACTTCCCCACATCTGGATTTTGAAGAGACCACCAGTGAGGCCACAAAAGGAAATGGGGAGCATGCTATTGGAAACAACAGGAAATGGGGAGCAGAAGTCTAGTTACATAGTGGTGGGGAGCTTGACAACTCTGTGGTAGTAACACGAAAAGTTAAAAATGTGCTTTATGAACTGGATTATTGAGTTTAGTAGACTTCTAAGAAAAGTGTTGAAGGTGCTGCCTGGTTTCTTTTTGCTGCTTCTAAAAACGTGAGGAGAGAGAGATCTGAGGGAACAAGTGTTAAAGGGAACCAGGCCTTGATGTTTCTGAAATTCTGAGCCTCTTCCAGATGGCAGGTGATACCAGAATTATTAAATGTATTCTGAGCAAAAGATGAATCCCAGATGTGCCAGGAATATGTGATTTAATGATAAAACTGAGGGTGTGATTCTAAAATCTTTTGTTAAGAGCTAAGGTTAAGAAGATGTGCTAGAGTACTATTCAGTCATGCAAAAGGCCCTATCAAGAGACGTAGTGTGTGCCTCACAGTTTCTCTGGAAAAAAAACAAACCTCCTCCCCCAAAACAAAACAAACAACTCTTATCTTGAAGAGATTTATGACTGTGACTTTTGTCTAATGGAGTGAACCCAAATGAAATTCATAGGCTTACAGTTTTTTAATGAATTCTAACAACAGAAACACTGCCAACTTGGACTGAGAGGAATACATACAGTATGAATAGTTGGGTCCCCAAATTTTACTTCCAAAACACTATCCACAGGATTGGAGATACAACAGGGCTTGGAAAAAATATCAGGACTAGTCTACCTAGTTCACTTATCTTTATTCAACCTGCTTAATTGGAGTTATGAGCCTACACACAGGGAATCTGCCTTAAGGAAGAGAAAACTAGCAAAGCCTTGTTATGATAAGTAACACCTACACCCCAGTAGAATGCTATTGTTATGTCGGCATCAAACCTTGTGGTCCCCCTGTAACCTATATTGTATCTGCAGTGTTACTATCAGACTTTAGAAATCCAAAATCTCTAGGCCCTTTTTGGTAATGTCTCATTGAGGCATATGCCCAGGAACTTACCAACTGAAGCCACTGTTGACTGTGGTGCATTACTCAGAGGAAACACTGGTTCATTTTTTAGGCACACCATCTGGATCATGGCTCTACCATGGGGATTATACCTTTGGAAAGAATGATCAGAAACTTATCATTAATCTTAAATGGTAAGGTTTAAAGGATAACTTCACAGTCTCAAACCTCAAAAGATAAGTCTTAACTATTTGGCCCAAGTGATAAAAGACCTAAAAACTAGTCTTTCTATTAACCAATCCAAGTGGTATCTGCGCTGTTACCAACACTTGTGCTGAATTCGGGTAAATACTATTCGTCTAACGGAATGCTCTTCTAAACTGAAGGAGTTGGCCTCTTGATTTTCAAAGGTAGATCCTAATAGATTCTGGACATGCTTTCTTGTCTTAAGTTCAGTAATATTTGCACATGGCTTTGAAAGTTTTCTACACAATCCAGTCATCACTCTCCTCTTCTACTCTCTGTGTATCTCATCTTAAATACTGCTGTGCAGCACTGACATAGCAGATGATCAGAGCGACTCACCCTTTGAGAAAAGAAGTGAAAGACCAGATTCTGGTTTGGCTCTAAATTTTTGCTTTAAGATGAGGGCAGCAGAGATCACGACAGGGGTGCTGTATAGATCTGGGGTGAGACCTTTTGTCCGGCCAGAAGATGTCCAAAAGCTAGTGTGACTGAGAACTGGAACCCCACCCCCCTATCAGTTATGTAATTAGAAACTAGAAACAGAATATCATGAGACTTGCATAACGTCTTCACTCAGAACCTCACCTAAGTGCATAAGTCCTCATCTTAAGAAATGAGCCAATTCAAAGACACTTTCCTTTATATTCCAACCTAAAGATTTCTGTCCAATCCATAGATAATAAGAATTATGCATTTAATTCCTGTGATGAACTGCCAATGCACAATTGATTCCTCAAATTCACTCTTGCTGAAGTAAGTAAATAAATGAAATTTGCCTGTATCCTAACAGATTATTTTTTTTAAGGAGTAGGCTTCCTACCCTGTGTCACTAGAAATGTCTAAATTTACTTTGTCATTGTCTACATTATGCTTACTAAAGTTTTTATGAATCTTCATTAGCTAGTATTTTTTTTTCTTGGCATTTTGTTTATAAAGAAGTTTTGAAGCAGTGGTGACATCAAAGATCATAGATAAACCTACATTAATTTAAAAAATTTTTTAATTCAACTTTAACCCATTGTTAATTCTGCTACTAGTACTAAATAATTGTAATATTTCCCCCTAATAAAGCCTGAATATTTTAATGTTGTACAGATAAAACCTATGTTTATAATAGATTAATCAATCTATCACATAGTTCAAGGATATAACACCTGATATTTAAAAAATGCCATTATGCCACATAATATTAAATATGATCTAACCATTTCACCATTTGTTTAGTACCTGATATGAGCACAGCTCTGCTCTACAGCTAGTGAGTGGTACAAGAGAAATATAGATAGCTTCTCCTACAAAAAGTTTACCACTTTATTAGGAATACAAAAAAAAAACATGGAGCATAGTCATAAGTTTTGCATTTTCATAGGATCAGAACATATTCAAGATGGAAGAGCTATGTAAGCATGTGATGACTCACCAAAATTGAACCATAATGATACCAGTAGAGTTAACTTTTCTTCTATCTTCCCTTTTCATAGATTGTTAAATTATATTTGATTTGGAGATATAGAGTACACAAAATTGAAATGTTCTGTCTTTTTAGATTACCTAGCAAGAAGAACTGCTGCTTTTACTAAAGTTTAGCTTGATTCCTTTTGAAGCATTGATCTTCCATTTTATAAGTTTTATTGTCCCTGCATAGCCTCTTCTTCCTTTAAGTGCCCTGGCATACCATCAGATCAGAAATTCTTGCCAAGTACAATTTTTGAAGATTTGCTTCTCCAAGTCTCCATTTTTATCTCTTGCTAACACTAATTTCTTGCTTACTTCCTGCTGGAGCTGTTTCTTAGCAATAATATTGTGGTGTTTAGAAAAAATACAAAAGTATTAACATTCTAATATAGGTGTGAATGTAGGAGTTTAAGAATCCTTTCACATATACACTTTGGCAAGGTAATGAACAAAGAGTTGGAAAAAATAGTAACTGTGGGAAAAGTTAAATATATTGTCTAAGTAGGTCATTTTGTATTCTCCTTAAAGTTCAGATAGGCCAGAGAACATTTTTATGCTGAATTAATCCTGTCCTATCAAATGCATACCAAATCTCCAGGGAAGACTGATTATGTAGCTTGAGGACATATGCTAAGAGGTCAATTGACTCCTTTCTCAGGTTAGGATTATCATTAATGATAATGGACATTCTGTTCTAGGACTGAAGTAAGGGCACACTTTTTTATTGTCCACTGATGCTATTGAAAATAATAGGCACATTTACATGGGAGAATTTAGGAGCATTTTGGGAAGGTAGACCGAGTCAACTCAACATGACAACAGAAAAAGCATCCTACCATTCAAAGGTGCTTGGCTGGAGTATGAGTCTGAAGACTCATGTGCTCAACAGATAAGATTTGCTATTTTCATTATTACTCATTTGTATGCTTTCAATATACTCTTTCCATAGAAAAGAGTTTCCCTTCTATGTTTCTTCATCTGTGCTAGCTAGAAAGGTGAAGTGAATAAAAGTTCTGCAAGACCTTCTATTGCATGGAAAATCAGGAGACAAGCGGGAAACAGTATCCTTTTTAACCCTTTGTCTCGCTCATACACAGTATGTCCAGTTCTGTGTGAGAAAAAGTCATAGGGGTCCAGAAGCTTCAGGACTGAGTGGGGTCAAATGATAATTGAAAGGCTGTTTGTGGATTTACTGAGCTGAGGAGAAAAAAATGAAAACTGTAGCTGGACAAAGAACTGAAATCAGAGACCTAGGGAAACTAGCCCACATTATAAACTGAACAGGAGAAGCGAAGGCATAAATGGAGAGAGATTCTCAGAATCGATACCACAAGAGACTGAGAAAATGGAAAGGGGGTGAGAGATGTAACAGCTAAGATTGGGCAATTTGAGCTCCAACATCTAAGCTCATTTCTGTGGAGCTTTTAGGATATGCGTGAATGAAAGACGCCCCCACCCCACAACACACACACACTGACAGTGGCTGAAACAGGTTAGAAGTGCATTTCTCTTTCATGTGCATTGGCATTCCAAGGCTTATATAGTATGCTGTTGGAGGCATAAGATTCTTCTATCTCCCATTCTGTCTTGTGATAGGATCATGTCCTCTGTTCTTGATGGAGGAAGACATGAAAGAGACAAGGGCACACACAATATTTCTTAAGCAGGAGTCTATGAAAATGGGACTTCTGCGAAGGTGGTGGCATGAGCAGGGTGGTGGAAATCTCCCAAAACCACATATATTTGTGAAAATACAACAAATACAACTATTCCTAAAAGAGAGACCAGAAGATACAATACAACAGCCAGGCTAGAGTTACATCTGTGAGAACTCAGCGCCTCACGAAGCGGGTAAGATACCAAGTTGCAACCCGGCGGGACCTGAGCACTCCCCCACCCCAGCGCACCAGCGGGAGGAAGAAATTCAGAGCAGGGAGGGAGTGGAAGCACAGGACTGCTAAATAACCAGCCCTGGTGCTCTGCACCAGGAGCACTGACACACATCACATGGCGTATCAGAGATTAGAAAAAACAGAAGTGCAGGATCTGAGATGGAGAATGCAAGCGTGTCCTCTCAGCTGGCTTCCCAGGACAAAAGAAAAGCGTGAGCTTTTAAAAAATGTGTTAAAGAGACAAGGGCCCAACAGTGGAACAAAATCGTCCCAGCACACTCGGGCCAGTGGGCTGGGAGTCTTGGGGAATTTCGGACCCCCTGGCCAGTGGCAGGGCAAAGCAGCCGCGCCGAGGCTTCCCATAGATATCAGCAGCCTACCATTTTCCCCTGCCGCCTGAGCAGAGCCACAAAGGGCCCAGCGGAGCTGCCACTGTTGTGAAACAGCTGAGGGGCGGCCCTGCCTACAGCAACCCAACAGAATCTACTCCTGGCTGGTGCGCAGCTAAGTGGGAAGAGCCCCAGAACCAGGTTTGGAAGGCACCAAGGGGACCAGAACGAACCCAACGAGACTGCAAACCCCCACAGTGCTATAGGCTAAGCTGAGGTGGCCCTCACACAGGCAGCTTAGGGGATTATCCCAGAGAATGCCTCACGGTGTGCTGGAAAACAGCTCAGGCCTCTGAGAATGGCAAGGAGAAAAACAAGCATGAAAAGACTTTGTTCTCCCTGCTGACACACGTGGCGACTACCGGCGACCACTTCTATTGCTATGAAAAGACAGAGGAATATGGTACAAAGATTAACCAGACACCCCCAGAGAAGGGGCATGATGGGATAGACTTATACAATCTTCCTGAAAAATAATGCAGAATAAAAGTTATTACCATGCTGATGGATCTACAGAGAAATATGCAAGAGCTGAGGGAGAAAGTGAGGGAAGTCAGGAAAGACAATGCAGAAATGAGACAAGCCATCGACGGGCTTAGCAGCAGACTGGACAAGATGCAAGAGACTGATAATGGAATAGAAATCAGAGAACAGGAATACAGAGAAGCTGAGGCAGAGAGAGATAAAAGGATCTCTAGGAATGAAGGAATATTAAGAGAACTGTGTGATCAATCCAAACGGAACAATATTCACATTATAGGAGTACCAGAAGGAGAAGAGAGAGAAAAAGGGATAGAAAGTGTCTTTGAAGAAATAATTGCTGAAAACTTCTCCAAGCTGGGAAGGAAATAATTTCTCAGACCATGGAAGCCCACAGATCTCCCAACACAAGGGAACCAAGGAAGACAACAAGACACATAATAATTAAAATGGCAAATATCAAAGATAAGGACACAGTATTAAAGGCAGCTAGAGAGAGAAAAAAGATCACCTACAATGGAAAACCCATCAGACTATCATCAGACTTCTCAACAGAAACCTTACAGGCCAGAAGAGAATGGCATGAAATATTTAATGTAATAAAACAGAAGGGCCTTGAACCAAATATATTGTATCCAGCACATTTTATCATTTAAATTTGAGATAAGGATTATACAATTCCCAGACAAGTGAAAGCTGAGGGAGTTTGCCTCCCATTAACCACCTCTACAGGATATCTTAAAGGGACTGCTCTAGATGGAAGGACTCCTTAGGCTAAAAATATGTCACCAGAGAAAATAAAATCATAGCAAAGAAAGCAGACCATCCAAATACTAACTAAAGGTAAAAAATAAAATCAATTATCCACAAAAAAAAGTTAAAGGAAATGTAAAAGAGTACAGAATAAAACACCTAGTATATAAGTAATGGAGGAGAAAGAATAAGAAGGGAGAGAAATAAAGAATCATCAGACTGTGTTTATACTAACTTAACAAGAAAGTTAAGTTAGACTGTCAGATAGTATAGTAAAGAGGCTACCCTTGAACCTTTGGTAACCACGAATCTAAAGCTAGCAATGGCAATAAATACATATATATCGACATCACCCTAAATGTAAATGGACTGAATGCACCAATCAAAAGACACAGAGTAATACAATGGATAAAAAACAAGACCCATCTATATGCTTCTTACAAGAGGCTCACCTCAAACCAAAAGATATACAGACTAAAGGTGAAGGGATGGAAAAAGATATTTCATGCAAAAAACAAGGAGACAAAAGCAGGTGTTGCAGTACATGTATCAGACAAAATAGACTTCAAAATGAAGAAAGTAGCAAGAGATAAAGAAGGACACTACATAATGATAAAGGGGTCAGTCCAACAAGAGGATATAACCATTTTAAATATATATGCACCCAACACAGGAGTGCTGAAATATGTGAAACAAATACTAACAGAATTAAAGGAGGAAATAGAAAGCAATGCATTCATTTTATGAGACTTCAACACACCACTCACTCCAAAGGACAGATCAACCAGACAGAAAATAAGTAAAGAGACAGAGGCACTGAACAACACACTAGAACAGATGGACCTAACAGATATCTACAGAACTCTACACCCAAAAGCAGCAGGATACACATTCTTCTCAAATACACATGGAACATTTTCCAGAATAGAACACATACTAGGCCACAAAAAGAACCTCAGTAAATTGAAAAATATTGAAATTCTACCAACCAACTTCTCAGATCACAAAGGTATAAAACTAGAAATAAATTGTACAAAGAAAACAAAAAGGCTCACAAATACATGGAGGCTTAGCAGCATGCTCCTAAATAATCAATGGAAAAATGACTAAATTAAAACAGAGATCAAGCAATATATGGAGACTAATGACAACAATAACACAAAGCTGCAACTTCTGTGGGACGCAGCAAAGGCAGTTCTAAGAGGAAAGTATATTGCAACCCAGGCCTATTTAAAGAAGGAAGAACAATCCAAATGAATAGTCTAAAGACACAATTATTGGAATTGGAAAAAGAAGAACAAATGAGGCCGAACGTCAGCAGAAGGAGGGACATAATAAAGATCAGAGAAGAAATAAATAAAATTGAGAAGAATAAAACAATAGAAAAAAATCAGTGAAACCAAGAGCTGGTTCTTTGAAAAAATAAACAAAATAGATAAACACCTAGCCAGACTTATAAAGAGAAAAAGGGAATCTACACACATAAACAGAATCAGAAATGAGAAAGGAAAAATCACAATGGTCCCCACAGAAATATAAAGAATTATAAGAGAATACTATGAAAATCTATATGCTAACAAGCTGAAAACCTAGAAGAAATGGACAACTTCTTAGAAAAATACAACCTTCCAAGACTGACCAAGCAAGAAACAGAAAACCTAAACAGACCAATCACCAGCAATGAAATTGAATCGGTAATCAAAAAACTACCCAAGAACAAACCCCCCAGGCCAGATGGATTCACCTCTGGATTTTACCAGACATATAGAGAAGAAATAACACCCATTCTCCTTAAAGTTTTCCAAAAAATAGAAGAGGAGGGAATGCTTCCAAACTCATTCTATGAAGCCAGCATCAATCTAATACCGAAACCTGGCAAAGACCTCACCAAAAAAGAAAATTATAGACCAGTATCCCTGATGAACGTAGATGTAAAAATCCTCCACAAAGTATTAGCAAACCGAATTCAAAAATACATCAAGAGGATCATACACCATGATTAAGTGGGATTCTTCTCAGGGATATAAGGATAGTACAACATTCGAAAATCTATCAACATCATCCACCACATCAACAAAAAGAAGAACAAAAACCAAATGATCATCTCCATAGATGCTGAAAAAGCATTGGACAAAATTCAACATCCATTCATGATTAAAACCCTCAACAAAATGGGTATAGAGGGCAAGTACCTCAACATCATAAAGGCCATATATGACAAACCCACAGCCAACATCATACTTAACTGTGAGAAGCTGAAAGCTTTTCGTCTAAGATCGGGAACAAGAGAGGGATGGCCACTCTCTCCACTGTTACTCAGCATAGTACTGGAGGTCCTAGCCATGGCAATCAGACAAAACAAAGACATACAAGGCATCCAGATTGGTAAAGAAGAAGTCAAATTGTCACTAATTGCAGATGACATGATATCGTACATAAAAAACCCTAAAGACTCCTCCATTCCAAAACTACTAGAACTAATATCTGCATTCAGCAAAGTGACAGGATACAAAATTAACACACAAAAATCTGTTGCTTTCCTATACACTGACGATGAACTAACAGAAAGAGAAATCAGGAAAACAATTCCATTCACAATTGCATCAAAAAGAATAAAATACCTAGGAATAAACCTAAGGAAGGAAGTGAAAAACCTATATCCTGTAAACTACAAGACAGTCCTATGAGAAATTAAAGAGGACACTAACAAATGGAAATGCATCCCATGCTCTTGGCTAGGAAGAATAAATATTGTCAAAATGGCTATGCTACCTAAAGCAATCTACAGATTCAATGCAATCCCTATCAAAATACCAATAACATTCTTCAATGAACTGGAAAAAATAGTTCTAAAATTCATATGGAACCACAAAAGACCCCAAATAGCCAAAACAATCCTGAGAAGCAGGAATAAAACAGGGGGACTTACGCTCCCTGACTTCAAGCTCTACTACAAAGCCACAATAATTAAGACAATTTGGTATTGGCACAAGAACAGACCCACAGACCAGTGGAACAGATTAGAAAATCCAGACATTAACCCAAACATATACGGTCAATTAATATAAAGGAGCCTTGGATATACAATGGGGAGATGACAACCTCTTCAGCAACTGGTGTTGGGAAAACGAGACAGCTACATGTAAGAGAATGAAACTGGACTACTGTCAAACCCCATACACAAAAGTAAACTCAAGGTGGATCAAAGACCTGAATGTAAGTCATGAAACCATAAAACTCTTAGAAAAAAACATAGGCAAAAATCTCTTGGACATAAACATGAGCAACATTTTCATGAACATATCTCGCCAGGCAAGGGAAACAAAAGCAAAAATGAACAAGTGGGACTATATCAAGCTGAAAATCTTCTGCACAGCGAAGGGCACTATCAGTAGAACAAAAAGACATTCTATAGTTTGGGAGAACATATTTATAAATGACATGTCAGATAAGGGGTTGAAATCCAAAATATATAACGAACTCAGGCACCTCAAGAAACGAAAAGTAAATAATCCAGTTAAGAAATGGGCAGAGGACATGAATAGACACTTCTCCAAAGAAGAAATTCAGATGGCCAACAAGCACATGAAAAGATGTTCCGCATCGCTAATCATCAGGGAAATGCAGATTAAAACCACAATGAGATATCACCTCACACCAGTGAGGATGGCCAACATTCAAAACACAAACAACAGCAAATGTTGGCGAGGATGTGGAGAAAGGGGAACCCTTCTGCACTGCTGCTGTGAATGCAAATTAGTTCAACCATTGTGGAAAGCAGTATGGAGGTTCCTCAAAAAACTCAAAATAGAAATACCATTTGACCCAGGAATCCCACTCCTAGGAATTTACCCTAAGACTGCATCAGCCCAGATTGAAAAAGTTATATGCACCCCTATGTTTACTATCTCAGCACTATTTACAATACCCAAAAAATGGAAGCAACCTAAGTGTCCATCAGTAGATGAATGGAAAAAGAAGAAGTGGTACATATACACAATGGAATATTATTTAGCAGTGACTGTAATGGGGTTGGTAGGGGGGACCTGTTCAAAAGGGGAGTTTAATAACCATAATATTGCACATGTAATTGTAGATTAATGATGCCAAAAAAAAGGAGTCTATGAAAATGATATAAAACAGTTCTGCTTACCCCCCATTAGCCAAAACAGACATATATCACGATGCCTAGCCAAAAAATGACTCTAAGAAATGTATTCTTATTCTGAGAAACCATATGCCAAATTAAAGTGGTGGTGTTAGGGTTTTTTTACTGAAAAAGAAAAAGAGAATAGATATTACAAAACCATGAACTCTGGTATGAGTTAAAGTAAACCAAAAGCATTGTAACTATATGGCCTTGCAAGTTGCCCAGTGAAAGAGGAAAAATAATTCACAGCCTACATAGGTAGCTGTAAGTGGAATGCTTCAATTACTAGGGAATCTCTCTATCTTTGAGAAGGAGTTGGAATCACCGAGTGCAAAGAAGGATGAGAAAATTCAAGTCAAAATCGGGAGCTGTTGATATCATAGTAAAATTTTCTCCTTTTAGCAAACTACCCTCAGTGGTCAAGCATCTGGGAGCTTCTTAACTACTGTGAAACATTTTAGAACTTTGAAACACAGGTCTAGTCCCCCTAATTTAATCTGCATAGAACACAGAGCAGAGTGGTAGAGAATTTGAATACATCCCCCATAATGGTATTCACATATGTACAGGTACAATTAGAAAACTTAGTTTTCCCTGAGGATATCGAACTGGAGTAAGTGAAAACAAGGCCTCTAAGACAAAATCAGTGAGTTAAAGAATCTGGCAAAATGGACTAGCCTTAGCAGCAGAATCTAGAGGTCAAAGAAAGCAGTGGTTCTAAATATACATGAGACACATGGGACCAGCTCCTTTCTTTCCACCTGCCGTGTGCTAGTGCTTGCTGATAAGAAGTGGGCTTCTTTCTAAGGGGAAAGTCTTTGCATGTAGGGACCACAGCTCACTTTTTGGAGCTTCTCTGACAGAACTGACTCTATGAAGTGCAAAGTACTTGCTTTTTGCAAAAGAAGAGAACTGAAAGGTAACAATGTAGAGAAGCTCAATAGCTCTTCCAGTGAAATGAGCAAAACTCAAACAAAATCCCAAGTAATGGTAGAAGTAAAGATAAGAGTAGAAGAGTGTGGAACTGCATATAATAGGTTTGGGAATCAATCACAGCCACTCTGGCAACCCTAGAATCTGAGAGAGAAAATTTGGGAATAAAATGTCTAGAAAATTCCAGACTTCTGGACAACTGGCCTTGACTCAAAGCTTTGATATTTGAAAGTGTGCTAAGTGTGACAAATCTATGTTCATTGGTGGGAAATAACCAAAATAATACAGAGGGTGACAGAAATGAGTCAAAAGGCTGATATATCAGATATCAGGTGGGAAAACAATCAAGATTGGTGTGAGAAGCAAGAGCATATGAGAATTACATACTTAACTATTTCAATGCCTTGCCTAAAAGTTTAAATTGAGTGCTAGGTCAGTCTTCTCTGACAGTGACATTCTGGTGTTCTATTCAGTGTACCACAGTATTCCTTAAGTGAGAAAGCTAGTGGAAGGGACATGAAGTGCTCAAAATACAACTCAGTGCTAAATTCCTGTAGAACATTAACCATGTACACATGGTTTACTGGGGACAGAGTGGAAGTTTCTTAGAGATGTATGAGAATTAGGTGTCTGAATGTGGAGGGCCAGTGGGTTGGTCACACAGAAATTTCACAGGAAAGGGTCTTGACTCTCATGACTGGATCTTGAAACTATGCAGTGGACCTTAGGAATAAATTTCCCATGGTAATAAGGAAAAAAGATTGATATGAGATGTGATTGATAAGAAATGACTCTCCCATCCTGTACAGAGAAATAAAGTTTAGGTGTACAAGCTTGCTTTGTGAGCAAGGACCATGGTGAGAGGGGGAAGGGGCCGCTGAATGTATGTGGGCAAAGTGACCAATCAGATTGTCTTTCGGTCCACTGAAATTCACTAATGTCAATATTTTTCTGTAAGCATTTCAATTTATCCTTTCTTTATGGACAGTAGTTTTGCTGGTTTCATAGTTTTAAGTTGACTGATAGTCCCCTTTTTTTTTAACTCCCATTTTTGCTATTGAGAAATCTGTCATTGTATTTTTCTTTTCCAAGTGACCTCTTTTTTCCTCTAGGTTCTTTTAAAATATTTTATTTTTGGTATTCTGCCAGTTAATTTCAATTTCTATATAGGCAAGTTTTTTGAAGACCTGTTAATTTATTATTTTTGATTGGTGTTGGATAATTTATGCCATTACTTCTATAATAGTGCCTTTCTCCCATAGTCTCTAATATCTCCCTTCAGGACTCTAAGCATATAATTTAACAGATTCAGTCTGGCCTTTGCATCTCTTAAATTATTTTTCATATTTATTATTTTTTCCTTAGTATTACATTGTGGATAATTTCTTTACATATTTATTCCAGCTCGTTAGTTCTATCTTTAGCTACATCTAATCTGTTATTTAACAAAGACATCGATTTTTTCTTATTTTTATTTCAACAGTTATATTTCTTATTATAGAAACTTCATTTTTAAATATCCAATGTACTTACTTGTTCATTCTGTTATGTTCCACTACATGCTCACTGATTGTTTCCTGTTCTTAAAGGGTTCAAACATATCTGGTCTGGGCTCTAATTTGATATTTCTGATATGTATGTAGTACTTGTTCATTCTGTTATGTTCCACTACATGCTCACTCATTGTCTCCTGTTCTTAAAGGGTTCAAACATATCTGGTCTGGGCTCTAATTTGATATTTCTGATATGTATGTAGTCCTTGGAGGTCAAATACACAGGTTTTTTCCTGCTGGTTATTATTCATAGTGGCTTTTTTTTCAAATGCTTGTCAGACTTATTTAACTATGAGCTTATTTTATTTTAACTAATTGCAGCTTGATGGGCCCATATGTGGAAATATTTTTATCCAACAGTTCTTCAACTATCATGTGCATAAGAATCACCTGATGAATTTGTTAAAATATAAATTATAATTCAGTAGGTCTGGATTGGTAGATGAGTGTCTGTGTTTCTAATCCATTCCCAGATAATGTTTATTCTGTTGATCTTAAGACCATGCTTCAAGTAGCACAGGCTTAGAATAATTGCTTCAGCTTTGGTGTCTGCTGTTAGCCAGAAGCTTCTCCCTAGAAATTGGGGTCACATTAACCCCTCCCACCTTGACTTGAAACGTTCCTGGAAACTGCCCTAGCCCATAATTAGCTCAGTACTCATTATCCAGATAACATTGATGTTATCAGTGTTTGCTCTCTGGGAAATCTTTCATCTCCCATCTGTAAATGTGTACCTAGCTCCATGCCCCTTGGAATCTTCAGCTGGATATTTTTTTTTAAGAGGGGACATTAAGAGTTACTCCTATTAGACCAGTGACACAACGAAATAAGTATCCTATGTATTACATTTTGTCTTGCTACACTGAGGTCCTTAATCAGTCATAATGCCTGAAACAAATGTCTGATTTACTTAACAAAATATTTTTAAAATGTTTGTAATGGAACCGTATTTATTTGTCATAATGATGGAAATAATACAGTTGGAAAAGCATTGAAAAGACTAAAGAGCTATAGAATCACAAGGTGGTATTAGTTTTCATGATCATCTGCCATCCTCTGAAACAGATGAATCCTGTTGTCACAATGCAAAATGTGCTTTATCCTTTTGTCTCTTGTTTATAGTCTTTGAGTTGAAACATCTTCTTTGGGCCTTTGTTTCTTCTATCAACTTTGCTTATATTTAAGCTCTCAGTGACAAACTTATTCTACCATAATTTTTTTCCAACAATTTTCCTCCATTTCATAGTCATACTGCTAGTAGGACACAAATTATCCAGACACACTAGATTATGTTTCATAATGAAACATGATCATAGCACTGAGTTAGGATAATTTATATTTAGCAGTACCTCTGGTCCAAGATTTCCTACATGTGCCTGCTTTAAGTAATTTGTTAACTGATGACACTTGCCACTAGCCTGGGGCAAAGCAATGTCATATCCACTTATAGAACACATAAGTTAAAGTGTGCACAATTCAAATTGGTAGTTCACAAAGCTGAAAAGTAATGTTCTGTGTATGAAAACTCGTTTTTGGCAGTTAAGTAGAACACTTTACAATGCCTGCCAGGTGTGATACTCTCTGCTCTCCAATCCACCCAGTCGTTAAAACATTGCTGAGAGCACATTTCTCTCCATTGGAATTTTCTTAGGGGCTCTATCCAGGTGCATGTAATAGTTAGGACCCCATATGCATTTGCATTAAAATTAGATTCTGATTTGCATATCATTTACATGCACCTACACAGACTGTGCCATCTATTCTTAGGCAGCGTTTAGCAAAATATTTATTACCAGCATTAAGGTTGATAATTCTTGATTTTTCTCCTCTACTTTCATCCTCACCCAATGTTTGACCCCAGAGTTGGACATAAAAGAAATACACAAAGGTGGTGATAACAAAGAAAGCTTTCTGCTGGGTGATGAGTGAAGAACACACACAAGACATATTTTAAGGAAACCATAGATCCAAATTATATATTGCTTCATTTTTTCTCTTTTTCGAGAAAGTGAGATTTCTTCTTGATTGAGAAAAAGAGATGAAAGAGTGTTAGTATTTTAACTATGAATTTAAAACACTTGTAATGATTATTTAACAGATATTTATTGAACACTATAATGTTCAAGGGCTTTACTAGGTATTGAGCATTCAGTAGTGAACAAAAAAACAAATCATGTTCCCAATCTAGAGTTTAATTCTAGTTGCTGAGAAGTGGATTGGGGAAGGGAAGGTAAACCAATAAATCAGTAATATGTAGTGTTTAAAATAGTGATCAATTCTAGAGATACAAATAAGGTAGACAAGGGGACAGGGAATGCAGGAGGTTGGGGTAGGGGCTACAATTTCAAAATAGCATAGTCAGAGAAGATATCGTCAAGAAATTTTCATTTTAGTAAAAGATACAAAGGAGGTAAGAAAGCAAGTCATGCTTATATCCAAGAGAATTACCTAAAACCTTATTAAAATGCAAATTTCTGGGTTTACCCCTCAAAAATCTAATGCAGGAAGTCTCAGGTCTACTTGAGTTACCTAAATTTTATTAAGTATCTCAAGAGATTCCAGTGTAAATGGTCCTCATACAACAAAATGGGAGGAAAGTATAGATATTTCCTATATACCCCCACATGCACAACTTCCCTCTTTATCAACATCCCCCAAAAGAATGATACCTTTGTTACAACTGATGAACATATATTGACACATCATTATCACCTAAAGTTCATAGTTTACAGTTCACTCTTGTACATTCTATGGGTTTGGGCAAATTTATCTTTTTTCTAGTTTGAGGTATAATTGTGCATTATATAATATGGTATAATAACTTTGTGCAAGTTTGAAGTGTACAGTGTGAAACAATACATATGTATATTGAAAAATATTGCAATAATTTTATTTAACACATCTACCACCTCACATAATAGAAATTTTTGTGTGTGTAGTGAGAACATTTAAGATTTAGAAACTTTCAAGTATATAGGACAGTATTGGTAACTATACTCATCATACTGAATTCTTAGATCTCCAGAACTTACTCATCTTACAACTGGAAGTTTCTACCCTTTGACCAACATTTTCTAGTGTCTCTATTTTCCCCGCCTGCTGCTAACTCCTTGGTCTCAGCCTATTGATTGTGATGTTATCGTCCAGGGATGCCTGAAGCATTAGCTGGGGCCCATATAACCTGTGCAGAACCCCACAGACATTTTCTCACCTGGAGCCAGTGCTGTGCCTGGACCAGCCCTTGTAGCTGTTATCGTGATTTCAGGACTAACCTCAGCAGTAATCAGTAGGGCACTCTGAACAAGATTTATTACTTATAAGTCCTAGAGGGTACACAGTATGCCCAAGGGCCACACAGATTGTGAATGGAGAGAGATGGAGGAAGTTTATACCTGGGCTTCTGTCTTTATCAGGATCTGAAGGTGGGCTGTCTAGGCTTTCATGGGGGCAGTCTGTCTTGGACAGCATCCGGGTTTCCTACCTGGATCCCAAAGCTCCCATATAAGCACATTTGTTCATGCGTGGGAGACAAATTACTGTTGGGGGATACAAACAGGGATATCTTATTTGGCATCTTTTGACCTGGAAAAATTTATGATGATACATATCTACTACTATATTATCATATAAAGTATTTTCATTGCTCTAAAAATCCTCTGAAGCCTTGTCTATTAATTTTTAACCCCTGCCAAGTACTAATCTTTTTATTATTTCCATAGTTTTACCTTTTCTACAGGTCATCTGGTTTGAATCATATGGGATGTCACCTTTTCAGACTGGCCTCTTTCACTTTGTAATATGCATTCAAGTTTTCTCCATGTCTTTTCATGACTTAATCATTCATTTATTTTTGGTACTGAATAATATTCCATTGTTTGAATGTGTTACAGTTTATTTATCTGTTAACCTTCTAAAAGACATCTCAGTTGCTTCCAAGTTTTGGCAATTATGAATAAAGCTGCTGTAAACATTTGTGTGCAGGTTTTTGTGTGGACGTGAGCTTTTCGTTCTTTTGGGTAAATACCAAGAAGCATGATTGCTGATTCTAATGCGAAGAGTGTGTTTACTCTGGAAGACAGTTTGGCTGTTTTTTTTGTTTTTTGTTTTTTTGCAAAAGTGTCTATATCATTTTGCATTACCACCAGCAATAAGAGTTTCTCTTGCTCTCACATTCTCACTAACATTTGTTGTTGTTAGTGTTCTGGATTTTGACCATATAATAAACATGTAGTGGTATCCCATTGTTGTTTTAATTTGCATTTCCCTGATGACATATGTGGAGCATCTTTTGGTATGCTTATTTGCCATCTGTTTATTTTCTCTTTTGAGGTGGCTCTTAAGGTCTTTAATCCACTTCTTTGTTGGGTTGTTTTCTTATTGCTGAGTTTAAAGAGTTCTTTTAAAAGTTTAACAATCTTTTATGAGACTATCTTTTGCAAATATGTTCTTCCTATCTTCTTGCTTGTTTTCTTACCCTCTTGGTGTAGCTGTTCACAGAGCAGACGTTTTTAATTTTAATGATGTCCTGTTTATCAATTATTTATTTCATGGATTATGACTTTGGTGTATCTAAAAAGTCATTGTCATACCCATTGTCACCTAGGTTTTCTGTTGTTATCTTCTAGGAGTTTTATAGTTTTGCATTTTGCCTTTGGGTCTGTGATTCATTTTTGTTGGTTTTAGTGAAGTGTGTAAGATTGGTGTGTGGGTTCTTGTTTTTCTTCTTTTTTGCATGTAGATATCCAATTGTTACAACACCATTTATTGAAAAGCCTATCTTTGTTCCACTGTATTGCTCTTGCTTCTTTGTCAAAGATAAGTTGACATATTTAAATGGGTCTGTTTCTGGGCTCTGTATTCTAGTCCACTGATTTGTCTGTTCTTTCACCAATGCCACACTGCTTTGATTACAGAAGCTGAGCAACTCTTGAAGTCAGTAGCATTAGTCCTCCAATTTTGTTTTTATCATTCAGAATTGATTGGCTTTTCAGGGTCTTTTGCCTCTGTATAAATTTTAGAATGAATTTGTCAATATCCAGAAAATAATTGTCTGGGGTTTTGATTGGAGTTACATTGAATCTATAATCAAGTTGGAAACAACTGACATCTTGACAATTTTGAGTCTTCCTATCCATAAACATAGAATATCTCTTTATTTAATTCTTCTTTGACCTATTTCATGTAGATACTGTATTTCATTAGATTTATACCTAAGTATTTTATTTTGGTGATACTAATGTAAATGGTAATATGTGTTTAATTTCAAATTTCTCTTGTTTGTGGTTAGTATACAGGAAAATAACTGACTTTTGTACAATACAGAATTCTAAGTGGTTGTGTGTATGTATGTGTGTGTGTGTTTTCTCTCAACACTAAGTATTTCATTCCATTCTCTTCTTTCTGAGGAGAAGTCAGATTTAATTTTTATCTTTGTTTTTATTTATATGTAAGATATTTCCCTCCACCCCCACCTGGCTTCTTTAGGGGTTTTTATATTTTTTTGAGTTTCTGAAATTTGAATATGATATGCCTAGGTGTGATTTTGCTGGAATCTATCATGTTTGGTGTTCTGTGAAATTCCTAGATTTGTGGTTTTATGTCTAACAAAATTTAGGGAGAATTTTCAGTCATTATTGCTTTTCAAATATTGGGTTTTTCCTTTTCTCTTCCTTTCTGATATTCCCATTATGCATATGTCACACATTTTATAGTTACTGTACAGTTTTTGGAGATTATGCATTTTTCTTTTTTTACTCTTTCTGCTTTTCCAGCTTTGGAAGTTTCTATTGTCATATTTTCAAGCTCTGACATTATTTCCTCCATTATGTACATTTTATTAATGAACCCAGCAAAGGCATTCTTCATTTCTTTTATGTCATTTTTGATCTACAGCATTTCTTCTTTAGACATTCCATCTCTTTTATATTATCCATCTTTTGTTTTGCATGTAGCCTACTTGTCCCATTAAAGGCCTTTTTGTATATCACTCACTTTTAAAAAGGTTGGGTAATTACAATATTCCTACTGTTATGTGACTTCAGTTCTGATGCTTTTAGTCTCCTCTAACTGTTTTTTTGTATTATAATACTAAAAATACTACAGTCAATAAAAGATTGAAATACAGGAGATTAAAGATGGCAGTGTAAGAGGTGAGGTAGAGGCTTCCTCCTAAAACCACATATACTATGAAAATATAATACAACTAATCCTGAAAGAGCAACAGGAAAGAGTGTTGCACCAGACTGCATACCCCTGGAGAAAAGAATAAACCTCACAGAACAGGGTAACATACCAAAGCCGTGGTCCAGTGGGACCCAAGCTGTTCCCCCACCCCAGGTCACCAGCAGGAGAAAGAGAAAAAGAACAAAGAGGGAGTGGAGGCCATGGACTGCTGAACACCTAGTTCTAGAGATCTGCTCTGGGAGCAAAAAGCTACATTACATGGTGCTCTCATGATTAGCGGGGTTGGAAAGCTAAAATAGGCAGAATACCTGGAGAGACTGAGATTCCAGCCAATAGTGGAAAACAGGGATCCATATACAGCTGCTCTGGGACAAAAGAAAGGCTGGCAGTCTGAGAGACTTCCTAAAAGCAAGAGGGTTGCTAAAGGGGCAAGGATTGCACAGAGCTTACTTCTCAGGAGAAAGGAAAGGTAGACAAAAATTGTCTGGGTGCACTCAGCCCAGCAAATTGGGAAGTTTCACGATCTTCAGGCGCTCCAGCCCCCTGGCTGGCTACGCAGCTCCAAGGCCCCCCTCCATGGTATGCAGCCTGCTGAGCCTTCCTCCTGGCCATACTGCACCTGGCTCACAAACTGGCAAACCCTGCCCTGGCGTTAGGGCAGCCAGAGGGAAGCCTCACCTACAGCAGCTACAAACGCAAAGCATAGAGCCGTATACCTGTGTGCTTAGCCCACTGGTTCTAGAAGTGGAGGCAGGAATAGCAACTGGAAAACAGGAAACAGTTCTTTCCTCCCCCCAAGCATTAACACCACTCCCCTGTGACCCCCAACATTGCTCCAGGGGCTGAGCAGCTCCAGAGGGTAGAGCTGCTGGGCACTACAGGGCGCCACATACAAATATGAAACATCAAAGGAACATGGTTCAAAGCAAAATTATAAAAACACCAGAGAAAGAGTTAAATGAAATTGACCTCATGAATCTTCCCGAAGAGATTTCAAAATAAAAATCATAAACATGCTCATGGAGGTACAGAAAAATATTCAAGAACTCAGGAATCAATTCCTGTAGGAGATCCAATCATAATGGAACACAGTATCAGAAATGAAACATACAACGGAAGGTTTTAAAAGCACATTAGATATGGTGGAGGAGATGGTAAATGAAATAGAAATTAGAGAAGAGGAATACAAAGAAGCTGAGGCACAAAGAAGAAAAAGGATTCTTAAGAATGAAAGAATATTGAGAGAAGTGTGTGACCAATCCAAACAGAGAAATATTCACATTATAGGGGTACCAGAGAAGAAGAGAGAGAAAAAAGGATAGGAAGTGTCTATGAGGAGGTAATAGCTGAAAACTTTGCCATTCTGGGGAAGGAGATAGTGCCTCAGGCCATGGAGGTGTACAGATCTCCCAACACAAAGACCCAAGGAAGGCAACACCAAGACATATAATAATTAAAACAGCAAAGATCAAGGATAAAGACACACTATTAAAAGCAGCCAGAGAGAGAAATAAGATCCCATACAAAGGAAAGCCCTCAGGCTATCATCAGACTTCTCAGCAGAAATCGTACAGGCCAGAAGGGAAAGGCATGATGTATTAAATGAGAAAGGCCTCGAACCAAGAATACTTTACCCAGCAATATTATCATTTAAATTTGAAGGAACGGTTAAACAATTTCTAGATAAGCAAAAGCTGCGAGAATTTACCTCCTACAAACTGTCTCTACACTGTATTTGGAAGGACTCTTATAGTTAGAAGTGTTCCTAACATTTAATAGCTGGCACTAGAGGTAATAAAACCACAGTTAAAAAAGTAGAAGAGTTAATTACTAAGCAAAAGCAAAATTAAGTAAACTACCCCCAAAGTCAATCAAGGAATAGACAGTACAGAATACGATACCTAATATATAAAGAAAGGAAAAGGAAGAAAAGAACCTTTAGATTGTGTTTGTAATAGCATACTAAGTTAAGTTAGACTCTTAGATAGTAAGGACGTTAACCTTGAACCTTTGGTAACCACGAATCTAAAGCCTGCAAGAGCAATAAGTACATACCTATCGATAATCACCCCAAATGTAAATGGTCTGAATGTACCAAACAAAAGACACAGAGTCAATGAATGGATAAAAAAACAAGACACATCTATATGCTGCCTACAAGAGACTCACTTTAAACCCAAAGACATACACAGACTTAAAGTGAAGGGATGGAAAATGATATATCATGCAACTAATAGGGAGAAAAAGCAGGAGTTGTAGTACTTGTATCAGACAAAATAGACTTCAAAACAAAGTCACAAGAGACAAGGACATTACATAATGATAAAGGGGTCAATCCAACAAGAAGATATACCGTTATAAATATCTATGCACCCAACACAGGAGCACCTACATATGTGAAACAAATACTAACAGAATGAAAAGGGGAAATAGAATGCAGTGCATTCATTCTAGGAGACTTCAACACTCCACTCACTCCAAAGGACAGATCAACCAGACATGAAAGAAGTAAAGAGACAGAGGCACTGAACAACACTTTAGAACAGATGGACCTAAAAGACATCTACAGAACTCTACACGCAAAAGCAGAAGAATACAAATTCTTCTCAAGTGCACATGGAACATTTTCAAGAATAGATCATATACTAGGCCACAAAAAGAGTCTCGGTAAATTCAGAAATACTGAAATTGTACCAACCAGTATCTCAGACCACAAAGGTAGAAATAAATTACTCAAAGAAAATGAAAAATCCCACAAACACATGGAGGCTTAACAGCATGCTCCTAAATAATCAATGGATCAATGACCAAATAAAAACAGAGATCAAGCAATATATGGAGACAAATGACAACAATAATTCAACACTGCAAAATCAGTGAGACTCAGTGAAGGCCATGCAAAGAGGAAAGTATATTGCAATACAGGGATATGCAATAATCTTCAATCCCTCCAGAAAGAAGAAAAATCCCAATGACAGTATAAACTCACAAGTAATGAACCTAGAAAAAGAAGAAAAAAGGAGGCCCAAAGTCAGTAGAAGGAGGGACATAATAAAGATTAGAGCATAAATAAATAAAATCGGGAAGAATTAAACAATAGAATCAATGAAAGCAAGAGCTGGATCTTTGAGAAATAAACAAAATAGATAAACCCCTATCCAGACTCATAAAGAGAAAAAGAGAATCTACACACATAAAGAGAATCAGAAATGAGAAAGGAAAAATTACTATGGATACCACAGAAATACAAAGAATTATCAGAGAACACTATGAAAAATTATATGCTAACAAACTGGATAACCTAGAAGAAATGGAAAACTTTCTAGAAAAATACAACCTTCCAAGGCTGACCCAGAAAGAAACAGAAAATCTAAACAGACCAATTACCAGCAATGAAATTGAATTGGTAATCAAAAAACTACATAAGAACAAAATGCCTTACCAGATGGCTTCACTGCCGAATTTTATCAAACCTTTAGTGAAGACCTAATACCCATCCTCCTTAAAGTTTTCCAAAAAGTAGAAGAGGAGGAAATACTTCCAAATTCATTCTATGAGGCCAGCATCACTCTAATACCAAAAACAGGCAAAGACACCACAAAAAAGAAAATTTCAGGCAAATATCCCTGATGAACATAGATGCAAAAATACTCAACAAAATATTAGCAAACAAAATTCAAAAATAGATCAAAAAAATCATCCACCATGATCAAGTAGGACTTATGCCAGGGATGTAAGTATGGTACAATATTAGAAAATCCACCAATATCGTCCACCTCATCAACAAAAAGAAGGACAAGAACCACATGATCATCTCCATAGATGCCTAAAAAGCATTTGATAAAATTCAACATCCATCCATGATAAAAACTCTCAACAAAATGGGTATAGAGGGCAAGTACCTCAACATAATAAAGGCCACACATGACAAAGCCACAGCCAACATCATACTTAACAGCGAGAAGCTGAAAGCCTTTCCTTTAAAATCGTGAATAAGACAAGGATGCCCACTGTCTCCACTTTTATTCAACATAGTTCTGGAGGTCCTAGCCACAGCAATTAGACAACACAAAGAAATAAAGGACATCCAGATTGGTAGGGAAGAAGTCAAACTGTCACTATTTGCAGATGACATGATATTATACATAAAAAACCCTAAAGAATCCACTCCAAAACTACTGGATCTAATATCTGACATATGCACCCTATGTTTATTTACAATAGCCAAGATATGGAGGCAACCTAAATGTCCATCAGTAGATGAATGGATAAAGAAGATGTGGTACATATACATAATGCAATACTATTCATCCATAAGAAAGAAACAAATCCTACCATTTACAACAACATGGATGGAGCTAGAAGATATTATGCTCAGTAAAATAAGCCAGGCAGAGAATGACAAGTGCCAAATGATATCCCTCATTTGTGGAGTATAGCAATGAAGCAAAACTGAAAGAACAAAACAGCAGCAGACTCAGAAACTCCAAGAAGGGACTAGCAGTTACCAAAGGGAGGTGTGTGGGAGTGCAGGTGGGGAGGGAGGGAGAAGGTGATTGAGGGGTATTATGTTTAGTACATATGGTGTGGGGGGTCACAGGGAAAAAAGTGTAGCACTGAGAAGGTAAAGACTGAATCTGTGGCATCTTACTACACTGATGGACAGGGACTGCAATGGGCATTGGGGGGGACTCGATAATATGGGTAAATATAGTAACCACATTGTTTTTTTATGTGAAAATTTTATAAGAGTATGTATCAGTAATACCTTAATAAATAATTAAAAAAAATAAGGATTGAAATACCGTTGATATACAATATTAATTTCAGATGTAGAATGTAATGTTTGACAATTATATATATTATTAAATGCTCACCATAAGTGTAGCTACCATCTGTGAACATACAAAGAAGTAACAATATTACTGACTATATTACTTATACTGCACTTCCATCTACTTTGACTGATTCATTTTATAATAGGAAGTTTGTGCCTTTTGCTCCCCTTTACCTTTTTGGTCCACCTCTTCACTCACCCCCTCTACAACAACCACCAGTCTGTTTCCTGTGTCCATGAGTCTATTTCTATTTTGTTTGTTTATTTTTTAGATTCCACATATAAGTGAAATTCTATGTATTTGTCTTTGTCTGACTTATTTCACTTAGCATAATACCCTCTAGGTCCATCCTTGTTGGTGCAAGTGGCACCATTTCTCTTTTTCTGTGGCTGAGTAATATTCTGTCATATGTATGCACCACATCTTCTTTATCCATTTATTTATTGGTGGGCATTTAGGCTCCTTCCATATTTTGACTTTTGTAAATGATACTGCAGCAACTGTAGAAATGCATATGTATTTTCAAATTAGTGATTTTTTTCCTTTGGATAAATTCCTGAAAGTGGAATAGTTGGGTTGCATGATATTTCTTTTTTCAGTTTTTGGAGAAATCTCCATACTGCTCTCCCTGGTGGCTGCATCAATTTACATTCCCGATAACAGTGGTTATTAATACTCTTTTCTCCACACCTTCACCAACACGTTTCTTTGTTTCTTTTTTTTTTTGATACTATCCATTCTTAGTAGTGTGAGGTGAGATCACATTGTGATTTTGATTTGCATTTCTCTGATGATTAGTGATGTTTGATTATCTTTTCATGTGTCTGTTGGCCATCTGTATATTGTCTTTGAAAAATATCTCTTTAGGTCCCCAGCTCATTTCTTAATCAGATTATATGTTTCTTTGCTATTGAGTTGTATGAGTTCTTTATGTATTTTGGATATTACTCCCTTATCAGATATATCATTTGCAAATATATTCTCTCATTGAGTAGATTACCTTTTCATTTTGTTAATGGTTGCCTTTGCTATCAGAAGTTTTTAGTTTGATGTAGTTCTACTTGCTTATTTTTGCTCTTTTCTCCCTTACCTAGGGAAACATATTCATGAAAAAATTACTAATGCCAGCATTCAACAGTGCACTGCCTATGTTTCTTTCTAGACTTTATGGTTAAGGGTCTTATATTTAGGTCTTTAATCCATTTCAAGTTTAGTATATAGTATAAGATAGTGGTCTAATTTTATTCTTTTGCATGTAGTTGTCCAGTTTTCCCAATACCATTTTTGAAAAGACTGTCTTTTTTTTGTATATTCTTTGTATCCTTGCCTCTTTTGTCATATATTAACAGCATATAAGAAATGCTATATTCTTGCCCCCTTTGTCAGATTTAATTGATTGTATAGGCATGGGTTTATTTCTGGGCTCTCTCTTCTTTTCAGGTAAACTATTTTTGTGCCAGTACTATACAGTTTTGATTATTGTAGTTTCTATAGTTTGAAATCAGAAAGCGTAATACCTCTGTAGACTGCTTTGGTTGTTTGAGGTCTTTTATAGTTCCACACAAATTTTAGGATTATTTGATCTAGTTCAATGAAAAATGCCATTGGTATTTTTATAGGGATTATATTGATTTTATAGATTGCTTTGGTAGTTTGAACATTTTAACAATATTCTTTCTACCCATGAGCATGGAATGTCTTTCCATTTTTTATGTCTTCTATTTATTTCATCATTGTCTTATAGTTTTACAAATTACATATCTTTTACTTCCTTGGTTAGATTTATTCATAGATATTTTATTCTTTATGAAGCAACTGTAAATAGGATGGTTTTCTTAATTTCTCTTTCTGCTAGTTTGTTATTTGTATATAGAAATGCAACAGGTTTCTGTATTGATTTTTGTATACAGCTTTGCTGAATTCATTTATTAGTTCTAATAGATTTTTAGTCATGTCTTTAGGATTTTCTATATATAGTATTATGCCATCTGTAAACAGTGACACTTTTACTTCTTCCTGAGCAATTTGGATGCCCTTTATTTCTTTTTCTTGTGTGAATGCTGTGGCTATGACTTCCTGTACAATGCTGAATAAAAGTGGTGAGAGTGAGCATCCTTGTCTTGTTCCTAATCTTAGAGGAATATCTTTTATTCAGTTTTTTTGCCATTGACTATGATGTTGGCTGGGGGTTTGACATATATGACCTTTACTCTATTGAGTTTTGTTCCCTGTGTACCCACTTTGTTGAGAGTGTTTATCATGAATGGATATTGAGTTTTGTCAACTGCTTTTTAAGCATTTATTGTCAAGATTATTTGGTTTTTAGGCTTCCTTTGGCTAATGTGTTGTATTGCACTAATTTACTTGTGGATATTGAACCATCCATTCATCCTTGGGATAAATCCCACTTGGTCTTGGTGAATGATCCTTTTAATGCATTTTTAAATTTGGTTTGCTGGTATTTTGTTGAGGGTTTTTGAATACATGTGCATGAGGCATATTGGTCTTAATTTTAATTTTTTGTAGTATTTGTCTGATTTTGGTAGTAAAGTGATGCTGGCCTCCTAGAATGAGTTTGGAAGCATTCTTCAATTTTGTTTGGACTAATATGAGTAGTAAGGTATTAACTTAAATGTTTGGAATTCTTCTATGAAGTCATCTGGTCCTGGACTTCAGTTGGTTGGGATTTTTTTTTTTGGATTACTGATTCAATTTTATACTGGTAATTGTTATGTTCATATTTTCTGTTCCTTTGTATATCTGTGGTGTCACTTGTAACTTCTCTTTCATTTCTGATTTTGAGTCCTCTGTTTTTTTTTTCTTGATGAGTCTAGGTAAATGTTTATTAATTATGTTTGACATTTCCAAGAACCAGGTCTTAGTTTCATTGATGTTTTGTGTCATTTTTTTAGTTACTATTCCATTTATTTCCTCTCTGATCTTTATTTCCTTCCTTCTAACTTTGGGTGTTTGTTGTTTGTTCCTTTAGGTGTAGGGTTAGTTTAAGATACCTCTTTTTTCTTGAGGTAGGCCTGTATTGCTCTAAACTTCCCCCTTATGACTCCTTGGGCATTGTTTTTTTGAAATGCTGCATTCCTGTTTTCAGTATCCTCCATGTAGTTTTGATTTCCTCCTTGATTTCTCCAATGACCCATTAGTTATTCGATAGCATGCTGTTTAGCCTCTACATAATTTTTTTCCAGTTTTTTCCTTGTAAGTGATTTCCAGTTTCATACCATTATTTTCAGAAAAAATGCTTAGTACGATTTTCAATATTCTTAAATTTATTGGTACTCATTTTTTGGCCTAATATGATCTATCCTGGATAATGTTCCATGTGCACTTGAAAAGTTTGTTATGCTATTTTTTGGTGTAATGTTCTGTTTATCTATTAAGTCTGGTGTAATGTGTTATTCAAAGCCACTATGTTGAATTCCCTTGCTATTATTGTGTTACTGTCAATTTTCCTTTTTTGTCTTTTAATAATTGCTATATATATTTAGGTGCTCCTCTGTTGGGTGCCTAGATATTTGCAATTTTTATATCTCCTTGATATATTGAGACCTTAATCATGTCAGGTATTTCTTTGTCTCTTGTTACAGTCTGTTTTAAAATCTATTTTGTCTGATACAAGCACCACTACTACAGATGTTTTTTCCATTTCCATTTGCATGGAATATCTTTTTGCATTCCTTTATTTTCATTCTGTGTGTGTCTTTAGAGCTGAAGTGAGTCTCTCGTAATCAGTGAATATATGTATATATATTTTTTAATAATTCAGTCACCTTATGTCTTTTGATTAGAGCATTTAGTCCATCTAGATTTAGAGCAATTATTGATAGGTATGTACTTACTGCTGTTTTGTTAAATGCTTTCTCATTGTTTTTGTCATTCCATTCTTCCTTGATCCTTCCTTTTCTTGCTCACTTCACTTGTGCATGATGACTTAATTTAGCATTATGGTTGGATTCCTTGCTTTTTGTTTTTTGTTTTTCTATTACAGGTTTTTGGTTTGTGGTTACCATGGCTTTCATATGACATTCTCCTTACAGAACACTCTACGTTAAGTTGATAATTACTTAAGTTTGAACATATTCTAACATAATTGCATTTTTTATTCTCCCTCCTCCACAGTTTATATATACAATGCCTTCTTTTACAACTTTTTATTTAATGAGTCCTTTAACTGATTATTAGATGTAACTGATTTTACTAATATTATCTTTTAACCTTCATACAAGCTTTTAAGCAATTTATCTACTATACTTGCTCTATATTTACTTTTCCAGTGAAATTTTTTCTTTACATAATTGTTTTGCTTTTAGTTATGACCTTTTCCTTTTAAAGAGTTCCTTTAACAATCCTTATAAGGCCGGTTTAGTAATAGTGAACTTCTTTAACTTGTATTTATCTGAAAAACCTTTATCTCTCCTTCAATTCTGAATGGCAGACTTGCTGGGTAGAGTATTCTCTGTTGTATTTTTTTCCTTTCAGCACTTTGAATGTATTGTACCACTCCTTTCTGGCTTGTAGAGTTTTTGCTGAAAAATCACCTGATACCCTAAGAAGAAGTTTCCCTTGTAGGTAACTTTTTGCTTTTCTCTGGCTTCTTTTAAGATTCTCTGTTTTTGATCTCTGATATTTTAATATATTTGTGTCTTTGTGTGGTCCTCCTTGGTTTCATTTTATCTGGGGTTGTCTGAGCTTCTTGGGCTAGGATGTCTGTTTCCTCCTTTGGGTTAAGGAATTTTTTTAACTAGTATATATTCAGATAAGTTTTCCATTCCTTTTTCTTCTCCTTCTGGGGCTCCTATAATGCAAATATTAGGGTGTTGTTGTGCTAGAGGTCCCTTAACCTGTCCTCATTTCTTTTTTTCTTTATCTTTCTGCTGTTCAGCTGGATGCTTTCCATTACTCTTTCTTCCAAATCACTGATCCATTATTCTTCATCTTCTAATCTGTTGTTGATTCTTACTAATGTATTTTTCATCTCATTTACTATATTCCTCATCTCTGGTTCTTTTTTATATTTTCTATCTCTTTGTTGAAGTCCTTCCTGAGTTCATCCATTGTTCTCTTAAGTCTGTTGAGCATTTACAACGATTATTTTGAACTCTTTATAAGGTAGGTTGTTTAACTATGTTTCATTTATTTATTTTCCAGAAGTTTTGTCTTGTTCTTTTCTTTAGAACATATTCCTCTATCTCCTCATTTTGACTTTCTGTGTTTGTTTCTATAAATTAGGTGAAAGGCCTACTTTTCTCAGTGTTGGAGGAGTGTGACTGGTGATTTTTGGCTGGCTGGAGGCTGAGTAGACATGGGCTGGGGCTGTCCCTGGGAGTAGTCTCGGGGACTCCCAGGTAGGTGTATCCAGGGCCACACTGGTGGGGTGGCAACAGATTCAGAAGTGTGTGTGTAATCTGGTTGAGCATTGCACTAATGTCATCTTTTGGGACAGCTGGCTCTCTGGTCGGTGTGTTTGAGCTTTGTTGGTGGCCCAGAAATTAAGTCTGGAGTTGGTATGTGTGCTGGGCTCTGCTCCCTGCTGCACTTTTAATTCTTGGAGGAAACATGAACCATGGTGCTATCCAACACTTCTGTTCCCACAGAGAGTTGCAGCAGTTCGCTCACTAAAGTGCAGATGCTTTAGTTATGAAAATGGGCTTCCATCACTGATAGCTTTGTTACTATTTAAACCATGTTATTTCCCCCAGGGAAGGCAAATTTGTAAGTCCTTCAGTTACATGCCTACCTACTGTAGGCTGCTTTATTGGGGTTCCTGCCATTACTGTGTCTCCATCTCTTCTGCTATTTTTTTATGTGGTGTTTCTATTCCTTATTGTGTAGAAGGTATTCACTCAATCCTCAGTTTTCCTCAGGAGGAATTGCACTGCATATAGGTATAGATTTTGTATGTTGGTGGGAAGAGGTGGGTTCAGTCTCTTTCAGTGCCACCATCTTGGACCTCTGACCTTCTTCAAACTGTTTTTTGCCTTTTAGTATGCCTTGTTATTTTTTTGTTGAAAGGTGGAAACAATGTACCAGGTTAAATGAACTGCCCTAAATAGGCTGTTAGTAATATAGTAGTAAGATGTGGGGGGAGGAGAAGTGTTCTTCAGTTCTATGATTGTTTTTTGGTGAGCCTGTGCCTCTGAATTGGGAACTTCATGAGTGCTTCTCAGATTTTTAATCTCTTTGTTGGAATGAATGGCTAGAGGGATCTGGAGTTGGGTATTTTCCTTTCCCCAGATAGTTTAGGCTCTCATAAAATCATGGGAAATTGGACTCTTTAATAACTTTCTCCTTAGGGTAGGCCTTGTTTAGAAGAGTGTGCTGTTGTATATTTCAAAATACATTTCTCTCCCCCTGCTGGAAGTAGGAGAGGATTTTTCACGAATATTCTCTGTGAGGACCTGACGGAGCTCCTGGGAGTAAATTCAAAGTGTAGGTCCCCCACTCCCATCACTAGGTCCCCATGGAGTTCTTATTTATCCAACTTGTCCACACTAAGCCTGCTTATAATTCTTTAATTATAGCTTTGGTTTTATCATTTTAAATGTCATGTAAAACCATCTAACAATTATTCATGGGTCATTTGGGGAGACAAACATTTCCTTCCTTTGGGTAGCAGCATCTTAAGTACACAATACATTTAAATTTCATGGTAGTTAGGTTACTTGAGATACATAATCTAACATATATATATTTTTTCTCCATGTTATCCCACTTCAGGGCCTAGCTCCAGTCCTATCTGTTCCCTGAATATTTCCCAAACTACTCCAATGCATATTGATTTCTCTCTTTTCTGAGATCTTAGTGGATAATTTGCTACATTGTTGATATTCTTTCTCCCATTGTGTATTTTTTTCACATACAATAAAAATTAGTAAGTGTTGAATAAAAAGTTATTCTGGTTCTTATAGGGATTAAAATTAATGTAAGAAATTGTTCTTAAGGGACTTATGGTCTCCTTAGAAGGGAGGGATAAAAATCAATGTAAGAAACTTAGATTTAAAGATTTAAAATATTTTCAAGGAAAGGGAAGCAATATAGTAATGAAGGGATGTGATTAACTGCCAAAGGAATGTTCCAGACAAATACTATCTAGATAGATTTGGATGATGGAGGGCAAAGAGACTTTGAGATGGAATAACAAGGGACATCTTTGAAAAAGAGTTGAAATTTGAGCTTGATCTTGAGAAGTGGATAAGACATGGAGAATATGAGGAGGCTACACTGGTTATGAAGTGTGTGCTCCATATGTTCAGACCTCATTGGGTCGTGTCTGCAGTCTTTATCAACAATGAAGAGTGTGTGATTTCTTCTCTTGTAGAGGCAACAGAAAAGTATTCAATAATACAGTTTCCTAGGTATCAATAATTGATTATTTCCTCCAATCCTATCTTATGCCTAACAGCTTGCTAAGCACATTGTGTTCAATGCAAAAGTTATTCTACAGACAAGGCTTATAAGAATCATGATTGCATTTCTAAGTCTTTTTGTTTGTTAAACTTTCTTGAAAAGTTGAAGTCTTAAAATGTGATATAAATGAATTTATTCACTCCCATAAACCTCATACTCTAAAGGGCATTTTCTGTTAATTACCATGACAGAGTTCTTTATGTCTACTGAATATAAGGGAGGTACCTATTTAAAATAAGGCATGATTTTACTTATTTTATAAATACAATAAGTAATTATGTATTTAATTTACATGTATGAAAGTTTATGTTTAAAAAAAGTCAATTACTCACCTTCTCACTTCACTTTCCCATTACAGTTCTTGAAATAACATAGTTAAAGTACTTTTGGGTCCCAAAATAATGTAAACTGGAAACTGTAGTCTCTTTTTCTATCATTTCAGTTATCTTGTCTACTAAAGTACAGAAAAAAATTTTAAAGCATAGTACTTGTCTGAATTAAGAGTTGATTCATTTCTCTTTTCCCTCTTCTGTCTTACCAGTAAAGGGCAAGGACAAGTTGATTTTTCTCTTAAAGCATCTCTTTTGAGATACTTCAAACATTAATGTACTTTCTAACTCCCCTCCTTACTTTCATTAGGCTAAGTCCGAAATCTCATATTTCTATGATTGTTAGAGAAAAAAGGCTGGAATGATTATATGATAGTTTTCCCTGCTGATCAGTGCTTAAATAATATCCCTATGGGCACACCCCCCACCCAGCAACAGACAACGACATTTGTATTTTAGGTATTTTGATAGTTGGGTTAGAAGTAAGAAAAGAAGTAGGCATCCACCATATGGTTGATCTGATCGTTTTCTCTGGAGTTCCTATCATGAAAAAAATAAAGGAGGATGATATGCAGGTCAGGCAGAGAAGCTGGTCCAAACAAATGCACTGAGTTTAGGTGGAAGAGAGAGGTCTTTTCCTTTTACATGCTTTCCTGAAGGTGGGCCATGATATCTCTTGTAGTTCAAGTGATTTCCTTTCTATGGTTATGAAAGGACAAACTGAGCCCTGCAGTTACTAGACAGTTATTTCTCCTCTAACCTTCTCTATGATTTATCAGTTGAATCTCTCCATTCTGTTTCTATCCTTCCATTTACACACACACACACACACACACACACACACACACATACAAACACCCCTGCTCAAAGTCTCCTTCCATTCTAGCCGAAGACTAGAAAAATTGTCTATAAGCTATGAAGTTTGATTGTTGAACAGAAGTATAGATTAGTGTGTAAAAACCTATGTCCCAGGAGTCAAAAGACTTTATTTCAGTTACGTATCTACCACTACTGAAAATCTTGGCAGAGTCACTAAATTTCTCACTTATTAGTTACAGTTAAAAATAACTTGTCTTATATTCTGAGATTATTTTGAAGGTAAATTCAAGAATATGTATATTTGGGTATTTAGAAATGTTAAAAAAACACATAATCAAGGTGTTAATTATTACAGACACATACTCAAATATCTTTACTTAAAACTAAGATGTTACATAATATTTCAAGTCTTTAATCTTCCTATTTTGCATCATGGAAAAGGCTGCTGCCTGAAATACTAAATAAACATACACCATAGCAGAGGCAATAAATGATGGATACTTGCTGGGATGGGAAAATGTGAAGTTTCTCTATGATTCACAAAACCTGTTGTTATTTGTTACTCTACCTTTTAGTTTCATCCATTCAACCAGAAAGCATTAAGCCTTTCCATGTGCACATTTCTGAAAGCCAAATGATAAAGACATCCTACCTGTCATTGAGGGGCTAACCTGCTGACAAAAATCCACATCTACAAAGAAAGAAGAGTTCTAGGCAGGCATGCAGTCTTTCTCAAACTGTGCAGCAGAACACTGGTGTGCCACAAAATAGATTGGGGCTGTAGGGAAAACAGTATTTTCCCTCTATGTTCTCAGAGTTCTGGGCTGGGGCTGACAATTAAATTGACGCAAAACAAATTGACAAGAAGAAAACATACACATTTATTTAAAATAGTTGTTACATGGTATGGTAGCTCTATAAGGAGATGAAACCCTTATAAGGAAAGGAGGAGGCCTATAAGAAGATAACAAGTATTTTAACAAGGTATGTTTGTACAAATTTCTTTCAGGTTCAACTTCCCATCCTTGATTACAAGAGTGTTACTTTCCTCCTGGTACAGAAAGAACATCTATATCCTTTATAAGGAAAGTTTTCTCTTACTTGCAGGAAGGAAAAGAGATGGTCAGAGTGTCCACCTTTAATGCCCTTAGCTCAAAATAATCCTTATGCCAAAGTGGCATGTTTTAGGTTGGCATATTTTGCCACTCTTCAATGCTATCAATATTTGTCTCTTAAAATCAATATTTTGTCACGTGTTTATAAAAAGAAATATAGGCAGGGAGTTTCTACTTCAAGTTTGTGGCTGGACTCCTCATAAAAACCTTTTGATAAAATGAGATAATCTGAATAATTCCATAAGAATAAACACATAAAAGGAAAGGAGATCTTATTAGCATATTTTTGGCAAATATAAAGGAAATATTGAGGCTGTTGCCAAATTATAGAACGTGATAAAGTTGTCACCCAGAAGAGGTGAATCAGCCTACCTGGCAGAATCCAAAGTAGCTGTACATTCAGAATGAGCAGATATCATTGAAAGTGGAGGAGGAAAAAGTATTGAAATGTGGAATGTGAGGAAAGGAATTCAATGTCTGTCTTTAGAACAACTATACCCCTTGTTCTCCATTGCTATACTTTCCTTTCCTGACACTCCTATCACTACAAATGGAAAACAGCCTAGTCATGTACACCAGTCAAAAACCTATTAACTTATTACTCTATGCGGTTTGCCTGTGTACTGAGATTGGAAGACATACAGTGAGTTTCATAGGCTTGCGCTGCATTTGAAACTCTTAAGGGTGGCAACCGTGAGGAACTGAAAAAGAAAAGGATTCAGAAAAAGAAAAGGATTCAGAAAAATAAAATCATGATTGTATCAATGTGGTGGAGATTCTTTGCAATGTTTTCCTATGCCTTTTTGCTCAATTATCATATCTTCACTTTCTGAGAAAGAAACCTGAAATTCAGAAAAAAGTAAGTGGTTTGCTAGAGGTAAAGTGATCGGTAGGCAAAGCACCCTGTGCTGGAACCCATCTGCACTGTGCATCCACTCCCAGCTGTCACTTAACACCTGCATGTCCCTGAGCAAATTTCTTTACCTGGCTAAGCCTCATTCCCTTACCTGTAAAATGGGAATATAATTTCATCACTTACCTGATACAGTTGATGGGAGTTTTAAATAATGAATGTAAAATATTCAGAATCGCTGATACTCTCAAGGGGCTAGTCATATTAGCTGACTTCTATATGGGGTTCTTTATGCCAAACACTGGATCAGAGCTTACTTTAGCATAAAGGATATTTTTTTCTTATAAAACTATATTATAAAGTTTTTTCAGTGTTCCAAAAGTTTTCTCTCCAAAGTTATCATATGTACCATAATATTTTGAATGTTAAACTTTCTCCATGTGTACTCATGTTTGAGTATGCACACATATATCCATGCACACATAGCCAATTTACTTGACTATGAACAATGTGCATATATATATAATCTATGTATATATATTGTTTAGAGTGTGTATGTATATATGTGTAGATTGGTGTCAAGCAAATTGGATGGACTAATCAAACAGGAAAAACTTTATTTAGGGATTCGCAAGTTGGTAGGTATTATCCAAGCCAGTTGATATGTGTCATGCCTGTCAACCTTGGCCACAGTAATATTTTTGAGAGGATAATTGTCCCTGTACATCGTAAGTCATTTATCAGTATGCCTGCAATCTACCTAATAGCTGCCAGTAGCATTTGCCACCCCAGTCATGACAACCAAAACTGTGTCCAGACATTAACAAATGCCCCTGGGGTCCAAACTCTGCCCCATCTCTCACCGTCCCAGTTAAGAAGCATTGTTCAGAGGTAGGTCTTTTGAGACATGCCTAATATCTTTACTAGTGAACATATTTTCACTGAATGTGTATATAAAATTTACCAGTGATTCTGTGTGAGAGGATATCATGTGAGAGAACCAAGATATCAACTAGCCAGTATTCAAATTCAATACAGTGAATTTCTCATGGATAAAGTCTTGCTTTTAAATTCAAATAATAAATTTCATAGGTATAAGTTAAAGTAGATCTGCCTTGAAAAAAAATTGATTTTAGTTGAGCAGATTCAATATAATTCAAATAAGTATTATAAGTGTTTTTAAAACCTAATGAAACCTTAAGTGCCATTATTAGACTATTCAAATCAAGGAAGGTGATAAATCCATTGTAATTTGGTCTTACAAGTACTGCGGTTATTTCTGTACCACATTTTGAGAACAAAGGTTCATGAAAAGGGTATTGAGATTATGAGAAGGTTAGCATCTATATAATTTGAGTAATGACCAAGGACAATGGTAGAAGGAGAGAGAGAATATCAGAAAGGCCATGTGGAAGATACATTCTATTTTGCACAAAATGAATTAGAACTAACAAGTGGAATCTATAGGAATCTAGAAATAAGAAATCACCACAATCCTGCAGTGAGGTAGACTGCCTTGCAAAGGGGCAATCACTCCTGTAGCCATGGCTGGATAACGCTTTCTCTGGGACACTGCAAAAGTATCATCTATATTAGAAGAACTTTTTTGCCCCTTGGTGTTAATCTTTATTGCATAGACAGTACATATGCATCATTAAAAATTTATGTATGGTATATATTAAGAGGTCTAGCTCCCACCCTGTCCCTATCCACTATGTTCCTCAACACCTTCTCCCACCAGTAATCATTATTATTTGTCTGTTTTTTAAAACTTATTTTTATTGAGGTACATACAATGAAATGCACAAATCTTAGCTTGATGAATTTTGACATGTGTATACACTCATGTAACCATTACCAGATCAATACTCTAATTACACCCCCCAACCTATTTCACCCATCTCCCCACCCCCTCCCTATGATAAGCACAAGTCTGTTCTTTGCCTATGAGTTTGTTTGCTTGTTTTTCTCTTCTAAATTCTACATATAAGTGAAATTACACATATTTGTCTTTCTCTTTCGTATTTCTCTTTTTTTAATGGCTGAGTAATATTCTATCATATGTATGCACCATATCTTCTTTATTCATTTATATATTGGTGGATGGCTACGCTCCTTCCATATTTTGGCTATGGCAAATAATGTTGCAATAAATATAGGAATGCATATATCTTTTCAAATTAGTGATTTTTCTTCCATTGGCCAAATTCCCAAAACTGGAATTACTGGATGATATGATTATTTCTATTATCAGTATTTTTTTCTTTTATTTTTATTATCATTAATTTACAATTACATGTGCAATATTACGATTATTAAACTACCCCTTCATCAGGTCCCCCCCACCAACCCCATTACAGTCACTGTCCATCAGCGTAGTGAGATGCTATAGAATCACTACTTGTGTTCTCTGAGTTGTACTGCCCTCCCTGTGCCCCCCCAACATTACATCTGCTAATCGTAATGCCCCTTTTTCCCTCTTATCCCTCCCTTCCCGCCCATTTCCCCAGTCCCTTTCCCTTTGGTAACTATTAGTCCGTTCTTGGGTTCTGTGAGTCTGCTGCTGTTTTGTTCCTCAGTTTTTTTCTCAGTTCTTATACTCCACATATGAGTGAAATCATTTGATACTTGTCTTTTTCAGCTTGGCTTATTTCACTGAGCATATTACCCTCTAGCTCCATCCATGTTGTTGCAAATGGTAGGATTTGTTTTCTTCTTATGGCTGAATAATATTCCATTGTGTATATGTACCACATCTTCTTTATCCATTCATCTACTGATGACACTTAGGTTGCTTCCATTTCTTGGCTATTGTAAATAGTGCTGCAATAAACATAGGGGTGCATCTGTCCTTTTCAAATTGGGCTGCTGCATTCTTAGGGTAAATTCCTAGGAGTGGAATTCCTGGGTCAAATGGTATTTCTATTTTGAGTTTTTTGAGGAACCTCCATACTGCTTTCCACAATGGCTGAAATAACTTGCAGTCCCACCAGCAGTGAAGGAGGGTTCCCTTTTCTCCACATCCTCGCCAACATTTGTTGTTGTTTGTGTTTTGGATGTTGGCCATCCTCACTGGTGTGAGGTGATATCTCATTGTGGTTTTAATCTGCATTTCTCTGATGATTAGCGATGTGGAGCATCTTTTCATGTGCCTGTTGGCCATCTGAACTTCTTCTTTGGAGAAGTGTCTATTCATGTCCTCTGCCCATTTCTTAATTGGATTATTTGCTTTCTGTTTGTTAAGGTGCATGAGTTCTTTATATATTTTGGATGTCAACCCTTTATCAGATACGTTTTTTATGAATATATTCTCCCATACTGTAGATGTCTTTTTGTTCTACTGATGGTGTCCTTTGCTGTACAGAAGCTTTTCAGCTTGATATAGTCCCACTTGTTCATTTTTGCTTTTGTTTCCTTTGCCTGGGGAGATATGTTCATGAAGAAGTCGCTCATGTTTATGTCCAAGAGATTTTTGCCTATATTTTTTTCTAAGAGTTTTATGGTTTCATGACTTACATTCAGGTCTTTGATCCACCTTGAGTTTACCTTTGTGTATGGGGCTAGACAGTAGTCCAGCTTCATTCTCTTACATGTAGCTGTCCAGTTTTTCCAACACCAGCTGCTGAAGAGGCTGTGATCTCCCCATTGTATATCCAAGGCACTTTTATCAAATATTAATTGACTGTATATGTTTGGGTTAATGTTTGGATTTTCTATTCTGTTCCACTGGTCTGTGGGTCTGTTTTTGTGCCAATACCAAATTGTCTTGATTACTGTGGCTTGGTAGTAGAGCTTGAAGTCAGGGAGTGTAATTCCCCCTGTTTTATTCCTCCTTCTCAGGATTGATTTGGCTATTCGGGTCTTTTGTGGTTCCATATGAATTTTAGAATTATTTGTTCCAGTTCATTGAAGAAAGCTGTTGGTACTTTGATAGGGATTGCATTGAATCTGTAGATTGCTTTAGGTAGTATAGCCATTTTGACAATATTTATTCTTCCTAGCCAAGAGCATGGGATGCATTTCCATTTGTAAGTGTCCTCTTTAATTTCTCTTAGGAGTGTCTTGTAGTTTTCAGAGTACAGGTCTTTCACTTCCTTCATTAGGTTTATTCCTAGGTATTTTATTCTTTTTGATGCAATTGTGAATGGAGTTGTTTTTCTGATTTCTCTTTCTGTTAGTTCATCATTAGTGTATAGGAAAGCAACAGATTTCTGTGTGTTAATTTTGTATCCTGCAACTTTGCTGAATTCAGATATTAGTTCTAGTAGTTTTGGAATGGAATCTTTAGGGTTTTTTATGTACAGTATTACGTCATCTGCAAATAGTGACAATGTGACTTCTTTACCAATCTGGATGCCTTGTATGTCTTTGTTTTGTCTGATTGCTGTGGCTAGGACCTCCAGTACTATGTTGAATAACAGTGGAGAGAGTGGGCATCCTTGTCTTGTTCCCGATCTTAGATGAAAAGATTTCAGCGTCTTGCCGTTAAGTATGATGTTAGCTGTCGGTTTGCCATATATAGCCTTTATGATGTTGAGGTACTTGCCCTCTATACCCATTTTGTTGAGAGTTTTAATCAGGAATGGATGCTGAATTTTGTCAAATGCTTTTTCAGCATCTATGGAGATGATCATGTGGTTTTTGCCAATTCTTCTTTTTGTTGATGTGGTGGATATTGATGATTTAATATTGAATTATCCATCCCTGAGATGAATCCCACTTGATCATGGTGTATGATCCTCTTGATGTATTTTTAATTCAGTTTGCTAATATTTTGTGGAGTATTTTTGCATCTACTTTCATCAGGGATATTGGTCTATAATTTTCTTTTTTGGTGAGGTCTTTGTCAGGTTTTGGTATTAGAGGATGCTGGCTTCATAGAATGAGTTTGGAAGTATTCCCTCCTCTTCTATTTTTTGGAAAACTTTTAAGGAGAATGGGTGTTATTTCTTCTCTATATGTCTGGTAGAATTCAGAGGTGAATCCACTAGCCCAGGGTTTGCAGTTTTTTGATTACCAATTCGATTTCGCTCACTGGTGATTGGTCTGTTTAGTTTTTCTGTTTCTTGCTTGGTCAGTCTTGAAAGTTGTATTTTCTACAGTTAACCACATTTTTCAGTGTTTCCAGCTTGTTACTATAGATTCTCATAATATTCTCTTATGATTCTTTGTATTTCTGTGGGGTCCGGTCAGGATTTTTCCTTTCTCATTTCTGATTGTGTTTATGTGTGTAGATTCTCTTTTCTCTTAATGAGTCTGGCTAGGGGTTTATCTATTTTGTTTATTTTTCAAAGAACCAGCTCTTTGGTTTTATTGATTTTTCTATTGTTTTATTCTTCACTTATTTATTTCTTCTCTAATCTTTTATTATGTCCCTCCTTCTGGTGACTTTGGGCCTCATTTGTTCTTCTTTTTCCAATTTCAGTAATTGTGTCTTTAGGCTATTCATTTGGGAATGTTCTTCCTTCTTTAAATAGGCCTGGATTGCAATATGCTTTCCTCTTAGAACTGCCTTTGCTGCGTCCCACAGAAGTTGTGACTTTGTGTTGTTGTTGTCATTAGTCTCCATATATTCTTTGATTTCTGTTTTGATTTGGTCATTAACCCGTTGATTAATTAGGAGAGTGTTGTTAAGTCTCCATGTATTTGTGAGCCTTTTTGATTTCTTTCTAAAATTTATTTCTAGTTTTATGCCTTGGTGATCTGAGAAGATGGTTGGTAGGATTTCAATATTTTTGAAATTACTGAGGTTCTTTTTGTGGCCTCGTATGTGGTCTATTCTGGAAAATGTTCCATGTGCACTTGAGAAGAATGTGTAACCTGTTGCTTTTGGGTGTAGAGTTCTGTAGATGTCTGTTAGGTCCATCTGTTCTAGTGTGTTATTCAGTGCCTCTGTGTCTTTACTTATTTTCTGTCTGGTTGGATCTGTCCTCTGAGGAGTGGTGTGTTGAAGTCTCTAAGATGAATGCATGGCTGTCTATTTCACCTTCACTTGTATTTGTCTCACATATGCTGGCGCTCCTGTGTTGGGTGCATATATATTTATAATGGTTATATCTTCTTGTTGGACTGACCCCTTTATCATTATGTAATGTCCTTCTTTATCTCTGCTACTTTCTTCATTTTGAAGTCTATTTTGTCTGATACAAGTACTGCAACACCTGCTTTTTTCTCCTTGTTGTTTGCATGTCATCTTTTCCATCCCTTCACCTTTAGTCTGTGTATATCTTTTGGTTTGAGGTGAGTCTCTTGTAAGCAGCATATAGATGGGTCTTGCTTTTTTATCCATTCTATTACTCTGTGTCTTTTGATTGGTGCATTCAGACCATTTACATTTAGGGTGATTATCAATAGATATGTGCTTACTGTGATTGCTGCCTTTAGATTCGTGGTTACCAAAGGTTCAAAGGTAGCTTCTTTACTATCTAACCGTCTAACTTAACTTTCTTGTTACGTTATTGTAAACACAGTCTGATGATTCTTTATTTCTCTCCGTTCTTATTCTTCCTTCTCCAATCTTTATATACTAGGTGTTTTATTCGTTGCCTTCAGTTAGTATTTGGATGGTCTGCTTTTTTTGCTCTGATTTTATTTTCTCTGGTATCATCTTTTTAGCCGTAGGAGTACTTCCATTTAGAGCAGTCCCTTTAAGATATCCTGTAGAGGTGGTTTATGGGAGGCAGATTCCCTCAGCTTTTGCTTGTCTGGGAATTGTTTAATCCCTCCCTCAAATTTAAATGATCGTGCTGGATACAATATTCTTGGTTCAAGGCCTTTTTGTTTCATTACGTTAAATATATCATGGCATTCTGTTCTCGCCTGTAAAGTTTCTGTTGAGAAGTCTGATATTAGTCTGATGGGTTTTCCTTTGTAGGTGATCGTTTTTCTCTCTCTAGCTGCCTTTAATACTCTGTCCTTATCTTTGATCCTTGCCATCTTAATTATTATGTGTCTTGGTGTTGTCTTCCTTGGGTCCCTTGTGTTGGGAGATCTGTGGGCTTCCGTGGACTGAGAAGCTCTTTCCTTCCCCAGCTTAGGGAAGTTTTCAGCAATTATTTCTTCACAGACATTTTCTATCCCTTTTTCTCTCTTCTTCTTCTTCTGGTACTCCTATAATGTGACTATTGTTCCGTTTGGATTGGTCACACAGTTCTCTTAATATTCTTTCATTCCTAGAGATCATTTTATCTCTCTCTGCCTCAGATTTTCTGTATTCCTGTTCTCTGATTTTTATTCCATTAACAGTCTCTTGCATCTTGTCCAGTCTGCTGCTAAACCTGTCAATCACTTGTCTCATTTCTGCATTGTCTTTCCTGACTTCCCTCACTTCCTCCCTTAACTCTTGCATATTTCTCTGTAGATCCATCAGTATGGTTATGACTTTTATTCTGAATTCTCTTTCAGGAAGATTGTGCATGTCCATCCCATCAGAGTCCCTCTCTGGGGTTGTCTGGCTAAGCTTTGTACCATATTCCTCTGTCTTTTCATGGCAATAGAAGTGGTTGCTGGTAGGTGCCACGTGTGTCAGCTGGGCTCTGTAAGACTTTTAAAAAGAAAAATAAAGGGGAAAAAAAAAGAAAAAAAGAGAGAGACATGAAAAGAAAAAAGAAAGGAAGAAAAAAAAGAAAAACGCCCACTGGGAGTAGATTCTGTGAGGATGCTGTAGGTGGCTCTGTTGCTCCACTGTTCCATTCCACTGGACACTTGTGGTGCCTACCGAGGGGGGAATGAATGGGAGGCTGCTGATCTCTGTGGGAAGCCTTGGCAGAGCTCCTTTGCTTGGCCGAAATTCCCCAGGACTCCCAGCCTGTTGGGCTGAGTGCACTGGGACAGTTTTGTTCCACTGTTAGGCCCTTGTCTCTTTAAGACTTTTAAAGAAGCGTGAACTTTTCTTTTGTCTCGGGGAGCTGGCTGAGAGGACCCGGCGGCACCGTCCCTCTCAGATCCTGCCCCTCTGTCTCTCCAATCTCCGGTACACCGTGCGATGTGTGTCAGCGCTCCCAGCGCAGATCACCAGGGCTGGTTATTTGGCGGGCCCATGCCTCCACTTCCTCTCCACTCCAAATCCTTTCCTCCCGCCAGTGCACTGGGGTGGGGGAGCGCTCGGATCCTGCCGGGTCACGGCTCCATATCTTACCCACTTCGTGAAGTGCCGAGTCCTCTCAGGTGCAGCTCTAGCCTGGCTGTTGTACTGTATCTTCTGGTTTCTGTTTTAGGAATAGTTGTATTGTATTTTCATAAATATATATGGTTTTGGGAGATTTCTGCCACCCTGCTTACACCATCATCTTCCCAGAATGCCTTAGGCGTTTTTAAAGGCCTCTTTGCGACATATTTCAGAGTTTGTTTACATGTCATTTTGATTCCCACAAGAAGCTTCTTAAGGCCTTACTCTTTTGTAAGTAAGGCATCATACCTGACCCACTGCAAGTAAACAGAACTGGTTAGCCTAGTGAAGAAAGGGAGAATGAGTGATACGTGAGAGGGTGGGTGGTTAGATGGGAAGCCCAAAAGCTTAAGTTCAAGTACTAAATAGAGCATTTATTTTTGTAGTAGTTTGTTGTCTGTGCTCACTACACCTTTATACTTATCCTACTATCTTATTTATTTGTCAAATATTTACAGAATTCCAGTGTGCTCAGTAACATGCTGGGGGATACAAAGAAAAATCAGAGACAGAGAGAAATAGAGAAAGAGATTGATCAGGGACTTAAAGTTTCCCGGGGAAGGCAAAACATGGGATACAGTAGAATAGATTATAAATTCAAATGGTGATATTCTTAAGAAATCGCTGCTAGTTCTCAGGGCATCTCACTTGAAGTCAGACTCCTTGCTCCAACTCATGATTCTCCATGATTTCTCCCTAGAACTCCTCTTCCTGTCCTGAGGCATATGGAGAAACCAAAGGAGGGATACAAAGCAAAGTTTTAAAAAAAAGGGAAAAGAGTAAACGAAAGAAATATCACTATACCATTTACTTTCTGGGCTGTCAATCACCTGCTGTCCCTAAGGCTTAGGATATGTGCAAATTTATTGTCAAAAGACAGTCATTATTACAACACAAAATTAAGGGTATGGTGAAGAAAGAGCAAGTGTGGACTGGAATACCTCTCAAAGGCTGATCAGCCCAGACTTTTATATGCACATGTTAATGTTTCTTGGAGGAAACATTTTGGAGTTTCTTAGAGGAAGTCATCAATGCTACATGGGAAAAAATTAACACGAGGATAGGAGATTCCTTTATTAGTTCTTTATCTATGCTAAGAGTCTAGGGAGCACATGTGAGCATGTTCCAGATTTTAGTGACAAGGACTTTACTAGTTAATATGAATAACAGGTGCAAGATACAGTTAAGGTAAGTCAGCCACTATAAATAACTCCTCAAAGTTGAGATGTTGGAAGATCCAAAAGAGGAAAAACAGAAATAGAAATAGAGGGGAAAGAAACCCCGCTCCCAGGTTAAACATCTGATTGACAGGGGTTTCATTGGAATTATGTGAGTCAGCTGAGTGAGTCATCCATTCAGAGAGCTTCTGAAAGTCTTACCAATAAATGTCCTAATTTGAACATTTAATTGTTTAGTCTTACAACTTTGCCATGAGATGATTGCCTGTAGAAGCATAAAGATTGTCAGTGAAGGACAAAAATGGGCTTTAATCCTCAGATTCCTAGTGCATTCTCAAATGAGAAAGGGTGGCCTCTTTTTTCACTAATTAGTGAAGCCTGCTGAGTAAAGGCAGAGACAAAGATTCTAAAGTCCCAAGGTGCATAGAGCAGAATAGGCAGCTGGGGGGAGATGGAGATTATTTCTATGACACTGCCTATGAAGAAGAGGGGTCTAGATGTTGAAAACAGTCGTGATACACACAAAAAGTTGCTCAGCATCACTAATCATTAGAGAAATGCAAATCAAACCCACAATGAGATACCAGCTCACACCCATTAGGATGGCTACCATTAAAAAAATCAGAGAATCACAAGTGTTGGTGAGAGTGTAGAGGAATGGGAATCCTTGTACACTTGGTGACAGCGTAAAAGAGTACAGCCACTGTGGAGAGCAATGTGGCAGTCCCTCCGAAGATTACAGATAGAAGTACCATACGATCCAGAATTCAACTTCTTCCCACTGGCAGAAGAATGGATAAAAAACTGGTATATGCATACAGTGGAATATTATTCAGCCTTAGAAAGGAAGGAACTCTGACACATGGATAAACCTTGAAGTCATTACATTAAGTGAAATAAGCGGGTTACAAAAAGAAATATTGTTGTGATTCAACTTATATGAGTCACTTAGAGTTGTCAAATTCGCAAAGACCAAATGGAATGGTCATTTCTAGGAGCTGGGGAGAAGGGGGGAATGGGAATAGAGCTGCAGTTTTGCAAGACTAAAGAGTTCTGGAGATGAGTTGCACAACAATGTGACTGTGTTTAATAATACTATTAAACTAAAAAATGGGCAGAGGATCTGAATAGACATTTCTCCAAAGAAGAAATTCTGATGGCCAACAGGCACATGAAAAGATGCTCCACATCACTAATCATCAGAGAAATGCAGATTAAAACCACAATGAGATGTCACCTCACACCAGTGAGAATGGCCAACATCCAAAAGACAAACAACAACAAATGTTGGCGAGGATGTGGAGAAAGGGGAACTCTCCTACACTGCTGGTGGGAATGTAAACTAGTTCAACCATTGTGGAAAGCAGTATGGAGGTTCCTCAAAAAACTCAAAATAGAAATACCATTTGACCCAGGAATTCCACTCCTAGGAATTAATCCTAAGAATGCAGCAGCGCAGTTTGAAAAAGAAAGATGCACCCCTATGTTTATTGCAGCACTATTTACAATAGCCAAGAAATGGAAGCAACGTAAGTGTCCATCAGTAGATGAATGGATAAAGAAGAGGTGGTACATATACACAATGGAATATTATCCAGCCATAAGAAGAAAACAAATCCTACCATTTGCAGCAACATGGGTGGAGCTAGAGGGTATTATGCTCAGTGAAATAAGCCAGGCAGAAAAATACAAGTATCAAATGATATCACTCATCTGTGGAGTATAAGAACAAAGAAAAACTGAAAGAACAAAACAGCAGCAGACTCACAGAACCCAAGAATGGACTAACAGTTACCAAAGGGAAAGGGACTGGGGAGGATGGGTGGGAAGGTAGGGATAAGGGGAAAAAGGACTATTACGATTAACACACATAATGTAGCAGGGGTGGGGGTGGGGCGGGTGACATGGGAAAGGCAATATAACACAGAGAAGACAAGTAGTGATTCTGTAGCATCTCACTACGCTGATCGACAGTGACTGTAATGGGGTATATGGGGGGGACTTGATAATGGGGGGAATCTAGTAGCCACAATGTTGCTCATGTATTTGTATATTAATATCAAAAGAAAAAAATTTCTAATAGTTAAAAATAAATAAATAAATACTATTAAACTGTACAGTTAAGATGGTTAAGATGGCAGATTTTGTGTTGTGTCTATTTTACTATAATTTTTTAAAAATTTAATGATCGTGTATCCATTCATTTGTCAAATATCTGTGCCCCAGCTAAGCAGCACGCACTGCTCTGGTGTTGGGGAGCAGAGTCAGTAACTCCACGCACGAACCGCTTACCCTCATCGAGTTGACAGTCTAGCGAAGGAAGGGAAACAAGATAAATAAAACACAGTATCTCAGATGGAGAAAAAGTGCTTTGGAGAAAAATTAAGCAGAAATGAGGGGATAGAAAGTGTCTGAGTTGCTGGAATCTGGAGTAGATTAGGAAGACCTCCCCTCAAAGGCAACATCTGAGCAGAGGCCTGATGGTGAAGGCGTGAGCCGTGGAGAAAACAGGAGGAAGCGTGGTCCACAGGGAGGGAACAGCCGCTGCGGAGGTGGGCGCCTGCCGTGGTGCTGAAGGAGCAGCCGGGAGACCACAGGGCCGAACCGAGTGAGGCTGGAAGTGAGCGGGGCCGTGGGGGAATGAGGACGCCCCCGGAGTAGGCCTGTACCGCCGAAGGGAGGTGTCGGTGGTGACCCTGGAGAGGGCAAGAAAGGGTCATTTCAAAGCCAAGCGAATAGGGTTTGTTGACAGGTCAAGCGGAAGGGGGTGCGGAAAAGGGAGGAGTCCAGAGTGATTCTGACCCAGTGGTTCTCCACCCGGGGTGAACTTGCCCCCCACCAGCCCCACCCAGGGACACACATGAGGTCTGGAGCCAGTTTGGGTTGTCACAGCTGGGGAAGGGTGTGGCTTGCTGTGGGCATCTCGTGGGTAGAGGTTAGGGGTGTTGCTGAAGGTACCCCAAGGCTCAGGGCAGTCCCCACAACAAGGAATTATCTGGTCTAAAATGTGAATAGTGCCAAAGTTGAAAAATCCTTCTCTAAGGTGTTTGGCCTAAATATGTAGGATAATCAACAAAGGGAGCTGGACCACAGTGATTAATGTGAGGTCAGGCTCAAGACTCCCACTGTGGGAAAAGAATAATCATGGTAATAGCCAACTGTTATTAATATGCACATGACCTCAGGGACTGTCAGCGCCAGTGGGATGTTTCCACCTCACCCTCGTGGCACTGCTGTGAAGGATGTTTTGACAGCCCCCAGGATGGAGATGTGAACATGGATGGTTTCACCACTTGTAGTACACAGAGGAACTTTTTTAAACCAAGATTTCTTGGACTGTGAAGCTCCAGGCCTTAACAGTGTACCACACAGGCTTCCTAAATTCACCATGTTCCCAAGAGAAGCAGAACAACAGAGACAGTGCCAGCAGAAGATGCATGTTCATATATGTCTATATACATGTCTCTGCATGTGTGTCTTTTTAATATATATTTTATATCTTTATACATAATATATATTTATATCTACATATATGCATGTACATGCATACATACATGTACATGTATGTTTTGGGGGGGTAACATATTTTTCAAAGTCTAGCAATGTGGAAAAAATTGGCTTTTCTACTTAGGGAGCTGGTGGTGGAGAGATTTCAGACCTCCTTTCAGTGTTTGCATTTTTCTGGCCTCCTGGCTACCTCCTGACTCACGAAAGCCACAGTGTAATTTTTAGAGTTGCAAGAGAAATGATTAAGAACAAACAGAAGTTGATTTTCCAGGAACTCAGACAGATGGACTCATGTGGGGGGGCGGGGGGTCATCCAGTGACTTCGGGGTGGCTGCTGGGAATGGATTGGGAGAGAAGGGAAGGCCACAAGACTGGGTGTTAGACAGACAGACAGGCTGGACGATGGACGACCATGCCTAATGTGCAACCAGCCTCCAGGCTGGAAAACAAAGGCGAAGGGACCCCTTCCATACACAGTGACAAACAGCAGCGTTTCTGTCCCTTTGAATGTCCACTTCTTCCCAGGACTTTTGAACCATGGTTAGAAAGAAATGAAAGGGAATAGCAGGCCAGAAAGGGACTTTGTGCACTCCCCTTTTCTGCCTGTTCACCATCTGTTTTCAGACTGTCTCTTAATTATTTCACTCCAGTTTTGTTTTTCCATACATGTTTTGAATTATAGGAAATAATCTGGCAGACAGGGCTGGCTTTGAGATGAGTTATATTCTCGGGATCATCCTAGATCAGTGATGGATTTGCTTTTTTGTCCGACCCCCCCCCCCCTCCAGTACTTGGAATATAGGAGTGTCTGAATAAATCAGGTACTAAATATAATAAGCCCACCTAAACTCCATGTACTTTAAACTTAGCTCAAATCTCCCCTTCTCCATGATGCCTCTGAGGACCTCTCCATCCACACGGGTCTCTCTCCTCCTGAGTCCCATCATACCCTACTGCTGCTCACTCATTCAGAAAAACAAAAATTACTGGGCACTAACCGTGTGCCTGTTACTGTTGGTGTTGCTAAGGAGGCAGCAGTGACATAACAGAGCCAAGTCCCTGGTCCCCAGAGCTGTTGATCTGGTCTGTCATTGGTATTGATTAAACATGCCCTCAAATGCTGGTTAAATTTTTGTGTGTATCATTTGTCTCTGCAAGTAAATTGCAAGCATTTTTAAAGGAGACATAAATATATTTTTTAAAAATGTTTTTTTGGTATGCTGTGCTTTGAATGCTGCATCTTCAGAGCCGTAGATGCTCATTGAATGTTTGATTCAGAATTCAGGAGCAGAAGCAGCTCAAATCCTGCCAGTATTAAACTCAAAGGAAATCCGTGGTGGTGGTGATTTCTATTGTGGTTAGCAACTCACGGGCAGACTCACGAAATACACAGCATCTTCTCCAGCTTCAGAAAACACCATGCCTAGAGGAGAAAAAGTACAAGATGAGACCAATATCGCTAGTTAATGGAAAACCTAAATCTTTTGCTTATTTTTCATGTTTTTCATCTCTTGTAAGCTCTGTAAGCTGATTCTATATCTGAAGAGTGGAAATTTACCAAGTTGGTTGTGATATTTACTCAAGTCAAATGAAGCGATGGATGACAGTACAAGGGCCTGTGATTATCATGGGCAGGTACAGGTGGCTTTGAGCAACGTGAAGCCAATGTTCCCATGGTGACTTAGGTAGCTCCTTGCATGGAGAACTGTTGGTCTAAAAGTTACTGTTTTAGGGGGGGAAAAAATCAATTGGAAAGCCCAAATTTCAGTTGGACCTAGCTGGAAGTTATCTATGAGAGGTCGTTTGGGAGAAGGTTTCTACAGGGGAGCCACCACTGTCACCCAAAATAAATTCCCCATCTGCTTGCTGATGTGTAGACAGGGCATTTTTTTTTACCCTAATTAAACAAAGCTTAAAAATGCAACTATGAAAAGCCATACATTTACTCCAAAGGAAAAATAAATTTCATTACCAAAATCTTTAAAGCCTTCCTCATACCTGAGCCTAGGCCATCCTAGATAAATCCATGTTATATAATGTAGTCCCATTTATATAAAAAAGAAAATACCTTAAACAAATGCCAAATTTATCTCTTGTATCAGAGGTTTCTACTGTTGTTATTTGATACATATTTTGTGCCAAAAAAAATACAATAAATATGTATCAAATAATGGAAATTGTAAGGTTATCTTTTTAGTCCTAAATAGTGTATTTAGTGTAAAGTGTTGGCAGGTGACCATATAAAAGGACATGTATAATTTTCCCTTTTATTAGTTGCCTTCAGCAGTTTTGCTTCAAGTATTATCAGTGATCACCTCTCTTTTCCCACTTACTGGCCCTCTCAGAACATATTCAAATTTATTTTAGGTGCGAAATTTTTCTTGAATGCTGACCTAGTACCACAGAGGAACCCCAAAATAAAATGAGGACCAGAAGTTTCCGAGAGAGACTAATACAATACTGGAATCCCAAACAGCCATAAAAACTAAATTATTGGGATTGTCATTATAAAAATAATTGTATTCACAGCTAATCTGAAATTACAAGCAAGTTACCTACCCTCTGTGTTTGTGTATTGATATGCTGAACCATGTTCAGATCAAATTATTTTGAATAGGTACATATGTAAGATTTTTTTCAGAAGTTGTCTCCTTGTTCCCGTTCCTGCAACAGTTTGCCCATAGTTTGCCTGGTGCACTTAACATATTGTACTCTGGTTATTTGTTAAATGAATGTGTTAAATTCTTTATTCAGTCTCCTCAACCACACAGTGAACTCTGCCAGGCCAGAGCCTGTCTTTCTCCTTTGAGCTTATTTTTTGCATGCATGGTATCTAGCACCACACCTGGTACAAGAAGGATTCATTGCATTTTTATCCAAAACATTCTTCAGATGTCCTGAGTTCATACCTACCAGTAAGAGTACAAACCATAATTCAGTTCTTTCTCACTACAAGGACAGATTGAGAATGCAAAGATCATTTTCCCAGTTCTTAAATCAGGATTAGGTTTTTGAATAAGAGCTGGTTGATTTATGTGTGTTGCATAGAATTATTGTAAGTGAAAATAGAATTTTCTCCTGACATTATCTTCATATATTCAAAATGGAATGTCTGTCCTGCTACATACATTTTATGTTTTCCTTGTAGGTTTTTTTTCTCATCTCTTTCTTAGGATCTCATATATATAATAATAGAAACCTTGTCTTATTCTCCTTTGTGGGGCTGCTTAAGCTTCACTGCCCTTAGGAGTACATTTATATTCAGAGACTCTAATCGTAAATAATTTCAACAGGAAGGCACTCTCTAATCCTATTTTATATCTAAAATGCATGCTCAACACTGTCTTCTACCATCTCTTGAGAATCCAATTTCCTAAGGTTATATTTCTGAGACTGAGTAGAAATTTTCAAAACACGGAGTTCAAAGTTAAGTATCAAATTCAAACAAAGCCCAGGCAATCTAACCTGAGACTGATTTGTATGGCCATAAACAGCAAAATCTTCCTGTGGCTGTTGGTACAATAACTATGATTATGGCTTAGAGTCAAGTCTTTCTCCTCTGGCCCTAAGCATTTGGGAGCTACTTTCCCTAAAACAGAATTTTTAGAGACTATAACATTCACAATAAAAGCAACCAAGCACATGATAGCAGATGTAAGTACTGTCCATGTAAGTACTATGTATCAAAACAATGGGACACAATTTGAGGATAAATTCAATAGGAATCAAAATTCTGTTACTGAGACACCGCAAACTAGCATCTAGGTGGAATCCTACTGAGTGTAGCTGATGGAGGAGACTTGTCGCTAGCTGCTAACTTTCACGACCAAGATGCCAAGGTTAAATAAGCTTCTCTAAACCATTTTTGTCCGTGAAACACGGAGATGAAGAAATAATTGTGTTTTTTTGATAAATGTAATGAAAGTAAAAAAAAAAAAGGTAAATAAGTTGGGCAGGTAAAACACCCTTAAGCTGCTGGTTTACTGAAATTTCTAGCCAGGAGTGAATGGTAAAATTACTAACTGACCAATACACTTTGCAATTCCTTACAAGCACTCTCACTACCTATTTGATTTTTAAAGTACTTCTGGGGAAACAGGATGTTTTCTCTTACGTTCTTAGGAAGCATATCTGCATGACTGCCTAGCATAACTGAAAGATCTACAGGCCTTTTATCTTACTCACTCCTGGCGGTTATTAATCATTTGTCCCATATATCTGTTTTTTATTGAAAATTCTTAACCTGTCATGGTAATGGGTTAGTGACGATGCTTATTTATGGGTCAAATGGAAAGTTAGAGTTAGGACTGTTTGCCCTTTGGAGTAATCATTACAGATAAATACAGGAATGATATGCCCCAAGAAGCCAGCTTTCATTCCTGAAAGTACCAGGATGAGGTGTAGACCCCCAAAAATATGAATCCACCAATATCAACTTATTCCAGTCCAACCGCCCCTTAGCTCACCTTTAAACTATACATAAAATGGAAAGAAGGAAATAAAAACCTAGACAAAATAAATATTTAATAAGGAAGTTGAGGAACATAAAATAAATGAAAAAAACACTTATTTTTTAGATGAGGTTGCTATACTTTAACTTCCAAATACGCAAATTCCATTTCTTCAGGAGTTTGAATCACCTATATCATTAGAGGTGGAAGAAAAGACGCCATTGCATTGAGTCCCATTGTAGACATAAAGGGCTCATTAGCTGTCTCCCTTTGAAAGGGTCTTGACTTTTAACTATGCACAGCCCACAGTCCTGACGGGCCTCCACTCAAAATGCCTGCGTGTCAAGGACTCTGCTGCCCTCTACTGTCATTAAAAGCAGAGGACAGAGAGAAAAACAGGTTCAGCACCTCTGTACGGGAGAGGATGGGAGTCCCTCCTCACTGGACGGCCAGACAGACCAGCATCCCCTCCAAGGGAAAAGACCCTCGTAAAGATCTTTAAGCTAGAAGCCAGTCCTTGAGTCTAGCTGGAACACATCATTCATATATGGATGGAGCTAAGGCATCTTTAAAACATCAAGGCCAATAAATGCAGCAGTACTAGGTGGACGAACTTTTTTGGTTTGACATTATCTAACAAGTTGATTATGAAAAAAACTACAAAACCCCATTCCACCATCCATCTAGAACCGAAATATCATGACTGGGAAAGGTAGCTGAGGTCAGATTTTCTAGGGTGCTGCCATCCAGCAGACCCCGAATGTGAGTCAGGTACGCAATTGTGACTTTTCCAGTAGCCACTTTTTTGGTGATCATGTGAAGATTTCAGTAGAATTCAGTGAAGAACGAATTAGCGGCTCAAAGGGACTTGCAAATGAAACTTGAGTCAGCAAGCTGGGTTTCTTTTGGGTTTTGTTTTACTTTGGGTAAAAAGGTTGGTTGGGGGGGGATTTAGTCAAGCACAGTTATGGAATGTCTAGACGGGAATACGTTTGTACACAGAGTTCAGTAGGGTCGCTTATGGACTGTTGAGGGGAGAGGGCAGGGAAATGTGAATGAGCAGGAGACCTACTGCATATACACGCACACTCCCCAGCCCCAGCTTCAGCCCACCCACTGCTATCCGAGGATGCGCGGGGCTGGGCCCTGTGACTAGGAGCCTAACAGCTGGAGCCTGACTCTTGGTTCTGCTGCTTAAGAGCCAGTGACCTGGAACGGGTTACTCAAGTTTGTGTGCCTCGGTTTTCTCAGTTGCAGTGCAAGGCTTGCGTGAGTTAATATCAAGTGCTTAGAACAGTGCTTTGTGTATAATAAATGTTTGGTAATGACGGCTATCCATGTGGGATCTCTCTTGGTTATCAGTGTAAAATCCTCTCAGCCCTGCCTCTTAACCCAGCAACTACTTGGTGACAGCTGCGTGCAGGCTCCGACAGACTTCAGCAGGCACGGAGGCACAGCCCGCACTGGGTCCAGAGCCCTGTAGCTTGTCAGAAGCCACACTGGCGGATACTCTGGGGAACCTGCTTGGCACTCACAGTTTCTCATCCCAGAGATGCAAACGAGTTAATAACCCATTGGACCATCTTTGACCTGGGACAAGGGGAGCTAAAAGATAAAGGTTTCCCTTTGTGCCCTAAGCTAGGCAGTTCTGAAATGTGTTCTATGACTTTTTCAAAATGAAGCCCCGCTTGCCTTTAGAGGAGACCCGTCCCTTGTCCTGCCTTCCTGTCCCCCTCCTGTCCTCGGTCCACCTTCCTGGGACCACCTTCCCCAATAAACCACACGCACTAGAGACTTTGTCTCAGGCTCTGCGGTTAGAGCAAGGATACTATTATTTTTCACTTTCACTGTTACTTTTATTTTTTAATTTTTTAACAGGCAAAGACGCTGTTATTTTTAATTGTACTGGTGTTGACTTTGAGAAATGCTTATCCAGTTATTCATACGATATGTCCATTTGTAGGGAGGCCTTTCCTTTGTACTTCTCACCCTGACCTTCTCTTCTCTGGCAACTCCAAGCTCACTTCTTTTCTTGGTTCCTTCCCAGCAGTCTGCTAACCTCTGCAAACTCCGCATCACACAGAGACCTTCCCCCTCAAGCTACTGCCCAACCTCTTTAGAGAGAAGTTGGCTTCTGCTGCCTCCATTTGCTCTAGTCTCTCATTCTTCCAGCCGCTGTGGTATGACGTCTGTCTCCTGCCCCTCTCTAAAGCTGTTCTCACAGCCAACCTGTGAAGTGACAAGTACAGTCTCCTCAGAAGAAGTAAAGTGGAAATGTTAAGCTGTGGCAGGGTGATTTATTGTATAAACGGGAATCCATTCTGCAGTGAGTTTTGTGAATAACAAGCATAAATATGATACTATCAATTAACTATAATGAGCACTTACAGTATTCCAGGAATGCTGCCAAGTACTTCATATGTCTTCTCATTTAATACTTAAGACAAGCCCACAAGGTAGGAATTACTATCATTCCCATTCTGTAGTTGAGAAAATAGATTCAGAGAGGTTAATTCATCTGAAAATACACAGCTGACATGTGCAAAACCAGGACTTAAATCCAGGCCTGTGTTCCTAGATGCTGACTGAACTCTTACTTCACTGAGACCATCTTTAGCTCCGACCCATGTGTTGTCCTGGCCCAGCACTGCAAGGCGTAGATTTTCTTTCATTAGTTTAGGAAATAGGAGTTAAAAAGAATGTCATTGCATAGCAACAGAAAGTAAATTAGAGGTTGCTTAGGGCTGGGGTTAGGGAGAAATGGCAAGTGGCTGCTAATGGGAACAGGATTTCATTTAGGGTGTTGAAAATGTTTCTACGATAGATGATGGTGATTTTTTTGCACAACGCTGTAAATTTGCTAAAAACCGTTGAAGTCTACGCTTTAAATGGGTAAATTTTATCATATGTGTATTATGTATCAATAAAGCTGTGATTGAAAGGAACAGAACCCATTAGAGGTATTTAGCTTACTTATCAGACAACCAAATACAACACCATGTAGGAAATGGTAGATAAGGCCCCTGCTATTTATCAAATTCACAAGCAGCAATTATTCATAAAGTGGTGTTCAGTTTTCACCGGCGTGCACTTGGGAGCGTGGGGGCAGGATTTGGCGTTCCACGAGGCGCCCCCTTTCAGATCACTGCCGATGAGGTGGGCCACTGACATCCATTAGCTGGGAGGCCTGCAGGCATCTCTGGGGGCAGCCAGACTCCTCTGTTCCTTTAAAAGAAAAGGGAAGAAAGATAATCACCACCCTGAAAAAAGTAGTGCTGGACCGTTTGGATGCCTGCCGCTAATGGTAATGGCCTTACTAGGGGGCCCTACCCAGACGTCTCAGGCAGTTTCAGTGACCACACTGACTCCTCATACATGCTCATTGTCCTAACTCCCAAACACAAACGGGAAAAAGGAAAGTGAAGAATAAGAGTAATTTACTTCCACCACCAGAGGGCTGTTCATTCCCTTCCAGGAGGTGTTGGCCAGTCAGGCCGCAGGAGAGGGGGAACATTGTATAGCTTTGAAAAAGTTGGGCTCAAAATGAGCCTCTGCTCACCTGTGGGAGGGGCATCAGCAAAAGAAATATGACTCGCTCGGCGATTCCATTTACTCTGAGCTTCTGCTGCTCTGGTACTTCAGTGTCTTGATTAAATCCTCCCTATACATAGGAGCAGAGGGCAATTGTCTACTTCACTCCGCCTGTGACCTCTTCGTTTATGATTGCTCAGGGGGTTCCTCCCTGTGCTAAACAACCCTAATCCCCAGCAGTCTTCCTTCTTCACCACAAAACTCGAGCTGATGCATAGAGCGGCACAGAAGGGCTGTCTTAATCTTTTGTGAAGGGACTATTTCCTCAGCCACCCTGTACTCCCCAGCTCCCACGGAAGAGAATCCCAGAATTGTAGGTTTTTTCACTACTCTTCACTCCTAAGTATGGAGGAAAGCCTTGTAAATCTACATGATAAAGGAACAGAGAAAAGGGTAAAGGCAAGATTGGGGGAGGAAAAGCTGGATACTGTGGGGGGAAGAGGGGCGAGGACATGCAGGGGGGGGCCGGGTGAGGCCAGTCTGTAAGAGAGGAAGGGAGCTTGTATAGCACCACGGGGCCCACCTATATTCCTGAGCTTTGAAAGGTCCAAGTGAGGGATTTGAGCCCTCAGCAGTTGCTGATACACTGTCCTGAGACTGACCACGTGGGTCATGAGTTCTCCCTCGACGTGCCCACTAAGAGGACCCATTAGATCTGTTTTTAAAAGCAGCTTGTGTTACATTTAGACAGTAAGTAGAGGGTTGGGGAATCCTGGGGACAAATTATAAAAGACATTGCGCTTAACCTGAAGGGAAAGCACCCTTTCTTGTTGGTGCACAAGAAATTGATTTTCTAAATAAGCTTGGAAGGCCTAGTAACAGCTTGCATTATAAAGTACTAACTAAATTGATAATAGTTTCAGAACAGAAGTTGGGTAAGTAGATGACTGTATTTTGTAGAGGAGTTTCAGATTCCTCATTACATGGAAATTCTAAAAGTCTGTCTCATATTCTATTAAGAAGCTAGAGGAAGAGCTCTTGGGGAGAAAGGAGATCTAAGCACAAATCCTTTACCCGCTTCTTAGCTGTGGGACTCTAGGTAGTTCACTTAACCTCTCTAATATTTTTTTTTAATAGATAATGAAGAAAAATATTTCACCTGTCTTTTCCATAATATTATCATTCTAATTTATTTTTATATGTACCTGTTCTGTGTGTTTATTATACATAAAGGGGAAAGGAAGAAATAATGGAATCTAATGAGTGTTCCTGAGTAAGGAATTTCATCCTCATTTTATACAGAGATGGGCAAGTTAGCTCAGAAATTCACCTGGCTATGCAAGGTCAAATACCTATGATGTGGCCTAGAGGTCAAACCCAGTCCGTCTCCTTTCAAAGTCTTCTTTTTCCAGGGGTTATGGTTCCCTTCACGAAATAGTGAAATAGTCTACATACTACTGTGTTATTCGGTTCACCAAGTTTTCACTTGACAATTTCTTGTTCTTCTGATTGAAGTTTTGCGTTACAATCAGGAGTGTTGTCTGTTTAAACATAATTGTCACAGCATAGCTTTCACAATATAAATTCTTCAGTAGCTATATTTTAACATCTTACTGAAGTTTTCAAGGTTTTATGCCATCTACAACCAACTGAGACCATCCTGATGGGAATTCAAGTGGAGTTCTGCCCATCTTGTAGCATCTCACCATTAACCTTTTGTTCAGTAACTGAAGATATGCTCAGTGCGCAAGTGTTTTTGTTTAAACTCAACTTGGATTTTCAGTGTGTTAACTGACTACAAATAATAGCACATTTATACAAACTGAGAAATCTGTGATTCTGTTTTTTCTACTTTTATAAATTTGAAATTCTGTAATTTCTTTATTCTTGTCCTTTTTCTTCTCAGAAAAAAAAAAAGAAGAGTATTTACAGAGGAAAAAGAAGTCCTTATTTGGCCCTAGATAACAACTTGCCCTCTTTGGGCATATCTTTACACAAGTTCTACAAGTTAAGCATGACATAAAACTGCTGATAAGAAAGGTTGATGATTATTCTGTCCATTGCTTCGCCTGATCTACCAGCAACTCAGCCTCAGTTAACAAGCCGACAAAGTTCACATTCCTTCCACAGCTAATTTAGGTATCTCATTAAAAAGTGAAAACATATTCAAATTAAAACACCCATAAGATTTAAAAGAAGGAAAAGGGGTGGGGGGGGGGGCGAGGGGAGATGGGAACACTTTAAAGAGGAATATGAAGAAATACATCAGTAATTTCTCTGCAGGTAAAACTCTCTCAAACTGGCCTGACAGCCAAAGATGAAATAGAAATTTATCTACCAAACAGGAATAGGAACGAGGGCTGACCTTTGATCAAATGTCTGTTTGTAGTTTTGACAAGGAAATTTGCATGAAAAAAAAGTGTTCTGGACACTTACTACATGCAAAGTCAGAACACTGCAATGTGAAGGAAGCCAGAGGTCAAATTTCTTAACCAGCCTGTCAGATAAAAGGTGGATTCCTTCCGCTGTGCACGTGGCAAGTTTTTCAAGCTGCAGAGGGTTTTTAAAGAGGACAAAGCAATTATTTTTTGCTCTGTGCTTCGACACAGAGTACTTTCCATCTATTCAGGCCCGAGTTTGGGCTAGTCATTTTTCATATTAGGGATTGGGATGGCAAAAGACAAAAATCGTGACATAAACAATGTCAACCATCTAATTTGCCATGGGAAAATTAGTTCTTGTTCTTCTTCAAGAGAATTGATTTTAACCTAGTAATCTCTTTTCAGTCCCCCCCACTTAAAATGCCAGTAGCTGTCTTCGAAGAGTTAACCTAAAAAAGATTAGTCTATTATGTAACAATGAATGTGACCATAAGGACGTTTATATGTAAAGATCACTATGGTACAGAAATAGGGCTTTTTTTTTTTCCTATCCAAAATACTTCTCTGATACTTGGTAATAAACCTATTGGTAAAGAGATTTTTAGCTTGGAGTCCAGCTAAAGTGCTGACTCAAAATAGTTAAAATGACACAGTGCCCTTCCTCCCTGACTTCTCACCCTACGCATTTTTCCATCCAATCAAGTAGAGTGTTTCAAAGCCTGTGTTTCAAGCACATGGTAGGCGTGTAACACATATATTTGTGGAATGGAATAATATGGTTCACAATATTGACTGTTACTTGGAAAAGGCAAACCAAGAATAGAGGTCCATACTGAATGAGATCCATTGTGAGGCTGGGGAGGCACTACAGGGTTATGGTGAGTGCATGGGCTTTAGAATCTCACTTCCTGGTACAAATGCCAGATACACCTTGCAGACTTAGTCCCATCGGGTTAATTAATAAGTCTCCCTAAAAGTAAGTTTCTCTTTTAAATGGACATAATGGCATCTGCCACCTAGGTTATATGACATCTACCACACGTAGAAAGATTTCAGTAAATGGCAGCTTCCTATTAATTATTCCACTGAAGTTCTCCACAAACTCCCATCCTTAGCACCACCATTTCCTGGGGCATGCCTTTAAATATTTGCATTTGTTTCTATGCAGTCCATCCATGTCAACACCAGGGAGCATTCATTCAGTTGCCATTGCTTAGCGGTCCCCTTTCCTGGTGGTATGTCCCCCAGCACTCACCTTAGCTGCTGCAGATGGCATGGGCCTCACACAATTTTATTTCTTATAAGGTGACTTCTCCCTGTCTGTAGAAACTCAGATTCTGGTGCCCAGTGCCCATGAGAGGTGGCTTGAGTAGATTATCTCTAAATCAATACCATCTTTTCTAAAAATAAGGAGCTAAAGTAAATACCCAGTTCCTGCTTGTTTATTTCTACTATAAACTTCACTATGCAAAAACACTTTTCCTTCAATATCCCCTCTAAAAGACATAAGACACCTTAAAAAAATCTTTCAACATGTGATAACTGGTTTCTTCAAATAGCCTTAGGCTTTTTTTCTTCTTCTTTTTCTCTTCTGTGTCTACTTGATCTAAGAAGAAGGAAGAAGGCAGGGAAATTAAGTCTGAAGTGAGAGTTAGTGATCTAGGCCCATAGCTCTCCATTCATGAAATATTTATTTCGTTCCTTATCCTTGGAATCTTGTTAGCTTAGTAGTTTGAAAGTTAGCCATCCATAAGTTAGGAGTCCAGATGAGCTGATCTTACAAAGACCAACCTCTGGTCTAGAGGAATACCGAAGATTCTTGGATGTGAGTCCTTGATCTTAACCAAGAGGGTGAAAAATTTTGACAGCCAGTCTGCTTCCAACAATTCCAAAGTTCTGTTGATAAGTCCATATTACAACACTGCACTTTGCAAAATAAGATGTCTTATAATTTTCATAAACATCCTTAAAATCATTGTTTCACTGAAGACTATTTACAGAGCCAGCAATGATCACCTCTGGTGAATGTTGTCACTGTAGCCAAACTGAAGCAGTCTTAGAAACACCCATTTCTGCAATGACTCATTATTCTGAACTCATACATTGAATATTATTTCCTAGAAAATAGTTCTGAATCAGTGACTCTAAACAAAGTATAAATACTAGAACATCTCTAATGTGAAAGAAATTGGAGGAAAGCAAGTGAAGCTCTGTATCATCAATACATTTGGCCTGACATATTTGCTACATGTTTTCTTACAAACATCTTCATTAAAATAAAATTCACATACCAAAAAATTCATACTCCCAAAGTGTGCGATTAAGTTGTTGTTTTTTAGTATGTTCACAGAGTTGTGCGACTGTTATTACTATCTAATTTCAGAACATTGCATAACCTCAAGAAGCTTGTTTTCAAGATTGTTTTAGCTATTCCGAGTCCTTTGTATTTTCGTATGAATTTTAGGACCACCTTGTCTGTTTCTGCAAAGGCGGCAGCTGAGGTTTTGATAGAGTTTAGATTGAATTTGTAGTTCAATTTGGAGAGTACCGACACCTTAACAATATTAAATCTTCTGATCCATAAAATTGGGATGGCTTTCCATTTATTTAGGTCTTCTTTCTTTCAAAAATGTTTTATTATTTTCAGTGCTAAGTTTTACATTTCTTTTGTTTAAGTTTATTCCTAAGTATTTTGTTCTTTTTGAGACCACTGGAAATGTGATTGTTTTCTTAATTTTATTTTAGAATTCTTCATTACTAGTATACAGAAATAAAATTTATTTTTAATTGATATTGTATTCTGTACCCTTTCTGAATTCACTTATTAGATCTAATACTTTTTGTGGATTCCTTAGGATTTTCTATATACAAATTCATGTAATCTGCAAATAGAGATACTTTTACTTTTTCCTTTTTGATTTGAATGCCTTATATGTCTTTTTCTTGCCTAATTGCTCTGGCTAAAACTTCCACTACAATGTTAAATAAAGGTGTCAAGAGCAAGTATTCTTGTCTTGTTCCTGATCTTAGGGGAAAACTTTCTGTCTTTTACCATTAGGTATGATGTTAGCTGTTGGTTTTTCATTGATAGCATTTATCAGATTGGAGGAATTGATGTCTATTCCTGGTTCAGTGTTTCGTCATGAAAGGGTGTTGCATTTTTGTCAAATGCTTTTTCTATATTTCCTGTGATGATCATGTGGTTTTTGTCCTTTATTCTATTAATATGGTGTATTACACTGGTTTTTCATATGTTGAATCTTCTGTCCTTGGGGATAAAATGCACTTTGTCATGGTATATAATCCTTTTTATATCATGCTGGATTTGGTTTACTAGTATTTTGTTGAGGATTTTGCATTTATAAAACATAAGGGATATTGGTCTGTAGTTTTCTTTTTCTGTCATGTCTTTGATTTTGGAATCAGGATAATACTGGCCACAAAGAATGAGTTGGGAAGTGTTCCTTCCTCTTCTATTTTTTTTTGGAACAGCTTGTGAAATATTAGTGATAATTCTTAAACATTCCTCAAATGTTACCAGTGAAGCCATTTGAAACTGGGCCCTTCTTATGGGATTTTTTTTTTAACTAATTAGCTCTTTACTTGTTATGCATCCACTCAGATTTTTTGTTTCTTGCTTCCATTTTAGCAGTTTGTGTCTTCTTAGGATTTTTTCCATTTCACTTAAATTATTTGTTGGTGTACAATTGTTCATAGTATTCCTTTATAATTACTTTTATGCCTTTAACAGTAGTGGTGATGTTCCTCTTGTATTCCTTATGTAGTAATTTGAGTCTTCTCTCTCTTTTCGTGGGTAGTCTATCTGAAGTTTTACCATTTTTTGTCTGTCTTTTTGAAGAGCTAACTTTTGGCTTTGGTGATTTCTCTATTGTTTTACTCTTCTTTATTTCATTAATTTCCAGGGTAATATTTATTAATTACTTTCATTTGCTTATTTTGGATTTAGTTCATTTTTTTCTAGTTTTTTATAAAAGGTTCAAGGTTAAATGATTGATTTGATACTTTTCTTCTTTGTTAACAATGTGTTTACAGCTATAAATTTCTAAGCATTCTAGCCGCATCTCAGAAATTTTGGTATGTTGGCATATTTTTTTTCATACTTCCCAGGGTATTTTTTATCTTCTCTTTGATTTCTTCTTTGACCCATTGACTAAGAATATGTTGCTTAATTTCCACATATTTATCGATTTCCAAAATGTCCCTCTGTTATTGATTTCTGATTTCACTGCATTGTGCTTAGAAAACATGCTTTCAATTATTTTGATTAAGTTTGTTTTAGATCTAACATATGGTTCATTTTAGAAAATGTTTCATCTGCATTCCTGAAGAATGTATGTTGTACTGCCTTTGGGTGAAGTACTGAAGTCTGCAACAACTATTTTGGGATAGTATATTATGCTCTTCATTTCTGTCAGATTTTGTTTCATGTATAGCTCTGTTGTGAGATGTGTGCGTGTGTTTATAATTGTTATATATTATGGATTGATCATTTTATTATTAGAAAATGTCCTTTGTCTCTAGTAACATTTTTTTTGCTATAAAATATTTTTTCCTGATATTAATCACTGGTATTTTATCTAATACTCAAGCCACAACAGTGTTCTTCTGAGTACTGTTTGCTTGGTATATCTTTTTCATTATTTTACTTTCAACCTCTTCATGTCTTTGAATTAAAGTGTGTTTCCTATAAACAGCATACAATTGGATCATAATTTTTTTATCCATTCTTCCAATTTCAGCCATTGTGTTGAAGTGTTTAATAAATTTTTATTTAATATAATTGCTAATATGGTAGGATTTACATCTGCCATTTTGCTGTTTATTCTCCATATGCCTTAGGTCCTTTTATACCCCTCTGTTCCTCCAGTATTGACTTATTTTGTGTTAGAAATTTTCTAGCATACAATTTTAATTGCCTTGTTTATTTTATTATATGTTTTGATTAATTTTTTCAGTGATTGCCCTGAGAATTATAATTAATATCTTAATTTATAAAAATCTAGTTTGGATTACTACCAGTTTAATTTAAATAGCATATAAAATTTTCCTCTTATATAGCTCCATTTCCTCCTTGGTCATTTGTGCTATTATTGTAATAGATATTGCATCTTCATATGTTATAAGCCAATCAACACAGTTTTATAATTATTGCTTTATGCAGTTGTCTTTTGATCAGGAGAAGAAAAGTGTTGCAAATGAAAAACTCATTCATGGCTGTAATTTATGTTCACTTATGTAGGAACCTTTCCTGATGTTCTCTATTTCTTCCCATAGTTTCAAGTTCTTGTCTGCTATCCTTTCATTTCAGTCTTTTCTTATCAGTCAAGTCTGCTAGCAAGGAATTCTGACATTTAAAATATATCTGGTAATTTCTTAATTGATTCTTGTTTTTGAAGAATAATTTTGTTAAATGTAAAATTCTTGGTTGACAGTCTTTTTCAGCCTTTTGAATATGTTCTCCACTGCCTACTGGATTCCATGGTTTCTGATGAGAAATCAGCTGTAAATATTGAAGATCCATTATGCATGATGAGTCACTTCTATTTTATTACTTTCAAGAATATTTCTTTGTCATTGTCTTTTGACATTTAATGTTTTTAGCTTTTTGTCATTCACTTTTCACAGATTCTGATGTGCAAGCATGGGTCTCTTTGGGTTTATCTTAGTGAGAATTCAGTGAGCTTCTAGGATGTATAGACTAATATTCTTCATCAAATTAAGGATGTTTTCAGCCATTATTTCCTCAACTATTCTTTTTACCCATTTCTTTCTTTTCTTTCAGGGATTCCCATTATGAATGTGTTGGTTCACATACAGTATGCTACAGGTCTCTTAGACTCCATTAATTTTTCTTCATTCTTTTTCACTTCTCTTCATTGACTAGATCATCTCAATTGACCTATCATCATGTTTGCTAACTCTTCCACCAACTCATATCTGCTGTTGAACCCCTCTAGTAAATTTTTCATTTGTTATTGTACTTTCCAACTCCAGAATTTCTTTTTGCTTCTTTTTTATGATTTTTATCTTCTTATTCATGGTCTCCAATTGGTAGGCACTTAACACATACTTTCTTTTAGTCCTTTAGATATTGTGTTCTTTAGTTCTTTGGATTGGCTTATTTAAAGTTTTTGTCTAATCTAATATACTTCATCAGGAACAGTTTCTAGTGACTGTTTCTTTCCCTGTATATAGGTCATTCTTTTCTCTTTCTTTATATGCCTCATTTTTTTTTAACTAGACATTTTCAGTAATATAATGTAGCAATTCTTATAATCATATTCTTCCTTTTCAGCATTTTTTGTTCTTGCTGTTTATTTTTGTTCTTGATATTGTTTCTGTTTATTAAGTCATTTCTGAACTAATCCTGTAAAGTTTGTAGTCTTTGTCATACGTGGCCACTGGAATCTGTTTTGTTAGCTTAGTAGTCAGATAAAGTTTACATAGAAATTTCCTTATGTTCTTTGAACAAGTAAATCTCTCAACCTTTGCTGGGGGTCCTTGTGTGTTTGTTGGGGCATGCCTTCAGTGCTCTAGCAGGCAGTTTACAACCCTGCTTTAGCCTTCATTTCCTGCTTATGAAGAGGATGAAGGTCAACTAGAGGTGAGAGTAGGGTCCTCTCAGTTCTTTTCTGTATACAGCCTTACACATTTATGTGGCCTTACAGATATCCTGGAATTTTTTCAAAACCCCCTATGGACATCTCATTTCTGTGCTTTCATTTTTAATTTTTTTGGTTAGTCTTTTGTTTACACCAGCTGCTATCCTCACCTCAGACAGTTGTGGTATAACAGTTACCACTGATTGTTTTCAACAAATGCCCCAGAGAAAAGACTTCGCATTGAGCAAGCTCTGAGGTCAAATAAATATGAGCCCTGCAAGTGGGGATTCCCAGGGAGCTGCCAGACAGGTCAAATGTGGAAAATTCTCTAGGAATGAGGCTTTTGGGGAGCTCTAAAAGCTCCCCAGGCATCCCCTACATTGACAGCTAGGGTACTGATTTTCACAGCTAGCAGGCTGTGGCACTCTTGGTTTTCACGACTACTTTAGAACTGGGGCAAAAGGGGTGGGTTAGGGCAAAATAAAATGCTCTTACTGAGCACCCACCATTGTCCTCGGATAAATGCTCCTTGGATTGTTGCAAGCCTTTGGTTAACTTCCAGAGTTCTGAAAAAGTTGATTTTGACATTTTTAACCAGGGTTCTCATTGCTTTTATGGATTAGCAGATTTTTAGAGGCCTGTATTCTCCATCATTCTGGAAGTTTTTCATGTAAGTTAATTTTAAGTGGAGGATCAAAGCAACTACATTTCATTTGAAATTTCATACTGCAATTATGCAGGTGCCCCTATTTCACATATTCAAACCAGTTGACCCAATAAATGAATTCACAGGCCTAACAAAGGAAGTGATTCACAGGAAACCAGGCTTCTTTCTCTGTCAGAATAGGACCACTTCTTGGATTAGTAAAGGACTTGGCTGTGAGTAGAAAGCTTAGTGACTTCTAATGACTTTACAGCAGAGAGAAGTTGCTAAATGTTCCTTAATGGCTGACCTGCCTGCCTTTAAGGGAAACAGTGTTCTTCAGCAAGTCTAGCTCCAGAGAGCAAGATCATCAACACCAAGTGTTCAGTCATCAGCATATGATTGGTTTCAGTACCTTTTTTAATAAAACCAAATATCTTCAAAAACGGTTGTGAATAGTAGGGAATTCAGCGGAAGAATATATTTTGTCTTAATCTAATGTATAAAGAAAGTGATTCTGAAGAACTATTAACTTTTATACTTTGGGGACGTTTCTAAAGAAAGTAAAGTGAAAATACGAACACTGAGAATCCCATTTACTGATCACCTTTAAAATTTGTCTGATAATTAACATTTGAGAAATTTAGATTTTTCTCTAAGTGAGAAATACATTTTATGCATTCACAAGGAGCCACAAGTTTCTTAAAGAACAGCCAGCAATTTTTTGTCCTTTGTTTTTGTTTGTTTGTTTGTTTTTGTGGGGTTTTTTTTGGTATAATTAATGTACAATCACTTGAACAACATTATGGTTACTAGACCCCCTATTATCAAGTCCCCCCACATACCCCACTACAGTCACTGTCCATCACCATAATAAGATGCTATACAATCATTTCCTGTCTTCTCAATAAATACTGCCTTTCCCATGTCCCCCACCGCGCATTACATGTGCTAATCATAATGCCCCTTTACCCCCTTATCCCTCCCTTCCCACCCATCTTCCTCAGTCCCTTTCCCTTTGGTAACTGTTAGTCCATTCTTGGGTTCTGTGAGTCTGCTGCTGTTTTGTTCCTTCAGTTTTTCCTTTGTTCTTATATTCCACAGATGAGTGAAATCATTTGGTACTTGTCTTTCTCTGCCTGGCTTATTTCACTGAGAATAATACCCTCTAGCTCCATCCATGTTGTTGCAAATGGTAGGATTTGTTTTCTTCTTATGGCTGAATAATATTCCATTGTGTATATGTACCACCTCTTCTTTATCCATTCATCTACTGATGGACACTTAGGTTGCTTCCATTTCTTGGCTATTGTAAATAATGCTGCGATAAACATAGGGGTGCATATGTCTTTTTCAAACTGGGCTGCTGCATTCTTAAGGTAAATGCCTAGGAGTGGGATTCCTGGGTCAAATGGTATTTCTATTTTGAGTTTTTTGAGGAACCCCCATACTACTTTCGACAATGGTTGAACTAGTTTACATTCCCACCAGCAGTGTAGGAGGGTTCCCTTTTCTCCACATCCTCACCAACATTTTTGTTGTTTGTCTTTTGGATGTTGACCATACTAACTGGTGTGAGGTGATATCTCATTGTGGTTTTAATTTGCATTTCTCTGATGATTAGCAATGTGAAGCATCTTTTCATGTGCCTGTTGACCATCTGAATTTCTTCTTTGGAGAAGTGTCTGTTCAGATCCTCTGCCCATTTTTAAATTGGCTTATTTGCTTTTTGTTTGTTGAGGTGCGTGAGCTCTTTATATATGTTAGATGTCAACGCCTTATCAGATATGTCATTTATGAATATATTCTCCCATACTATAGGATGTCTTTTTGTTCCACTGATGGTGTCCTTTGCTGTACAGAGCTTTTTTGTTTGATATAGTCCCACTTGTTCATTTTTGCTTTTGTTTCCCTTGCCCAGGGAGATATGTTCATGAGGAAGTTGCTCATGTTTATGTCCAAGAAATTTTTGCCTATGTTTTTTTCTAAGAGTTTTATGGTTTCATGACTTACATTCAGTTCTTTGATCCATTCTGAGTTGACTTTTGTGTATAGGGTTAGACAGTAATCGAGTTTCATTCTCTTACATGTAGCTATCCAGTTTTGCCAACACCAGCTGTTGAAGAGACTGTCATCTCCCCATTGTATATCCAAGGCTCCTTTATCATATATTAATTGACCGTATATGTTTGGGTTAATGTCTGGACTCTATTCTGTTCCAGTGGTCTGTGGGTATGTTCTTGTGCCAGTACTAGATTGTCTTGATTACTGTGGCCTTGTAGTAGAGCTTGAAGTCTGGGAGCGTAATTCCTCCTGTTTTATTCCTCCTTCTCAGGATTGATTTGGCTATTCGGAGTCCTTTGTGGTTCCATATGAATTTTAGAACTATATGTTCCAGTTCATTGAAGAATGCTGTTGGTATTTTGATAGGTATTGCATTGAATCTGTAGATTGCTTTAGGTAGTATAGACATTTTGACAATATTTATTCTTCCTAGCCAAGAGCATGGGATGAATTTCCATTTGTTGGTGTCCTCTTTAATTTCTCTTAGGAGTCTCTTGTAGTTCTCAGGGTATAGGTCTTTCACTTCCTTTGTTAGGTTTATTCCTAGGTATTTTATTCTTTTTGATGCAATTGTGAATGTTAGTTCATCGTTAGTGTATAGGAAAGCAACAGATTTCTGTGTGTTAATTTTGTATCCTGCAAGTTTGCTGAATTCAGATATTAGTTCTAGTAGTTTTGGAGTGGAGTCTTTAGGGTTTTTTATGTACACTATCATGTCATCTGCAAATAGTGACAATTTGACTTCTTCTTTACCAATCTGGATGCCTTGTATGTCTTTGTTTTGTCTGATTGCCGTGGCTAGGACCTCCAGTACTATGTTGAATAACAGTGGAGAAAGTGGGCATCCCTGTCTTGTTCCCGATCTTAGATGAAAAGCTTTCAGCTTCTCGCTGTTAAATATGATGTTAGCTGTGGGTTTGTCATATATAGCCTTTATGATGTTGAGGTACTTGCCGTCTATACCCATTTTGTTGAGAGTTTTAATCAGGAATGGATGCTGAATTTTGTCAAATGCTTTTTCAGCATCTATGGAGATGATCATGTGGTTTTTGTTCTTCTTTTTGTTGATGTGGTGGATGATGTTGATGGATTTTCTAATGTTGTACCATCCTTGCATCCCTGGGATGAATCCCACTTGATCATGGTGTATGATCCTCTTGATGTATTTTTGAATTCCGTTTGCTGATATTTTGTTGAGTATTTTTGCATCCACGTTCATCAGGGATATTGGTCTGTAATTTTCTTTTTTGGTGGGGTCTTTGCTTGGTTTTGGTATTAGAGTGATGCTGGCTTCATAGAATGGGTTTGGAAGTATTCCCTCCTCTTCTATTTTTTGGAAAACTTTAAGGAGAATGGGTGTTATTTCTTCTTTATATGTCTGATAAAATTCAGTGGGAAATCTATCTGGCCCAGGGTTTTGTTCTTGGTAGTTTTCTGATTTTCGATTCAATTTCGTTGCTGGTAATTGGTCTATTCATATTTTCTGTTTCTTGCTTGGTCAGTCTTGGAAGGTTGTATTTTTCTAAGAAATTGTCCATTTCTTCCAGGTTTTCCAGCTTGTTAGCATATAGATTTTCATAGTATTCTCTAATAATTCTTTGTATTTCTGTGGGGTCCATCATGATTTTTCCTTTATCATTTCTGATTCTGTTTATGTGTGTAGATTCTCTTTTTTCCTTAATAAGTCTGGCTAGGGGTTTATCTATTTTGTTTATTTTTTCAAAGAACCATTTCCTGCTTTCATTGATTCTTTCTGTTGTTTTATTCTTCTCATGTTTATTTATTTCTGCTTTAATCTTTATTGTGTCCCTCCTTCTACTCACTTTGGGCCTCATTTGTTCTTCCTTTTCTACTTTCATTAATTATGAGTTTAGACAGTTCATTTGGGATTGTTCTTCTTTCCTAAAGTAGGCCTGTATTGTAATATATTTCACTTTTAGCACAGCCTTCGCTGCATCCCACAGATTTTGTGGTGTTGAATTATTGTTGTCATTTGTCTCCATACATTGTTTGATCTCTGTTTTTATTTGGTCATTGATCCATTGATTATTTATGAGCACGTTTTTAAGCCTTCATGTGTTTGTGGGCTTTTTCGTTTTCTTTCTGTAATTTATTTCTAGTTTCATACCTTTGTGATCTGAGAAGCTGGTTGGCACAATTTGAATCTTTTTAAATTTACTGAGGTTCTTTTTGTGGCCTAGTATGTGGTCTATTCTGGAAAATGGTCCATGTGCTCTTGAGAAGAATGTGTATCCTGTTGCTTTTGAATGGAGTGTTCTGTAGATGTCCGTTAGGTCCATCTGTTCTAATATATTGTTCAGTGCCTGTGACTCTTTACTTATTTTCTGTCTGGTTGATCTGTCCTTTGGAGTGAGTGGTCTGTTGAAGTCTCATAAAATGAATGCATTGCATTTTATATCCCCCTTTAATTCTGTTAATATTTCTTTCACGTATGTAGGTGATCCCTTGTTGGGTGCATAGATATTTATAATAGTTTTATCCTCTTGTTGGACTGACCCCTTTATTATTATGTAATGTCCTTTTTTGTCTCTTATGACTATCTTTGTTTTGAAGTCTATTTTGTCTGATACAAGTACTCCAACTCCTGCTTTTTTCTATTAGTTGCATGAAATATCTTTTTCTGTCCCTTCATTTTCAGTCTGTGTATGTCTTTGGGTTGGGTTTGAAGTGAGTCTCTTGTAAGCAGCATATAGATGGGTCTTGCTTTTTTATCCATTCTGTTACTCTATGTCTTTTGATTGGTGCATTCAGACCATTTACATTTAGGGTGATTATTGATAGGTGTGTACTTATTGCCATTGCAGGCTTTAGATTCGTGGTTAACAAAGGTTCAAGGGAAATTCCCTTACTATCTAACAGTCTAATTTAACTTACTTCGTATACTATTACAAACACAACGTAAAGGTTCTTTTTTTTTGTCCTCCTTTTTCTTCCTCGTCAATTCATTGTATGTTATGAGTCATATTCTGTACTCTTTTTCTTCCCTTGCGTGACATCTTTTTAGCCTTAGGAATACTTCCATCTATAGGAGTCCCTCCAAAATGCACTGTAGAGGTGGTTTGTGGGAGGTAAATTCTCTCAGCTTTTGCTTATCTGTAAATTGTTTAATCCCTCCTTCAAATTTAAATGATAACCTTGCTGGGTAAAGTATTCTTGGTTCAAAGCCCTTCTGCTTTATTGCATTAAATATATCATGCCACTCCCTTCTGGCCTGTAAGGTTTCTGTTGAGAATTCTGATGATACCCTGATGGGTTTTCCTTTGTTTGTGATCTTTTTTCTCTCTCTAGCTGCTTTTAAAAGTCTGTCTTTATCCTTGATCTTTGCCGTTTTAATTATTATATGTCTTGATGTTGTCTTCCTTGAGTCCCTTGTGTTGGGAGATCTGTGCACCTGCATGGCTTGAGAGACTATCTCCTTCCTCAGATTTGGGAAGCAATTACCTCCTCAGTGACACTTTCTATCCCTTTTTCTCTCTCTTCTTCTTCTGGTACCCCTATTATGCAAATATTGTTCCCTTTGGATTGGTCACACAGTTCTCTCAATATTCTTTCATTCTTAGAGATCCTTTTTTCTTTCTGTGCCTCAGCTTCTTTGTATTCCTTTTCTCTAATTTCTATTCTATTTACTGTCTCTTCTACTACATCTAATCTGCTTTTACATCCCTCCATTGTATGTTGCATTTCAGAAATGGAATTTCTTAATGATTGAATCTGCAACTTAAATTCGTTCCTGAGTTCTTGAATATTTTTCTGTACCTCCATAAGCATGTTTATAATTTTTATTTTGAACTCTTTCAGGAAGATTGGTGAGTTCAGTTTCATTTGGCCCTTTTTCTGGGGTTTGTGAGATTTTGGTCTGAACCACGTTCTTATGTCATTAGAGTGAGGTTGGGGGTCATAGGGGAGCGGAGCTGGTGCTGCGGGAGGAAAGATCTGTTTCCTGATTCCCATCTGCGGTGCCTGTCTCCAGTGTCAGAGCTAGTGGGCCAAGCACACACGTGTAAACGTCTGTGCTATGCGTCTGTAGCTTTTGTAGGCGGGGCCTCCCTCTGGCTGGCCTGATGCCTGCGCAGTGACTCCCGATTTGCGAGGAGGTGCCTGCAGGCCCGTAGGAAGGTTTGGCAGGCTGTGTGTCAAAGTGAGGGGCCTCGGAGCTGAGTAGGCAGCCAGGCGGATGGAGCACCTGAAGCTTCCCAAAGTTCCCAACCAGCTGGGCAGAGCTCACCCAGGCAACCTTGTCCAGTTCTCCCTTCTCCCACACAGCAAGCTCCGTGCAAACCACCCCCCCGCCTTCGGCAGCCCTCTGGCTGCTAGGAAGCCTCTCAGGCTGCCTGCCTTTTTCCTCTGACACAGAACAGCCAGGTGTGTATCCCCTCATCCACAAACGGCCGGAATGTCAATTTCTCAAGCACTTCACCTGTCTGAGTCTCCAACGGCCAGGGCACCACATACTATAGTATTCTTCTCACAAAACAGATGTCCAGGGCTAGGTGTTCAGCAGTCCCAGTCTTCTACCCCCTCCCCTGCTCCGTTTTTCTTCCTCCCCGGGTGAGCTGGGGTGGGGGAAGAGCTTGGGTCTCGCCGGATTGAGGCTTTCCTACGTTACCCTGTTTCGTGAGGTCTGCTCTGTTCGTGAGGTCTGTTTGCAGTCTGGTTCAGCCTCCTTTCTTGTTGCTGTTTTAAGGTCAGTTGTATTAATTAACTACATTTTTGTACAATTTGTGGTTTTGGGAGGAGCTCTCTGTCTCACCTCTCACGTCGCCATCTTGCAAGTCTCAGTATAAATTATATTTTATCAACTCTGTGTAGACATACTAGCTGAGTGCACCTTCTTGCCAAAACAATAAACTCAATGAATTCCCACTTTCTTCTCATGCCAGCAGGCAGCATGTTTGTAGATGAGTGTTTGTAGGACTTCCTAGAGATTCACATGCTTTGTGCAAGACTGAGAGGGACCCTGATCTTCCTCCTCCTTAGGTGGTTCATTCTTATTTTAAAATCACAATTCAAAAAGCTCAATTAGGTTACAGAATACAAGATCAAAATATAAAAATTAATTGGATTTCTATTCACTATCAATGAACAATCCAAAAATGAAGTTAAAATAGTTCCACTTACAAGAGCATCAAAAAGAATAAAATACATTTACCACAAGGAGTACAAAATGTATACACCAAAGCTATAAGAAATCATTCTAAGCAATTAAGATCTAAAGAAATGAAAAGAAATTCGAGGTTCATAGATGAAAAGACTTCACTGTTGAGATGGTAACACTGCCCCAAAATGACCTGCAGCTGCCTATCAGAATTTTAGCTGCCATTTTTGCAGAAATTGCCAGCCTCATTCTAAAATACATCTAAAATGCAAGGACCAAAGTAGCTAAAACAATCTTAAAAAAGAATATCAAAGTCAGGGAGCTCACATTTCTCAATTTCAAACTTCTGATAAAGCTACAGTACTCAAAACAATGTGCCACTTCATAAAGATAGATATATGGATCAGTGGAATGGAATTAAAAGTCCAGAAATAAACCCTTTCATTTATGGCCAATTGGTTTTTGACAAGAGTGCTAAGAAAATTCCATAGACAAAGGATGATCTTTTCAGCAAATTGTGCTGGGACAATTGGATATCCACATACAAAACAATGAATTTGGATTCCTTCCTCACACGATACACATAAATTAAATCAGAATGTATGATATACCCAAATTTAAGGGCTAAAACTGTGAAATGTTTGGAAGAAAACAAAGGACCTAGGTCAGGAAATGATTTTTTAGATATAACTTGAAAAATACAAGTAACCAGAAAAGACAGAGTAATTGAACTTCATCAAAATTAGGATATTTGAGCTTAAAGGACACTATCAAGGAAGTGAAAATATAATCCATCCAATATAAAAAATATTTGCAAATCATATATTTGATAAGGAACTTGAATCAATATAAAAAGAGGTCTTATGACTCAGTAATAAAACTATGAATAACCCAATGAATAACACTTGCTCCAAAATGGGTAAAGGATTCGAATATATATTTCTCCAAAGAAGGCATACAGTGAGACAACAAGCACACTGAAAATTGCTCAATATCATTAATCATTAGGAAAATGCAAGTCAAAACCACAATGAGATAACACATCACACTCATTAGAATGTCTAAAATTAAAAAGATACACAATAATAGCATATGTTGGCAAGGATGTGGAGAAATTGGAACCCTCACACATCACTGGCAGAATTGTAAATTGGTACCAGAACTTTGGCAAAGAACTTGGCAGTTTATCAAAAAGTTCACATAAAATTTCTATATTACCCAGCAATTCCATTCCTCGATATTCACCTGTGATAAATGAAAACAGTCATCTGTAGCTGAATGTTCAAAACAGCATTACTCATAATAGCCAAAAAATAGAAACAACCCAAATATTCACCAACTGCTGAGTGGACAAATAAAATGTAGTATATCCATACAATGTAATATTTTTCAACCATGAAAGGGATAAAGTATTCATACCTGCTACAACATGAATGATCCTTGAAAAACTATATGCTAAGTGAAAGCAACCAAACAGGAGAAGCCATATTGTGTGAATCCATTCATATAGAATCTCCAGAATAGGCAAATCTATATAGACTTAAAGTAAATTAGTAGTTGCCATGGGCTAGGGGAGAGCAAAATGGGGACTCTCTGCTACAGGGTACCGAATTTATTAGATATTGGTGATGAGGGCACAATTGTGTGAATATGCTAAAAAACACCAAACTGTACATTTTAAAAGAATGAATTGTAGGGTATGTGAATTATATCTCCACAAAGCTCTCTTTTTAAAAATTGCACTCACAAGACTATATTCAGAAAAATAAGTATGAAAATAAAATCAACCAACAGCTCCACAATTTACAAATTCCCCTGGGAACAACTTAATATATTTCTTGTTTGCATTTTATTATGTATTATATTTTATTATTTATAATTGCATACACATTTAAGTTTTCATTCTGATTGTTTTTCCACTTCCACTTCACATTAGTCCTAAGTGGGGTTTTTTTTTTCATGTTGTTTCCTGGTCTTGATAACTACCATCAACAATAACCACTGAAGTTCTCCAAGTAGCTGTACTACATTTTACTTAACAGTTTCTTTTTTTGCCATTTGACTTGTTTCCATTTCTTCACTATTGTAAAAAGGCAGCAATAAATATCTTTGTGTATATAGTTTTTCTCAGTGGATAGACTATTTCCTTAGAGCAGTTTTTAAAAAGCGAAGTGTTAATGCTGTGTCAGAGGCTGTGAACATTTCTCAATGCTTGGTAAATACTGCCAGATTTTCTTCTGAAAGAGTTTCGCTGTCATTCCATTAAGCATTACATAGCCAATTAACTCATCATTGCCACCAACATAATGCCCAGAGGGTTTTCTGCAGACCCCACATGTACAAATTCACCCCAGGCCCCGGAGAGACCGGCTATGTGCCCCTAAGAGGGTGAGGACAAGCACGAGATTGGTTGTGAGCAGGTGCGCTGCACAATTGGTCATCCAAGCTTTGTCCTCCTCTATAATTAATCATAGGCTCTTTATAAGAGTTCTGTTGCAGAGAAGCCCACCACTTAGCAGAATCAAGAAGGCACATCATACCAGGAATTAGGAAAGGATAGAGGATAAGGATGAGCAAAAGCAGAAAAAACACGTCAGAATGTCATTTCAGAGTAAGTCGGTTTGGGCCAGGGGACTTCGTATCATTGCAAAACCCTGAACTCTTTCCTGTCTGAGCATTTAAATCGTCAGAGTACAACCCTGTTCTTTTAAGGGACATTGTAATTGCTAAGGGAACCAGGTTCTTTGTGCTAGGTCCCTGTAGACTTTGGAAGTCACCTGTGGGAAATGCCTACCCCATCTCTACAAGCTGTTTTAGAGGTTTGGTTATTGACCTAAGTGGTCCACCTGGCCATGTATAACATATGGTGGTCACAGTCTTCTTTGAGGCTAAAGGAAGCCATTTTCTTACTTCTTTCAATGCAGAACTGGTGGTTCGCTGAAAACAAATGGTGGTGTCAAAGTGGACAGCTGGCACCTTTTGCAACATGAGCTCACAGGGAGAGAGGCTTAAGGCAAATCACCAACTGGCATAGCATTCTAATTTTTAACAGATGTATTAATCATAGTTTTTCATTTCCACATACTCACACCCTTGCTCTACTCTTACATACATAATTTTTGTTCTTAGTCCATAGTTCACATTGGTAAATCTCCACGGAGGATTCAGTTATTATTGATTGACTGATCTCCAAGGCAGTTATATTCTTGTGTGTCTTTCTGACTCAGTCCAAGAGGACTGAGTCCCTTCCTACCTTAAATATGAAGGTATTTCACCTGTGTTACTGCTTCCTTTTCCTTAGTTTGAAAGGTCTGTGGCCCGTATTTTTCTTACCGTCACAGCTTTTGGTGAAAGTTCTTATGGTTTACCCATTAATTCCCTTTGTATATAGGGCATCTTGTCTTATCATTCTGCATGTTTTCAGAATCCACGTTAAATCTGTATCTTCAAATATATTCATCTCAGATTTTTCTCCAACGACCCTGTTCCATAGCTCTTTTCTTTCATTCACTTCAGGCTTTTTCATATCCATCTGCTAACGTAGAATCATTTTCAAATTCCCATACTGTAATAGTAATTGCTATGGTAATATTTTTCATGACATCTTATGTTTCATTCATTGATTCACCACGTTTTTTATTGAGTGCTGTCCCTGCACTTTGTGGAAGCACAGGGGAACCAGCAGTGGACAAACAGAAACTGATCCCTGCTTTCAGGGAACAGACAGGTAGAGGTGCCAAGTGAGCAAATAAGGATTAAAAAAGCAATATTGTAGCTGCCATAAATACTCTGATGGAGAGGCTTCTCGTGGGGGTAGGTGTGAGAGGAGGATATAAGCTGATCAGGGAAGTGGCACTTTCTGTCCCGCTGAGATGGGGCATGAAGGATAAATAGGGCTTGCCCACATGAATGCGGAAGGGGTGATAAGGTGTTCCAGACAGAGGAAACAGTATCTGTAAACTTTATCATGGGAGCAAAAAGTTTTCAAGACTCTGTGAACAAAAGCCAGTGTGGCTAAAGTACATGGAGAAGAGAAGGGGAGGAGTGTGTAGGAGATGAGGCTGGTGAAGAAAGCAGTGGCCATATTAGCATCTAGCTTCATCCTAGGAGCAGCGGCATTCATTTTGATTATCACGGTTTCAGAGCAGCCCATGTTGATAATACATAACCATTAGAATCATTATCTCAGCTATCGATTTTGCAATATCCAACAGCAAGTTTAGATTAAAAAACCCATATGGTCTAAAGTAGTTACTGATGTTAATCTTGCTGCTTACATATGATCTTTCTTGCATTTGATATTGAAAATATTTTAAAGTACCCATAGAAAATATCACTCAACTAAGGACTTCCAGATTCTCTAGACTATCTGGAATTTATTTTTTTTTGAATGGGTACACACCATTTTTTAAAAAGGCCCAATAATATATTCGGATCGTATGTTTTCTCCACATAATCTCCTGGCCAGTGGTGCTTAGCCCAGCGCTCCATGCCGAGCTAATGAACAATGAGTGCTTGACGGCGAGACGCTGGCAGCTGTTCTCAGATCGGGGACCAGACAGGGATGCCCACTCTCCCCACTGTTATTCAACATAGTCCTGGAGGTCCTAGCCATGGCATCAGACAAAACAAAGACATACAAGGCATCCAGATTGGTAAAGAAGAAGTCAAACTGTCACTATTTGCAGATGACATGATACTGTACATAAAAAACCCTAGAGACTCCATTCCAAAACTACTAGAACTAATATCTGAATTCAGCAAAGTTGCAGGATACAAAATTAACACACAGAAATCTGTTGCTTTCCTATACACTAACGATGAACCAACAGAAAGAGAAATCAGAAAAACAATTCCATTCACAATTGCATCAAAAAGAATAAAATACCTAGGAATAAACCTAACCAAGGAAGTGAAAGACCTCTAACCTGAGAACTACAAGATACTCCTAAGAGAAATTAAAGAGAACACTAACAAATGGAAATTCATTCCATGCTCTTGGCTAGGTAGAATAAATATTGTCAAAATGGCTATACTACCTAAAGCAATCTACAGATTCAATGCAATCCCTATCAAAATACCAACAGCTTTCTTCAATGAACTGGAACAAATAATTCTAATATTCATATGGAACCACAAAAGACCCCGAATAGCCAATGCAATCCTGAGAAGGAGGAATAAAATGGGGAATTATGCTCCCTGATTTCAAGCTCTACTACAAGGCCACAGTAATCAAGACAATTTGGTATTGGTACAAAAACAGACCCACAGACCAGTGGAACAGAATAGAAAATCCAAACATTAACCCAAACGTGTACAGTCAATTAATATATGATAAAGGAGCCTTGGATGTACAATGGGGAGATGACAGCCTCTTCAGCAACTGGTATTGGCAAAACTGGACAGCTACATGTAAGAGAATGAAACTGGACTACTGTCTAACCCCATACACAAAAGTAAACTCAAAATGGATCAAAGACCCGAATGTAAGTCATGAAACCATAAAACTCTTAGAAAAAAACATAGGCAAAAATCTCTTGGACATAAACATGAGCAACTTCTTCATGAACATATCTCCCCAGGCAAGGAAAACAAAAGTAAAAATGAACAAGTGGGACTATATCAAGCTGAAAAGCTTCTGTACAGCAAAGGACACCATCAGTAGAACAAAAAGACATCCTACAGTATGGGAGAATATATTCATAAATGACGTATCCGACAAGGGGTTGACATCCAAAATATATAAAGAACTCATCCACCTCAACAAACAAAAAGCAAATAATCCAATTAAGAAATGGGTAGAGGACATGAATAGACACTTCTCCAAAGAAGAAATTCAGATGGCCAACAGGCATATGAAAAGATGCTCCACATCGCAAATCATCAGAGAAATGCAAATTAAAACCACAATGAGATATCACCTCACACCAGTGAGGATGGCCAACATCCAAAACACAAACAACAACAAATGTTGGCAAGTATGTGGAGAAAAGGGAACCCTCCTACACTGCTGGTGGGAATGCAAATTAGTTCAACCATTGTGGAAAGCAGTATGGAGGTTCCTCAAAAAACTCAAAATAGAAATACCATTTGACCCAGGAATTCCACTCCTAGGAATTTACCCTAAGAATGCAGCAGCCCAGTTTGAAAAAGACAGATGCACCGCTATGTTTATTGCAGCACTATTTACAATAGCCAAGAAATGGAAGCAACCTAAGTGTCCATCAGTAGATGAATGGATAAAGAAGATGTGGTACATATACACAATGGAATATTATTCAGCCATAAGAAGAAAACAAATCCTACCATTTGCAACAACATGGATGGAGCTAGAGGGTATTATGCTTAGTGAAATAAGCCAAGTGGAAAAAGACAAATATCAAATGATTTCACTCATATGTGGAGTATAAGAACAAAGAAAAAAACTGAAGGAACAAAACAGCAGCAAACTTATATAACCCAAGAACGGACTAATAGTTACCGAAGGGAAAGGAACTGAGGAGGAAGGGTGGGAAGGGAGGGACAAGGGGGAATAGGGGGCATTACGATTAGCAGATGTAATGTTGGGGGGCACAAGGAGGGCTGTACAACTCAGAGAAGACAAGTAGTGATTCTATAGCATCTCACTACGCTGATGGACAGTGACTGTAATGGGGTTGGTGGGGGGGGACCTGATGAAAGGGGTAGTTTAATAACCATAATATTGCACATGTAGTTGTAGATTAATGATACCAAAATAAATTATATAAAAAATCAAAATAAAATAAAGTAAATGCTTGCAGAATGGTAAGTGAGAAAGAGTGAGGTGGAGGTGGCCATTGTCTGCCATGAAGAACTCGTTAAGACAGCTATCCTCTGATATTCACCCGCAAATTCATTCCCCATACAACAAAAGGAAAAGGGAGTAGAGCTAGGAAAACTGTTTCAAATTGAAATATATTTCCCTCTATGAATCATCACTACTTCTTCAATTGACTTCTCCCTTCTCAAATGACCCCCTCTTTTCCCACTCGCTGTATTGCTGTTCTCCGGGTTGGGCACCGACTGATACAATCAGAGTAGACAGTCCCCCCAACTGTTTTGAGGATATGTCCTGCCATAGGACTGTGAGAGTGGAACATCAAATAGCATTGCAGTAGATCCTACACACTCCTGTGTTGGAGATAATTGTTTCCCCAGAGTGGTGGGAGGCTTTATAATAACTTTTTTGGCTAAAACCTGAGATGCTAGTGAAGATCATATCAGTTCTGTAAACCTTTACATACAATGTACTATCCTATATGAGCTAAGAGATAGAAAGATGAATATGCTCCAACTCCAGGCCTTTCGAGGAACTCAAAATCCCCTACAGAAATAAAATTTCAATTCAAAGCAAGTGGACATTTACTGTAGAAATAGGACACATGCAGAGCTTTGGGAATGCATGTGGAAGAACTCTGTTTGTAGATAAGGTTAATAGTTGGTGTCTCAGTCTTGAACCATTTATATTTTGACCAAACTTGTTTACTCAACAATGTCTGTTGAGTGCCAAGTCTGTGCTAGGTGCTGGAAATAGGAAGATGAGATAGTTTTTGCCCATAAGGAGTTCACAGCCTAGTGATGAAGACATACAGATTAGTGTCAGAAAATGTGGGAACCACAGCAAAAGTACGTGTATAATACTAAAGTGAAGCAAAAGGAGAAGCCTAGAGCCCAGAGGGGGCTGAGGCCATTTCTCAATGCAGTTGGTAGGATCTGGGTCCTCAGGATGAGCCAGCGTGGGACAGGTCGACAAGGACAATTGAGAGCACTGGGAAGAGAGCAGGCAAAGACACAAGGGAATAAAGCTTGTCTTGCTTGGGGAACGACTCTTCATTTTGGATTCCAGAAGCATTGTGCGTAAAGCAGGCAGCAGGCGGAGATGTCAGACAAATTGCTTATAAGAAGATTCTAAGGTGACTTAAGGAATTTGGATATTATAGGGCAACTGTGGGTCACTGAAAACTTCAGCCGGTGACGTGATCCATTCCATGTTTTAGACAAAGCATAGAAACAAGGGGTCTAGAGGCAGGAGGCCAAGACGGGAGGCAAATGCCCTGCCCACTGGGAGGTGAGGGCAGAGCTCCACTAGCACCATCAGTGTTGCTGCCCCACCCGCCTCACTGTCCCATGAAGGCATAAGAGGAAAAGGTATTGTGCTGTTTACCTTTTTTCCAAACTGTCAAAATATACACTTAAAATGTGGCATTTATTAGACTCCTCAGATGTTTTCTTAGTGTAGTTAAACTAGACTTGAGTTTATTTTCTAAGGAAGACATGCTCCAACTCATCTGATCATGAGCACATAGAACTTTTTCAGTTCTCATCTGCAAAATGAAGATAATAATAAACTTTACTCATAGGTCTGGTGTGATGATTAAATAAGATGTCTGAACAGCACCTGACACTCTGCTGGCCCTTAAAAGACACACAATACATGTAAGCTATCATTATTGGTTCAGTGGGTAGTCAATGAGCATCTAGCCTAAGCCATCAGACATTATGCCAGACAGTAACATCATGAAGACAACAGAGACCCTGATTTCCTTAGTTGCACAGTCTTTTGGGAGAAAAAAATACATAAAGAAGTGATTACAAGAATGAGACAAGTGCCAATAAAGGGTATGAGAAAGGTGTTAAAGGTAATAGAAAAGGGTTTTTCACCTCAGAGTAGAGGTACAAGGGACAGGAGTTTTGGGGGAAAGGATCACTGAGCCTAATTACACAGAATAAATGGAAAAGACATCCCAAGCAGTTGCCTAGAGCCTACCCAACCAAAATGTGTTCTCTGAGCGAGCAGCGTCAGAATCAGCGGCACCTGGGAACTTCTCAGAAATGCAGAATCTCAGGGCCTACACTGAACATGCAGAATCTGCATTTTAGCAAAATCCCCAGGTGATTTGTATCTATATTAAAGCTTGAGAAGCAGTACAAAGATGTACTGGTAGCAGTGAAAATTAACGTGATGAGTATACAGAATATGTTTATTCACTGGATCCAAATGACTCATGTTTAAAACTCAAAGCATAGCAGGTGAGAAATTGGTATTTTTCCCTTCCGTAATTTCTTGAACCAATTACATTTAAAATGTACCTGTGTATCCAATTAACCAATAAATTAAACAAGTTGCAAGGGAAATTAGAAAGTACTTTGAGATGAATGAAAAAAATACAAGCATATGGAATAAAGCTAAAGGAGTTCTTAGATGGAAATTTATAGCTGTAAATGCCTATATTAATAGACAAGAAAGGTCTCAAGTCAGTAACCTAATTTTCCATATTAAGCCACTGGAAAAAGTAGGGCCAAGTAAACCTAGAGCAAACAAAAAAAGGAAATAACAGAAATTAATGAAATGAAGAATAAAAAAATAATACCCCAAATCCATGAAACTGAAAGTTGGTTCTTTGAAAGGTCAACAAAATTCCACAGACTTTAGCTAGACTGACCAGAACACAAAAAAAGAAAACACAAATTATTAAAAATCAGGAATTCTCAGCAAAGTGCAGGGAGCATAGTAGGCATACAATAAAAAAATTTTTTTAAATAAATAATGAAAAATAAGTTGAGGTATCATATAATAGTGTAATGAGCATCATTATAATATTAAAGTTTGAAACTTATTCTGGGTTAGAAGTAGGATGTGAGAAAGTTTGACATGAATGAAAAAAAGCTGTGGAACAGGATTGCTGGAAAATAATTTTCATTCAAGGATGCAGATCCTTGGTCATGGATCAGAAGACATAATATTTTTAAGATGGCAGTACTCTCCAAATTTATCTTCAGATTCAAAAAAATTTCTGCCAAAATAACAGCTGAATTTTTTTACAGAAATTCACAAAGTCAGCCTAAGATTCATATGAAAGTGAAAGGGATGCAGACTAGTCAAAACAATCTTGAAAAAGAAGAACAAAACTTTAGAAGACATACTTTCTGATTTCACAACTCACTACCAAGTTATCAATAGAATAGAATTGAGAATCCAGAAATGAACCCCTATAGTGATTATTGAAAACTGATTTTTTTTGATAAGGGTACCAAGATAATGAACAGGAAAAAATAGTGTTTTCAATAAAGGGTCCTGGTACAAATGGATATCCACATGCAAAAGAATGAAGTTGGACCCCTTCCTCACAGCATAAATTAAATTGAACTCAAAGTGTACCATAGACTGAAATATAAGAGTAAAATTTATAAAACTGCTAGAATAAAACAAAGAAGTAAATCTTCATGATCTTGATCAGATGATGGTTTCTTTGATATGATATCAGAAGCACAACTGACCAAAAAAATAAATAAACTGTGCTTAAAATAAAAAACTTCTATGCTTTAAAGGGTGCCATTAAAAAAGTGAAAAGATAATCCAGAGAATGAGAGAATATATTTACAAATTATATATATATGATCACATATGATCAGGTACTTGTTCAGAATATATAAAGAACTCATGCAATTCAACAATAAAGAAAACTCAATCAAAAAATGGATGAAGGATTTGAACATGTTTTTCTAAAGAAAATACAAATGGCCAAAAATCCCATGAAAAGATACTCAACATCATTAACTATTAAGGAAATACAAACCAAAATCACAATATGAAATGAAGTTTTGCTTCATTTCTATTAGGATGGGTAAAATTAAAAAGGTAAATAATAACCAGTGTTGGTGAAGATGTGGAGAAATTGGAGCCCTCATGCTTTGCTGATGGGAATATAAAAAGATACAGCTGTGTGGAAAAACAGTTTGGCGGTTCCTCAAAATGTTATAGATGAATTACCATGTAACTCAGCAATTCCACTCCTAGGTATATACCCAAAAGAATTAAAATATACATCCATACAAAGAATGATACATGAATTCTCATAGCAGTGTTACTCATAATAGCCAAGAAATGGAAACAATTCAGATGTTGATGACCCAGTGAGTGGATAAACAAAATGTGGTGTATCCATATAATAGAATATTATTTGACAATATAAAGGAACAAAGTACTGATACCTCATGATTAATATCACTTGTTCTATATCATGAATGAACCTTAAAAACACTGTAAAGAACCTTTTAAAGAATGATATAAAGAAGCCAGTAGCAAAAGACCACATATTGTATGATTCCATTTATATGAATGTCTAGAATAGACAAATCTGTGGAGAAAAAAAGTAGATTAATGGTTTCCTAGGTCTTGGAGAGACTGAAGGAAATGAAGACTGAGTGTGAATGGCTTTGGAGTTTCTTTTGGGTGGTAAACATGTTCTAAGATTGATCATGCTGATGATTGCATAACTCTGAGTATATAAAACACCATTGAGTTAATATGCCTTAAATGAGCAAATTATGATATATGAACTTTGTTTCAAAGAAGCTATTTAAAAAGATGAATCTATATGAAATGGGTTCTTACTTTGATGTCTGTTAACCTCTAGTCTAGAGCTAACTGTCCTGTATAGTAGCCACTAGCTACATATGAGTCTTTACATTTAAATTCATTAAATTAAAAATTCAGTTCTCCATTTGCACCTGATATATTTCAACTTTACCATATGCACATGTAGCTGTTGGCTACCATATTGAACAATGTAAATATAGAACATTTTCATCACAGCAAGTTCTCTTTGATCTAAACCATTGTAAAGCTTTCACTAGATCTATGAACACCTGAAAGTGAATATAAAACTTTGAGTATATTTGCATCTTTTTCTGGGAAGAGGTTCATGGCTTTTAGAAGATGTTCAAAGAGGTTAAGTTACCAGTGTGAGTACAGCATTTTCTAAAACCACTAAACTGAACTATTAAAATATCAAAGTAATGTCCTACTAGTACTGTAGTGAGCTGAAATTTCACTTTATTTGAGACCTGATTTTACTACCTGTTGGAGAATCCGGAGCACTGGTTTTTGTTAGCTCTGCACTGCTTTTACCTGAGAAACAAAAGATTTTATAAAAATGTCTTTAAATTATTATTTCTCTTAATTAAATCAGAACATATGGATGATTATGACCCAAAGCAGAAAAGATTATGCAATAGCCAATTATTGAGAGACTCAAAAGGACATTGACCCACAAAGGAAAGGGAAGCCAATGTCACCCTGAATTTGAATTGATACCAAAGTGGGCATATTGATGAATGAAAATGATGAGAACAGGCACAGTAGCAGCCTCAACATGGGAAAACCTGCAGGATCTCCGTGACAGCATTCAAGAGGTCAAAGTGCCTTAACGCAGCCACTCTTTGAAGCGCCCTGCCTCAGAATGAAGGTAAATTCCAGGGACAGTCCTTCTGAGAAAGGTCATCACAAATCATGCATTATGTGGAGATGCAAAGACTTTGTATCTGACACCATTCGATGTCATTTGGCATACTATGCTATCACCAGCTTGGCTGAAAAAATTGAAATCTGCTGCCACAGCTGTCCCTACCACTATTTGTTTCTGAAATATCAACACCTGGCATCCCACAGTTACTCTCTCAAAACAAGGAATTATTGCTTTCACTAAAAGGATGAAGTGTGCCAACAGCAAGCACGTGTGACCATGGCTGACAAATGGCTCGTGTCAAAAACTCTCTGGAAATAAATGTGTAACCCCTCCCAAGGAGGCTGCACAGATGGGTCCTCTTACCGATGCAGTCTCCAGTCAAAGCCAGTGGTGACTGCTGTCCAAAAAGGTCTTTGCTTAGGTCACACCACCTCTGGATTTTACCTTTCAATGACAAGGAGGCAACATTATTGATGGTGACCTTCCTTCCCCTCTGAACCATACCACCAGGAAGACCCCAGACTATCCGGTCAAATATGAAATCATGAGGTATGCTTGTGGCTCATGGATAAGACATCAGGTGTCACACGTACATCTACAGTAGCATCAGTAATTCCTAACAATGCCATTTAAAAGGGATAGGTGCTTTTTCACTAAATATTTCAGTTTTCAAAACCCACAGCCTCCTTTCTTTTTCCTTCTAATTCACCCTGAATTTGTTAATATGGCAGAGCAGTTAAAAAAATGAACCTCAAGAGGCTTCAATGGAAACCCTAGCTCTGCTACTCCCTAGCTGTGTGACCTTGGACACATACATTGTACTCCGAGCCTCATTTTGTTATCAGGAAAATGCAATAGTAATCACATCTGTTTTAAAGGGCATTAAAGGTCAAATTTTGTGAATCAAGTGTAATTCATAACAGGGTCTGGTTCAGTGTCAGAACTAAAGATTTATAGCTATTGTAAAGCCCCAAAGTTGTGCTAATGGATTTCTATGTATCACCACATTTAATCTTAGTCTTAATCTTGATGCCAGCTGATGACATCAGAAGAAAACAATGATTGGGGAAAGAGTGTGTCCTGGAATTATTTTTGAAAGAAAAGCTACATTGATAGAGGAATAAATGTCTTAGTATTTCTTAGGTTTTGTAAGTTTGTGTATCTAAGTTTTCATGATACTTGGAAGAAGTAACCTTTTCCCACAAGTTACGTTCTCTCATCCTGTCTGGTGAATTAGCAGATAGAATTAACCTGAATACTTTGATATATAGCCTTTCACCATATGAACTGACCATTTTGCTCAGCCCAAGGCCACTAATCACAGGGCCAGGAAATGATGTCATTAAATTGCAAAAGGGGTGAACTCTAAGAACAAGCAGAAAGAGATCAAGAGTATCGTTAGGAAACTGGTGGTTTGGGGGGCTTTTGGAGGTCGAAAGAGTATAAGATGAGAAAATACTATGAAAAGATAAATAATTTTAGGACTCAAACTTTATTTTGAATGAGAGATGTATTTTTTTGTTTTTGTTCTTTAGTGATAGGTATGAACCTGAAACTACAAAATTTGAGTATCTGCCAACAAAAGAATCCAGTAGGCTTCAGGATGGATTTTGCCTCCACACAAAATTCCTGTAGATCCAAATCAATCTGAAACTCATTATTAATAGCTAAGAAATAACTTAACATTTGTTACTGACTTCCTTGAGGTTGGTCCCTAACTAGGTTTCATCTAAATGACAGAAGTCAGCTAATCCTGACCTCTGGAGCTCAGCTCTGAAACAGTAAGATGTATAGGGGCATACAAAAGGTACTGGATCCCCCATAATATGCATACCATTACATTTCTATTTCAAGGAGTCAGTTTGGAACTCAACTCTGTCTTAGCAATCCACACAACAAAAATGCCTACTTCATGCAAAAAGCCTACATGCACGAGGTGTGTTTAGTCAGTTCCTCCAGAAATCTATCCTATTATTAAAGCACATCTTAGATTTTAGAACCTTAGAAACTGATTTATGAATAGAATACTCACAGATTCTCTCCTTCTCAATTTTAGTTATAGAATTAAGCTCAGCGAGGGGAAGTAACTTGCCCAAGGACATACAGTTTTTTTGTGGCTGAGCTAGGTCCCCCAGTAAGGCCTTCTGATTCTTGGTTGAGTGCTTAGTTCATTTATGAAATGACTGGATAGAGAGTTTAGGGGACGTTTCTAATGTGCTCACTTTCTTAAATAAAATACGGCCACACTGACTTTCATCAGCAGGCTTATTTGAATTCTACCTCATCCCTCCCCTTTGTGACCAACAAAGTGCGTCTGTAAATTGACTCAAGATACGTGTAGTTCAATATTTAATCGGTCTATAAAATAACTGAGTGTAACCTTAGTATCCCAATTATGACTGTATGGTTATAAGCAGCAGAAACTGGCCAGCTTAGGTCCAAAGTGAATTTGCTTAGGCATATGCGAAACCACATAGAATCTAAGAAATAATGAAGAACAAGAGTCAGAGGAGCACAACCCAGGGAAGCTCCAGAATCTGGAGATCCAGAAAGCAGAATCAAATCAATAACTGTCCGAATGAGTGTGCAGCTTGTGTTGATGTTAAGGGTTGTGCTTTTGTGTTTGTTTTGTCCTTGCATTACTCTTCTCAAGATCTGAAATCCCAGGAGGATGACTCCAAGTGGTGTAACTCGGGCCCGTTGCCTGCCCCTTGACATCAAAACTAGACCGTGTATCTTAGAAGAGCAGGAGATCAGGTGCTACAAAAAAAAAAGTTTCAGAGTGCTGGTACTCATGGCAGGGGCAGAAGGACGCTGGGCAACAAATACTACCCCCCGCCCACCTTCCACTTCCCGTTGTCGTGGGTGGTCATCTAGTCGTCTTGGTGAAGCCTCTCAAGGTTCAAAATCTTTAGTTCAAGCATATCTTTTAGAAGAGATGACATGAGGACAGGGACACACATTGTGTGTCTTTTATGTCCTTTCCCACCATCCTCTCTCCTCATCTGTGCCACAGTGAGGACTTAATAGGCACTCATTATTTGGTTGAATTGGACTGAACCACTTTAACTAAGCTCACCCACCTTTTGAAGCAATGGTTCATTCATAGGCTCATGGAATTTCAGAGCTGGGAAAGCTTCTTCATAGAGAGTTGAAGTAAGTACTGTTGATTCTGCCAGGCCAGGAAAACACAGCATTTTAGTGTGCAATGTGTTACTCCCATGTTCATCACAGTGTTATTTACAATGGTCAGCATGTGGGCATAGCCTTAGAGTCTATCAACAGGAGAAGGGAAAAAGATGTGAGAGATATATATAAAAGCTTATATACATATTAATTTATATATTGGGACCCACAAAATAGAGGCCATCCCAGTGGCCCAGCCCATGTCACAAATCCAGCCCGAAGTCAGGCTGCATATACGTAGGAAGTGCCTCACTGTCAAGGAAACCTAACATGACAAACCAATCATAATCCTCCAACTTAGCTGCAGCTAGTTAACCTTACCCTAGGAAACAGGACCTGCTAGCCTTATAAAGAAATCCCCCACCTACTTATCATTATACCTGGTCTCTTCCTTGCCTCTTCTCATGCTCTATAAAAGTCACTCTTGCCCAAAATTCCTCAGGAAGAGTCTCCATTACTTGTGAGGCACTGTCCTCCTCAGTCTGTGGATTTTTTTCCCTAGAATAAGAGATATCAAACTATTTATTAAAATGTCTCAGTATTGTCATTTGACCATATACAATGGAATATAATTCAGCCACAAGAAAGGAAAATCCTGCCATTTACAACAATGTGGGTGGTCTTTCAGTACATTACGCTAGGTGAACTAAGACAGAAAAAAGACAAATACTTGATGATCTCATATGTGCAGTCTAAAAACCCAGACTCTTAGAAACAAAGAATAGAATGGTGGTTATCAAGTCTGTAGGTGGGTTGGGAGGGGTAAGTGGGGGCAATGAGGAGATGTTGGATAAAGAATACAAATGTCCAGTTAAAAGATGAATAAGTTCCCTAAAGACTCCACTCCAAAACTACTAGAACTAATATCTGAATTCAGCAAAGTTGCAGGATACAAAATTAACACACAGAAGTCTGTTGCTTTCCTATACACTAATGATGAACTAACAGAAAGAGAAATCAGAAAAACAATTCCATTCACAATTGCATCAAAAAGAATAAAATACCTAGGAATAAACCTAACGAAGGAAGTGAAAGACCTGTACTCTGAAAACTACAAGACACTCCTAAGAGAAATTAAAGAGGACACTAACAAATGGAAATGCATCCCATGCTCTTGGCTAGGAAGAATAAATATTGTCAAAATGGCTATACTACCTAAAGCAATCTACAGATTCAATGCAATCCCTATCAAACTACCAACAGCTTGCTTCAATGAACTGGAACAAATAATTCTAAAATTCATATGGAACCACAAAAGACTCCGAATAGCCAAATCAATCCTGAGAAGGAGGAATAAAACAGGGGGAATTACACTCCCTGACTTCAAGCTCAGTAACAAAGCCACAGTAATCAGGAAAATTTGGTATTGGCACAAAAGCAGACCCACAGACCAGTGGAACAGAATAGAAAATCCAAACATTAACCCAAACATATACAGTCAATTAATATTTGATAAAAGTGCCTTGGATATACAATGGGGAGATGACAGCCTCTTCAGCAGCTGGTGTTGGAAAAACTGGACAGCTACATGTAAGAGAATGAAACTGGACTACTGTCTAGCCCCATACACAAAGGTAAACTCAAGGTGGATCAAAGACCTGAATGTAAGTCATGAAACCATAAAACTCTTAGAAAAAAACATAGGCAAAAATCTCTTGGACATAAACATGAGCAACTTCTTCATGAACATATCTCCCCGGGCAAGGGAAACAAAAGCAAAAATGAACAAGTGGGACTATATCAAGCTGAAAAGCTTCTGTACAGCAAAGGACACCATCAGTAGAACAAAAAGACATCCTACAGTATGGGAGAATATATTCATAAAAAACGTATCTGATAAAGGGTTGACATCCAAAATATATAAAGAACTCATGCACCTTAACAAACAGAAAGCAAATAATCCAATTAAGAAATGGGCAGAGGACATGAATAGACACTTCTCCAAAGAAGAAATTCAGATGGCCAACAGGCACATGAAAAGATGCTCCACATCGCTAATCATCAGAGAAATGCAGATTAAAACCACAATGAGATATCACCTCACACCAGTGAGGATGGCCAACATCCAAAACACAAACAACAACAAATGTTGGCGAGGATGTGGAGAAAAGGGAACCCTCCTACACTGCTGGTGGGAATGCAAATTAGTTCAACCATTGTGGAAAGCAGTATGGAGGTTCCTCAAAAAACTCAAAATAGAAATACCATTTGACCCAGGAATTCCACTCCTAGGAATTTACCCTAAGAATGCAGCAGCCCAATTTGAAAAGGACAGATGCACCCCTATGTTTATTGCAGCACTATTTACAATAGCCAAGAAATGGAAGCAACCTAAGTGTCCATCAGTAGATGAATGGATAAAGAAGATGTGGTACATATACACAATGGAATATTATTCAGCCATAAGAAGAAAACAAATCCTACCATTTGCAACAACATGGATGGAGCTAGAGGGTATTATGCTCAGTGAAATAAGCCAAGCCGAAAAAGACAAGTATCAAATGATTTCACTCATATGTGGAGTATAAGAACAAAGAAAAATACTGAAGGAACAAAACAGCAGCAGACTCACAGAACCCAAGAACGGACTAATAGTTACCAAAGGGAAAGGGACTGGGGAAAATGGGCGGGAAGGGAGGGATAAGAGGGAAAAAGGGGCATTACGATTAGCAGATGTAATGTTGGGGGGGCACGGGGAGGGCAGTACAACTCAGAGAAGACAAGTAGTGATTCTATAGCATCTCACTACGCTGATGGACAGTGACTGTAATGGGGTTGGTGGGGGGGACCTGATGAAGGGGTAGTTTAATAACCGTAATATTGCACATGTAATTATAGATTAATGATAATAAAATAAATTATATTAAAAAAAAGATGAATAAGCTCTGGGGGTGTGATGCACAGCATTGTGATTCTAGATAACAATACTGTATTATATACTTGAAAATTACTAAGAGAATAAATCTGAAATAGTCTCACTGCAAAGAAATGATAATTATGTGAGGTGATAGAGGTGACAGCTAAGCTCTAAAGTGGTAATCATATTGCAATATATATATGTGCATTAAATCAACACATGGTTGCATACCTTAAACTTACACAATGTTAGATGTCAATCATATCTCAGTAAAACTGGGGGGTGAGGGTGGGGAAACATGTGCTGGAGCTAGAATACCCAAGGTTGATTAAGGTAGGCCACCGACCAGCTGTGTCACTTTAGGCAAATTTAAACTCTGTATGCCTTAGATTCCTCATCTGTCCAAATGAGGTCAAATAATCATCTATTTTTTATTGTCGAAAGGAAGAATAAAAAGTATATGAAGAATGCTAAACGCATGCAGTCGATGGTGACTTAATGGTTATCACCACCATTACCACCCTCATCACAGGTCCTTTCAAGACAGCATTGACATTTTGGTGACCATGGATTGCTTTTCCTGCTTTTGTGGCCCTTTTGGGGATGGTAGCTAAAGACAGATTGTAACAATCAAGACCATGTTTAGTAAGCTAACTGCGTTCAGAACTTGGCTAAAAGTTTGCTTTTCCCCTTGTGCGTCTTAAGTGCTTCCTCAAATTTGCCTTTGCAATTTTTACTTCCTTTAAAAACAAAATTTACAAGCAGAGTCAGCCAAACTCAAGCAGAATCTGCATTTATTTCTTTCTAAGGTTTAAATCTACATTTACAATGGCTACACATTTAATCAGTGAATTGTCTTCTGATTACTCACTGCCCATTAATCCGTGTGCCCCCTTAAAGGGTGACAAATGGTGGTTCCTTTTAAGTTTCAAAGAGGCCAGTTTAATCTGGGCCTTCTGTTGCTTTGTTAGGGAAATCGAATGCCCAGAATTGTTCCTCAGCTTTCCCTTGTTGCTCAGAGGTCGTGGGAAAGTAGATGTGAGAGCTCTAATGTGATTCATCATTGCCTGATGAAATACTATGTGACATGTAGGCACGGCCTTCTGACTGACGGCACTCACATTCTCTGTGTCTCTGTGAAATGATTCCCTAGCAAGTAAACCCAGCAGTAACTCTGACCAGGAATGGTAATCCATGGTCACATCTGGGGTTACAGCTGTTTGCACCAGGTGTAACATAAGTGACAGAGCTGATTGGGCTTTTCAATCCCATTTTTATGTCTGTCACTGGGAAGCACCTTCTCAAGACCTTTCTTCTTCTTTCCTTGAGTCTACTTTTTATGCATTAGCAGTCAAGGCTAAAATAACTGCAGAAGTTAAGCCTTGTAATCAGTGTCAAAGAAGAGCCTGTTCTAAGGTGAGGTGTATAGAATGTCCCTGAGAGTGTTGTCTGTGTCCTGTAGATTTTTATGCTGGGGGCAGGTTTTGTGCAGTCAATTTCATTACACAGTAAATGCTATTATTCTCACAAGATTGGTGTCTCACAGACTTAAGTTTCTTCATTAGTGGTCAGTGTGGTGACTTTTGTTTCATCCCTTTTCTAGCTTAGGAGGGTGATCCTTCTGTGAAACTTTCACCATAGAGGCAGAAAGATACACGGAAAATGGGTTTAGTTGTAACCACTTGGAGAAACACCTTCATACCTGTAGGTCCAGGGAAAGGAAATCCCAGGGCAGAATACCTCTAAAAACCGAAATCAGCGAAAGGGAGAAATAAAGTTTAAAATCCATTTATTGCTTACAAACTGCAGTCCGGAGCCAGTTCTCTCTTTCCTGCTCCAGCGGAAGCAAAACCAGCCCTCCCTGTCACCTCTCAGGTACAGATAAGCCCTCGGTTGCCCAGGTAATTACCCATTGATATAGAGATGAAGTTCTCTCCATCCCTGAGGAATGATGCAAATGCACTAAAGCCATGCTTCCCTCCATCCTTGAGCACCTGTTGATATGCAGATGTACTAAAGCCAGGCGAGATATTCTGGAAATACTACAATTTTACCTACAATACCTCCAGAGAAAAGCCCTCTTCTCTTCTAGTGATGTGTTTCATCATTCATTTGAAGGGGAGGAAAAATAATTTTCCCTCTACACATCTAAGTACTTGCTGAGAACCACTCCCCCCAACTGCCCTGCCCCATAATAAAAGATTAACAGGAAAAAAAGAAACAGAAGTTTAATAACATGCACACCACCTCTATACATGGGAGATAACCAGGAAAACCAAGTAACTCCTGGTAATGGTCCAAGCCACCACCTTAAGTAGCATCTCCAGCAAAAGACAAAAGACGTCAGTGGGGAGGGAAGCCAGTTATGGGAGATTACTAGGCAAAACGCAATACACAAGAGAAAGTTTGTTATGCAGATCTAAGCCAGTTGCCTTCTCCACTGATAACAGTTTCTAGAGATCTCGTCACCCTCCTCTTCCTGGTGCAGCCAGAAGACACACTTACAAATGGAGAGTTCCTTATAAATGTCAGGGTCTCATACAAAAGGGTAACTTTTACATGGTTTTTAGAGCTTCTCCTTTGTCTGCTGTTTCTTAAAAGTAATCAGCGTAAAATAATCTGTATGCCAGCAAGGCCTATTTTGTGGTGACATATTATTCTCCCCTTCATATTCCTTCCTTCCTTCAGCATTTCTTTTCATTTCTACATGTTCTTTCTGTCCCGAGCCCCAGGGAAATAAAATCAAAGTCCTGTCCCTGCCTTCCATTTTCCCAGAGACAGTTGGCAAGATGAGGAAGTAAGCGAATAATTACAACATGACAGTGTTAAAGCCTTGCCGTTCTGAGTGTGGTCCCTGGGAACTTGTGAGAAATACAGAATTTCAGGCCCACCCTGGAGCTACTGCGTGAGAGCCAGCATTTTTGCAAGCTCTCCAGGTGGTCACATGCACCTACCACGCTGCTAGAGGCATGTGCCTGTGCCATGTAAAGCTGGGGTACAGAGGGCACGTGAGGTGCAAGGCAGCAGAGCCTTCAGACCTCTGTGAGCCCGTGCTTTCCCATTCGCACGCCCTAAGCAGCTTTGCTGGTCCATTAGTATTGTGTCGCTGAGACACCCAGCTTGCAGTCACCTTGTGCCAAGAGCGTGCGGACAAACTAGGTAGGTTCGTGCAGACCATAGGTGACAACTCGAGGGAGTGTCATTCTTATTACCCCCATAGGTTCAAACTGGGGAGCAAAGGCAGCATAAGCTTTTTGCTCTCCTGCTCACTTATAGTCTCTGCAGAGGGAAGGGGAAAATGTAGGTCAATGACCAAAGCCCTCTGAGTGGCCAGTGCAGCAAGGTTGATCTGACCATGGGTATTTCCGTGATGCGTTTTCTGTTTTTGCACTTGTTCTTCTAACACTTTGAGAATCTGATGAAAGCTATGTACCTGTTTCCCAAAGACACCCAAAAGGAAGATGCATGAATTTACACAACATTTGAGAGACTCACCGATCCCCTCAATTCCACTCCATGACCCCCTAAAGTTCACATTCCCCAGTGAAGGACCTCTGATTCACAGAAATGCTACATAAAATTGTAATTACATTTCTGATAACATTGAAAGGTATTGCTCAATGTCAAGAATTATACTGAGCAGTTTATACGTATCATATTGCTTAGTCTTTGCAGTAGTGCTACTGGGAGGCCTTTATCATCACTGTTTTACAGCTGCTGACCTGTCTGTCTCCAGCATCCATGCCCTTAGCCACCATGCATGCAGTTTCCCCAGAACAAAATGATACCTTTAAAAATAAGGGAGCACATGTATTTAATGCTACTAAATTGTTTGCTTAAACACAGTTCAAATGGTAAAGTTTATGTTGTGCACAGTTTACCACAGTAAAAACAGGGCAACAACCAAGAATGCACCGCACACAGAGTATGATGTTTGGAAGTGTTCAATGTTTCCAAGTCCCTTGAGAATCTTTGATTCACTATCCTTTTATTTATTTATTTTTTTTACAAAAAATGTAATGAAATAGCCAAACCAAAATTGAGGCAACTCTGCCCCTTGTTCACCACCATTGGAAAGCTAACTGCATACTGCTCAAACCACAGATCCTTCAAGAGTCCTTAAAGGCTGTTCTCAAGATAGACTTTCAATTTGACTTTACCTTGTAATATGCCATAGACTTGATATATTTATACAAGCTCTACAGGGTATAGAACTTTTAAAGAAATATCATTGCTTCGTATTCTATCCTTAAGTACCAATATGAAAATTCCTGTTGCATAGCAACCTTTAACTATCTTATCCCCAGTGCTGAGGCCACCTGGAGTAATGGTTTAACAACACATATTCTGACTGGTTTGAATCTTGCATCTGCTTCTTACTAGTTCTGCGATTCAGGGCAAGGTTTAACCTTTCTATAGCTTTGTTTCCCCATCTGTAAAATGGAGATACTAGCAAGATAAACCTCCTACGGTGCCTGTGAGTATTAAATGAGGTGATACAAGTCAACTCTGTTCTGGAATGCCTGGTCCGTGCAACCTGAGTGCTTAATAAATGCTAGTGCTGGTAATGAAGTTGATGAGGATACTCAGGTGCTATTCAGAGTCCAAGGATTATCCTGCATCATTTGGCATAGTATCTGATACCATGCTGCCTTTGGCAATCCAACCCTATGATTGTGGCCTCTATAGTATCTTTATTATTGGCAGAAGAAGTCTCATTTCAGTACTTGGATATAGAAATGAAGTATACAAAAGTGGATGTATTTAAGGTGCATAATTTGATGAGTTTTGACATATGTGTACACCCATGAAACTATCACCGCAATTAAGATACTGAACATATTCATGACCCCCAGAAGTTTCCTTGTACGCCTTTGTCATTTCCTCCTCCTGTTCCCCATCGATAGATCTCCCTGGGCAACCACTGACCTGCTTTCCAACAGAATAATCTTGAGGCATTTTGAAGCATCCTGGGGTCTCTCCTGCATTTTCTATTTGACTGAACATGTCATTTTGCTTTCCTCTTAAATTTAATTACATATTTAGAATCTCTAAAAGCGGGAGGAATTTTTGATGAATAGGTGTTCAGTAACTGCATAATAGCCTTTCAACATAAATAAATTAAACATGCCAACCTCTCCTCACTTGGAAATCCTATGAGTTATCCCATCAAACTTGGCAAATTTTGCCACCATTGTGTTGCCTGCTCTGTTGACCACAGTTCTCTGCTTACTGAATTTTTTATTATTTCAGTGTTATATCACAATATTACCATTTTAGAAGACATTTTAGGAAATGGTTAAGTGTCCAAGTTTCAGGTAAAATTCAAATGATGACCCTAACTGAGGTGTGTCTTCTGGAAACAGATTGATTCACTTGATACTCAAGGGAAGATAACTGTGTCATAATTTATTCCTCTTCTTTGAAAGCTGCTTTTAATTTCAATTGTAAGAAACATCTCGTTGCCAAAACATTAAATGTAGGAGGAAAGATTTGCATCTTAGAGCCCAAGAAATGCAGCGACCATAAATATCACTTGGTATTGTTACTTAGCTTTTGTATTGTTTAATTATTTTTTTTTCCCCTGCTGAAGAAGGGCTACACATTATATTTCTCTGTACTCTCTGCAAGGCCTAACATAGTGCTCATATATGTACGGACCACAGAATTACATAATGTCACAGTAAGAAAGGAAGTCAAATTTCTTTAGTCAGTTCCTCTCTTACTGCTCATGAAGAGAGGCACATGAAAGATAAATATCTTGCCCAGGGTCATGTAGTCTTTCCAGAGTCAGGATTGGAATCTAGGCCCCTGATTCTCTGTCTAGTGTTCATTTTAGTCGAGTGCGTCATTGCCAGAGTGAGGGCTGGGAATGGACATTTTTAAATCTCCCCCAGTAATTATTATAGGCACTAGAGTTTGACTTGCTGCACACGAGATTCTCAGAATTTCCATTCTTGATCTTTCCAGTTTCAAAAATCCAAGATACTGCAGCAGGCATATGAATATAATTGATTATAATTTTGCTAAGCCACTTAGCGGGATAACACTGTAGGCCACCAAAGTCGTGTGTATGCATGAATCAATTTCCTGGTACCTGAAGCTTTCTGATCACCCTATATCTACATTTAAACTCTGCTTCCTTCCTTTCTTCATTCGTTTGTTATTAATTCATTTAGTCATTATTAAACTCCACCTTTCGCCAGGCAGTGTTCTGTGATTTAGACACTGCTATGAGTATTCAGTACCGAATAGGAGCGGCAAGGTTCCTGGCTTCTGGTGTGGAGGAGACAAACAATAAACAAACAAATAGTAAGATGGGCAAACATGCTACAATTGCAAACTTCAATAAAGACTATGAAGGAAAATAATGGGAAGTTGCCTTTATCCTGAAACCTAAAGGGTGACCAGAAATCATAGGTAAAGAATAACTCCTTTCTGACCATATAATTTCAATATTTAATTTGAATACAAACCCAATATAATATCAATATTTAAACTTGACTCATACTCCCAGTTCTAAAAACTGCAATTCGTCTAGTACTTTTATTCCATATATTACATTTCTGAGTCCTAAAAGACTCTGAAGAAGACATTTCACAGATATCTCGCGGAGCAGTGGGATTCCTTTGAAGGGAATTGCTCATGAGCTGAAATCCTAATTGCCTTCCTCTGTGCCCCCAGCCCTGCCTTAGCACCAGCCCAGTCACTGTACGCCTGTCCACCATTCATCCTTGCAGATTGCATTAGTTATGTTCTCCAGTAAATACTTGCATAGATGTATTTAAATTACTTGTCTTATAGGATATTATAGTTATAAAATAATGCACTTTGGTCTTTACAATTTGAGGTAAAACATGTTCTTAAATGCACCAAAGACATATGAATATCAGAGGTAAAATGATTTCTGACTGCATGGGTGGTCAGCACCCTTGACCTCTGCATTGTTCAATGGCCAGATGTAATAATAATGAAGAAAAAGGCCCTTATTTCATTGATCTTTTCTATTGTCTTTTTAATATCTTTCATTATTCCTACTCTGATCTTTATTTTCTTCTATTAACTTTGTGCCTAATTCATTCTCCTGTATCATTTCTTTGCACTATGCAGTTAGGTTGTTTATTTGAGATCTTTCTTTTTCTTAATATGAATGTCCCTCTTAAAGCTGCCTTTGCTGCATCCCGTAAGTTTTGGTATATTGCATTTCCACTTTCATTTGTTTCAAGATACATTTTTATTTCTCTTTAAATGTTTTCTTTGACTCATTTGTTATTCAGGATCATATTCTTTCATCTCCAAATATTTATTAATTTTTCAGTTTTCATTTTGTAATTGATGTCTAATTTTAAACTGTTGTGATCAGAAAAGATGCTTGATTTGATTTATTCTTCCTAAATTTATTAAGACTTGTTTTGTGACCTACCATATAGTCTGTCCTGGAGAATATTCCATGTGTACTTGAAAATAATACGTATTATGCTGCTTTTGGATGGAATGTTCTACAATGTCGGGTAGGTCCATCTGATCTTACATGTAGTTTAAGTCCAGTGTTTCTTTATTGATTTTCTGTCTGGATGATCTATCTCTTGTTGAAGGTATCTTTGGTTCATTTTTATAGTTTCCTTTTTTCTGCTAGACTCCCTTTACTTTTACTTATTATAAACATTTTCTTGTTAAACCTGTCTGTTAAATCGTGAATCATATTGATCTCCACAGATTGTTTTTTCTTGAGTGTATCATGATTTCTCATTTTCTTTCAAATGTAATCTTTATAGTATTATAAACATTGTGAAGTATACCCAGAGAGACCCTGCATTCTGTTATATTCCCCTGGAAGGTATTGATTTTTTTTTTTTTTTTGTAAAGCAGTGTTTAACTTGACTGAACTCAGTCTGTAAAGGTAGCATCCTTTGCAGTGGGTTGCAGCTGAAATCCGAAGGAGCTCTTTTTGTAGTCATGCTGGGGCTTCTTGGAGTCTGCTCCTCATGTGCATAGTTCAAGGACCAGTCAGATATTTGAGCAGAATTGATATATGGAAATTGGCAATCTCCCTTTATAAATTTCTCCTTTTAGAATTTCCTCCATCATTTTCCAGAACCTGTAGTTGCTTGAACTTTGTGCTTTGGTTCTTCAAGCCAGTAAGACTGCAGGTGTGTTCTCTCTGAGCCGCCCAGAGAGTCATGGCTCAAACTTGCCATCAGGTGGAAAGCTGCAAGGACATCAGGAAATTCGCCCGACGTTCTTTTCTTCCAAGTGGTGATTGTCCTCCAGTATGTACCTTCTTTTTTGTCACTCTCCAGTGCCTCCAGATACTTGCTTTTTATATTTATATTTATTTATGTCAGAGGGCTGGTCCATTAGGAGATACTTAAGCAGTATTAGAATCAGAATCCATGTTTTTACTCTTGACATCTTTCAAAATTGATATTCTCTTATGTCATGAGGTTGATCTTTATTTGAGTCCTGTCTCTGAAAATTGTAAATTGTGTGGCCTTGGGCAAGTGATCCTAGGAAAAGGAATAAAAGGAAGTTCCCTCATCTGGAAAAGAAAATGGGTTTTAGCACTTAGTATACTGTTACTAAAGGTTAACTGTATATATATGTTTGTATTTACATAGCATGATTGAACTGATGAACTTGGTATTGTGGTGGAGTGGGAGAACTGAGTTATGTGGCGATCAGAGTTCATATTCTGCCATACAGAGTTCAGATTCTGGAAGTTTGTTGTCTCCTTGGCAGAGATATAATATTATATGATGATATCATATGATATATTATAATGATACATTATTATAGTATAACATATTGTATAATATAACATAGTGTATAATATAACTAGAATAAAAAAGGAAAATAAATTGTTCCCCTTTGTAGGTGATTTCATTTAATCTGTCACTGGGGACCAAAAGGAAGGGATTTGTAGGCTCTTTGATGTCTCTCTCACTGGTGTGGGGCCAAGCAGTGAATAAAAAAGTTCTCTGTTTGGTGCGGGTTGTGGAGCCCAAAGTAACCTTGAGAAGCTGGAAAAGACTCTGGCCTTGGAAGTTTAAGTGTTATAAATTGGCCCTTTCTAGGAGAGCGTGCTATTGAGGTTACTACAGAAAACAGAATACTAGGGTTGCCCTATGTGTTTTCCCATATCCTGTCTTATATTTTAATAAAATACTGAAATGCTAAATAAAATTGCTGCACTTTGGCAGTGGTATAGTTTCACTTAGAACACATTATACATTATCTCTTTTAAAAGGAAGCAAAGGGAACAAAGGAAGAACCAGTATCTGTTAGTTCTTGTAAGCTTAATAATCTTTGGAAAATAGGTTTCATTCTGCCAAAACACTCAATAAAACCTAACTTCTATTAGAAATAATTTCTGATATTAACTTATGCAATGAAAATTGGTGGCAGTGTCTATTAAATAATCACAAATGTTACATTTTTATTACTACCAGTCATTTCATAAATCATTAATCATATCCTACACTTTTATTATATTTTCCAAAGTAGTTTCTTAAGTTAACATCTTGATACAACCTTGAAAGGGGGATAGGACAGGGATTATTGGGAAAATAAACTGGTACATAAGAAGACAAAGTTGTTTTTCTTTCCTCTCACCCATAGAGAGGACTCAGTAGCTGAGCCAGGTGTAGTACACTGTCTCCTTCAATTCAGATAGACGCAAACACGGTGTCTTATCTCCCCAACAGACCGTTGTCATCTACATTATTTGTTACTGTTTTAAAAATAAATCTTATGGGATAGCATTCACTTTTTCTTATGAGAATAGAAATAAATATTTTGTAGAAAACACACAAGAACACAAAAATAAAATAGTCTTCCTGTTATCCAAGGCAATGTGTTATAACTGTTTCTTTTCTGTGCATAAGTATTGGGCATGTAAGTTTTATTTTATCAAAAAGGAGTATTAGGTAGTATGACCTCTCTCCACTTAATGTATTGAGAATACTTTTCCACATCATTAAGTTTTAAAACATGACTCTTAATAGCCCTTCAATATTCCATCATGCATATGGACTAAAATGAATGAATGTAATCTCTGTGCTTTTAGTCTTTCTCTACATTTTAGGCTATCATTGGTAAGGCAGTATTGAACATCCTCAGGGCACATCTCTGATAATTTCCTTAGAATAATTTTATAAACATAGGAGTACCATATCAAAGAGTGGTCTATACCACTTTAAATAGTATATTATATGGATGGTTTTATTAATCAGGATCTGAAGAGTTCACTAGCTGTAAGCTTCAGGCTCTTTTGAGCTTTCCTAAAATCCATTTGCTGGAATGGTATCTTTCTGTTATATGATTCATATGACAGGGGGAAGCACTTACATGACATCCACAAAAGTATTTTTATACCTTATAAATATGTATTAAAGTGATTAAATTATACCTAGATGTATTTTGAAAGTTTCGTAATATATGTTGAGATAATTAATGACAAACCTATATCAAAACCAGGTTTGAGATGTACTGATCTAGTGCCTAAATAGCACTAAAGGATTTAGGCTCATGACTTTGCTAAAATATTTCTAAAATTGTTTTACTTTATATTGCTTATTCCCCAAAACTATCACATTATGATAAACTGTTCAAAAGAGGTAAACATTAAACCCTCTGCTCAATTATATAAATCTAGTGCCAGTTCTCATGGCTTAGTCACTTCTGTTATAATTTGGGTAGTTTAATATGATAAGAGTGCCAAAAGGCTTAATGTGGCTGAGTAATTTCATTGGATAGATGATAACCATTAAAATATTATGTTGTTTATTTCACTTGAAATAAAAATGAGTGATTAACTGATAACCGAGAGATGGAAATGACATTGAAATGACCCATTCTTCCCTTAACAACAACAGGTTCTGCTTTCTGCATGCTGACTGTGTATTCGTGGGACTTTGAGTTGAGCATAGCAGAAATGTCGTGGAAGTAGTTCAGGCAAAAGCAAAGGATTGTCATGAAGGATTGAGATGGTGACCTAAACACTGAGCTGAAATCAGAGCTTCCAGTACCAGAAGTCCTGGGACTTTTCCCCATCTCTCGTTTCTGTGTCTGCTTTGTATTTGAGGGCTGTACTGCGGCTTTTTGTACTTACACTGCAAAGCAGAAAATGGCCACCAACGTTAACTAGGTTTACATTTCTGTCACTCAAAACACTGGACAAACTGAGGCTGGGATTGCTTAATCCTTATTTAAAATTCCCAAGATGCCGTTTACAACTGCATCAACAACAAAAAAAACTAGGAATGAATGTAACAAAAGATTTATAAACATGTCTTCTGAAAACTGCAAAACACTATTGGAAGTAGTTAAAGAAGATGTAAATAAATGGAAAGATATCCCATCTTCCTCCAACTCTTCATATATCTGAAGACTTAATATTTGGTGCCAATAATCCCAAGTCCCCAATCTACAGATTCAGCACAATCCCTCCAAAATCCCAGCGCCATCTTTGTAGAAATTGACAAGTTCATCCTTAAATTCATATGGAAACACAACTGACCTGGTATAGCCAAAACAATCTTGAAATAGGAAAACAAAGTTAGAGGACTATACTTCCTGATTTAAAAACTTACTACAAAGCATAAGGTAGACATGTAGGTCAATAGAATAGAAATTGAGAATACAGAAGTAAACCCTTATGTATATAGTCATTTGACTTTTTACAAAGGTGCCAAGATAATTTGATGGGAAAGGAACAGTCTTTTCACCAAATGGTAGTGGGACATACCCACATACAAGAGAATGAATCTGGACACCCCCTACCTTACACCAAACACAAAAATTAACTCAAATAGACTATAGACCTAAATGTAAGAGCTTAAGATGTGAAGCTCTTAGAAGAAAACACATGAGTGTATGAGTATTTCTTTGTGACCTTGAGTTAGGCAGAGTTTTCTTCATGAGGCACAAAAAACACAAGACAAATGGAAAAACAAAAAAAGATAAATTGGACTAAAACAAAACTTAAATTTTCCTGCTGAAAGGAAGTGAAAGACAACCTAATGACAGAAAATATTTGCAAATTATACATACATACATATTTATGTTTTTATATCAAGAATATGTAAATATCTCTTACGACTTAATAATTTTAAAAACGCATTCAGTGGGCAAAGCTCTTAAGTAGGTATTATCTAAAGAAGATATACACATGGCTAATAAGCATGTGAAAAGGTGCTCAACATCATTAATTATTAGGGAAATGAAAATCAATACCACAATAAGAAACTACTTCACACCTCCTAGGATGGCTAAAATTAAAAAAAGAAGATGTGCAGTCACAAGTATTGGTTAGTGTATGGAAGAATTAGAGTCCTCATTCGCTGCTGATGGGAATGTAAAATGGCTCAGCCACTTAGGAAAACCATTTCATAATTCCTCAAAACATATGACCCACCAGTTTTACTTTTAAGGCATATACCCAAGACAAATAAAAACACATGTTCACATGAAAACTTTCACATAAATGTTCATAGCAAGCAGCATTATTCACAATAGCCCCAAAGTGGAAACAATGCAAATGGCCATGAACGAATGAATAGGTAAACAAGAAAAGGTGTATCTATATAATGGGAAGTTATTCAGCCATAAAATATAATGAAATACTGATCCATGCTCAAAAACATACTCTCAAAAACATCATGTAAGTGAAAGAAAGCTGTCACAAAAGATCCCATATTGCACGACCACATTATTATGAAATGTCCAGAGCAGGCAAACCTACAGAGAGAGGAAGAAGAACACTGATTGCCTAGGCCTGGGGGTGGGGGAAGAAGAGAAAGAAAGGGAGAGGCTGCTAATGAATATGGGGTTACTTTTTGGATGGTAAAAATGTTCTATAATTGATTATGGCAATGATTATACATTCTGAGAACATACTAAACAACATTGATTGGAAAAAAAATTCCCCAAAGAAGGATTCTGAATGCCTCCGTTTGGGCTAGATATCTAGCCCTGGGCCCATGAACTATGGCCACAGAAGAGAGGTCATGGTTTGTGAAATGTCTGCTTCTGTAAGTATGTAGGCGGAAGAAGAGGGGCAGTATTTAAAGAAAAGGAGCTACTTGGATGGATGGAGGAAACAACAGATAGTTTCTAACTAAGTTCCCTCAAAAAGAGCCCATGATGGATACAAGTAGCGTCTATTTAGGTTGCCTCTGTTTGATCTGGTCCCTTTGGAAGGTAGCTAGAACTTGCTTCTTTCTTTATTATTATAATTTATTTTGGTATCATTAATCTACAATTACATGTGCAATATTATGGTTATTAAACTACCCCCTTCATCAGGTCCCCCCCACCAACCCCATTACAGTCACTGTCCATCAGCATAGTGAGATGCTATAGAATCACTACTTGTCTTCTCTGGGTTATACAGCCCTCCCCGTGCCCCCCCAACATTACGTCTGCTAATCGTAATGCCCCTTTTTCCCCCTTGTCCCTCCCTTCCCACCCATCCTCCTCAGTTCCTTTCCCTTTGGTAACTATTAGTCCGTTCTTGGGTTATATAAGTTTGCTGCTGTTTTGTTCCTTCAGTTTTTTTCTTTATTCTTATACTCCACATATAAGCGAAATCATTTGATACTTGTCTTTTTCGGCTTGGCTTATTTCACTGAGCATAATACCCTCTAGCTCCATCCATGTTGTTGCAAATGGTAGGATTTGTTTTCTTCTTATGGCTGAATAATATTCCATTGTGTATATGTACCACCTCTTCTTTATCCATTCATCTACTGATGGACACTTACGTTGCTTCCATTTCTTGGCTATTGTAAATAGTACTGCAATAAACATAGCGGTGCATCTGTCTTTTTCAAACTGGGCTCCTGCATTCTTAGGGTAAATTCCTAGGAGTGGGATTCCTGGGTCATATGGTATTTCTATTTTGAGTTTTTTGAGGAACCTCCATACTGCTTTCCACAATGGTTGAACTAATTTGCAGTCCCACCAGCAGTGTAGGAGGGTTCCCTTTTCTCCACATCCTCGCCAACATTTGTTGTTATTTGTGTTTTGGATGTTGGCCATCCTCACTGGTGTGAGGTGATATCTCATTGTGGTTTTAATTTGCATTTCTCTGATGATTAGCAATGTGGAGCATCTTTTCATGTGCCTGTTGGCCATCTGAATCTCTTCTTTGGAGAAGTGTCTATTCATGTCCTCTGCCTATTTCTTAATTGGATTATTTGCTTTTTGTTTGTTGAGGTGCATGAATTCTTTATATATTTTGGATGTCAACCCCTTATCAGATATGTCATTTATGAATATATTCTCCCATACTGTAGGATCTCTTTTTGTTCTACTGATGGTGTCCTTCGCTGTACAGAAGCTTTTCAGCTTCATATAGTCCCACTTGTTCATTTTTGCTTTTGTTTTCCTTGCCTGGGGAGATATGTTCATGAAGAAGTCGCTCATGTTTATGTCCAAGAGATGTTTGCCTATGTTTTTTTATAAGAGTTTTATGGTTTCATGACTTACATTTAGGTTTTTGATCCATTTTGAGTTTACTTTTGTGTATGGGATTAGACAGTAGTCCAGTTTCATTCTCTTACATGTAGCTGTCCAGTTTTTCCAACACCAGCTGCTGAAGAGGCTGTCATCTCCCCATTGTACATCCAAGGCACCTTTATCATATATTAATTGACTGTATATGTTTGTGTTAATGTTTGGATTTTCTATTCTGTTCCACTGGTCTGTGAGTCTGTTTTTGTGTCAATACCAAATTGTCTTGATTACTGTGGCTTTGTAGTAGAGCTTGAAGTCAGGGAGCATAATTCCCCCTGTTTTATTCCTCCTTCTCAGGATTGCTTTGGCTATTCGGGGTCTTTTGTGGTTCCATATGAATTTTAGAATTATTTGTTCCAGTTCATTGAAGAAGGCTGTTGATATTTTGATAGGGATTGCATTGAATCTGTAGATTGCTTTAGGTAGTATAGCCATTTTGACAATATTTATTCTTCCTAGCCAAGAGCATGGGATGAATTTCCATTTGTTAGTGTCCTCTTTAATTTCTCTTAGGAGTCTCTTGTAGTTTTCAGGGTATAGGTCTTTCACTTCCTTCGTTAGGTTTATTCCTAGGTATTTTATTCTTTTTGATGCAATTGTGAATGGAATTGTTTTTCTGATTTCTCTTTCTGTTGGTTCATCATTAGTGTATAGGAAAGCAACAGACTTCTGTGTGTTAATTTTGTATCCTGCAACTTTGCTGAATTCAGATATTAGTTCTAGTAGTTTTGGAGTGGAGTCTTTAGGGTTTTTTATGTACAATATCATGTCATATGCAAATAGTGACAGTTTGACTTCTTCTTTACCAATCTGGATGCCTTGTATGTCTTTGTTTTGTCTGATTGCTGTGACTAGGACCTCCAGTACTATGTTGAATAACAGTGGAGAGAGTGGGCATCCTTGTCTTGTTCCCGATCTTAGATGAAAAGCTTTCAGCGTCTCGCCGTTAAGTATGATGTTAGCTGTGGGTTTGTCATATATAGCCTTTATGATGTTGAGGTACTTGCCCTCTATACCCATTTTGTTGAGAGTTTTAATCAGGAATGGATGCTGAATTTTGTCAAATGCTTTTTCAGCATCTATGGAGATGATCATGTGGTTTTTGTTCTTCTTTTTGTTGATGTGGTGGATGATGTTGATGGATTTTCGAATGTTGTACCATCCTTGCATCCCTGGGATGAATCCCACTTGATCATGGTGTATGATCCTCTTGATGTATTTTTGAATTCGTTTTGCTAATATTTTGTTGAGTATTTTTGTATGTATGTTCATCAGGGATATTGGTCTGTAATTTTCTTTTTTGGTGAGGTTTTTGCCCGGTTTTGGTATTAGAGTGATGCTGGCTTCACAGAATGAGTTTGGAAGTATTCCCTCCTCTTCTATTTTTTGGAAAACTTTAAGGAGAATGGGTGTTATTTCTTCTCTATATGTCTGGTAGAATTCAGAGGTGAATCCCTCTGGCCCGGGGGTTTTGTTCTTGGTTCGTTTTTTGATTACCGATTCAATTTCGTTGCTGGTGATTGGTCTGTTTAGTTTTTCTGTTTCTTGCTTGGTCAGTCTTGGAAGGTTGTATTTTTCTAAGAAGTCCATTTCTTCTAAGTTTTCCGCTTGTTAGCATATAGATTCTCACAATATTCTCTTATAATTCTTTGTATTTCTATGGGGTCTGTCATTATTTTTCCTTTCTCATTTCTGATTCTGTTTATTTGTGTAGATTCTTGAACTTGCTTCTTTAAAGCATTATTGGATGTAGTAAGTAACACTTTGACTTATTGACACGTTTGAGTCAATATTATTTTTCTTTTATCTCTAAAGAGGCATCTTAACCACAGCTGTTAGTAAAGAGGCAACTCACGTTTGCTGTATTTGCCTGTCTTCTCAAAACACAAATACTCCTGTGTGAAATGCCACCTGGAGACAGTGGCCATGGCCCACAAACTTAATTACTAACCTTTAATTCATAGCTGGCAAAACCAGTTCTTGAAGCATCTAAGCTAATCACGCTTCTCTGACAATGCTAATCAATTGTTCAGCAGCCTACCTTTGGCTTAATTACTCTTGCACTACATTACATTTTCAAAATGTCAAGAATCCTCCTCTGGAAAAGTAATAAATCATTCCTACATGGTGTTAGCAGAGAGCCTGTTATTCCCTCGCACTTGACCTTGGCTGCATGGAGTTGAAATTGATCATTTACTGCAGTGGTACAACATTACAGAGAAAGGAGGTTCAGTAAGAATCATAGCACAGACTTCCGGGAAGATGGCGGTGTGAGCAGGGCGGCAGAAATCTCCTCCCAACACTATATTTATCTACGAAAACACAGAAAATACATCTATTCCTAAAAGAGAGACGAGAATACACAGGAAAGCACACAGCGTGCAGCTACACCCGAGAGGACTCGGCACTCCAAGAACACAAGGGACCCAAGGAAGACAACACCAAGACACATAATAATTAAGATGGCACAGATCAAAGATAAAGACAGAGTATTAAAGGCAGCTAGAGAGAGAAAAAAGATCACCTACAAAGGAAAACCCATCAGACTATCATCAGACTTCTCAACAGAAACCTTACAGGCCAGAAGAGAATGGCATGATATATTTAACGTAATGAAACAGAAGGGACTCGAACCAAGAATATTGTATCCAGCACGATTATCATTTAAATATGATGGAGGGATTAAACAATTTCCAGATAAACGAAAGTTAAGAGAATTTGCGTCTCATAAACCACCACTACAGGATATCTTAAATGGACTGCTCTAGATGGAAGCACACCTAAGGATAAAAAGATATCAATAGAGAAAAAAAAATCATAGCAAAGAAAGCAGACCATCCAAATACCAACTAAAGGCAAAGAATAAAACACCTATTATAGAAAGAATGGAGGAGGAATAAGAAGGGAGAGAAAGAAAGAAACATCAGACTGTGTTTACAATAACTTAACAAGAAAGTTAAGTTAGATTGTTAGATAGTAAAGAAGCAACCCTTGAACCCTTGGTAACCACGAATCTAAAGCCAGCAATGGCAATAAGTACATACCTATCAATAATCACCCTAAATGTAAATGGACTGAATGCACCAATCAAAAGACACAGAGTAACAGAATGGATAAAAAAGCAAGACCCATCTATATGCTGCCTACAAGAAACTCACCTCAAATCCAAAGATATACACAGACTAAAAGTGAAGGGATGGAAAAAGATATTTCATGCAAACAACAAAGAGAAAAAAGCAGGTGTTGCAGTACTTGTATCAGACAAAATAGACTTCAAAACGAAGAAAGTAGCAAAGATAAAGAAGGACATTACATAATGATAAAGGGGTCAGTCCAACAAGAAGATATAACCATTATAAATATATATGCACCCAACACAGGAGCGCCAGCATATGTGAGACAAATACTAACAGAATTAAAGGAGGAAATAGACAGCAATGCATTCATCTTAGGAGACTTCAACACACCACTCACTCCAGAGGACAGATCAACAAGACAGAAAATAAGTAAAGACACAGAGGCACTGAACAACACACTAGAACAGATGGACCTAACAGACATCTACAGAACTCTACACCCAAAAGCAACAGGATACACATTCTTCTCAAGTGCACATGGAACATTTTCCAGAATAGACCACATACTAGGCCACAAAAAGAACCTCAGTAATTTCAAAAATATTGAAATCCTACCAACCAACTTCTCAGATCACCAAGGTATAAAACTAGAAATAAATTTTAGAAAGAAATCAAAAAGGCTCACAAATACATGGAGACTTAACAACACTCTCCTAATTAATCAATGGGTTAACGACCAAATCAAAACAGAAATCAAAGAATATATGGAGACTAATGACAACAACAACACAAACCCACAACTTCTGTGGGACGCAGCAAAGGCAGTTCTAAGAGGAAAGTATATTGCAATCCAGGCCTATTTAAAGAAGGAAGAACATTCCCAAATGAATAGTCTAAAGACACAATTACTGAAATTGGAAAAAGAAGAACAAATGAGGCCCAAAGTCACCAGAAGGAGGGACATAATAAAGATTAGAGAAGAAATAAATAAAATTGAGAAGAATAAAACAATAGAAAAAATCAATAAACCAAGAGCTGGTTCTTTGAAAAAATAAACAAAATAGATAAACCCCTAGCCAGACTCATTAAGAGAAAAAGAGAATCTACACACATAAACACAATCAGAAATGAGAAAGGAAAAATCACGACGGACCCCACAGAAATACAAAGAATCATAAGAGAATATTATGAGAATCTATATGCTAACAAGCTGGAAAACATAGAAGAAATGGACAACTTCTTAGAAAAATACAACCTTCCAAGACTGACCAAGCAAGAAACAGAAAAACTAAACAGACCAATCACCAGCGACGAAATCGAATTGGTAATCAAAAAACTACCCAAGAACAAAACCCCTGGGCCTGATGGATTCACCTCTGAATTCTACCAGACATATAGAGAAGAAATAACACCGATTCTCCTTAAAGTTTTCCAAAAAATAGAAGAGGAGGGAATACTTCCAAACTCATTCTATGAAGCCAGCATCACTCTAATACCAAAACCGGGCAAAGACCTCACCAAAAAAGAAAATTACAGACCAATATCCCTGATGAACGTAGATGCAAAAATACTCAACAAAATATTAGCAAACCGAATTCAAAAATACATCAAGAGGATCATACACCATGATCAAGTGGGATTCATCCCAGGGATGCAAGGATGGTACAACATTCGAAAATCCATCAACATCATCCACCACATCAACAAAAAGAAGAACAAAAACCACATGATCATCTCCATAGATGCTGAAAAAGCATTTGACAAAATTCAGCATCCATTCCTGATTAAAACTCTCAACAAAATGGGTATAGACGGCAAGTACCTCAATGTCATAAAGGCTATATATGACAAACCCACAGCTAACATCATACTTAACGGCGAGACGCTGAAAGCTTTTTATCTAAGATCGGGTACAAGACAGGAATGCCCACTCTCTCCACTGTTATTCAACATAGTACTGGAGGTCCTAGCCACAGCAATCATCCAAAACAAAGACATACAAGGCATCCAGATTGGTAAAGAAGAAGTCAAATTGTCACTATTTGCAGATGACATGATACTGTACATAAAAAGCCCTAAAGATTCCATTCCAAAACTACTAGAACTAATATCTGAATTCAGCAAAGTTACAGGATACAAAATTAACACACAGAAATTTGTTGCTTTCCTATACACTAATGATGAACTAACAGAAAGAGAAATCAGAAAAACAATTCCATTCACAATTGCATCAAAAAGAATAAAATACCTAGGAATAAACCTAACGAAGGAAGTGAAAGACCTGTACTCTGAAAACTACAAGGCACTCCTAAGAGAAATTAAAGAGGACACTAACAAATGGAAATGCATCCCATGCTCTTGGCTAGGAAGAATAAATATTGTCAAAATGGCTATACTACCTAAAGCAATCTACAGATTCAATGCAATCCCTATCAAACTACCAACAGCTTTCTTCAATGAACTGGAACAAATAATTCTAAAATTCATATGGAACCACAAAAGACCCCGAATAGCCAAAGCAATCCTGAGAAGGAGGAATAAAACAGGGGGAATTACACTCCCTGACTTCAAGCTCTACTACAAAGCCACAGTAATCAAGACAATTTGGTATTGGCACAAAAACAGACCCACAGACCAGTGGAACAGAATAGAAAATCCAAACATTAACCCAAACATATACAGTCAATTAATATTTGATAAAGGAGCCTTGGATATACAATGGGGAGATGACAGCCTCTTCAGCAGCTGGTGTTGGAAAAACTGGACAGCTACATGTAAGAGAATGAAACTGGACTACTGTCTAGCCCCATACACAAAGGTAAACTCAAGGTGGATCAAAGACCTGAATGTAAGTCATGAAACCATAAAACTCTTAGAAAAAAACATAGGCAAAAATCTCTTGGACATAAACATGAGCAACTTCTTCATGAACATATCTCCCCGGGCAAGGGAAACAAAAGCAAAAATGAACAAGTGGGACTATATCAAGCTGAAAAGCTTCTGTACAGCAAAGGACACCATCAGTAGAACAAAAAGACATCCTACAGTATGGGAGAATATATTCATAAAAAACGTATCTGATAAAGGGTTGACATCCAAAATATATAAAGAACTCATGCACCTTAACAAACAGAAAGCAAATAATCCAATTAAGAAATGGGCAGAGGACATGAATAGACACTTCTCCAAAGAAGAAATTCAGATGGCCAACAGGCACATGAAAAGATGCTCCACATCGCTAATCATCAGAGAAATGCAGATTAAAACCACAATGAGATATCACCTCACACCACCAACATCCAAAACATAAACAACAACAAATTTTGGCGAGGATGTGGAGAAAAGGGAACCCTCCTACACTGCTGGTGGGACTGCAAATTAGTTCAACCATTGTGGAAAGCAGTATGGAGGTTCCTCAAAAGCTCAAAATAGAAATACCATTTGACCCAGGAATTCCACTCCTAGGAATTTACCCTAAGAATGCAGCAGCCCAATTTGAAAAAGACAGGTGCACCCCTATGTTTATTGCAGCACTATTTACAATAGCCAAGAAATGGAAGCAACCTAAGTGTCCATCAGTAGATGAATGGATAAAGAAGAGTGGTACATATACACAATGGAATATTATTCAGCCATAAGAAGCAAACAGTCCTACCATTTGCAACAATATGGATGGAGCTAGAGGGTATTATGCTCAGTGAAATAAGCCAAGCCGAAAAAGACAAGTATCAAATGATTTCACTCATCTGTGGAGTGTAAGAACAAAGAAAAAATACTGAAGGAACAAAACAGCAGCAGACTCACAAAACCCAGGAAGGGACTAATAGTTACCAAGGGGAAAGGGACTGGGGAAGATGGGTGGGAAGGGAAGGATAAGAGGGAAAAAGGGGCATTACGATTAGCAGATGTAATGTTGTGGGGGCACGGGGAGGGCTGTACAACTCAGAGAAGGCAAGTAGTGATTCTATAGCATCTCACTACGCTGATGGACAGTGACTGTAATGGGGTTGGTGGGGGGACCTGATGAAGAGGTAGTTTAATAACCATAATATTGCACATGTAATTGTAGGTTAATGATAATAAAGTAAATTATATTAAAAAAAGAAGCAACTTAAAGAAGAAGAAAATAAAGACAGTAATTTCATATAAAATCTTTTCTAGCTCTTGAAAAGGGCTGATTTTTCTTTTTTTTTTTTCTTTCTTTAAAGAAGAGATTCACTACTGGAATAATTCTACTTGCAATCCCATGCTTATATATTTTAAAACACACAACAATCCAGGTAAATGGCAACACTTCGAGATATTTTTAAAGCACAAAAATACAAAGTTACCCTCATAAAAATTTGTGGCCAACTAAAAATGCTCTGTGGGTTCAGTGTGGTCCTTGTCATCTCAGGAAGTGAGACATGTTGGGGAAAATGTGGACAAACCAGATCCAGAGCAAGAGGAATGGCTTATGATCAGAAAACTCATCAACCAGGGGTCTGCTCTAACTCAGCAGCCTGGAGACCAACAAGCCATTGTGGTGTTTGTCCCTGCAGAAGATGAGGCACGGTCAGGGGAAGTGTGGATGACTCTGAGCCAGAGTAAAAGAAAGAGGAGAAATGGCCTATGGGCAGAAGACTCACCTACTGCTGAGGTCGTTAGTGACTCAGCGGACTAGATATCAACAAGCCAAACCCAAGCAAACACTGTAGAGAATGAACCAATAGAACTGGTTCAAGAGAAATCAAAGGCATTCCAAGTTTCAAGAATGTGACCTAATAATCAGATTCCTAGAATCACCATTGGAGGAAAAGGTAAATATAATGACCTCAGAGTAAATACTCAGTAAAATCTAGAACTGAGTAAAGAACAGATGATGAGTAAAGAATAGATGATGTAAACACTCCTGAAGATATCATCACTAAACAATTTCAGTTAAAATCTTGTCCCCAGTGGGTTATATATTAATATCATATGACCCTATCTAGGACTAACTATATAATTTGTGGAGCGCTTCATGCAAAATGAAAACGAAGGGCCCCTTGTTCCAAAATTATTAAGAATTTCAAGATGGAATGGCAGGGCACTAAACCAAGCGCCCTTCTGAGGCGCTTCTAAGCATGGGATTGTGCTATAGCACAGGTTGCATGAATTTGCCTCTGGCCCTATTAAAGAGCATGTAAGTCAGAAGTTCCAACTTTACTCCCACAGAATGAAGAGCTGCTTGAAAACGTCAAGTGATATTTTTAATGGAATAGTATTTTTGTCATACAGAGTATAAAGCACTGATTTAATTACACTCAAAATGAATTACAATTGAGGATTAGAATCACCTAAACCAATGAACAACTGCTTGTCCTGTCACTGACTTTACAGTTTTTAAAACCATTTTAGAAAAGCTTGTGAAAACCCACTGACAACAATTGAAGGGACCCGGTGGAGGTCCTGAATGTTTGGATGGTAATTTGACCTAGATTCATGCCTTGTATTCTTTTATGTTAAAAGAAATTTTCCCCATAGAAGGACTGAACATCATGCAGACACACTGGGCTTGGAGTGGGTGCATTAATACACAGCTCTGTATTATTCCCCAAAGAGAGTTAATGTATTTTTTTGTTGGAAATGAGATAGCTGTACTATGCTTTGTCCTTATTTTAATCATACAGTTTTTAAAATTATGAAACAATTTAGATAGCAAAGTATAGACTCCATAAAGAATGCTGAACACCTACATAGCCACATCTCAGCTCTTAAAAAACAAAGTATTAAAAAATACAGTTGAAGCTATTTCCTACCCTCCTCCAAACATAACTGCGAGAACTGTATAATTTCCTGCACATGATAGCTCTGTCCAAACCCTTGCACTAAAATACATGACCCATCTCTAGCACAGTTTCTACAACATAAGACTGTGTCCCTAGGATGACCTCAAACCCCTCAGTGAACCCCGGCTCCCCATTAAAATGCCTGATTGAGAAAGCTCAATGCTAGCAGGAGAACTTACTGTTTGTTCCAGCCAACACATGATAGGCTCCTGAGCTCCCTTTCCTGTAGCACTTAGTAGAATGGGCTTATAATCTTGAATATGAAACTCTTAAGAGGTGTCTTCCTCAAGGACCTGAGATGTGTTCCTTTGAAATGTAACCATCCGGAATGACAGGGCCTCTGTCTCCCAGACTCTGTGGGAGGATAAAATCTTAACTTCAAAAATTGCCAGCTAGCACACACAGCTAGCCTAATCACAATTACACTGACCAACCCTTTGCAATTTTTCACTTCACTGACTCTAATAAGCTCCTCTTTTCCCCTCTCTCATTCTTCCTGTAAAACCCCTAATCACCTGTGCACCAATCAGTAGGGAGCTCAGCTCTTACCCCTACTTTCAGTAGTTTCTGAATAAAAACTGTTTTAACTACTTTAACATCTGTATGTTTATCTTTGAGAACTGCCATTCTGATTTTTCTATATATCATTCCCCTGCATTTTTTGAAAGTTCATTTGCATCTATTCATAAAAATATATTGTCTCACCTATTTTTAACACCAAATGTAAATGACACCATAGTTTTACATATACCCCTGAAATGTTGTGTTTATTTAACATTATATTTTTCAGATTTATCCATATTGTTACATGTAGCTGTCTTGCCAATGTGTTTCAGCCCTGGGCAAGTTCGCTATGGATTCAATGTGACCAAAGAAAATGACAGCAGAACGTTCTTTGGGGTGAAAGGGTTTATTACCGGCTTGTTCTCCCGGCAGTAGGTCCAGCACTAACGTCTCTACCTCCGCCCAGAGCACTGGGCCGAGCTCTCTATATAGCACAATAATAGCTTATTGCCTAAAGGTGTGGAAGCAATAGCCTAGCAACAGGCCAGTTATATCATCAGGTGGTTTAAGTTCATTGAGGATCCTGGCCGTAGGAACCCCAACTTCCCCACAGTAGCTCTACTTCATCAGTGTTGGTTCCAAAAAGTATTTCTTTATTCTCTAGGTCCATCCTTCCGAGCCTGTGATTAGCCCCTAGGTCCAGGCATGGTCAAGGGCAGACAAGAGATCTGTGCTTTGGTGGTAGTGATGTGGACCAGGCTTGGATGTGGAGGCCTAGGTGTTCATCCATTTGCAGTGGAAGGGAAGGAGGGTGGGAAGAGAAAAAAGTGGCAGCTCTCCCCACTTGGAACTCCGAGACCTCTGATTTCTAAATTTGAACTTGACCTTCCAGGTTGTTAGGAAAATACATTTATATAGGTGGGGTGCCAGAACATAGTTCCTGTTCAGTTTTTTTTTAAACAACTTTTAAGTATTTAGACATTAAGTATATGGCATCCATTTGTACTTTTGACCGCACCCAACAGATAGGGTTGGGCATGCCCTTTCCTTACACCCCACTCTTTCTTCTAACTCAGTTGTCAGAGTAGGAAATGACTGAAAGTGGCCATCCCACGTCCACCTCCCCTCCCCTCTGCACTAGTTAGGACTTTCTATTCTATTTTTGTTTACTACGACGCCTACAGATTGAAGACGCTGACTGGACGCTAAGACGCGGCGCTCAGAAGAACCTCCAACTGGAACCCGCTTCCTCCCTAAGCCCCGCCCACTCCCCCCCGCCAGAGGCCCCACGGCATCTTGGGATATGTAGTCTTTGGAGGGACAGCGGCCTCCACCCGAGTCTCCTCCCTCAAGCTGCTTTTCGCCCGCGGGACGCCGTGACGTTGTGTTCCTCGCGTCCCTTGCCTCTTCCCTATTTCTTTCCCTCCCAAGTCCCTCATAAGCTCAGGCCCAGACTTCTGAGGATCTTTTACGACATTAGGTCTCAGAGCCTGTCTCGGCACCGGGTCCACTTTTCGGCAAAGTGACGTGGACGTCAACAGCAATGGCGGAAAGAGAAGAGGTCCTGCCACTGCCAACGTCGAGCGACGACGGCTGGTGAGTGAAAACCCGGGGCTGATTTTCACCGCCCGTTTCTTCCTCCTTCTTCACCACCCTGCCCGTACCTGAGGCAGCAGCAGGCGCGGGCGTGGAACGGAAAGACACGTCCGCGACGAGGTCCAGCGCCCTGCCCCGCCCCCGCCTGCCCGGTCCCTTCAGCAAGCCGGGTCCCCTCGGCCCCTGGCCCTGCGGAAGTGTCTAAGGCCGGACTCGAAGGGAGAGAGGAGCCTCCCAGGTGCTGGTCTTTAGTCCGGTTCTCCCGCTGTGTCCACCGGTTTCCAAAATGTGCTGGAGATGGTGGCTTCAGGGCTGGGGTTTGGCTGGAGTCCTTGTCCCGGAGAGTTAGAGTAGCCTGGTTAGGAAGGAAGTTTTGTAGCTGTGGATCTGAGGCACTAGACCACCATTTGAAGAAAAGAGCACTTGAAATTAACCACCGTGACCTTTCCCTGAAGGTTCAGATGTTGAGAGAATAACTCAGGGAGGATCCCACCACATCGTTAAGATATTTTTTAGCCTAGTTTTTATTTCTCGTTTTGCGTTCCAACGTTTCCACCATTCGTCTCTTTCACGCACGTCGTCTTTTTCCTTCCCGTCACTTTCCCCACCGCTCTATCTTCACAGCTTTGGACGCGATGTGGGACATTGCTTTTGCTGCTCCTGAGCCTTTTGCATGGGTACCTGATTTGTACTCGGTGGTGTGGGGAGGACCTCCAATAATTTTTTGATAGACTTTAGTCATCCAGTGTCGTTAATCTTTGGGAAAGTCTTCTACTTTTGAAATAGTTGATATTCACAGTACTCTTTTAGGAACATCATTTAAAAAAATGGAACCTTTAGAGGTTTTACAGTTGATCTAAGCGAATTGACCACATGTATTAGTTTTATATTTGCTTTTTCATAGTAATATATTTATACAGCTCACTGATATGTTTAAAAATAACACAGGACATTTGTAGATGTGGACTTTAATTCCTAAGAAAGAAATGGAAATTGATGAAAGGGATAGATAATACAGTAATTGAGGAATTCAGCTCTCAGCAGACATCAAGCATCACCTTAGTGCATTTATTTACTGCCCAAGATGTAGGAGAAAAACTATGGTTACTTAGTTTATTTCTTCGATTTCCTTGTACTGGAGTTGAGGAGCTGTGACAGGTACACTCAATAACAACATAAAATTGGTCCCATTCTTTGGGAGTGTGAATAACAGTGTTATGAGAGTTCAGGGGAGCAGAAACCACTTCCACCTGGAGTCACTGAGGAAGCTTCATGGAAGCAGATGTGTTTAAATTAGGCCTTGAAAATGAGTATGATTTAGACCAGCAGTGTCTAAAAGAAATATTGTGAGGCACATATTTAACTTAAAATTTTCTAGTAGTCACATTAAAAACTAAAAAGAAATGGGGAATTAATTTTAATTATCTTTTATTTAGTCATACATCCAAAATATTATTTCCACATGTAAGCATTGTTAAAAAACGATTAGATAATTTTACATCTCTTTTTATACCAAGTCTTCAAAATCCAATGTGTATTTTACATTTACTCTACATCTGAGTTCCATCTAGCCACATTTCAAATGTTAAATAGCCACATATGGCTATTGGCTAATGTATTGGATAGTGTGGTCAGATTAACAAATAGGAAAAGGCTTTGGATTGCAGTAATAGCGTGAGCTAGGACATGGACAAGAAAACTAATGATATGCTTGAACAGTAATGACTAGAGCTTGATGAAGCTTGCTGTTTTGGAAGAGTGAATCGTATCATAAACTGGCTGTAATTAGCTTATTGAAGGCCATGAGAGGAAATGTTTCTAGAGTTAAGGTGTCTTTGAGGAGTTCTTAGGTTAGGAGGATGTGACCATATATATGTCTGGTCTACAAGAACAAGGATGGAGTGAATCCTTGCTAGAAGTAGCATTTGTTCTCTTCCAGGGTTGCTGTATCTTTGTATGGCCTTCCATTTTTGGTGTTTTTACTTTTATGATTGAAGGAACCATGAGGTGCACTGTGATTTCTATTCTCCATTCTCTTCTAATCTTTCTCCCTTTTCTCTTCACACTCACTGGTCTCCTAGAAGTGAGTTTGAACAGAGTTAGGAAAGACATTCAAGTTTGAAGCCACAGATTCAGAAAGGCCCTGCTCTTAGAGTGCCTGCTGAATGGGTTGTTACAGAATGGGGAGGCTGTATTATCTTCTTAAAAAATGTGTTCACGTTTTTATTAACTTTTACAGATGGAAATTTTCCTTAAGTGTGTCATACATCTCATTGCCTAACCTAAACTTATCTTAGTGACAGCGTTATTCAGTTTACAAATGTAAGTGTGTAAGAATAAAACTAGGTCCCTGTCCTCAAGGAATCTGTGGTCTAGTTAGAGAAGGCACATTTAAGAGCATCAGTTACTGTTATGCTTCTGTAATACAGTGAGACCTATCTAGGCAGATAGGGTAGATTGTTGCTGTGGTAGATGGCCCCATACAGCCATCCCTTTTTGAGATTGCTTTTTATTAGTTTTTTCCCATTTTATTTCTTTGTTGTTAGTGGTATCTCCCAGTTTGTTCCTCATCTCTGAAATTAGGTACCTAAACGTGTTAAAATTGTGTATACATTTGTAAAAAGGCTCAGGTTGGGTCTTGAAGATCTTAAGAATACAAGATGTCACTTCACTGTTTTTCAGGTATGTTCTTCTGAGAAGATCAGTGCTTCTCAAAATGTAAATATGCATTAGAATTACCTGGGGATCTTGTTAGAGCTGTTGGTATTCTGCATTTGTTTAAAATTTTTGTACAATATTCACTGTAGAGTCATGATTTTAATTTATTGCTAAACTTTTTAATTTATAGCTAAACTTTCCTTAAACTTTTCTTAAAATTGTGAGAATATCTGTGTCCTAAAGAAGCTTCTGTTGTTAATTTGAGATGCGAATAGGAATTGTTTTGAGATTAATAGGGTCTTTTTCAAATTTTTGTGCACTTTGTAAATAGTACTGTCAGTGCTTCCCATTTCATAAACATCAAAATATGAGGAGAGATTTAGTCATTTAAGGAGACATTAGGTGATTGTAGTTTCAAACTTTATTTTCAGATGATATAAATAAAAAACATTTAATATGAAAGAATTACATTTAATATGAAATACATTTAATGTGAAAGAAACCTGTTGTTTAAGAATAATTGTGACAGCGTGTGGTTCTGGGAAGATTAGATATTACCTTACAAAAAAATGAAGAGAAAATGAACCTTGATTTAGGGTTTTTTAAGTACAACTGTTTGATTTTGTAAACTATAAGTGGAGGGCAAAGATAAGAAAATGAGACATTTTGTTTATACTATTTACATTAATGTTTCTTACTATAACTCAGATTTTACTGTTTTTAAAGGTAATTCCTGAATAATAATTCACTTCCAGGATTTAGTTTCTGTGAATATTTTAATATCCACAGATATGAGTTAATAATTGCTAAAGAAATGTATTCAATTAATTTATTTCCATTTATTTGTACTCCCTGCAGAGAGCAAAGGAGGTGCATTCCCTATCTAACTATATATTGAGGCAGTTCTGGAGCACCCAGTTGAGTGTACTGTGATACACAGCCAACTTAGGAGTAGGGGTTTTTTGAACAGAATTGATAAAATGTGCTTGGCAAATCATTTCTGCTGCTTATGCTGAAATGTGCATTCTACTTCATGTAAACCAAAGACAAAGCCCTCCTTCATGTATCTAAAAGCAAAACAGAGTTTAGCAAAGCATTCATAATTCACTCAGCAAACATTCAATACTGATTATATTCAAGTTGCTATGTAGTGATTTGGAAAAACTTTGAAACAGATTTAAAACCAGAACTGAATTGTTCTGTCTTGCTTGGGAATTTCAATTTTTTCAACATTTGAGCCCTACGAATAATATGTGGAGATATCTAAATATTGGTGCTTTGGGAAATTACATGCTCTAGCAGAGTAGAATAGGATTATACAGCTTGAACAGGGGCAGTGCTTGAAGTGACTTGTTTAGATATCGAGACACATATGGAAAACAAATCAGTTCCTTATGTTAGGCTCGCAAGAGCGAAATGTTCCTTGTGGAAATGCAAGAGCAGTTAGTTGAGTGCCAAATAAAAGAAAACCTATTTCCTGATGTTTAATGTATATTTGTTTTTATGTGTTTGTCTAACCTTTTCACTTGAGCTGAGAAGATGATGACTACTTAAATCATTTGTTTCCAGTCTTCCTTTTACTTGAGGGTTAAAGGAGTTTTTTCTTATCCTTACGCTGACATAGCATTTCGTAGTTGGGTGGGAATGCTGTAGTGTGTGTTTTTCTTACTTTATAGCAGCCATTACATAAAACTAATTGCTATGGAGGTATTTAATAATTTCAGCAAGAAGATATAAGAATATACCAAGTATTTGCATAGATCTTTATATAATGCTTATATATACCATCTCATTTGATTCTTGCAACAGTACTATGAGAAAAGGAAGTTAGGAATTATTGTTGTTGCCTTGTCAGAGATGAGAAGACAAACATAGAGGGGTCAGATGTCAGATGACAAACCTAGTTGGTAGAAAATCTAGGCCTTAAATTCATGTCTCTTTAAGCCCAGTGCTCTTTCTGAAGTTGATTGCATATACATATGTCTCACATATACTTTAGTAGACACCTAAAGAGATCCCAACTAAAAATATGCTAAATCTATACTTGATCAGCCATGTTTTGAAAGACACAATATTCAAAGATGTGCATGTTGAACTTATGTGTATATTTGACACCTAAAGGCTGTAAAAGATATGTGTATACTGTGTACCACATTGTCTCTCATTCTTGAGAAGAGGCAATTCAATATTGATATGATAGGGTGTGATAGAGAGCATTATACACTGTATATAACTTCAGACCTCTTTGGTTTTCATAATGTGTTCTCCTATCTCTTGCTAAAAAATCACTTAAATAAATGAATTTTTGATCTTAAGATATTATGCTTACTTATATCATCTAGATAATATATATACCTTATGCATGTTATGTATTTAAATGTATTTGGTAAATTTTAAGCATATGTAAAAATATAAAATATTTATAATATTGAATAATATATAATAAAATATATAATTTATAAAATAAAAATATATAATAAAATATATATTGTGTGTATATCATATAAAAATGGAATTGCTTATTTTCATTCACTTACGTACAGACTATGGGAGCACAGTAGTAATATTTAATCTGAATATGTAAGCAATTACACAGTTTTTGTAACTTTATCAGCTCAGTACTTTGTTGTTTTTATTCAGTGATGTTGGAAAAGTAAGAAACTTGCATTTAAAACAACTCCCTTGTGGTTATTTTCCCCTTTAAAGAGTTTTTAGCCTTTGTTTTGAAATATAAAAGTGACACATAGAAGGATGTATTCATCTCATACGGATGTGTAATTGAATACCAGAAATTCTTGAGCTTTACTTTGCAGATTCCATTTCGATTTAACCACTGACACGAAAATAAATAAGATCCTCTTTTATCAAATAAATTATCATTAATGGCCAGAATCCAGAAATGGATTAAATGGTGGAATTAAAAAAAATCTAGTATGTATTTCTTTGCCAAATTATGATCACCAAAGTACCCTCGGAAAGAATTGCCTAAATATTACAAAGTGTTGTCACCTTGCAGTAGTTGTTCCTTTATTTTCCAAAGTGATGATTTAAAGGAAAAGAATATTGGTAGTATTTCTCACATTCTGGATAAAGCGAGAATTTGTAATAGTGTTGACTTGTGCTGTTTTCATCCCATTCTTTCTCTTAGGGAAAAAATAAACTCTCTTTTCAGTTTCCAAATAAATTACTTTGGTGGGGGAAAAGAAAACCTGATGCAATTCTTCGTGCATTAAAAGTGCTGGAAAGTCTCCTCATATATATAGAAAAGAATGGTGTGTTAGTAACTTTTTTTTTGAGGAAACATGGAAGAAAAGAGGATTTACGGCACTCTTTAAAGTTAACTTCTCATTAGTAGAGAAGATATTCTTCCATTTTGTAAACAAAGGCTAACAACAAATGCATTGCAACATTACACATACAGTAGAGTTATGAGAAGATTTTTTTTTTCTTTTTTCATTTGTTGTTTAGCCTGAGCAGAAATTCCTGAGTGTTTTCTTAGCAGAGGAACAGGCACCATTGGTACCACTGGTGCAATTTGATCTACATGGATTATGGATCAAAAATAAGTCTATGAGGACTTAAAGCATCTGTTCCATTTGTAGTTAATTTTAGTAGTTTACAGAGCAACATTCTGTGATTTCTGTCTTCCTTGCCTAGTGTACAGTATTGAAATGCTTTAGCTATCATGTTTGGCTTATCAAGCCAAGGGGACTAGGTTTTTAGGACCTTTTTGGCACAAGATCTTGATTAAACACAAATTCTAGAGAGGATTACATTGTTTTATTAAGGAACCTCCCAATGCAGCTTTTGTGGATCTGATCCTGATACAGAGTTTCATTATTTTTCAAAGCTCTGAAATGAGGTATTTTTCCCTTCGACATTCAAATATACAACTTGTTAAAATGCTGTAACGAGTGTGTCTGATTCTGGCCAAAATCCAGACAACTTCAAGATTTTACATTACCAGATTGTGCTGTCACAGACTTTTCTGAGGTGTCATGGCCATTTCTGAGTGTGCCATCATACCATTTGGTGTTAGAAAGTTTTGCTGGTTTGAAACTGGTATTTAAAAATAAGTTGCACAGTACCTATTATGGTCATTGAGCATCTACTGTGCAAATAAGTCTGTAGCAAAGTTGTCCTGTTTCCGTTTCTACCAAATGTCACACAAAATATTCAAAACTAATTAAGGAGTTTGGCGTGGTAGTGATTTGTAACCAGCATGCCAATATAGTAGCAAAATAAATTCAGACAATGCTTTGGTGCTAATGTTTTATGACCTGGGCATTAAGAAATAACCAGAAATAGGGTGCCACAAATAAGTCATGAAACCACAGCTCAACACGTGCAGCTTGCCACCATGACTCACTGCTACACAAGCTGGTGCTTACATGCCTACAACTACTTAGCTGATTATTTTCAAGTTTCCAAACAACGGATCAGAGACTGTGCCTTGGTATGTGATATATGCATGGGCCTGTCATGGTTTAATCTGTGCTCAAAGTGGTTTACATTCCAAACACATCTGAATGGACTGGAGCTAGAAAGAGCTGCTCCCACCTGTATAGCCATCTAGAGTGTAAGCTACATGAGAGCATGGCATTTTCTTTCACTGCTAGATCTCCAGCGTTTCACGCAGTGGCTAGTGCACTAAGTGCTTAATATGTATTTATTGAAGGTTTGAATGAGAGAATACTTTTGTCAGGGAAAGAATGAATTCAGAGTATGGGTTAGAGGGTATAGGAGAATTACTGGAAACTGAAGCAGAGTTTTTAAGGAGAGAGTCTAACTTTGCAGAGTACATAAAGAGGACGAGGACTGAGAAAAATGATTAATGATTTCTTGGAGCAGTTTTTGTAGAGCGATGGAGTGTTTGAGTGAATGAAGAGAGAGGACGTGGAAACAGCTCTTTTCAGGGAGTTGAACTGCAAAGAGGAGATGACTTTTTGAAAGGGAGTAGGCATGTACAGGACCTTTCGAATAAGCAAATATGGAAATATTTGAAGAAAGGAGAATAGTAATCATAGCTATATTGTTCTTTATATTTTTGAATGCTAGAACGACTTTCAGTGAAGATTTCTGAGTCCATTTTATCTCTTGGCTGTGTTTAATACTGCTCGTGGACTCAGGTTTGAGCAATACCCTATGCAGTAGAAATAACATGTTTAAGATGTTTACATAGCAGGCTTTGGGCATTTATTGATTTCCCCAGTAATACAGCCTTTGTGTTTTTATTTTAATCAAACAGTAATATACCTTCGGCCTTGACCACTCTTAGACACAAAATTAATTTTTAAAAATTGGGTTTTCTCTGTAGTTTCTCTGTACTCTGCATTTAAGTTTAGGTGATTACATATGTTCTAGGTCTTAAGTGGTCTTTTTAAACTACTATAATCTTTCATTTTTTAAAATAATTATGGAAAAGGATTAGATCTTAAGAATTTTGAAAACTAGTGAAGTTGATTTATATTGCTTGATAGACTGAAAGGCTTAATGAATTTAAAAAAGATTTCTAATCCAGAAAACATACTATCATTGAGAGTTTAAGAAATTTGTCCCAGTATGCACAGGTGACAGTGCTATTCTGAAGCTGAATAGACTATGGGAAATCATACAGGCCATCTAATAAGTTTCTGGGAATGATTGCTAATGCTTAATTCTGGGGCTACATCATTATTTCATACAGATGCTTTCTGTTTCTTAAAAAATTATGGAGTGCTTATTTTCTCTTTAAAGGTTCACTCTTGACTAAATGAAGAGTGACTTTGTAGTCCTATACCATGTTTTCTCTTGTTCTCTAATTTTAGTTTTTTTCCACATTTTACTATTGTCTCATTTGTCTCTTGGGATCTGTGTCACATGCACCCCAAACTGGTTCGTGTTAACAGCAACTGACACTCCTCTCCTTTGGAAAACAGTAAAGGCTTCCTTGCCTTTGGAGTCTTGCATGGGAACTGTCCTGAAAGACAAAGTTGGAAAGGACAGATTCAGACAAGCTATAAGCATTAAGAGGGAATGGAAAGATGAGTGGGAGGGATATTCTGGTAGAGCAGAGGTTAATTCATATGCTGTATGACTACTCTCTACCTCTTTTGATTAGGTGGTATCTGGTACTATCTCCATTTTATAGGTAAAGAAACCGAATTTGTATCCTAGGTCAGACAGCTGTTAAATATGTAGAGTCTGATGTCACATTTTCTGATTTTAAATTTTATATTATTTTCTCTGTAACACATTGCCAACACTTCTTAACCGACCCTATCAGGTAAACACAGTGTTTCTATAGGTTGCTTGCTTAAGATCACATGGCTGTTGAATTGGGTCTCAGGTCTGTCTATAGAGCCTAAATCATGACCTTCTATGATATATTAATTAGAGTTGATTTTTTAAATTTGTGGTAAAATACATGTAAAACTTCCCATCCTATTCATTTTTAAGTATAAATTCAACAGTGTTAAATATATTCCCATTGTTGTGCAACTGATCTCCAGAACTCTTCTCATTTTGTAAAACTGAAATTCTTACGCACATTACACACTGACTCCTCATTCCCCCCGCCTGCCTGCAGTTCCGGGCATCCACGATTTTACTTTCTGTCTCTATGAATTGAACTATTCTAGGTACCTAATATAAGTGGAATTGTATGTTTTTTTTCCTTTTGTGACTGGCTAATTTCACTTAGCATAATATCCTCAACATTTACCCATGTTGTAGCATGTGTCAGAATTTCCTTTCTAAGGCTGAAGAATATTCTCTTGCATATGTATATACCCATTTTGTTTATCCATTCATCCATCAAAGGATATTTAGGTTGCTTGCACCTTTGGTTATTGCAAATAATACTGCTATAAACATGGTGTGCAAACACCTGTTTGAGTTCCTGCTTTAAGTTCTTTTAGATATATACCCAGAGGTGAAATTGCTGGATCGTATGGTAATTCTATTTTTTAATTTTTTGAGAAATAGCCATATTGTTTTCCATAGTTGCTGCACCATTTTACGTTCCCAGTAACAGTAACAGGGTTCTAATTTCTCACATCCTTGCCAACATTTATTTTCTGTTTTTGTTTCTTTTTTTTTGTAATAGCCATCCTAATGGGTGTGAAGTTTTAATAGACTTGATATTTAAATTCTTCCAGACCTTCTTAGGAAGAATAAATAATTAATAAAGAAATAATATATGTGCATTATACTTTAAATTGGTTGAACTTTTGATCTTTATGTTAAAAATTTAGTAACAGTCACAATAGCCAAAAAGTTAAAACAACTCAAATGTCCATTAACTGATGAACAGATACGTAAAATATAGTATATACATACAATGGTATATAATTAGGAATGCTATCTACAACATAGGAAGACCTTGAAAACATTCTAAATGAAAGAAACGAGACACAAAGACCACATGTATATGCTTCCATTTATAAAATGTCCAGAACAGGTAAATGTGTAGAGACAAAGTAAAATCAGGGGTGGCTAGGGGCTGAGAGCAGGGTGAGGATGAATAGAGAATAGCTGATAATGGATATGTACTTTTCTATTTTAAGATCTGTCTGAACGTCCAGTACATTTCTGCCAACCTTCAGCTTGTAAGGTCAGTGAGAAGCCTGCATAACCAAAGAAGACTTAAAAACCACAAACCACCCAGTCATACCCCACCAGACATGCATTTTGCTTTTGAATGTTAGGTATTGTTAGGTATTGCTTGTTCAGAAGTAGAAAGAAATTTGGTTTAGGGGAAGGAAAATTCTATTTGAGAGCTAAATGCCTTAAAGTTGTCTATGTCTTAATAGGAACTTCATCTTTATGAATTATCTAAATTGACTCTTTTCAGGTCTTTTACTACTTTTACACGCACATTTGTAATGTTGAAGTTCTGATAACTGAAACTTTGAGCACCTTTGTCAGAAGATAACATTACTTTTAATTATTTAGTTTGTGAGAAGTGACTTTTACTGTTTAAGGTGGAGCATTTTCTGGTTTCATGCTCATGGTTGTATTGCTAGAGACCTTATTTGTGGTTCCCTTGGGACAGCATCAAAGAATCCAACATCAGCTGTAGCAAGAAAGATGTGCTCATCTATTATTATGATTTAGAAAGTCCATTGAAGCTTGGCATTTTGCCATAAAATACTATCTTTATTGTCAGGCAAAGTAAGGGATTTGGCAAAGTTACTTCAAAAAGAAACCAAGGGTTTACATTGATAAATGGAAAAATTCTAGTTTTTAATTTATTTGGTAAAAATTCCATATCATTAAATGGTGTTTTCAGTTCATTTACACATATGTTCATTAAAGAATATGGCATTTGTTCATCAGTGATTCCATTAAACTTTCTTTGTCCCATGGTTACAAACAATCCTTCAGATTCTAACAGTCTGTCTTGTACATTTTGGGCAAAAGGAATAGATAATTCTCAGTCTTTACCAACTCTAGACCTGAACTGTTTCTCAACAGTAGACTTGAAATCTCTTTCCTTCATTTTCATGTCCAACACTTTGGTGACCATATACCAAAAGAACAAGATGCTTCTTATGTGGTTACTAGTTATCTTGTTCATGTGAATTTGTAGGAGCTTTGTTAAGAAATTTTTCAACTTTGGTTGCTGCTTTTCTGTTGAATATGATCCCAAGTGATTACATTTTCACTTAATTCCTTTTCCTTAAGGGAGCAATACTTTGGGAAATTTATACACTTATACTAATATTCTTGGAATACTATCAGTAGGTGATATTTATATTGTCTTACTGAGAGACTGTGGAATGGGAGTGATTTATTTTCCTCAAAGCCACAGAAATGTGACAAAATCCTGGTTTCCTTATCCTGGTAGAATGTATTGCCTTTTAGGCTGCTTCAAAGAATTTTAGAAATTTTCTGGCTGAGTTACGGATTTTTATTTGTACAGATTTCATATATATTGTATGCCAAAATTATAAACAGTGACTGAAACCTAAGCTTTTGAGAATTCTGAGGGAATTAAGTTATTTTAAGTGGTTACTTCCTGTTCTAAAAAACAACTCATACCTTTGTGAAAGTTTTAAACAATTATTATTTTAACCATATGCCAATGAAAATAAAATTGATTTCCTACTTTTCTCCTTAAACATAACTGCTTGATGATTTACTTGATCCTGTGGCATTAGTTAGCTTTAATATACAATTCAGTGATGCCATTAGAGCTTATTTTGTTCCACACTTACACTTACTGTAAGCCAGGCGCTGCTGTCGCATGATATTTGTATAGTTATATACTAAGTATTTTCATACTGCAGTGCTCTGAATTCTTGGCTTAATTTTATGGTTTCTCCTCTTTCCATTGTATAGTTCAATGTTAAGATCATAAATTCTGGAACCAGACTTAAAATTTGAATCTTGACTCTACTACCTACTAGACATGTGACAAGCCACACAACCCTTCTTTGCCTCAGTTTTTTCATCTGTAAACTAGGGCCAATGATGTAACCCAACCTACTTCATAGGACTGCTGTGAGACTTAAAAAAACACATGTAAGCTGTATGGAGTAGTGCCTGGTACAAAAGTTAGTGCGATATATAAAGTGTTAGTCATTACTACTACCATGAATACTACTGTTACTGTGAATTCTCAGTGCTGTCAGCTTGCTTGCCCTATCTTCTTTTAAACTTCTTTAATCTTTTAAAACCAATAACTAAACTTGTTAGAACTAAATGTAAAACAAGAGTTAATTGATTGTGTGAACCTGAGTTTCCTTTTCAAGAAAAAATGCTGAGTATGTCTTGACATTACATCTTGTCTACTGAGAACCTTTTTTTCTGAGACATAACCTTTAACAGGTCATGATAAATGAATCTCAAAAAGAAAAAACAAGAAGTAAAATTTATCTTAATAAAAAGAATTGTTTTTCAGGGAAAAAGATCTTGAAGAAGCTCTGGAAGCAGGAGGTTGTGATCTTGAAACTTTGAGAAATATAATTCAAGGGAGACTACTGCCTGCTGATCTGAGGGCCAAAGTTTGGAAGGTAACTGAAAACTAAAACAAATAAACTGCAATCACTTAAGAATAGTATTTGAGAATTTTTATTTTCAGTTGCCTCACTTCAGAAGAATTTATTATTTTATGAGCATGCCACATGTAGAAAATTTATCAAACAGCAACTTACTAAAATGTGTATTTTTGTAGTGTTTGGTATATTTAATACTTTAGATTTTGAAAGGCAATGTTTTCTTTTGTAGGCATTAAAAATGATGTTTATGAAGATTGTTTAATGAAATGGGAAAATGCAACCAATAATAAAATAGGATATATAATTATGGACATGGAATGATCTCAGCTATGTTAAGAAAAGAGGGGAATAAGTCTCTGGGTATTGTAATTACAGGAGATTTACCTTTGCTTTATTTTCTTCATCCATTGTTCTCCAGTGCATGTATATTATCATTTCTTAATCTGGAATTGAGAATTTGTCATGACTACAAAAGAAATATTTACCTTTGTTAAAACATACATAAGCAAAGTATAAGATAAAAATCACCTGTTACCTACCACCTATAGATAAAACAGATAATGATGTCTTGGTTTATATCTTTTTTTTTCCCCGTGCACACATATGTAACAGAAATGGAATTGTAATGTAAAATTAACTGTAAATAGCATTCTGAATGTTTTATAATAGAAATTTGAAACAAGCAAATGAAGAGCGACTTATGTAATGAACCTCCATGTACCCATCTTCAGCTGTTATCAACATTTGGCCAATCTCATTTTATTAGTATCCCTATCCTTTTCTCCTTACCCCACCACCAGATTATTCTAGAGCAAATCCTTGGTACACTGAAGTACTTTAATATGAAAGTCTAAAAGATAAAGACTTTTAAAAAACTGTAATACCATTAAACTTAAAAGAAGAGTAATTCCTTAATATGTCCTCACATGGCTCAAAGGGCAAGGGAGCTCTCTTTAGATTTTTTTTTTATAAAGGCAGTAATCCTATTTATGAGGGCTCCACCCTCATGACCTAATTGCTTCCCAAAGGCCCCCCCCTCCAAATACCTGTCACACTGGGGATTAGGTTTCAATATAAGAATTTTGTGTGGGGAGGGGGTGGAGGGGAACACATTTAGTCTGTAGCATTAATGATGTTTGCTTGAAATAAACACACATGTGATTATGTAAATATCTGTGTAATCCGTTCTATTCACTGGATGACATGAAGTAGTAAAATTTAATGTATGAAGATTGAAAATTCCTGTGTTCATTGTAATATGACTAAGGGCTCAGCATTTAGTGGAGTATAGATACATTACTTTGTAATCTTCGAAGTTTGCATGATTATCCCACTTAGGAATTGATCAGGCCCTTTCATTATCACTGCATATTTTCCAAGAATGAGAAATAACATATGAAGTGAGTTGCCTTTTTTAAAAATCTTTTATACAGATTGCTCTAAATGTTGCGGGAAAAGGTGATAGTTTGTCATCATGGGATGGTATTTTAGACCTGCCAGAACAGAACACTATTCACAAAGATTGTCTAGAGTTTATTGGTAAGTTTAATAATTGTTTTCAGATACTGAAAAATTTTGAAAATAGTAATTTTGGGGTGGAAGAGTCACTCTTCAGTAGAATTATCTTTGTTATGATTTGGGATATGTTGAATTGCTAAAGGGCTAGTAAATATTTTTAGAACTTTTGAAATTCTTACAAAATAATGTCTAATATTTTAATAGACATTAAATTTAATGGACATTATATTTAATATTTTAATAGCCCAATGTTAGTGTTTCTTTTGCATTTTATGTTCAATTTTTCAAGAATCTTTACGGTTTCATTGCAGTACTAATACTGTTTTTTGTATAATTACAGATTTGTACTATTGTATACAGTCCTCAAATTATAGGGGGCTGTGTTCCAAATAAATGATAGGTTATGATCTGCTGTAGAAAAACTATTGTAAATCATGGGTCACTAGGTTTCTAATCACCTGACAAGGTCTTTTTTAAGATTAAACTAATTTAGTTTATATTTCTCTTTTTTTTAAGCAATCTATAGTCTGTTGGTGTCCTTTTATTTCTCTTTCTACCATATTTTAATTAAATTATTGATTAAATAAGCTTTTGTGTACTCAGCACAGCAGAAACATTACTGCTGGTGTGGGCACAGGAAAGGGGATTTGGTGGTGGAGAATGAATCACTTTCCCTCCCTTTGACAAGTCTGTTGTTGCAGCTACCCATTATGGGGTAGATAATAATCTATTGCTTAGAAAACACTTTTCTGCTTTCCAGGACTATAGGTTATGCCTACTTTTCATAACCCTTTACTTCAGATTATCCATTCTTATGTTTAACATATATATGTGTAGGTAAGTATTATTATATTAAGGTAGTAAATACGGAATAGCTAGTAAATAATGAATAAGTATAATGAAAATGGGCTTTCATGTAGTTTTACTTTGCCCTTGTCATGCTATAAATGCACTAAAATAGTATTGTATGCTTGTAAACAAGTGTTATGTCCAATAATTGAACCTCTAACAGGCCTCTTGTAATTTTATTTTGACATTTATTTTCTAGACCGGTTTTCAGTGCCAGAAGAGAAGGCAGCAGAATTACTTTTGGATATTGAGTCTGTAATCACTTTTTATTGTAAATCACGTAACATTAAATATAGCCCATCCCTTAGCTGGATACATCTACTCAAACCATTGGTGCATCTTCAACTGCCACGCAGCGATTTATACAACTGCTTTTATGCTATCATGAATAAGTACATTCCCAGGTAAAATATGTCTTAGTTATAGTTTTAAAAATAAAGTTCTAGTTGTCTTTGAACTAAAGTTGTTGGATTTACTTTGGTGGTAAAGTAAAAGGTTCAAATAACTTTTAAGGTTGTTTGAACCAAAATTGGTATTTGGACATTTATTTCTTGTGGTTATAAACATCTTTTAAAGGATTTAGTTAAGAATTTATCCTTCTAGAGTTTATATATGAAGCATAACTCTTCATACATTTTCAGTGGTATCTCTATTCTAATTGCTTTATCTGTAAAATAAAAATAACATTATAGTATCTAAGTGAAAAGTAAAATTTTTGGAGTGCTACCTCAAGTGAGGTGCTGGGATAACAGCTTGGAACATAGTCCTGGGAATACTGGCATTGAACAAGCAATTAGAGGTGTGCTGAGTATTAGGAAGTGAAATGTAGAGCGCTGTGGGAGTGGAGAGGGGGTGGCCTGACTTGCTTTGGAGGTCAGGGGCAGCTTCCCTGGGCAGGTGACATTTAAGTTGAGACTAAAAGATGTGTAGGTGTTTGTGGTGGAGGTGGGAGGCCAAGTAGCAGAAGCTGCACTCATGAGGCCTGAAAGAATTCCGAAAGTCAGGATTTTAGAGCCAAAAGGAACTTTTGACATAATCTAGATCAGTCATTTGGCTGCACAGTGAACCTTGGATGTACACTGGAATCGCTGGGGAGTTCTTAAAAATCCTGATGCCTGTTTGCATACCTGACTAAATAAATCTATCTATAAGGAAGGCACCAAGGCATCACTGTTTGTTTGGAGCTTCACAATTGCAGCCAAGCTAGAGAACTACTATTCTGGAGCATGATAGTTAAATGACTAGCATGTTTTACTACTTCCTATGTGATGACATACTGTATTAGGTGTAGGTGCTTGGTGCATTTTCTCATTTAAACACTATAAATGACCACTATTAGATAGGTATCTCTGATTTACAATTACAGAAACTGAGGGAAAGAGAGATTAAATGATTTATCCAGGATTCACTTCTGGTATGTGACTGTGTCAGGATTTGAATTTGAACCTAAGTGTGGATGGACACCTGTACTTTAACCTACATGGTTCTCCACCCTGATTGCTTGTCAGAATCAAGTAAACTTTTTTTCCTTTTTCTTCAGTAGCTTAAGATATCATTCATGTATCATAAAATCCATCCTTTTTGTACATATGATTTAGTGGTTTTTAGTCTAGTCACAGAGCTGTATAGCCATAACCACAATCATTTTTAGAACACTTTCATCACCCCAAAAAGAAACCCCATACCGATTAGTAGTCAACTCTCTATTTTTCCCCAACACTCTCAGCCCTAGGCAACCACTAATCTTTCTGTCCTTATGGATTTGCCTGTTCCGGACATTTCATGTAAATGGAATCATAGAATATGTGGTCTTTTGTGACTGCCTTCTTTGTTTTAGCAAAATGTCTTAAAGGTTCATCCGTATTGTAGCATATATCCTTTATTTCAATTCTTTTTATTGCCAAGTAATATTTCATTGGATGCATATACCACATTTTCTTTACTCATTCAACAGTTGGTGGATATTTGGATTGCTTTCACTTTTTGGCTATTATGAATAATGTTGCAAAGAACATTTGTGATAAGTTTTTGTGTAGACATGCATTTCATTTCTCCTCTGTTTGTACATAGTGGTGGAATTGCTGGATCATATGGTAACTCTATGTTTAACCTTTTGAGGAATTGCCAGACAGCTGCAACATTTTCCATTCCCACCAGCAGTGAGTGAAGATCCTAGTTTCTCCACATCCTCATCAAAAATTTTTTTTAATTATAGCTAGAGTAGTGAGTGTGAAGTGACTCATGGTTTTGATTTGCATTTCCTAGCAGCTAATGACACTGAGCATCTTTTCATGTGCTCAGTGGCGACTTGTGTATCTACTTTAGAGAAATGGCTGTTCAGCCAAAGAACTTCTAAAAAATACTGGCCCTTGAAGTTTCAAGTATAAGTAGACTTGGTAGAACCTAGGCATAGATATTTTAAAAAAATTCTACAGGTGATTCCAGTGTACACGCGGGTGGTGAACCTCTCTGTTACTCTGAAGCAATAGTGCTTCATGTAAGGAAAACAGACGCAGAGATGCCAAGAGACAGAGCTAAGGTCATGATAGAGCTGAGATTGGAACTCATATTGGGAGTCATTCTGTTATACTAGGTCTCTCAACTGCTTATATTTTAGCTTATAATTTGCCACCTCTTAGTGTAACAGAGCTAGTAATAGCAAGGGACATGATGTTCCAACTCTCTCTCTAGAGAATATTGGCAATGGTAGGTCAAAGTAGACGGGGACGGGGTTTTACATTGAGTTGTACAACAGTGCCTTGTTACATTCTTCCAGTGACTGTTTCTGTGAGTTCTCCATGTAACACAGTACTAGCCAGGGTCAGCATTAATGCCCCTGCACACCACCCCACAATGTACTGCTAAAAGAACCCTGTTATGATATATCTTCTTATTAGAGATTCATGTATAACATGGGTAGAATTCCATCAAGCACAGTGCCTTGCAGTGGAGAGTGACTGCTGTCTACAGCTTTTAAATGAACACATGCTTTTGCAGTGTCTGACTCCCTGAGATGTCCCACTTTTTCTGAAAATGAGACCACAAACTAGGCAATTGCTTCTACAGTTTATGTCCCCACTTTGCTCACTGTCTGTGTCTGTGCTTTGCCTTAGCAGTCTATCGTCTTGCATCTATAGAGTGGGGAAATAGTCAGACTAAAGAGGAGGTAACCTCGCCAGTCTGAATCCAGTTGTCTCTGGGCATCTGAATTAACAACCTGCCACCTTCTCCACAAAACTTCTCTGTCATCTGCAGTATCAGACAAATGGTAGATAGAGGATTATACCAAATCCTGGCATTGATCTCAATTAAATCTTGTTTTGTACAAATTATTTTTGTTTATTCCCACTTGAAATAGCATTTAAAATGTCATCAGTGGTTTTATGATAAAACTGTGAGATTCATTTCATTAACTTTTTTACATGAACTTTTTACCTTATTTCAATTCACTTAGTTTTCCTTGAGACTGTACCCCTACCAAAATATCTGGTTGAAGTATCAATATATATATGGGAGGGTAGTATGGCATAATGGTTTAATGCCCAGTTTCTGTGTACAAGCCCCATCACTTCTCAGCTGTGTGAACTTGGGTGAACTACTTGACCACAACTAAGATTCACTCTTCTCATTTGTAAAATGGGGATGATCATAGTATCTATTTCATAGTGTTGCTTGTAAAGATCAAATGAGGTAACTTTGTAAAAAATGCCTATTACCGTGTATTTCCTCAGTAAATATTGACTTTTCTTATGATGGCCTGTCCTTTCAGCTGTTTATGTTTTTATCAAATCATTAGACCCAAGGAAACAAAGCAAAAAGTAGTACAGTTACTCAGTAAGGTGCGTGTGTTGCATTTCCTGGAATTCACTCTTACACCCAGCCTACTTCAACAGCTTCTAAGGCTCTGGGTCCACTATTTTGAAATGCTCATCTATGGCAATTTCAGACTTGCACCTTTGCTGAAGGACATTCCTAATTGAGCACATTAACTTTGGAGCTAACCTGAAGCCTTCCTAGGAGTTTCCTCTTATTTGTTAGAGAAGGGGGCTAAACTTCTTCAGGATTCTTCAGATCTCCTTTTGGGAACCAAAACTTACCAAAATTACCTAAGTGGGGCTGCAGTTTTCAGTAGTCCTTGTAGTCCTTTGTGTTAAATGCTACCTGGGTTCACCTGGAGAGAATCTCCCTATTGTTGGCTGTAGACCTGCTGTTCCTACAAACTTTCTGTCAGGTCATCATTGTATTAGGTGTGCTCTGCCTGGTTGTATCAGGCAGGCTTGCTGGAAATACTGTGTGGTTCAGGTTTGGGGGTTGGGGAGAAGAGGTGGGTATTGCAGGGGGATCGGTTACTGATGCAATCACTTCTGACACATTAATGCAAGAAACTTTGCTTCTCTTGTCTTTTAGGGATTGTTCACTGAAGGGGAGACCATTTCATCTTTTCCGATTACTCATCCAATACCATGAGCCTGAGCTTTGCTCTTTTCTTGATACAAAGAAAATTACTCCAGACTCCTATGCACTCAACTGGGTAATAAAGTGAAAGTAGGAACACTTAATGAAAAATAGCTTTCTATAAAACTATAGTTAGATTTTTCCCCCCAAGGAAGAGGAAAAAAAAAGTACTAAATTATAAACCATTTCTGCTTAAACCAAAGAAGTAAAATTATTGGCACTTCAAAAATAGGTTTTGCTTTTCACTTATATTAGTTCAGATTATTTAATATGAAGTTTAGCCTTTTTTTGTTATACATATATAAAAATATATATAACATGTTTACATATATATGTATATATATAAATATATGTATCAATTCACTTTAAAACTGATTAAATTTTGATGGTATGTAGAAGAACTGATATCCAATCACAAGGAAAATGATAGGAGATTATCAAATGATGAATATAAGAGAATATAAAGTACATCTCAGTGCTCTTGTTATTCTGTATTTGTTTTCAGTAGAAAGTTTTATTATTTTAGGTCAGTGGTTTTCAAACCTTTTGGCTTCAAGACCTCTTACACACATTTATTGAGGACCCATAGCTTACATGGATTATACTGGTTAGAAATTATAACTAAGAAATTTTAAATGTTCATTTATTAATTCATTTAGAAATAATGATAAATCAATTATGTGTTAACATAAATAGCTTATTTTTTTAATGAAAAATAGCTATTTTCCAAAAGAAAATTAGAATAGTGGTGTTTTATATTTTCAAATCTCATTAATATTTGGGTAGTTCTCATATTTGTTTATTCATTTTGTGCTGATATCACAGTTCATGTAGCCTTTGGAAAATGCTATTGTTCATTTGTGAGAGAATGAGTATGAAAAAGGCAAAGTCTAAGTCTTATTATGAGTATAGTTTTGACTTCATGAACTCCTCTGTAAATACTCTTGGATACTTCCAGGGCTTCTCAGACTACACGTTGAGGCATGCTCTTCTAGGTTAACTTGAAGATCTTTCTAAAATAATGATTGGGTGCTGGAAGAATGTATATTCAAAAATTAAGCATATTCCTTGATCATGTCTTACCTAACTTTTCTTCAGAAACAGTCCCATATAGCTTCCACTTATTAAATTAAGTGATTTAAGACAATTAGCTTCTGAGCTTCAATTTCTTCATTTGTAAAATGGGGATAATACTAGTGTTTTATCTCAGAGGGTGTTGGGATAAGTAAATAATCAGGAAATGAGAATTTCTAACTGGTTTCAACTCGTGCATATTAAATCAAACCGCAGTAACCTACTTTTTAGTTCCCTCTTGGGTATAGTCTTGTCATATTTGAGTTAAAATAACAAAATACTATAAAATTATACTTTCTCTGAGATTCATATGTTACTATTAAATCTACTTGTGTTGAAGTAAGAAACGATTTATTTTAAGCATTCTAATACTTAATTGAGGTCTCTCTGATCACATAATGCCTAAGAAATGCCTTTTTTTTTTTACTGGAACTGTGAATGGCAGATTTTAACTGAATACTAAAGTAACTGGTTTCTCTTCAGTTGATGCCCCAAATAGTTCATTCTTGCCATTAGTATCAGGTCTATGGAGTGGAGTATTTTTCTTAATCATGAGATAAAACAAAACTAATTCCTAAACTTTGAGGACCCATAACTGTGAGCACTGCAATGGTAATAATAAACTCACTTTATCTAAGTGAGTTTAATGATGACCATAGGTTGCTGTTCTGTTTCTATTTGCATCTTCTGTGTTTATCAAAGTAACTTTTGAAACAGCAAAAATTGGTACCATGTGCTAATGTACTTAAAAAACTTTGTGTTCAAGTATAATGGCAGTTACATGGGCTGTGGAGTCTCAAGCCTTTTCTCTAGTGCAGACACTAACACTCACTAGCTCTGTGAGCCTGGAATGGGCAATTAATACAAGTCTTTTCCTAACCTATAAGATGGGGAGGAAAATGTGTACTTTGAAGGCCTGTTGTGAGAATATTTGAGATAAGAGATACTTAATAAAAGATATGTGATAGTAGTTAGTATCTGGCACAAAATATGCACCAAATGTCTGTGTCCATTAGCTTCCTTTAGCCATTATAAATGTTTTAAATTCAAACCCCTAGGTGGAATTGTTTCTATATATCATGAAAATTGAATGATCTGAAAATATCACTGAATTTATGCAATTTAAAACATGGGCTCTAGAGAAAGGTATACACTAACAACTCTTTATTTGAAATAGAAAACCATAAAGCTCCTGAAGCCTATTGAGGCATATGAATGTGGTCTCATCTATTTCATATGATGTACAATTAAGCTTTGGGAGCAGTTCACCTTTATATTGTCATTAAAATTTTAGTAGATGCTCTTAAGTTACCATGTTTGGTCTTCACATTACCTTATGAGTTAAGTACTAAAATAAGTATGCTAGTTACCCTTTTAAAGCTCATGGGTAATCAGCTATTATGCTATGGTAGGGTAATTAGATTAACTATTGTGCTATGGCAGGTATGTGCTAGTTACTTTAGATACTATAGTTTGATTATCTCTCTTCACAACAGTGGTAGAAGATGGGTAGCAGTATTCCTTTTTTTTTTTTTACAGCAGTAGAAATGGAAGCTTTAGAGGTTAAGTGTCGTGCCCTAAATCACGCAGCTAGTAAGTGGCTTCATTGTGCCTTGAATCAATCCACATGTTCTGCCTTTGGATTACAAACAGTGAAATTAAGGTACACATTAACTATATCAGGTGCAGATAATTTAATGTAATGTTACTTATGTATTTACTTAAATACTTTTAAGAGAATAAGTCATTTACAGTGGTTTATGTCTCTCTTCATTTCCTGATTTCAGCTTGGAAGCCTTTTTGCTTGTTACTGTTCCACTGAAGCCACGCAAGCAATATGGGATGGATATCTACAACAAGCAGATCCATTTTTTATTTATTTCTTAATGTTAATAATCCTTGTTAATGCAAAGTAAGTATCAAATTAGTTAGATTGTTCTCTTTATTCTTAGGGTGCTTTGTTAATATTTAACTCAATTTCATTTGATTCTCTTACAGAGAAGTTATTTTAGCACAGGAGTCTGACAGCAAAGAAGAAGTTATCCGTAAGTATCATTTAACGTAGAGAAAGCATTTCAAGTTACTTAATTTTCTAAAACTCAGCTTCCTTATCTATAAATTTAGGAGGTTAATCTAGAAGAGCTCTGCAGTTCCATTCAACTCCTATATACTCTCCAGATACAAACCCAACTTGAAGACTATTTTCCCCCAATTTGCCATCATCATTCATTCTTCCACTCTTCCCCCCCGCCCGACCCCCGACGCCTTTCAGTTCCTTTCCATATACTGTTTGGTTTCTTTGTTCAGATACAATGCCCTCCTCTTTCTCTCCCCTTTCCTTCCTTCTAAGCCTTAATACACCTGTATCTTTGAGTACTCAGCTTTCATAAGTATCTCCATTGTGAAACCTTGGTTCTCCTTTTGGGTTCCTCCTACTCTAGTCCCCACACACATATAGTTACTTCCTCTTTTATGTTGCCTGGCACTTTCTGCTATCTGTGTAATAGTTTTTATCTCATTGCATTATAATGAGTTATCTTTACATCTCTCATACAGGACAAGGTCCTTAAGTCAAGAACTATTTCTTAGTCATTTCCAGGTGCCCTGGCACTTAATATGTGTTTGTTAAATGAATCACAGTATTCTGACCAAGGCTAATGACTTTAATGTGATTGCCTGACACCATTATTAACCAGCAGCAAATTGGATTTATAGTTACAGCTCCTTTGGGGAAATCTTCTCAAGCAGCTTTAAAGGTGTCAGTATTGACACTCCCTTTATATCATTTGTATTATGTTGAAGGTATTCCAGCTTTGATATATAAGTAATGTTCATTATTGAATTCTTCACAATTTTTAAAAAGTCGTTATATCTACATTTCTGTTTCAGAGTTCTTGGAAAATACTCCATCCAGTTTGAATCTGGAGGATATAGAAGACCTTTTCTCTCTGGCTCAGTATTACTGCAGTAAAACACCAGCCTCATTTAGGAAGGTATAAGACAAACGATCAACCTCAGTATTTCACATTTTGTACATTCTTTATTGCTTATGTTGTATCCACTCCAGTTAAAATACTCTAGGTTGTCATTCTTTTCTGTCTTTTTATGTGTTTTAGTTTTGTGTGGTCTCTCACTGTGATGTTCTCCCAAGTGGAGGAATAGACAGATTAAAAAAGACAGCATACAAATATGCTAGGAACTGTTTTTTACCTCTACTCTTGATTATTAGTTATTTCTGGTTATGAGGAAATTGACTGAGATATTTCTTAAATTAGTGCCTTCTTCACTTTAAAAATATTACAGAAATCTGATGGAGAATGTATAATTATGCCTTCCTTATCTGGAGTTCAGTTTTGCACAACTTTAATGATGCAGAGCTGTCTTGTAAACAAAAAGAGGTCACATAGAAACCTAGAACCTTTCTCAGACCAGATGGTGCTTTTAGGAGTGAGGGCACCAGATTAGAAGTATAAGTGGTGTGAGCTCCTAGAAAGTAAAATTTCAAGCAAGTGTTAATAGTAGAGGAGGCACAGAACTACCACTTACAAAGTACACAGGTTTCTTGGTGACTTATGTGCCCATGAGAACATTTTTTTTTTTAAGACATAATTGCTTGTTGGTAGTCTCTCATAATGTCTCATGGTGTCACTGACTCATCAGGAGGAGGTTAAATCATATTCACTACAGTGTGTTTCAGAAAGCAGGTAAGGGAAACCTTTTAAGAACATTTCCCATGAAACTAATCAAAAAAGAGATTTGTTTTTAGGGACTAATTTCAGCTGTTTTGGTAATTGCCTTATATAGACCACCTCAGCTCCCAACAATGTTGAGTAAGTCAGATGGTGGGATAGTGGTGTAGAATAATAGATGAAAAGGAAGTTTTATTCTTTTCAGTCTTTTAAGAGAAACAGCTTTTATTCTCCAGAGTATAATTACATATTTTACATATATATATAACGTATATTTTATGTATATTATATAGTACTATATATGTGTTTGTGAATGTGTGTATATATATAGTAAATAATCTGCACTAGCAGTTGCTTATGAGAGCAGGCCATAGATCAGTGTATTATATAATTGATGCCATATTTTTTTTTGTTATATTAAAATATGAAAAGTTGTGAGTAATCATTCTTAAAATTTAATATTTTAACTATAGGTGGTAGTATAGAAAATAGCTGTGTAGAATGTGGGTTTTTTCTTAGTCTTTCATTTTTTGTGAACTCTGACAAGGACTTTGTAACCTTTTTGTAGTGTTTAGCCTGAGATGTGAGATGATATATTATTACATTTTTAAAAATCATATGAATCAAGGATATTATATAATTATTGCATCTTTCATCATGGTTTATTAAGAGTATTTTTAGAAAGAAAGTGATTTTTTTTCCTTCAAAATATTAAAAAAATTTCTCTTCAAACAGGATAATCACCATCTGTTTGGAAGTACTTTGTTGGGAATTAAGGATGATGATGCTGATCTGAGTCAGGCTCTCTGTCTGGCCATCTCAGTGTCAGAGATCCTTCAAGCAAATCAGCTTCAGGGGGTAAGTAAAGAAAACCCAGCGTGTCAGGAACTTGGCATCTTTAAATGCAAGGAACCAACATTTCCTCCCTGTTTGTTGATTCCCCCAGAATTAATGTAGTACAACAACATGGCTGTTTTGTTTTTGTTTTTGTTTTTGTTTTGAATGATTAATGTGTTAAATCTTCTGTCCAGGTGCTCATTTTAAACTACGAGCTTGTGTGTTATTTGTCAACAGTTACTACTTTTGACACCAATTGTTATAAATTGCCAAATCTTTTTTCATATTTTTAGCAAAGCAACTGAGTGTTGTATAAAGTACTTAAGAGGGAGAACTTAGTATTTAACAGTTAAATTCTGAGTAGTTATACAGCTAATTGAATTACATGGTTTAATTCCATGAAACATACAGCAAGGGAGAATTGAACATACAGCATAGTTTTCTGTCTCTTACTGTCTTCATGAAAATCTGATGACCCATTTTTTTTCAATATATGTCTTTATTACTAGTAGTGCAACAGTTAACAATGGTTGTGTGTATTTTGAAGGTGGAATGTATATCCAAGATGGAGGGAGGAGAAATAGACATGAAAAGACAGGCCTCTTACAATAGATCTTTTTTAAATAAGCATTTCACATGTTTTTCTTGTTAGAACTATTATTTAAAAATAAATGATAACCTGTAATCCAGTTTAAAGAGACCCATAAGAACTTCAGTTCAAACTGGCATTATACAATTACCTCTCATCCCAAAAGTTGTTTAGTTTTTATGTGAATTGAATTGTTGATAAGTCTGTAGCCTTATTTGCAGAAATAAGAATTGCATGTAGATTTGTTTATAACTGTACAGTTTTTTAAGTGTTTAACATGATACCCTTTAAGTTTTTTAATTCCAGTACAATTAGTTTTATAGCTCAAACTCAATGTTTTATAACATTCTCTTGCTACGTATTTTAAGACTTTCTAGTTAAGAACATTATACACAAAATGTCTAAACTGTTTAAAATGAATAAAATTATTTTAAGAACCTGAGGTTATTTTCTTGTATGTGTATTGATTGAGACCTCCTAATTCTGTGTGAGATCCATTGTCATCTAAACCTGTTCCCCCTCCTCTGGTTGTCAGTATTATATGGTATCAAATGTGACCCTCATGGCAAACTCCAGTATGTCAAATGTTGTTTCCCTCTTAGGAAGGAGTCCGGTTCTTTGTGGTGGATTGCCGTCCTGCAGAACAGTATAATGCTGGGCATTTATCAACTGCTTTTCACTTAGATTCAGATCTGGTTAGTATAAATGCTGATTAAAAATTTTTTAATGAAAGAGAAGAAATAGTTTTTCTTTAGCCCATAAATAAATATGCATCTTCTAGATTGCAGATATTTTTCTTTCTGGTTAAAGAGGGAGTCTCTGCCCTTGGAAGACAAGTGTTGCTCTCAGGTTTCCTTCTCACTTAGGATGCATTACCCTTCTGGCATCATAAAGGATAGCTGAAAATTGTTAACTATGGCTTACTGTTGCTTACCATCGTTATGTCAGTAAATTCTAAACTTATTACAAGCTACCTCATGTAGCACTTATTAGCATAGTGCCTTGCACCTACTAAGTACTCTATACATATTGGTTCTTATAATTGAGTAATTATTCTAAAAGTTTTTACTATAAGCTTTTTTTAATCATGAGTACTTATGTGTATAATAAACTAATAATTAATAAGGGTGGTGTCTGGCATAAAAGGTGATCAGTTATTAAGTTTGTTATGCTAGCATTGCTTTAATTAAGTATTGTCAGAGAGGCTAGAGTAGTTGGTAGAACTGGGACTGACATCCCTTACACCATTCTGGGGTTATTAGAGCTCCAGGGATGGGAAGACAGAAAGAGGAGTAACCCCTTTTGCTGACCTTGCAGTGTGTCCTTCTTCCCAACTTGTCAGTTGATGCTGTAGCTAAAAGGGCATGTAGAAGGCCTTGATGGTGTTGGGAGAAAACACAGAAAATGGAGATGAAACCACCCAGGGAGCTTGGGGTGCTTTAGATGAGCACGGTGATCCTCACTCGTTTACATCCTGAAAATGAGCTCTGCATCTTTCTCTTTCTTGATTTGTGTAGGAATACTTAGATGGTCCTTCTTTTATGCTTCCTTTAAAAATTTGCTCAAGTGATTCATCAGTACTTGATTTTTTTCAAAAACTCAAAGATATTCCAGTTATCAGATTAATATTCCAGACCTTTAATATGTATTACATATTTCTTGTTCACCTTTTTTCACTTAACAGTTTCTTAGAGATATTTCCATTTAAGTGCATTTTTTTTAATGGCTGTGTAGTGGTCCATAGTATAGATATACCATAATTTATTGTTCAATTGGTATACATTTAGGTTGTTTTCAGTTTTGTTGTAATAAACAATGCTACAGTTAACATCCTTAAATATGCTTTATGAACTTGTGCATATATTTCTGTAAAATAGACTCCTAAAAGTAGAATTGTTGGGTTGAGGGCTATGGGCATATAAAATGTTCTTAGAGACTGCCATATTGACCTTTAAGAAGGCTGTATCCATTAACACTTTACATCTGTAAGTGAAAATGATTGTTTCATACCATCAGCATTACTGGACATTATCAGTTTTTTATTTTATGAGAATAATAGGTGAAAAATAGTGGTAATTACTAGTGATATTAAGCATCATTTTATGAGTGTGCTGTTTATATATTTTTTAAACTTGCTTTTCTATGGTTTGTCCATTTTTCTATTGGATTTTCACTGTGCTTTGTATGTAGCCCCATTATAGCAGTTTTAACAAATTTTTGTAGTTATTGGCATACTTGTTTTCTTCCGGGTAAGAAATTAATTTTTTCATCCTTAATTATCTCTAGTACCTAGAGTAGTCCTGATAAGTAAATGTCTCCTACTATTTCTGACTGTCTTCTAAGAAATAACTTGGTTTGCCATGTGACTAGAAACTAAAAAATATGGCTTGTTTTGGTATATTTTTTTAGTCATGGACTTTTCTACTCAGTGTTAAACTTTTCTTGACATGATACCTAAGGACACAGTAGTTTGTTTAAAGAAACAAGTAACAAAAGCAGTTTTTTTTCTGGTACAGAATTTTCTTTGCATAATTTAATCTTTCTGTGAATTTTCAACTTTGGTTCTAATATATTAGAGCTGCATTTATATACATTTGTTTTCTCTTATCCCAGGAATTTTATTTATAAGAGCTCTTTCTTTTTCCTTTGTTTTCATGGTGGCTATTTAATATTTGTTTTTGTCCTAGAAAAATATTTCAGGTTTTGCAAATGCATATGAAACACAGGCTTGCCATGTTTTAAATTTTTTAAAAATTATCTAGATGCTCCAGAATCCATCTGAGTTTGCACAGTCAGTAAAATCCTTGCTGGAAGCACAGAAGCAGTCCATTGAGTCTGGCTCCATCGCTGGTGGGGAGCACCTGTGTTTCATGGGCAGTGGCAGAGAGGAAGAAGACATGTATATGAACATGGTCCTGGCACACTTTTTACAGGTATGCTAACATATATCAGTTTTGCTTTGTTGTTGCTATTACCTTTAAAAAATTCTTACTGGTAATTTTGTGCTCTTATCTACATTGCCAAATTTCTCTGTATTTTTGCTTTATAGCTTATTTGCCTCTTGCCAAGATAAGTCTTCTCCTCCAGATTTTTCTCACATGCTTATAATTTTTTTAATGTGTAAGTCTTGAACCATCTGAAATTTATTTTTTCATGTAAGAAGTGAGGTAGAAATCAAAAAATTTTTTTCCCATATAGCTAACCAGCTGTGCTATCAATTTGAAATACCACTTCTTGTTCAGTGCCTCTGTTTCCTTACTTATTTTCTGCCTGGTTGATCTGTCCCTTGCAGTGAGTGGTGTGTTGAAGTCTCCTAAAATGAATGCATTGCATTCTATTTCCCCCTTTAATTCTGTTAGCATTTTTTTCATATGTAGGTGCTCCTGTGTTGGGTGCATAGGTATTTATAATGGTTATATCCTTTTGTTGGACTGAACCCTTTTATCATTATGTAATTTCCTTCTTTGTCTCTTGTTACTTTCTTTGTTTTGAAATCTATTTTGTCTGATACAAGTACTGCAACTCCTGCTTTTTTCTCCCTATTATTTGTGTGAAATAATCTTTTTCCATCCCTTCACTTTTAGTCTGTGTATGTCTTTGGGTTTGAAGTGAGTCTCTTGTAGGCAGCATATAGATGGTTCTTGTTTTTTTATCCGTTCTGTAACTCTGTGTCTTTTGGTTGGTGCTTTCAGTCCATTTGCATTTAGGGTAATTGTTGATAGATATGTACTTATTGCCATTGCAGGCTTTAAATTCTTGGTTACCAAAGGTTCAAGGGCAGCTTCTTTACTATCTAACAGTCTGACTTAACTTGCTTATTATGCTACTTCAAACACCATCTAAAGGTTCTTTTTTTTTCTCCCTTTTTTTTCTACCTCCTCCACTCATATATTAGATGTCATGTTCTATGTATTCTTTGTGGTGTATCCTTTGACTTTCTGGGTAGTTGATTTAATTTTGCATTTGCTTAGTAATTAATTGGTCTCCTTTACTGTGGTTTTATTTTCTCTGGTGACAGCTATTAGCCTTAGAAGCACTTCCATCTATAGCAGTCCCTTTAAAATATGCTGTAGAAACAGTTTGTGGCAGGTAAATTCCCATACCTTTTGCTTTTGTAGAAATTGTTTAATCCCTGCTTCAAATTTAAATGATAATCTTGCTGGGTAGAGTATTCTTGGTTGGAGGCCCTTCTCTTTCATTGCATTAAATATATCATGCCACTCCCTTCTGGCCTGTAAGGTTTCTGCTGAGAAGTCTCATAATAGCTTGATGGGCTTTCCTTTGTATGTGATCTTTTCTCTCTCTCTGGCTACTTTCAATACTTTCTCCTTGTCCTTGATCTTTGCCATTTTAATTATTATATGTCTTGTTGTCTTCCTTGGGTCTCTTGTGTTGGGAGATCTTTGCACTTCCATGACCTTAGAGACTATTTCCTTCCCCAGATTGGGGATGTTTTCAGCAATTATTTCCTCAAACACTTTCTATCCCTTTTTCTCTCTCTTCTTCTTCTGGTACCCCTTTAATACAAGTATTGTTCTGTTTGGATTGATCACACAGTTCTCTCATTATTCTTTCATTCCTAGACATCCTTTTTTCCCTCTGTGCCTCAGCTTCTTTGTTTTCCTTTTCTCTAATTTCTATTCCGTTTACCATCTCCTCTACCTCATCTAATCCACTTTTAAATCTCTCCATTGTATGTTTCATTTCAGATACTGTACTTTTCAAAGTTTCTGTGTCTTTCTTGAAGTCCTCCCTGAGATCTTGAATATTTTTCTGTAGCTCCCTGAGCATGTTTATGATTTTTATTTTGAAATCTTTATCAAGAAGATTGGTGATTTCAATTTCACTTTGCCCTCTTTCTTGTTTGTACAAAATATTTTTGCTGTTTCATATTTCTAATGATTACTATGGAATAATAACTTTGTGTAGGTGGTGCCCTCTAGTGCCCAGAAGAAGCTTTACTCTCTGGAGCTGCCCAGCACCTCGGGCAATGGTGGGGTTGCAGGCACATGGCACCGGTGCCTGCTAGGAGGAAAGAGCTCTTTCCTGCTTCCCGGCTGCAGTTCCTGTCTTCACTGCCAGGTCCAGTGGGCCAAGCACACAGGGAGGAGCCTCTCCATTATGCCCTTGTAGCTGCCATAGTCAGGGCCCCCCTCCAGCTGGTCTGGCACAGTGGCAGAGGCAGCAGGTACACGGACTGGTGCCTGCCAGGAGGAAGTAGTGGCAGGCTGCATATTGTGGTGGGGGGCCTCTGATACATTGCCAGCCAGGGTGATGGAGCATCTGAAGCTACTGAAAGTTCCCAACCTGCTGGGCTGAGTGTACTGGTATGATTTTGCCTAACTGTCCTTTCTCCTGAGCAGCAAGCTCTGTGTAATCCTTGTCCCTTTAGCATCCCTCTCACTGTTGGGAAGTCTTTCAAAATGCCTGCCTTTCTTTTGTCCTTCTTTTGTCCTGTAGCGGCTGGTTGTGGGTACCTGTTCTCCATAAGCTCCTGGGATCTCAGTCTCTCCAAATATTCTGCCTGTCTTTCCAACCCCACTAATCTCCAGAGCACCATTGTAATGTGGGTTTGTGCTCCCAGAGCAGATCTCCAGGGCTGGGTGTTTAGCAGTCCTGGACTTCTACTCCTTCCCCACTCCATTTCTCTTCCTCCCACTTGTGAGGTGGGGTGTGGGAAGGGCTTGGGTCCTGCTGGATCACAGCTTTGCTACTTTTCCCTTTTCTATGATGTCTTCTCTTTTCCCCAGATGTAGGAAGTCTGTTTTACAGTCTTCGGGTCACTCCTTCAGAATCAGTTGTATTTGCTGTATTATCGTGTTATATGTGGTTGTGGGAGGAGGTTTCTGCCTCACTTCTCATACCGCCATTTTTTTCCCCCCTGAAATACCACCTCTTTAATATAATGAATTCCTCAAGGCATCAGGGTCTGTTTTTGGATTATTCTGTTGCATTGCTCTTTATGCCTATTCATGCCCTAGTACTTTTTATGTAGCTATACATTTCGTTATAATATCTTCATGAAATTGACACTTGGCCACCCTTTTGTGTTTGAATGTTGTCTTCAGTGCACCTAATTTGTATTCATGATTTTGATTTTATGCAACCTTTTCCTTTACCTTCTCTCTAAAGTTTCACTCAGTGATATCTCTTTCTTTATAAAAATAGTTGTCTACTAGGTAGTCTTCAGTAGTTTATACGTTAAAGTACTCATTTTTTATGACTCTGAACTGTGGGATCAGGAAAACAGTAGGCATAGTGTTGTTGTACAAGCCACTTAATTTGGATCCATTCCATTAATGTTGTGTTTTACTGGGAATCTGGATTGAGAAAATTAGTTTAAAGGACAGAATCCTTGAAAGACAAAATCAGAGAAGGGACAAGCTGTTTGGGGAGAGATTGTAAGATAATTTTTATGCCTTACTAAAGCAAATATTTTAGAAACAAACAGAATAACAAAAATGGAGACTCAAATGCATTTTACTTATAAATTTAATTGGACTACTATAAAAATTCTCTTGTATAAGCTATATATTGTGAGGGTTGTCAGATGGCAAGAATTTGGAATATTGTGAAATTTTTGTTTTCCTCTTATAATTTGGGTTCTTGATGTGGCTACAGAAGTTTTTTCCCCAGTTTCTATCATGGAAAATTTCAAACACCCAAAAGTAGGGAGAATTGAACCCTGTAAACTTTATAAAATAAGCCATATTATCATTACTAAACTTTATTTTTTTAAATCTAGTGTTCCTTTTCCCAGAATCCAAAACAAGACATTGTGCTTTGTTGTTATCTTTGAAGTATCTTTTAATTTATAGATTTCTTTTTTTTTAATTGAAGAATAGTTGATACACAATCTTTTATTACTTTTAGGTATACAACACAGTGATTTACATTACCCACACTATTAAATCCTCACCCCAGCTAGTACAGTTACTGTCTGTCAACATAGAAAGATGTTACATTGTCATTGGCTGTATTCTCCATGCTGTATTACCATCCCCAGGATCAACTTAAGTTATGATTGAGAATTTTTGTGCCCCTTTTCCCCCTCCCCCTCCCCATCCAGCCATCCCAACTCTTCCCTGATGGTAACCACCAGTCACTTCTCAGTGTCTTTGAGTCTACTGCTATTTTGTTCATTTTGTTTTGTTTTTAGATTCCACAAATAAGTGAAATCATACGGTATTTTTCTTTCTCTCCCTGGCTTACTTCACTTAACATAATACACTCTCGGTCCATTCATGTTGTCTCAAATGGCAGGATTCCTTTCTTTTTTATGGCTGAATAATATTCCACTGTGTGTATGTACCACATCTTCTCTATCCTTTCATCTATTGGTGGACACTTTCGTTGCTTCCACATCTTGGCTATTGTAAATAATGCAGCAATGAACAAAGGGGTGCATATATCTTTTTGAATCAGGGATTTGGTTTTCTTTGGGTAAATCCCTAGCAGTAGAATTACTGGGTTGTATGGTATTTCTGTTTTAGTTTTTTATAGGTTTCTTTTCCTAATTTTTTCTGTTGTATATCTTTGTTGGAGAAACTGGTTATTTTGTATTATAGAATTTTCCACATTCTGGATTTTACTGATTACATTCACATGGTGTAGTTTAGTATTTCCTGTAGCCTTTCGTTAGAGCTAGAGACTTGATCAGATTACTTGGGGTTGGGAGGGGTGGGGTGGCAGGAAGTTCTTGGTGGTGTATACTTCCATCTGGAGGTAACTACTGCCCAGATCTCTCTCATTTTTATGTCTCTCTCTCTCTCTCTCTCTCTTTTAAATCATTGCTTATAGAACCTTTAATTTTTAGGAGTTTATGAAATGGTAACATTCTGTCATTTTTCTTCATAACTAGTTGTATTATTTGCTTTTATAACTCCTCTTCATAAAGAACACAACATGAAGGTTTTTAGAAACCTTCTGAAGGTTTCTAAAAACAACTTTAGTTACATCCAAAAATGCAGTTGATTTTCATTTGGCTATTGCACTACTGGTCCTATAATACAAAGAAAATCACAGTTTTTGTTGATAGCTATAAAGTTAACCCCTTTCCCACCCAGTTACCAGACCTTGCAATACGTAAGGCAGATATATGTACTTCTCTATGCCAGAGTCTAAAATGTCAAAGAAAACATCCAGAAATGTACTATGTAACCTTATAATACATTTGTCAATGTTTATAGAGCTATCAGAGGTTTTAATTAAATTGCATTTTGGAATAACTGAAATTTTATTTTCTGTTACAGAAAAACAAAGAATACGTGAGCATTGCTAATGGAGGATTTATGGGTAAGGTTTTAATTTAATAATATCTTTGCTTGCACTTTTCAGAGGAAATTACCATCAGAGCTGATCTGGAGTGACCAATTAATAATTATACTCTCTCTTCATTTAGTATTTTCAGGAGAGGCAAGGCCAGCAAGACATATAGATAACAGGCAAATATAATAGGCATTGAAATGAGTGAATATATTTAATGGAAGACTATTTAAATTGAAGTGTTTAATTAGCTTGTATTTGTAAAGAAAATATGTGTGAAAAATTGTCTACATAATTTGACTATGGAGAAGTAGATGGGACTAGTAAACAAGAGTAGGACTATTTTTCATGACAGACCCTTTGTATTGTTTGCTTTTTGTTTATTTTCATGTTCTTTCGAACTACTCAAAGGTATTAGCTACTTAAAAAAACGTTTGACTGGATGGAATAAAACAAATAAGCTGATGCTTTTAAATCTACAGACTAATATCTGGTAATCTAGGATAGTAAAATTGACAAAGTTTCTGCAGGCAAGTATTCAAGAATTTATGAATGATTAAGTTAAGGTAATAAGATTATAAAAGAGCCTGGCCTTTTTTTACAAATGATGTTATTTAAGGGTTCATACTTGCAACTAGTGTAGATAAATAAGCCCTAGAGTACTAATGCACAGTTTAGTGAATGTAGACAATATTGTATTATAATCATGAAACTTGCGAAGAGACTAGATATACCCAACACAAAAAAGACATGGTAATTATGAGAGGTGATAAAGGTCTAATTATTTCTACAATGGAAATCATATTACAATATATAAATGTATCAAATCAACATGTATCCCTTAAATTTACTCAATGTTATATGTAAAATGTATTTCAATTAAGAAATAGCCTGTCTTACATTAGGAAAAGAAATACAAAAATACAGAACTATAAATATTGGGGAAAACATAATAAGAAAATCAAATTAATATTTGTTGAAGGTAATAGAATCTTGAATTTGAATCATGAGAGTCTTATAAAGATTAAGTTTTGACTTTAATACAATTTTATTATTTTATTACTTAAAATTTTTGCTGAATTAGGATCTATTTCCTCTTGGTCATTGTTGATACTAGCAAAGATTATCATTAGTTTCTATGTATCATGGCCTGATAGCTAAAACTATTTGAGCCTTATACCCAGAGCGCTACTAAAGGGATTATTTTAATAAGTGGTGCTAAGCAAGCATTAGTCTTAGGCCCAATGTTATATATAGGAATTCTGTCAATATGATATTGACAGATATTCTTGGTTATTAAGCTTGTTTTCAAGAGTGAAAAGTACCCTTTTATATATAGTCCAGGCTTAGAAATTTTTTTTTATTAAGGTATCATTGATATACATTCTTATGAAGGTTTCACATGAAAAACATTGTGGTTATTACATTCACCCATATTATCATGTCCCCCCCACACCCCATTGAAGTCACTGTCCATCAATGTAGTAAGATGCCACCGAGTCACTACTTGTCTTCTCTGTGCTACACTGTCTTCCTGTGAACCCCCCACACCATGTGTACCAATCATAATACCCCTCAATCCCCTTCTTCCTCCCTGCCCACCCACCCTCCCCCACCTCTCCCCTTTGATAACCACTAGTCCCTTCTTGGAGTCTGTTAGTCTGCTGTGGTTTTGTTCTTTCGGTTTTGCTTTGTTGTTATACTCCACAAATGAGGGAAATCATTTGGTACTTGTCTTTCTACGCCTGGCTTATTTCACTGAGCATAATACCCTCTAGCTCCATCCATGTTGTTGCAAATGGTAGAATTTGTTTTATTCTTATGGCTCAATAGTATTACATTGTGTATATATATCATATCTTCTTTATCCATTCACCTACTGATGAACTCTTAGGTTGCTTCCCTATCTTGGCTATGTAAATAGTCAGGCTTAGAAGCTTTTATAAATTATTTCTTTTCTAAGCATAACATCTCTTTCCATAGCAGTTAATGCCAAAGACGACTTCTTTATTATGCAAAAGATTAACTGATGTCTCCTTATGATAAAACAAAAGCCAGCATAGGTTTTCCATTAATCCTTTATGTCATGAAAATGTTGCTGAGGTTATCTATTAATACTTGAAAGATTACCACTCAAAGAGGAAAACATCAAGCCTATATATACGGTTATTGTCACCCTTAGGGTCAATTAAAAAAGTTCTATGTGTACAGATGGCTTTAGAGGGAAGGAGAGTAAGAAGAGAAGAGCTTTCTGTAGCCTGGACTCCTTTGCAGAGGTACAAATAAATACCTGTGACTCTGTCCTTGGATCCTTTTTCATTTCAGCTGTGACATGTTTATTATACTTCTCTGTGAAGTCTATGAGTCTGTCTAAAGGGGGCTTATATGAAACGTGTTTTTTTCCCCTTCTTGTTTACCCTAAGCACTGCAGCAGCACTTGGCAGACATTAATGTGGATGGACCAGAAAATGGATATGGCCATTGGATTGCTAGTACCTCAGGCTCAAGGAGCAGTATCAGTTCTGCTGTTGATGTAAGTGCATGTGTAGAATATGTCATCAGATTTGGATAAATACCCAGAAAGGGTGATTAATTACTAAACCCCCACCATAACAGAAGTGGGTCAAAATATTTCAAGCTCATAGACAATAAGGGAGTCATTACTGCAAGTGAATAATGATGGAGCAGGCCATCAATAATGGTGGAGCAGGTCATCATTATTACTAGCTAAACTAGCCAGGAATTCTGGAGATCCACCTGCTGAATTTAGCTTTCTTCTTATCCAGCTGCAGTTTGGTACTGCATAGTGACAGTTTTCTGCTCCAGCTTAAATAACAGTGGAGAAAATTTTGAGTACTGTGACTAGCTGGGACTCTCAAGTAAGCTGGTTCTAGGAATCTTCAAATTAGTTGGGGCCAGAAGAATACTGAGGCTCATGATCACATCTGCATGCCAGGTCTGTACCACTCCCCACCACAAACTTACATGATTAGAACTTCAGTCCACCCATATTTGAGAATGGGTCAGGCAGAGGAAGACAGGAGCCAACTGCCAATTCCAATACAGGCATACCTTGTTTTATTGTGCTTTGGTTTATTACACTTTTCAGATAACTGCGTTTTTTACAAATTGAAGGTTTGTGGCGACTCTGTATTAGGTCCATTTTTCCAGCATCATTTGCTCACTTCAGATTGTGTCACATTGGGTAATTCTTGGAATATTTCAAACCTTTTCATTGTTAAATTTGTCATGGTGATCTGTGATCAGTGATTATGACTTGCTGAAAGCTCAGATGATGGTTAGCATTTTCTAGCAATAAAGTATTTTTAAATTAAGGTATGTACACTGTTTTTTAGACAATGCCATTGCACACTTCATAGATTACAGTATAGGTAAACAAAACTTTTATATGTACTGGGAAACCAAAAAGTTCACTTGACTCACTTTATTGTAGAGGTTGTAACTGAACCTACATTATTTCTGAGGTATGCCTCTATATTTGATTTTTAGTTATTGAGATGTACATTTTTATAGGGTTTTTCTATAGTGGGTGAATCCATTTTTTGGTTCTACTTTGGAAATACTTGAGCAATAAGTTTTTTGTGCCTTTTCAAATATTTCATGGTAGTTGATTAGATGTCATTAAATCATTTCTTCACAAGTAATAGTCCTTATCTACCTAATGATCATTCTTTAAAACAAAAATAGAAGGAAAACCTGGAGTTACAGGGTCATTGGGCTTACTGGTCTGACTGAATGTTTAGGTTTTATCTCTACAACTTAATTTATGATCTTCAGCAAGATCTTTTCAGCTTGGGTTTCTCTATCTGTGCAGTAGAGATGATAATAACAGAACCTTCTCATAAGGATGATGTGAGAATTAAATGTGCAAGTGAATATGAAGTATAATACCTGTCACATATTTAATAGTAGTTATCAAAAAATTGTAACCATTAGATGATTGAGGCTTCAGACATGTAAGTTAAAGCAAATTATTTTCAAATTATCAGCAAATAAGGCTTATGTTTGCAACTTGATCAGAGCTCTGGGTATCTAAGAGCTTTTTGTGTGAGATCATTTATTCAATAAACATTTGCTGTTTTCATTTTGAATAGTATTCCATTGCATGGATGTATTATAAATTATTCAGTTAGTCCCCTATTGTTGAATATTTACATTGCTTCCAGTCATTTTCTATTATAAACACCACTGCAGTTAGTTTTTGTAGTAATATATTTGCATATGCCATGATTATACTAGAAGTGGAATAACTTGATCAAGAGATTATGTATCAAAATTCTTAGAATCCTGCATTATCAAATTGCCCTCCAAAAGACATTATTCTAATTTATATTCATTCATACACACAGCACTGGATAGTCTTGCTGATGAAGTTTTTATCTTCAGGTTTTAAAAAAATGATGGAGGCTATTAAGGAAACCGTCTTAAAGATGTGTTACATTGAAGAATTTCAGAGAATTTCCACATTCAGTTTAATTTGGTTTTGAAATTAGATATGGAAATAGAAACATGATTTTTTGTTATTTAGTTAATAACTTACCTCTAAAATAAAAATAATACATGTTCACTGTAGAATCATATGTAAGTATGAAAAGTATAAAGAAAAATTACCTCTCAGAAATAACTGTTGTTCATATTTTAAAATACTTTCTTCAAATCATTTTTAATGCATTCATATTTTAATACTTTATTTAAAGTAGTGATCAGAGTGTACATGTAGTTTTCTTCTTATTCACAGAACATGAGTATTTTCTAGTATTAAAAATTTTTTTAAGACTTGTTTATTTAATGTCTGTGTAATTTTCCATCAAATCATGCCTAAATCCTAGGGCACTTTCTGATTATTTCCTTCCCATAAATTCTGAAGAGGAATTAATGGGTAAAAGGCATAATGCTTTCAAATTTTTGATATATCTAGCACCAGCTTGTCCTCTAAAGTATATTGGGCAATCCCGTGAAACAATTTAAGAATTATACTTACACCTGATGAGGATGTAGAGAAAAGAGAACCTTCATATACTGCCGGTGGGAATGTAAATTGGCTCAGCCACTACGGAAAGCAATTTGGAGGTTTCTCAGAAAGTGAAAAATAAAAATACCTTACAACCCATCATTTCCACTTCTGGGAATTTACCCAGATAAAACAAAATCACCAATTTGAAAAGATAGATACACCCTTTGTTTTTTACAGCATTATTTTCAATAGCCAAGATACGGAAGCAACCTAAATGTTCATTGATAGATGAATGGATGAAGAAGGTGTACTTATATACAATGGAGTATTACTTGGCTATAAAACAGAATGAAATCTTGCCATTTGCAAAACATGGATAGAGCTAGATAGTATAATGCTAAGTGAAATAAGAGACAGAGAAGGACAGATACCATATGATTTCACTTATATGTGGAATCTAAAACACAAAACAAATGAACAAACAAAATATAGACTGATACACACAGAGATGGACTGTTGGTTACCATGAGGGAGGGAGAGGAATGGGTGAAATAGGTGAAGGAGATAGAGAGGTACAAACTCAAATTATAAAATGAATTAGTCACAGGAATGGAAGTACAGCATAGGAAATATAGCCAGTAATATTGTAACCCCTTTGTATGGTGACAGATGGTAACTACACTTACTGTGGTAAGCATTTAGTAATGTATATACTGTGGAATCACTATGTTGGACACCTGAAACCATTATAATATCATATATCAACTATATTTCAATGAAAAAAGGAATTATGTTCACATCTATTATATTAGGTACCTAAAAGGGTATCTTTGCTTGAAATTCTCAAGTCCTAGTCACTTTCTGAGGTGTGCTGGGAGTTGGAACTTTTAACATACAAATTTGTGTGTGTTGGGAGGGTGGGACACAATTCAGTCCATAATATCTAGGTAACTTTTAGCAGCGGATACTCAGTCCATAATATCTAGGTAACCTCTGCTAATTATTTGGAGAGCAGTTAATTCATGAGTAAGTTGTTTTTTTTTTTTTTCAGGGTGAATCTCCCAATGGCTCAAATGATAGAGGAATGAAATCACTAGTAAATAAAATGACTGTTGCTTTGAAGACAAAATCTGTTAATGTCAGGGAAAAAGTTATCAGTTTTATTGAGAATACATCAACTCCTGTGGACCGGTGAGTTGCTTATACAGTATGCATTTTATTTTGAGTAATTAAAACTAAAGAAAAGTGTCTTACAGTAAATGTTAATTAAAGTGAATATATTCCAGATAAGGACCATACAGTTTTTAATTGGATTCCAGTTTTTATTGTAATTTCAAAGATGTCCCTTATTGCTGTAAAATTTGATTACAAAGATTCCTCTGTTTTACTTCACAGAATAAGACACAAATAGTGACTCTGCCTCTTCGTGCCTTTCATTAAAAGAAATATTGAAATGCCATTATATGTACCACACTTCAATAGTAGTTTCTTCCCATATGTCAGGTGGATGGGAATCGTCTACTAAATGCAGTAGTGCTGCTCCAGTAATTTAAGACCTAGAATATTTGGTCATGCTAAATAAAGCAGAAACTCATTTTCTTAAGTTTCAGGGTTTAGATCCTCATAGAATTTCATTCACAGAATATAAGCAAACCCATGAATTACCAATGAAGGACATAGGTAACAAATGATAAGCAAGTTTTAAGAATATCTATTCAATTGTTTCTTACTGGGACTATGAGTGTATAATATGTTCTTTTCTCCATATAGTAGTCTAATTGACCTTTCTTGTTCTAGAAGTCAAAGCTACCCTAATAATTTCATCATGAAATTTGTTTCTAAGCAAGCCTGATCTTGGAAATGTGTTACAGTATTTAATTTCACTCTCATATCTTACTTGCAGTATCCTAGGAAAATGGAAATATTTGACTTTAAGAACTGAATGTCAGGAATTTAGTATTTGTCACTTTATTAGGTATATTGCATGTGCAGAAAAGAGTATACTTTTCCACATTTTTAAATACCAAAGGAGAGAAAAGGTTTTTCTCACTAATCCAGAAAGTTATACCTTGTCTAAAATAGTCAACTGATAAATAATATTAAAGTGTTTGATCAAGTCTGAAAGATTTTTTTTCTCATTAAGATTGTCTGCTCTCAAAAGCCCAACCTTTTTAGTTTTAGTGCATTCTGAATTAGGCTACTGTTTTTGCTACATTTATTTTAAAATGTATTCATTTTATTTTAAAATGAACAAATGATAAGTTGAATAGTCTATTGTCTTTGTTAAAGAATCACTTGAAACTGGCTTCATTTTTCTTTGTACTTGGGATGACTGAAGTATTTTCTTCATAATGTACACTCTGAGTTAGAAAAACTGATTATTCTGTATTTTTGCTTCAAAGCTGTTGTGTTTTTTAATAATGATTTTGTCCTCTGCCTCAATTTGCTGTAGAATGTCTTTCAATCTTCCTTGGCCAGACAGAACATGTACAGAGCGGTAAGCCAATGAGTAGAGCAGCTTTATTGGACCATCTTTTTCCTTTAGCATGCCTCATGTTGTGTATCACTTTCTGCTGTCTTGGCTAAAATTTCATGTAGCTGTTTCAAATGCTAAACTTTTCCCACTCTGCTTTTCGGAGTGTGATGTTATTGATCTGTTTTTCTTTTGGTTTTTCACTTGATTATTTAAATTTTTTCCCCTTGCATGCATCTTTTTATTTCCCATTCCTCAGACAAAAATCAAGTACATTCAAATTCAAGAACTTCATAAAACCTACAGTTTTATTCTGAGACAGAGGAAGGTGAAACAAAGAAAATATGTTGACTCAGAGTTAGAGTTAGCAGGGTATTGGCTTTGGAGATCATTATACTTCTGTTTTCTGCCATAACAGTAGAGACAATTGCAGCACCCGAAAACAGGCGAAGTTTATGGTTCAAAATTTTTGTTAATTCATGTACATTATGTATAATATTTTTAGATTTTTCTTAATAGGTTGTATGTATTTAGTCTGGTGAGCTAACATATAAATCAGTTCCAAAGAACCACAGTTCTAGAGTTCTACCTTTTCTTTGAAAGAAATGAAGTCCTGGTGGCCATGCCAATGTGTAATCCATCCCTTCTTTGTCCCAAATTAGATGGGTACTTTTCATTAGATTCTGTAAGTTTTAAGTTTAAACATCTACTAGTTTTTCCATTAAGATGAGCAAAAACTTGACTGACTTAACATTTCTATATGACCTTACAGTTTTTTACACTCAGAATTTTTCTGCAGTTTAAATTAGAATATTAATATAGTGATATCTATAAACATTTTGAAAGAAATTCTAGTCATACTCTGAATGTAAGTTAAGCTTTGGAATAATGGAGCTAACTTTTTTTCAGGTCATTTCAATATTTTTAGTGACTTAGAAGTAGCATTTTAAAAACAATAGTTCACTCTCAATTTACTGATAAACATTTTTGCTTACTGTGTTCCTGCACAATGCCAGTTATAAGGCTTCTATTATACACTGTTTTAAAGGAAATAGCTTCTTTTAAAATTATAATCTATTTGTGAATCATCTTTCTACTTTCTCTTGTTAAAGGACCATTGAATTAGTCTAATTTTAACTCCCAAGTTTTCTCCCAAATTCACATTTAAATTATTTTCTCTGGTCCACAGGTAGATATAGCTATTTTGAAAACAGAATGTTGTGAAAAGCTAGTTAATTGGGTTTCTTTCTGAGCTCAGTAGAATAAGTTAAAACCTGGTCAAACTGTTTTATAGGTGTTTCTGTTACTTTGGCTAAAAAAAGTATAGATGTATATATACTGCTTTTTAAAAAGAGTTCAGCCTTTGAATTTAACTCATTTCTAGCCAATTATTTAAGAACTATCTCAGTAATCTTTAGCAGCCTTACAGAAACTGTACTGTGTTATAAATGTAGATCAATATGGATAGCTTGGTTTTTTTTGGACTGTTACTATATTCACACATGCATTCTGGTTCAAGCGTTTACTATAAACATTATCTTTGTTACTTCCTATGTTATAAGTAGTTTAATAATGCTTTAATACCAGGAGAGAACCAGTAATTTAATCTCATATGATTTTATAATTTAGATGGCACTAAAATATTTTTAGATAAAGTTATCTTTGTCTTTATAAGAAAGCTGGATTTTTTTGTAAGAAAGCTGAATCTGAGTTTCATAGATGTTCGATTGTTTCTTTCACTTGCTGTTCCTAATGAGCAAGGTTTGATAATTGACAGGGTAATTTCACATTAGATATGTTTTAACTTAAAAGCAAATATATGTTATGGTTTTAACTTCATCAAACTGTAACCTATGTATTGACTAATCTAACTCATAATTTCCAAAAATTGTCTTGTTATACACTCAGCTCTCATTGGTTTTCTATTGAGTAATGTTTTGGGAGAAGTAAAGATTTAAGCCTATTTCAACAAAGTTAGGTCATGTTAAGATATTTATTGATGATACATATTAAGAAATTATTTAAAATACAGATTTGATCTCTGTCTTCTGGAAAAACTGAATTCTAAGACTAAGGAAAGATGTGTAACTTGATTTTTTTCTGTGTCAGACTATCTCTTGATACATAACAAAGAAAAAAAAAGCCACAGTTTTTCTTCATTGCAAATAATCTTAATTGAACCTTACCTTACAAATAATGCAGTGCTTTTCCCCAGAAACATGTACTATTTTGTTGAAATGTTTTAATTTTACTTTTTCATTTGAGATTATCTGAAAAATAATGAGTTATATACATTTTCATATTAAAAAGAGAAGTGTCTTACTGCACAGCTAATCAAGTTTGTGTTTATATGTTGTTTATGCTTTTGTCACTTGAAAAACAACGGCAGATGAATTTTCATGGTGTATTTACATTTATGTAAAAGAATTAGCACTTAATTTCTGTTAAAAATAATAACAGTAATTAAAGATGGGAGGAAAAATGTTAAGACTGCTTGCACCCATGAGAAGGCTTAAGGTAGTGGAACTTGAATATTTGGTTCCATAGTCTGTTTGTCTAACAAACATGTATGTGGCACTTCCTGTATATGCTAGGCATTGGTCTAAGAGCTTTACAAAATAGTAACTGATTAAATTTTCACAATAACCAAGAAGGATAGATGATGTTGTCCCATTTTACAGATAGGGATCAGATGCACAAAGAAGTGAAATAACTTCCCTGAAACTATACAGATCTAAGCATTGGTTTTAATATGAATATTAAAATTGTTTAAAATTTAGTTTTTACAGATTTGAAAGCATTTAACCTACCAAGACCTTATGCTACTTTTGCTAACCTAATTTCCTTATCTTGTTTCAATTTCCTTAGCAAAGCTATCCTAAAACTGGTGAAACAGGGATGAAAGTAGAGGTTGAGGAGACACAAGAACATTTACATTTTGTTAGAATATTCTAATGACACTTTGAGAAAATCTTGGATAAACTTCTTAAGTGATGATTTCTTAAGTGATGATTCAAAATTCTTTGATATAGGCATGTGAGCAGCAGTGACAGAGTGGGCAAGCCTTACCGTGGTGTAAAGCCTGTTTTCAGCATTGGGGATGAAGAAGAATACGACACAGGTGTAGTAGTACATTATCTATATAGACTTTCCTCAGGTTCCAGGAGTGATTATAAAGATCATGCTGGGACTAACCGAGTAACTTCTTTTAAAAAGGACACAATGAGACTGTGTAGAGGAGATTGGAGAGTCTGTGGTTTTTCTATTAAGAGTTTAGTTTTAGACGTAAGCAGAAATACTAAGTAGGCAGTTGATACATAGGAGTCTTTGAGAGACATCTAAGCTAGTGATAATGGGGAATTATCAGTGAGAAAAAGTATTTAAATCGATAGGATTGCACTTAAATCCTTTAGGATCACCCACCTAGGAGGTTGAGAGTTGTGAGATTAAAGGTCAGAGAATTCCAAAATTAAGACATTTGAAACAAGGCTTTGAAATTTAAGGCAATATCCTAACGGGCCACAAGATGGGGATATTGTGCCAGGAAAATTGTCATCCTCTGTGGTTGTGTCTTTTATACTGTTAAAAAATAATTTATTTCTTTAGTTCCTAATCCAACTGCCCAGATTATCCTAGTCAAGTAATAATAATTAATATGTTTATTAAGTCAGTAAAAAAATAAAACAGTATATAAATGTACAAATTAAGAAAAAAATTACTCCTAAATTTCACCTTGCTTTTTCCACTTAGTATAATCATACATTTTCTGTCTTTTCCATCTCAGCCCATATACCTCCTCAATTCTCTATCATATAAATGTACTGTAATTTATTTAATCATTTTCATTTCTTTTCCCAATTTACACTGGTAGTTTTTTTTCTGTTTCAAATGGAATGGATATTTTCATACATATTGCAGGTATATCCAGAGAGTAAATGCTCAGCAGTAAGGTGGCTAGATTATAGGGGATTACATTTGACATTTTAATAGATATTACAAATTCACTCTCCCAAATTTGCATTGAGGTAAATGTAATTTTCTGTGTGCTATTTCTAATTTTTTTCCTTCCTCCCTCTGCCCTCCCCATTGCCATCTTCCTGTAATGTATCAGTCTCTTATCTCTCCTTGAATATTTCAGCTCCTTAGCAAAGGAGGTAGGCATAAGGATGAATAAATTTTAATGGTGAATTTATACACACACACACATATATTTACACTGGAAAATTGCACAATAATTAAAAAGAGAAAACTAGAGCTATGTGTATCAACACGGGTAAGCTTTACAGTGTTGGAGTGGGGTAACAGTTGTGGAATACAATTGAACATTCTACTATTTATATAAATTTTACTTAAAATGCAAAACACTACTGTATATTATTTAGGGATATTCATATATGATTAAAGTAAACACCTGTATGGAATTGGGTAACACCAAATTCAGATAGTCAACTATTTCTTAGTGGAGAAGAAAGAGGAATGTGGTTAGGGAGAGATAAATGGGGGCTTCACTTTTTTACATAGGCTGGAAGTGTATAGATATATGAGATTTCTTTTTTTATTACGTCTCTATATTTTGAAGTATTTCTTAAAAAGCAAAGAGAATAACATAATTATTAACCTTAGAGACTGTCATTCCCCTTTCTTAAATTACAAGAACAAAATAATTAGAATGACTTCTATTTCTCTTGCACATACTTAAAAAAAATACTAAATAGATTTTTACTTATTGATCCTAGGATGGATTTTTTGTTATTTTCCTTAAAAATCAGAAACCAACAAGAGAAAATAATTGTCATCTGTGTCCTCAAGATGGCTACTTCTTACTGGATAATTCAGCCATCTGTCTACAGATAGTCATAGATGAGAGTTATGTAATATAAATAAAAAAGTTCAAATTACTCAATTTCTTAAAAGTGTATTTTCAGTATTTTCACCTGACTTTCTTACCATGTTGAGTGATGTTTTATAATAATATTTCTTTGTTAGTACGAGTGACATAAGGAAATACAGTAGCAGAATTAGAATTTTTTTTTCAACCTGTATGTTTAAAATACTACTAAAAAAAATACTACTGAAATTTTTTTCAGGCTGTTAAGAAATGTGCAATCTTTAAAGTTGGTAATACTCACTTTTAACACTTTAAAATCTTTACAGATGAAATTGACAGTTCGTCAATGTCAGATGATGATAGAAAAGAGGTTGTAAACATTCAGACTTGGATAAACAAGCCAGATGTCAAGCATCATTTTCCTTGTAAAGAAGTGAAAGAAAGTGGACACATGTTTCCTAGGTACTTTTTAAAAAGCCTTCTTGAGAAGTAAAATTAAATTTAGAGATGCTAATAATATAAAAGTAAACTCCAGAAGAAATTTTACTTATCCAAGTACAGTAAGATGTTTCCCTCTGTCAACTTGCAGTAATTGCCTTGACTTTTAAAAATATTTCTCATGTCATTTGTTTATTTTGAAAATTTTAAAAAGAAAAGTTGGAGAAACAGTACATTGAACATTCTGGTAAGCCTTAGATTCACCAGCTTTTCACTTCTTTTCACACTACCCCATCTCTCTATTTATGTGTGTATATACATTTACACATACACACATTTTCTTTTAGTTAGACCATTCAGAAGAAGCTTTCAGACATGACACTTTACCCTAAATGCTTCAGCATAAATCTCCCTACAATATGAGTATTCTCCTACACAACTCCAAAAGCATTATCACATTTTAAAAAACATTAAAATGAACATCATTCAACATAAATGACCACACTCAAATGTATTTTCAGTGTGCCCCTTAGATGTATTTTACAGTCTTTATCTTTCTCTGTCTGATCCAGATCCAGTCATGGTTCACACATTGCCTTTGTTCTCTCTCTTTATAGCCTCACCCTGTGTACAGCAGTATTACACCCCTCACCACCACCCCCCGCTCTTCTTCATGGTGAATGCGTCTTTTGAGTGTAGGCCTATTATTCTGCAGAACATCCCACATTGTGGACTTGTCTGATACTGTGACTTAAAATGTATGAGTATTACCACTATAATAAAAGTGAGCTGAGACACAAGGGGTGGTGGTAATAATTCTGTGCCCATTTGCCTTCAGGATCCAGTTACAGGGTATTATAAAATATGTAAGTCAGCCCAACTCTTGCTTAATGGTCTTTGATATTAATTATATGCTATGGTATGTTGAATGACAATAGTTTATTAATATAGACATACAGACAATACTATTCAAAGTCTGAAAGGTAGTATAGTTCATATGCCATATAGAATAGATTCTAAAAATATATTAATGATTTCTAATTATACATTTTATTTCATAAAATAAAAACTTTCCTCTTAAACACTGTAGAATTATTTGTCAATAAAACATTAATTTTGCAAAATACTATTTTCCTTTATTTAGTTAAAGGAAAATTAAGAGCTTTTATTAGGTAGCTTGTTTATTGAAGATCCTTTCCCTGTGTTTTTTAATTCCAAAATAATTTCATCTGGAGTTGTGAACATTTTTTATAACTGGGGCTGTTGAAGTAAGCTATTTTGCATGACATTTCTTTAAAATTGTTTTTTAATGCTTTTTTTTCTTTCAAGTCATCTGTTGGTTACTGCAACACATATGTACTGTTTAAGGGAGATTCTTTCACGGAAAGGACTGGCTTATATACAATCTCGACAAGCACTAAATTCTGTGGTTAAAATTACTTCCAAAAAAAAACATCCTGAGCTAATTACCTTCAAGTATGGAAACAGCAGCACTTCAGGAATAGAAATCTTGGCAATCGAAAGGTAAGATTTCTTAGGATGAGGTGATCTGAACTATTGAATTAGTTCATTAACAGTTTGTTTCTCTATTTGGGGGGATGGATGGTGGAACAGGGTAGTTGAACCACTTTTATTTGTATCCTTTGCTATCTTTCTTCTTCCAAATCCTTAGTCATATATGTTTAACCATTAGCACATGGGTTCTGTGCCATAGCTAATTTCATAGACTTTTGACAGCAGCTTTAAAAGTAATTGACATCAGTGCCCACACTAAATGTTGGTTTGCAATCAAATGAGAAGCTTGTCTCAGAATGTAAGACAGTGTTTTTATTTTCCTTCATCAAAAAATTCTTGTTTTGAAAGTGTCAGTAAACTAAGCAGTGTGCTGAGTGATGTAGTTAATTTACAATTTGATACAAGCTCCTCCCTATCTCATTAAGGACCATTGACAAAGAGTTTGTGGACTGGCCCAAGGGCCATAGATCACACTGATCAAAAACTAGACCATCTTTAATATGATAGATAAAAATGTGAAGCCCAGAGGGGTTGAATGACTTCCAGAGTTTCATGCCTAGCTTGTGATTGAACCAAATATAGCCTTCCCAACTAATGATCTGCAGTTCATTCCATTGTACAAAAAAATCACCTTGCTTTTTACATGCAGATTTTCTTTCTTTCAAGATATACTTTTGAAAATATGTTGAGATATGTTATGGGGAGTATGTAGAAAGGCATCTCTGTGGGCTTTGTAGATCAGGGAAAGCTTCCCATTGGAAGTGGCATCTAAGCTGAGTCCTTAAGGGAAAGCACTATATTAATACGTATATATTTTTCCCTCATAGGTATTTGATTCCAAATGCAGGAGATGCTACCAAAGCTATAAAACAACAGATCATGAAAGTTTTGGATGCTTTGGAAAGTTAATACAAAAGAAAATTATTTCACAAGAAATTAAGGCAACCAAGAAAAACATGAACGTATTTTCCTGACTGAATACTAACTGGATAACTTTCATTTGCTCATGGGGGGTGCTTGAATAGCAGGGCTAAGAAACTGTAAATTATTATACTCAATCTTTGGACAGTTAAATTTTTTTAAATAATTTATTTTGGTATCATTAATCTACAATTACATGTGCAATATTATGGTTATTAAACTACCCCCTTCATCAGGTCCCCCCCACCAACACCATTACAGTCACAGTCCATCAGCATAGTGAGATGCTATAGAATCACTACTTGTCTTCTCTGAGCCGTACAGCCCTCCCTGTGCCCCCCCCCAACATTACATCTGCTAATCATAATGCCCCTTTTTCCCCCTTATCCCTCCCTTCCCACCCATCTTCCCCAGTCCCTTTCCCTTTGGTAGCTATTAGTCCGTTCTTGGGTTCTGTGAGTCTGCTGCTGTTTTGTTTCTTCAGTTTTTTTCTTTGTTCTTATACTCCACATATGAGTGAAATCATTTGATACTTGTCTTTTTCGGCTTGGCTTATTTCACTGAGCATAATACCCTCTAGCTCCATCCATGTTGTTGCAAATGGTAGGATTTGTTTTCTTCTTATGGCTGAATAATAATCCATTGTGTATATGTATCACATCTTTACCCATTCATCTACTGATGGACATTTAGGTTGCTTCCATTTCTTGGCTATTGTAAATAGTGCTGCGATAAACATAGGGGTGCATCTGTCTTTTTCAAATTGGGCTGCTGCATTCTTAGGGTAAATTCCTAGGAGTGGGATTCCTGGGTCAAACGGTACTTCTATTTTGAGTTTTTTGAGGAGGACAGTTAAATTTTTAAAAATTTTCTTTTGCATTTTCAGTTTTGTAAAATGATTTATAAAGGTTAGTTATTAAAATGACTTGAAGTAACTGACCCTGTGTCCTTTTCAACTAAGGGTGCAAAATGCAGTTCTGTTTGGAAGAGCTGTTTTAAGGGAACATGCATCACTTTCAGGTTTAAAACCAACTCATTCACAATACATCTGCAATGTCTTCAATGAAAATTAGAGATAGAATTAATTAAAAAGACTCCTTTCATCACTACCATTAGTTTTACCCACTGAATATCAGAAACTAAAAAATGTAACATAGATTAATAATTAGCTTGCTGTTTCTGTTCTTAAAAAGAGTAAAATCTTTTTAATGTGCTGGGTGAAGATTCCAGCCAACTCAGAAATGCAGTCACACTGGTAAAATGTTGAAACATTAGTTTCTAAATCATCTTTGCACCTATAGCTAATAATTAGAATAGAGTACTTCAGATACTAAACTTTATCTTAATGGTTTCTAAGGAACAGTTAAAAGCAATATAATAAGTAGGTAGGTATGTTAAGATTAAAATTAATATTTTGGGGACAGAATTATATCTGTAAAAATAGCATTGGTCTTTGTTGCAAAAATATATGATTTGAGGTATATCAGAACAAGTGTTGAGCTCACATTGATTAGTGCCAATGATATTATGGTCAGTGACCACACTAATACCCACTTAAATAAAAGCCAAATAATCAGAGAGACGTACAAACTACAGTTGTTTTTATCATCACTTTATGAACTTTATTTCTCTTCTTTGGTTTTGCCTTCTCTTACTAAAGTTCAGTGGTTTGAAACTATTTTTATTCTCTTAATATGACAAAACTGAAAAATGATCTGCTTTTAAAATCTGTTTGGGAAGTAGCAAATCCTCACAGTCCGCCATGTCTTAAAATGTAATGGATTATCTTTAAGGGGTTGATGAGAGAAATATTTATATGTACCCTGTTTACAGACAGTTTCTTTAATTTATGTAATGCAAATCAAGTGAGTAAAAGGCAACCTAGTTCAAGATATTTATTTTAGTACCTAAATAAAAACAGTTTACTTGAGTGGTTGAAGACATTTGCATGAAATTGCACCTGGTGCAATAGTTGGTATTTATGACTTTCCCACAACTGTTGTATTGCATTTTTTCCTTTTTTTGGCACCTCCTTTAGAAATGTCCTGAAGCCTCATTTTTTTTGCCTATTTCAGCCATGGGACTTTTTTCATAATATTAACATAAAGTTGTTTGTGTTACTGTTTATAAATTACAATTGTAAATAAATGAGTACAGTTTGCTCAAAACTTTGTTCTTAATGATAACGTTTTTCTCTCTCATTCACTCTTCCACCCCATTTGTAAATATCTACAGATACCACAAAGTTAGAAAATTAAGGGCTAGACTTTAAATGGAATTTAAATTCCAGATTTCAGGTTTGAACATTAGATTTCTATTTGTTTATCTAGATAGGGAAGGGGAAAGAGGTGGTTTAAAGCTTTTAAATTAAACATTAAATTCAACATGTAGTAAATTACTACCTTGAAGTACTTCCCTGAACTTCAGTTTCCTTATCTGAAATTACAGCACATTATTAGTCATGAATATTAAGGATGAAAATGCATTTTATTAGGCACTTAGTTTCTCATCCTCCCTTCACGGGCCCACTAACCACAGAACTAGAATTTACTCTGGGTTATCCACCTCTCACAGACTCCCAAGGATTGTAGAGTTTCCAACATTGTAAGATTGGTATTATTTTCTGTATTTTCAAGATGAGAAATCCAAGGCTCAAAGAAATTGAGTGAGTGAAAATGGAATGTATTTACATTTTCTCTCCTCACTCCCTGAGAATTGTTATTGCTTATTAAGGTGTAAAATTAATTCTCCATATAGATTTGATGCCACTTACCTACCATCAGTAAAACATGTTTTCTAGTAGGAATGATAAATTTGTACTGATATATACTCAACCATTTTTGCCACAGGTACATTCCACACAGGACCTTTAACTCCTTAGTGTGATATTCTAACATGGTAAACTAACCAGCCAGATTGACAGTTGTATTTAAAAATGACAGTTTGATCTGAGAGAAACCCAAGTACATAGGTTGAATGTGTTATAAAAGTAATACCCCAGCTTTGCCATTAACATCTTGAATTTTTTTTAAAAATGACATTTCTATTGAAATATAATCCACATACCATAAGGATCACCTTTTTTAAAGTGTACAATTCAGTGGTTTTTAGTATATTCACAGGTTGTGCTACCATTACCACTATAGAATTCCAGAACATTTCATCACTGCAAAAAGAAACCCCATACTAACGCCAGTCATTCTCCTTACCCACCCTCCTCTAGTTCTTGGCAACCACTAATTTTCTGCCTCTATGGATTTGTCTATTCTGGACATTTCATGATAAAAGTAATCATAAAGTCGGGCTTCTTTCACTTAGCATAATGTTTTCAAGCTTCTTGCATGTAACATGTATCCGAACTTCGTTCCCTTTTTTTTTTTTGGCTGAACAATATACACCATTGTATGGATATATCACATTTTATTTATCCATTAGGTAGTTGATGGACATTTGGGTTGTTGCTTCCACTTTTTGGGTATTATGAATAACACTGCTTTGAAATTAATGTATAAAAATAAAAATTTTGTGTTGATAAGTTTTCAGTTATCTTGGGTATTTACCTAGGAGTGGAATTACTCTGTCATGTGTTAATTCTACATTTAACTTTTCAAAGAACTTCAAAACCCTTTTCCAATGGGCTTTATAATTTTACATTCACACTGGCAATGTATGAGTGCTCTAATTTCTCTACTTCCTCACCAACACTTGCTATTATCTTTTTTATTACAGGTATTTTAGGGTGCGAAGTGGTGTTTCATTGTGGTTTTCATTTGAATTTCCTTAATGATTAATGTTATTGAGTATCTTTTTCATGTGTTCATTGGCCATTTGTATATCTTCTTTGGGGAACTGTTGATTCAGATTCCTTGCCTATTTTTTTAAGTTGAGTTATTTGTCTTTTTATTGCTGAGTTGCAGGAGTTTTTTTTTACATATTCTGTATACAAATTTCTTATCAGATACATGATTTGCTAACATTTTCTCCCATTCTGTGGGTTGTGCTTTCACATTCTTAATGGTGTCCTTTGAACCATAAAAGTTTATGATTTTGGTGATGTCCAGCTTATTTATGTTTCTTTTATCATTTGGTACTTTTAATATCATCTAAGGAATCAGTTACTTAATTGAAGATAATGAGGGTTTATTCCTATGTTTTCTTCTAAGAGTTTTATAGTTTTAATTTTTAAAATTAGGTCACTGATCCATTTTGAGTTAATTTTTGTATATAATATGAGGGTAAGCGTCCAACATCATTCTTTTCATGTGGATATCCAGTTGTCCCAACATTATCTGTTGAAAAGATTTTTTCCACTTTGAATAATAGTCTGGCACCCATGTCGAGAATCAGTGGACCATAACTTTGAGGTTCTATTTCTGTACTCTCATTTCTATCCCATTGTCTATAAATCTTTTCTTATGCCAGGACCACACTGTCTTGACTACTGTAGCTTTATAGTAACTTTGGAAATTGGGAAGTGTGAGGCCTCCAGCTTTGATCTTTTTCAAGAGATTTTGATAGGGATTGTAATGAATCTGTAAATCAATTTGGGGATCTTGCCATCTTAACACCAACACTGCCTTCTAGTCTGAACATAGGATGTCTTTCCATTTCCAAGTCTTTTAAAATTTCTTTCAATGTTACAGTTTTTCAGTATACAAGTCTTGCACGTTTTTTATTAAGTATATTCCTGTGTTTTATTCCTTTTGATGCTATTATAAATGGAATTGTTTTCTTGATTTCATTTTCAGATTGTTCATTGCAAATGTAGAGAGTATAATCATTGTATATGATTTTGTATCTCCAACCTTGCTGAATTTTTAAATTAGTTCTAACAGTTTTTTTTGTGTGTGGATTCATTAGGATGTTCTACAGTCAGAATCCTATCGTCTATGAACAGAATTTTACCTCCGTCTCTCCTATCTGGGTACCTTTGTTTCTTTTTCTTACATAATGGCTCTAGCTAAAACTTCAGTACAGTGTTGAATAGAAGTGGCAAGAGCAGACATCCTTGTCCTGATCTTAGGGGGAAAGCATCTAGAATTTAACCATTAAGTGTGAATATATTAGCTCTGAGTTTTCCATAGATGGCCTTTATCAGGCTGATGAAGTTCTATTTCTAGTTTATTGAGTATATTAGCTCAGGCTGCCATAACAAAATACCATAGACTGGGGGCTTAAACAACAAAAATGTATTTTCCCACAGTTCTAGAGAATGAAAGTCCAAGGTAAGGGTGCCAGCCTGGTCAGGGTCTGGTGAGAGCCCTCTTCCTGGATTGCAGATGGCCACCTTCACACTGTGTCTTCACATAGCCTGCCTTCTGTGCTCCTGCAGAGTTTGCTCACACATGCTTGCTTGCTCATGTGTGCTCTCTCCCCTTCCCCCCTCCCTCCCTCTTCCCCACTTACATGAGTGTTAATCCCATCGTGATTCACTCTATTCTCATGATTCACTCTAATTACCTCCCAAAGGCTTCATTTCCAAATATCATCACATTGGTGGTAAGGGCTACAACAAATTTTAAGGGCAGAACAACATTGCCCATAACAAAAATGTTCATTTTTATCATGAATGGTGTTAAGATTTTGTAAAAATGTGTTTTGTTATTTGCATCTGTAGAGATGGTCACATGGTGTTTTCCTTTATTAATATAATAAGGTTTATTAGATTGATTGGTTTTTACGTATTATACCAACCTTCTATTACTAAGGATAAATCCCAGTTGGTCATGGTGTGTAATACTTTTTGTGTATTGGGTTATTTTGCTAGTATTTTATTGAGGATTTTTGCATTTTTGTTCATAAGGGATATTGATTTGTAGTTTTCTTCTGATGTCTTCGGCTTTGGTGTCAGGGTAAATAGAGGCCTTACAGAATGAGTTGGGAATTGTTCCCTCCTCTTCTGTATTTTGGAAGAGTTTGTGAATGTGTTAATTCATGATAAAAAAATTACTTTGTAGGCTAGAAGGAAACTTCATTGACCTGATAAAGGTTGTCCATTGAAAACCTACAGCTCACTTCAGACTTAATGATTAAAGACTGAATGCTTTCCCATAAAATGATGTCTACTTTCACCATTACTCCTTACCATTGCCCTAGAAGTCCTAGCCAGTGCAATAAGGCAAGGCAAAGAAATTAAATTGGAAAGGAAGAAAGAAAATTGTCCCTATTCACAGATAATGTTACTGTCTGAGTCATTTTAGTAAGATTGCAAGGTAAATGTTCAACATACAGAAGCTTTTAAGATATCTGTATACTAGCAGTGAAAATGGGAAATCAAAAGCTTTTTTAAAAATACCATTTACAGTAGTTCAAAACAAAATAGCTATGTATGTATAAATCTAACAAAACATGCAGGAACTCTATACTGAAAACTACAAAATGCTTGTGGAAGAAATCAAAGACCTAATAAATGTAGAACCTACCATGTTCATGGATTGGAATATAATACAGGGTCCAAGTTCTCCCCAGATGAACTATAGATGTAATTCCAATGAAAATCCCAGCAAGATTTTTTGTTAATATAGACAAGCTGATTCTAAAATTCACATGGAAAGAAAAAAGAACTAGAATAGCCAAAGCAATTTTGAAAAGTTAGAATAAAGTACTCACACTACCCAATTTTATGACTTACTGTAAAGCTACAGTAATTGATACAGGTATGGGTAAAAAGGATACATAAATCAACACACAGTATATATAGTTCAGAAGTAAACCCACATAAATAGTGGTTCTTTTTTGGCAAAGGTTCAAAGGTAGTAAAATTGAGGAAGGATTGTCTTTTCGACATACAGTGCTGGAACAACTGGATATCCACATACAAAGAAATGAGCCTCAGCCTGTACCTTATACCTTACACAAAAATTAACTCCAAATGGATCATGTAGCTAAATGTAAAATTTACACCTATTACACTAATAGATGAAGATGGGGGAGAATTTTATGACCTTGGATTAGACCAAGAGTTCTTAGGTAAGATATGAAAAGTACAATCCATAAAAATTTTTAAAAATCTTATCAAAATCAAAACATTTTGCTCTGCCAAAGACACTTTTCACAGAATGGAAAGACAAGCTACCTACTGGGAAAAAATACTTGGAAAGCATATCCAACAAAGGATTCATATTGAGGATATAGAAAGACTTTCAGAGTTCAACAGTAAGAAACAACCCAATTAGACACCAATATAATATTGATAATGTATATCAACTATACTTCAATTTTAAAAAAGCTCCATTAAAAAATGGGCAAAATATTTGAACACAAACACATTCTTCAAAAAGTATATGGATGACAGCCCATAAAAGGATAATCAACCCCATTAACCACTAGGGAAAGGCAAATCAAAACCACAATGATGCCACTCAATACACAGAGTGGCTAACATTGAAAACAAAAGCTGACAACACCAAGTGCTGAAGATGTGAAACAGCTACAATATTTATACATTGCTTATGAGAATGCAAAATAGTACAGCCACTCTAGACAAGTTTTTTATACAGTCAAACATACATTAACTAATAACCCAGCAATCCCACTCCTAGGTATTTACCCTAAAGACATTGGAACATGTTCACACAGAAACCTGGACAAGAATGTTTATAGAGGCCCTATAGTTACCCAAAGCAGGCAACAACCCAAATGTCCTTCGGTAGGTTATGCATAAACAGATCAGTATTTCCATCCAGTGTAATATTCCTCAGCAATAAAAAGGAATGAATTATCAATATATGGATGAACCCCAAAGGCAGAATGCCACATGAAAGAAGTCACTCTCAAAATAAATCCTGCATGATTCCACTTATATTATATTCTGGAAAAGGCAAAATTACAGGGACAGAATTGATCAGTGGCTGCCACCGGTGAGGAGAGGGTTTGATTATGAAGGAGCAGAACAAGGGAATTTGTAGGCTGCTGGAACTGTTCTGTATCCTGATTGTGGTCTAGTTACACAAATCTGTAATGTACTAAAACTCATAGAACTACCCCAAGAAGATTAGCTTAACTGTATGGAAAAAAACTAAAAAATTAATAGCTCATAAATTAATTGAACAGATTGTTTTCAAAGGAAAACATCAATGTATTTTCTTAGAATTTTCACATTTCTAATTTGATCTTTCCAACTAATTTGTGAAGAAGCCGATTAAAGAAACAGACTTATTTTTATGTATGTGAAGTATCTACATATCCCCATGCTTACATCAGTGCCTGGCATGCAGTGGTGATTAACCTTTATTTGCTGAGCAAATGAATGGAAACGAATACCACAAGTTGCATGCTGGCTGCTTAAAGCAGAATATGACATTTTGTATGGCCCTCACCATTTCTGACATTGAACTCAGTGGCAATATTTAAAAATCAGGAGATGATTTGCATTATTTGGACATTTGGCTTCTAATGGATAACTATGCAGCTGTTACTCTGCCAAGTCATTTCTGAGCACTTAACAGTGTTTTGTGATCCCCACAACAACCTTATGCTGTGTGTGAAATCATCCCCATATTATAGATGGAGGAATAAAAGGTAAAAGAGGATAAGTGACTTCTAAGATTATACAGCAAATAAGTGGGAGAGCCAGGATTTAAAAACAGACATTCTAATTCCAGAGTTAATGCTCATAACTGATACATTAGGCCCAATCTCTTTGCTGTATGCTCACCTGGAAACAGTAGGCCAGAGCTAGGGGTCTTTTTCAGTTCACTACTCACTTTTTTTTCCTTCAAGTTGTCAGCTTCATCCATTGTACCTTTCTAACCCATGTAGGCATATTAAGTTGCTATTTCTGCATTAAGTAACATGTCAGAATTACATGGACTTTCAGTGATGGAGCAACGTTTTGAACTCAGGTCTTCTGATCTGTAGACAACTGTATCAGAAATTTAGGACCATATATGTATGTGTGTGTACGTATAGAGTCTCCCTGTGCAAAGCTCTAAACCCAATGTTTGTTCCTTTGTTTTTGTTTTTTTTTTGCTATTATTAATATACAATTACATGAGCAACATTATGGTTACTAGATGCCCCCTATTATCAAGTCCCCACCACATACCCCATTGCAGTCACTGTCCATCAGCGTAGAAGGATGTTATAGAATCACTACTGGTCTTCTCTGTGTTATACTGCCTTCCCCGTATCCCCACACGCCACCCCCACACCTGCTACATTATGTGTGCTAATTGTAATAACCCTTTCTCCCCCTTATCCCTCCTTTCCCACCCATCTTCCTCAATCCCTTTCCCTTTGGTAACTGTTAGTCCGTTCTTGGGTTCTGCTGCTGTTGTGTTCCTTCAGTTTTTTCTTTGTTCTTGTGCTCCACAGATGAGTGAAATCATTTGGTACTTGTCTTTCTCCGCCTGGCTTATTTCACTGAGCATAATACCCTCTAGCTCCATCCATGTTGTTGCAAATGGTAGGATTTGTTTTCTTCTTATGGCTGAATAATATTCCATTGTGTATATGTACCACATCTTCTTTATCCATTCATCTACTGATGGACACTTAGGTTGCTTCCATTTCTTGGCTATTGTAAATAGTGCTGCAATAAACATAGGGGTGCATATGTCTTTTTCAAACTGGGCTGCTGCATTCCTAGGGTAAATTCCTAGGAGTGGAATTCCTGGGTCAAATGGTATTTCTATTTTGAGTTTTTTGAGGAACCTCCATACTGCTTTCCACAATGGTTGTACTAATTTACATTCCCACCAGCAGTGTAGGAGGGTTCCCCTTTCTCCACATCCTTGCGAACATTTGTTGTTGTTTGTCTTTTGGATAGCCGCCATCCTAACTGGTGTGAGGTGATATCTCATTGTGGTTTTAATTTGCATTTCTCTGATGACTAGTGATGTGGAGCATCTTTTCATGTGCCTGGTGGCCATCTGAATTTCTTCTTTGGAGAAGTGTTTGTTCAGCTCCTCTGCCCATTTTTTAATTGGCTTATTTGCTTTTTGTTTGTTGAGGTGTGTGAGCTCTTTATATAATTTGGATGTCAACCCCTTGTCAGATATATCATTTATGAATATATTCTCCCATATGGTAGGATGTCCTTTTGTTCTACTGATGGTATCCCTTGCTGTACAGAAGCTTTTTAGTTGGATATAGTCCCATTCGTTCATTTTTGCTGTTGTTTCCCTTGCCCGGGGAGACATGTTCATGAAGAAGTTGCTCATGTTTATGTTGAAGAGATTTTTGCCTATATTTTTTTCTAAGAGTTTTATGGTTTCATGACTTACATTCAGGTCTTTGATCCACTTTGAGTTTACTTTGGTGTATGGGGTTAGACAGTAATCCAGTTTCATTCTCTTACATGTAGCTGTCCAGTTTTTCCAACACCAGTTGCTGAAGAGGCTGTCATCTCCCCATTGTATATCCAAGGCTCCTTTATCATATATTAGTTGACTGTATATGTTTGGGTTAATGTTTGGATTTTCTATTCTGTTCCACTGGTCCGTGGGTCTGTTTTTGTGCCAATACCAAATTGTCTTGATTACTGTGGCTTTGTAGTAGAGCTTGAAGTCAGGGAGCATAATTCCCGCTGTTTTATTCTTCTTTCTCAGGATTGCTTTGGCTATTCGGGGTCTTTTGTGCTTCCGTATGAATTTTAGAACTATTTGCTGTAGTTCATTGAAGAATGCTGTTGGTAATTTGATAGGGATTTCATTGAATGTGTAGCTTGCTTTAGGAAGGATGGCCATTTTGACAATATTAATTCTTCCTAGCCAAGAACATGGGATGAATTTCCATTTATTAGAGTCCTCTTTAATTTCTCCTAATTGTGTCTTGTAGTTTTTAGGGTATAGGTCTTTCACATCCTTGGTTAGGTTTATTACTAAGTATTTTATTCTTTTTGATGCAATTGTGAATGAAATTGTTTTCCTGATTTCTCGTTCTGCTAGTTCATTGTTAGTGTATAGGAAAGCAACAGATTTCTGTGTGTTAATTTTGTATCCTGCAACTTTGCTGAATTCGGATATTAGATCTAATAGTTTTGGAGTGGATTCTTTAGGGATTTTTATGTACAATATCATGTCATCTGCAAACAAGGACAGTTTGAGTTCTTCCTTGCCGATCTGGGTGCCTTTTATTTCTTTGTGTTGTCTGATTGCCATGGCTGGGACCTCCAGTACTATATTGAATAAAAGTGGGGAGAGTGGGCATCCTTGTCTTGTTCCCAATCTTAAAGGAAAAGCTTTCAGCTTCGTGCTGTTAAGTATAATGTTGGCTGTGGGTTTGTCATATATAGCCTTTATTATATTGAGGTATTTGCCCTGTATAGCCATTTTGTTGAGAGTTTTTATCATGAATGGATGTTGAATTTTGTCAAATACTTTTTCAGCATCTATGGAGATGATCATGTGGTTTTTGTTCTTCTTTTTGTTGATGTCGTGGATGATGTTGATGGATTTTCGAATGTTGTACCATCCTTGCATCCCTGGGATGAATCCCATTTGATCATGATGGATGATCTTTTTGATGTGTTTTTTAATTCGGTTTGCTGACTTTTTGTTGAGTATTTTTGCATCTACGTTCATCAGGGATATTGGTCTGTAATTTTCTTTTTTTTTGGTGTCTTTGCCTGGTTTTGGTATTAGAGTGATGTTGGCCTCGTAGAATGAGTTTGGAAGTATTCCCTCCTCTTCTACTTTCTGGAAAACTTTAATGAGGATGGGTGTTAGGTCTTCACTAAATGTTTCATAAAATTCAGCAGTGAAACCATCTGGTCCAAGCGTTTTGTTCTTAGGTAGTTTTTTGATTACCAATTCAATTTCTTTGCTGTAATTGGTTTATTCAGATTTTGTTTCTTCCTGGGTCAGGCTTGGAAGGTTGTATTTTTCTAGGAAGTTGTCCATTTCTTCTAGGTTATCCAGTTTGTTAGCATATAATTTTTCATAGTATTCTGTCATAATTCTTTGCATTTCTGTGGTATTCGTAGTGATTTTTCCTTTCTCATTTCTGATTCTGTTTATGTGTGTAGACTCTCTTTTTTTCTTGATAAGTCTGGCTAGGGGTTTATCTATTTTGTTTATTTTCTCAAAGAACTAGCTCCTGCTTTCATTGATTCTTTCTATTGTTTTATTCTTCTCAATTTTATTTATTTCTGCTTTAATCTTTATTATGTCCCTCCTTCTATTGACTTTGGGCCTCATTTGTTCTTCCTCTTTGTTTTTGAAGTATCATACATTCTCCTTCTAGGATCTCATCCACTCTTAGACGGTCTGCTCTTATTCTGGTGCAGATGATTCCAATTCTTCTGATTTTCAGCCCTTCATCTGGGACCGCTATTAGTCACTTCTGTATCTACCTCACCCCTCAAAACTGAACCCATGTTCTCCCATACTACCTTCCCTAATACTCTGAAGGAGTGAGGAGAGGATAAGAAGCTGATGGATAGACCAGCTATGAGTTGCCTGTATGGTCTCTCCCAAATGAGAAAGGCCTAACAGTGGTTGGTGGTTGTGGGACCAAAAAAGGAGACAGCAATGGAGGAGCACTTCAGGAGAGGAAGCAAGGCCCTGTCCCTAAGCTTGGGTAGGGGATTAAAGACCTGAAAGATACAGAAGTGACTTAGGTATTTGGGAAGAATTACAAAATGGCACAAATGATGGTGCCTATGAGTGAAAAAGGAAAGCTGGGAGGAGAAGCTTTTTTACAGATGACCAATTTAGTTTCAGATGAGTTTGAACTGATGTTAAAATATGTAAACAGAGACGGTTCACAGGCAGCTGGAGATGCTGGAATAAGCCACTCTGGAGTAAAAATAGAAATCTGACCAGTGCCAGCCTGGAAATGGTCATTAAAGCTGTGAGACATGGTTGGCAATATCAGATTTTTAGCTGGGCTTTAGAAATCCATTTAGTGTAGTAGTTTTATTCTTTGGCTACTTCTAGAATGTCAGATGAAAGGAAACGTGGAAACACGAAGGCAGAGCTGCTGCAGTTAAAGGGGCAGAGAGTGGAATGGTGGCAGGGAGGCTACAGAAACTCAGCATCCTGCCTCTAAATCCTTTTGTGTTCCAGGTGATGAAAAAGGTCCTGAGAGTAAGGTGATTTGCCCTACATACTAAGATCAAATTGGTGACAGAGCCCGAATTGGAACCCAGTGACTAGCTTTTTTCCATTTTGCCCAGAAGTTCTAAAGGAAAGTTCAGAAACAGTTTTCATGTTTATTTCCTTTTGCTACTCTAGAATCCAAAGCAGCAGCTTCCCTACATGCAATGTAGGGTACGCTCACAAGTTCTTGGTCTTGCTGGCCTTCTGGTTCTTCTAGTGGCTCTTTCCCAGGCTTCACAGGCCCCTTTCTGCCTGTGCCTTTCACATTCCACTCATGCATTGTCATCTGCATTCAAAGTGTCATCTTAAACTGCTGATAGCTCCTAAGTCAGTCTCCAGCCTGGACACCCGAGCTTGAGGCTTCTGTCTAACTGCCCCCTGGGCATCTCCACCTGGATGTGCCAATACCATGTGCAGCCATGTTTGGAACCACTGTTAGATACAACCTGAGGCCAATAAGCTTGCAAATAAGTCTACATGAAATGGGTAGCTTTTTTTGTTATTTTGTTTACAAGTTGTATGTGGCCAGTATTAACTCAGGAACCTCAGTAGGTTAATAAGCATAGCAGAAATTAAATATTCATGATCTTTCTGCTACACAGCCAGGTCCAGAGAGTCTGTTAAAGCTTAGGAAGTGCCGTAATTGTTAGTACTTCCCCCTAACTTTTTATTATGAAAGTTTTTAAATGTTAAAAACTTTTTTAAGTCTTAAAATAAGTACCACACACAAGCCTCCTCCTAGACTTAATAATTAACATTTTTCCATATTTGCTTTATCATTAGGCACATATTTTCTTTTTGCTGGCCATTTTCAAGTCAGACATTCTGATTTCACCCCTAAATCCTTCAGCATTTATCTCCTCAGAGTAAAGACCGTGTTTGGCATAATGACAATATCAGTATTACACAAAATTCATTAAATCATCAAATATCCAGGTCATATTTAAATATCCTAATTGTTCTCAAAATATTTTTCATAATATTCTTTTAAAAACTAAGATCCATTTCAACATAAGCTATTCCAGAGCATTAAAAATGGTAGCAAGCTTTTTGATTTTTGATCTCCAAATTTGACAAAAGCACAAGCACACAAAACACAAAAATCAAAAAGCAATCCTAATAAACATAAATGCGAAAATCCTAAAGCGATATTAACAGATTTCAATGTATTAGAGGCCTGAATTGTTGAAGATACTGTGTTTGAACTGTTTTTCCCCCTCCCCCATTACGTAGCGGCTTTGGGGTCAGACAGAGCCCAGTGAAGTCTTGAGTGCTTAAGCCAACCTGGACAATTCCATCCCGGTCACAGCGAGGTGTTCAAATAGCCCAAGGGAGTCAACAGGAGGTGATAACACCGCCACAGAGGCGATCCAACCAGCAAGTTCAGTCCTTTAGCCGAGAATCGGAGAGGCGGGGTGTTAAACAGTGACAGCACACCACCCCGATGTCGGTCCCCCGGTCCCTGTCCCTTTGGCTTTCCTGGCGTTCTTTGGACTGTGCAGCGACCAGCAGCTTCTCCTTAGCCCATCCTGCACACGCAGGCGCCCTCCCTGCCAAGCCGCGGGCCCGGGGGGCGGGTGGGGGCGGAGTCGGAGCCGCGGGGCGGGCCACGCCCCCCGCGCGGCCCAGACCTGCGCTCAGCTGGCGCCGGCCATGCAGCTGCCCGGGAGAGCCATGGCCAGTAAGTACGCGGCGGCTCGAGCTCCGGCCGGAGGCCGGGCGGCGGGGGCGGGGCCGGCGGAGGGTCTCGCCGCCTCGGCCTCGCGTCCCTCCGCGCCTGTGGCCTTCTGTGATCCTGCACTCGCGGGGCTGGGTCGGACGGGGCAGGAAGGAGACCGCGAGCGCGTCCCGGCGCAACCCCGGGATTCCGGCTTCCGGGAGGGCCGGCGGGGCCGCGGGAGCCCCTGGCCTCAGGGCCTTGCTCCCCTCTGGACTCCGCCTGTGGCCCGCGAGGCTGTGCTTAAAGATGGGTTCCGAGGCCACCTACTCCAGATCCACCTGGGCGGGAGGAGGGGTGATGGGGGAGGGGTGGTCGTTTAAAATGGAGGTTCCTTACCCCCTCCGCGCCTTCCCTCACACCGACCAAGACTGCACTTGCAGGGAAGCCTTCAGGGGTTAAAGTGTGCGAGCCTCAGTCTTGTGGGATTCTTGGAGACGCTTAGGGTTTTGCATTAGAGGCGGGACTGTCCCGCGGGGTTCTTTTCACACTCTGCACCTTAACACTGATTTTTTTGCTTGGGTTCTGCACAGGCATCAACCATACTTATTTGTGGTTTGAGCCCTGTCACAAGAAAACGAAGCTCCTGTTTTCTTTGATTTGGGCTTTATGGTAAAAAGACTGGTTAATTTGCACCTCTTCACACTCACTGGAAAATGCCCTCTTATTCTGAACAAAAAAACTGGACAGGTTGTTTCTGCATCTGGACATTGAGCTTTCAGGTTAGGTATTACCTGTTACTTACACATCCCCCTCTTGGATCAGCACGAGGAGTGTTTGTAGCTCTGTTCGTCCCCACGCCTTTGCCAGGTTCTTTTACATGAGGCAGTAGAGTGCTCTGGACTCATAGGCTGAAAACCTGGATTATTACAGTCTTGGCGTTGCCCATGTCAATAGTCATCTAATCTCTCTGCAGTTTCCTGTAAAATAGACACAGACAGCCCCGCCGGGGGTCTTGTGAGGCCCCTGTGAGATGGTAAGGTTTGTGGGAGTGCTCTCTGTTTTTCATAGCAACTTACTGGAGCGCAGGGCAAGTTGATGGCTGAAAGAATGTTCAGGATCGGGGTATAGTAGTCCTTTTACACATTTCCTTCTGGCTGTGACTGGTATCTTTGAAGAGGCAGGCCGTGACAGGCTGATGGACTTGAGAGCTGTAGGGTGTTACCAGTGACTCCGTTGAGGAGTTTTCAAGTTATAAGACCCTCCTTCCAAACCACCAAAAAAACAGGTGGCACAAACAAGATGCCCATCCTGCCTTATGGGTACAGGTTTTGGCTTGGACTGTGCAGTGCCACTTACTTTGTTCAGTGACTTTGTGCAATTCATCCCCTGCAAACCTCTGAACTTTCTCATCTACAAAATAGTGTTAGTGATACCTCACAGATGCTAACACGTGCAAAGGACCTGGCATGTTCCTTATGCTGTTTCCATATTGGTCCTTTCACTCAAGGTATTTTATTCCTTATTTCCATTGGTAAGTCCTTCACTGATGACAATGACTATAAGGCAGCGAGGGACCTTAGAAGTCCCTGTATTCTCATTGGACAGCTAGTATCTCATCCTTAGCATCAAGAACCCCCCTGTGGTGGAATTTCCCTGCCTCAGCCCCTCTGTGCAGAATGTCAGGCACTTCCAAGCCTGATACAGGACAGCTGCCTTTCTGGGTAGGTTTTGGGAGAGGGGAAGCCATCACATAGCCATGGCAGACTTCATTCTCCCTCCCTCAGGAGCAGAGACAAAGCCCAGCTTCTGACAGTGGATACCTTTAGGGGGTCTTTGTGATGTTCTGGTGACTGCTCAGGGTATCTGCCCCAAAATTTCAGCTTTTGTTTCCCGTTTTACTTCCCTTTGTTTTCATCCAGATTCTGAAACTATTTAACAAGCTGCATTCAGAATTAAATTTAGCTCTTCTCACTATATTTAGGATAAACCAAAGAATGGACCATCTGCTTTTGCTGCTTTTAGGGTAACTGTGAACCAAACAAGCTCTCATCAAAGGCCAGGTCCATCAGTGTTGCCTCTTCCGGGGACATTTGCACTGGTACAGTAGATGCCCAGACAGAAAACTCTAATGGTGGGGTTTTTAGGCTCTAGAGCAGAGGTCAGGGAGGGAAGCTGGGGCAGGCTATTACTGGTAAGTCCTGAAGTCTGGCCAAGTTTTGTAGTTGTGATGTGCTTTGGATCCTTTAATGCAGCCTTCCATAAGACTATGAGCAAAAACTATGTGTCGGAGTCCTGGCAGGACACAGAAACCACACCAGTCACTTGAACAGGAGAAACTTATATATAGAATTATCAACCAGTAAAAGGTGATTACTCCAAGAGCTAAAAGAGAACTCTAAAAAAATATAGGAAAAGCAAATGTAGTGTGTAGCTGCTACCTCCAGGAGGGATTTAGCCTAGAAGAGCCTCATCTCCTTGTCCGTGGCTGACAACTTACCTGTTGGTGGGGCTGCTACATAATTTGTGGGACCCAGTCCCCAGTGAAAATATAGAGCCTCTTATTCAGATTGCAAGAAAAAGCACTGTTAGCTTTTCCCTGTAGTATCTCTTTCAACCTCTCATGATGGTTTTTATTTGGCACTTAAATGTTGTGCTCCTTTGGGCACAGGGTATTCACGGGGTGAGTGCAGACCAGGGGCCCTGACCTCTGAGCAGGCACATGTACAGCCCACCAGTTGCCAGGCTCCCCCTCCTGCCAGCATCTGGACCAATGCACCATGTCCCAGCTGGTGATGGGAAAGCTGAGACAGGTATCTCCCCTTCCCCTGGGCCAGCTGCCCCAACTCAAAGGTGGGTCAGTGACTTCCAAGGGATTTCACTTCTGTGCTGAGAAGCGCCCAGTACCTGGATCCGGGGTAGGTGTAGGCTCAAGATCAAATAGTAAGGGATAGTTCCACATTCAGACCCAGTCTTCAGGCCATGTTCTCATTTGTAAGAAGCTGGCTGTGCCTACTTCACTTCAGATTCTTGTGCCTGGCACAGGGCTCCAGGTCTCTCAGCCTCAGCCTTTTTGGCACTTTGAACTGGATAACTCTTTGTTGTGAGAGACTGTCCTGTGTTGGGGCATGTTTAGCAGTGCCCCTGACTACTAAGTAGATGCTGGTGGCAGCCCACAGGTTGGGAAGATCAGTGTCTCCAGATGTGCCAGATGTCCTGGGGGGCAAATTGCCTTCCCACTGAGAACTGCTGTTCAGATTCAGTAGTCAGATTTTTGGATAGCTGTTTTCTTTTATCTTTATCCTCAGCTTTCCGCTTGGCCCTCATCCAGCTTCAGGTTTCTTCCATCAAATCAGATAACCTCACTCGAGCTTGTGGCCTTGTCCGGGAGGCAGCAAGGCAAGGAGCCAAAATAGTTTCTCTTCCGGTAAGTATGGAGGCAGCTGCCCTCTTCTGGGAACTGTTGACTCAGCAGAATGGTGTCTGCGGGCCCTGTTGCCCGCTTGTGTCCTGGAGTCCAGCACAGTGCTGTGGGGCCCCAGGATTGTTCCATGTTTGTCTGGAAGGTGTCTCTAGCAAGGGTCTTTGTGACAGGATATGCCAACCTGATTACAGGTCTTTGTCTTTAGGATCATCTACTCTGTTCAGAATCCTGGTAGGTGAGGGACTGTCTTGCCTGAGGGTTTCAGCCCCAGGCAGGCTCACTGTGGACTCTGTGAGACTGAAAAATGACAATGGAACATTCTTGGGGTAAAAGGGTTTATACCCGGCTTTACTCTCATGACAGTAGATGGAGCACTAGAAACACATCTGCATCCAGCAGCCTGCAGGTCTGTAATCCACCTCTGTCTCTGCCTCCACCCAAAGCATTTGATGGAGTGACTCAGTCAATAAGAGCTCATTGCCAGTGGGCGTGGGAACATTAGCCTAGCAGTAGGCCAATTACAACATCAAGTAGTTTAGGGTCAGGTGAGGATCCTGGCCGAAGGCACTTCCATTTTCCCCACAGGAACTTTCCTAAAGCTAAAATACTCAGCACATTGTATACTTAGCTTCTTTCCTTGTATAATAAGTCTTTACAGGACCAGGACATACTGATCTTAGTGTTAAACCTCCAGCATTTAAAAAAGATTGTTGAAAACTGAAAATTGTTATAGAATTTTGGGAAGCCTGTGGTATTTTCCCAAATGCGATAGCCTGTAGTAAGCTAGTAGAATGCTGCCTCTTTTTCCCTGGTGATTTCTTTGAGAAAGAACCATTTGAAGGCTACACCACATTTGTTTGTCAGTGAGTATGGGATTAGCCCCGGAGAAGGGTCTTGCACGTATTAGGACATGTATCTACTAGCAAAAGCCTGCTGAGGTCAGCGGTAGAACTGTTCCAGACAGTCCCCCTCCACTCTCTTTCCCACTACAGGGAGTAGACAACCCTTTGCAAACCCTGCTTAGGCTGACTGAAGAATTTTGGGGGCCACCTTGTGTTTTAGGCTCCTAGCCATCACAGGTGTGGCCAGTGAATAGGACTCTTTGCTAGGGGAGCTCCAGATCTGAATGTTAATCTAGTTTTCCTTGTAATTCCAGTCACGGGGCTCACCTGTACTTGTACCCCATCGTGGTTTCTTGGTGATTTAAATTGCCAGGGGTCAGAGTCTAAAGACCAGGAGTGCAAACTCTCGAATTCTGCATGTGCTTTCTCATTATAACATGAGACCTATACAAGCTGGTGATCCTTGGGCTTGAGTGTCCCAGCCCAGTGCCTGGTACACAAGAAGTCTCAGTGGGAAACAAAAGAATTAGAATTGAAGTCTAGTAGTTTCTGTTTTTCTTCTATCACAGCTATTGAAAACAAACATATCCTGGAGAATGAGAGATTTGGCAGGATCAGAATGATAGTGCTAGAAGGGAGCTTAGACACAGTTCATTTTACAGATGAAGAAATGTCTTAACCTCTGTGGTTTTCAAAGCTTCTGTTTTTTTCAAGCACAGGTTTTTTTGCTTTACATAGTTACTAATATAGTTTTGCACCTGTGGGTTCATCCTAACAGCCAGAGTCCTATGATTATGCCCGGTTATAGTGGGGCCTGGGTGCCCAAGGTTGGGAACTCATGGAGGGAGGCAAGTCTGGCCTTCTGCCGAGGTGGCAGGATCTGGGGGCACACACACTTCTCTAGCCCCAGTTGAGCCAGCTGCTGAGTCTTGCCTCTGGCCACAGGCTCTGTACCCCTGGGGTGTCAGTGTTTTTATTAGCTGTGTTTTCCCCTCTGAGAACAGAGCTGAAAAAAGCAGCTATTTCTTCTTACAGCAGAACTCTAAAATGTGGTGGGTGTTTTGGTGTTTTTTCCCTTTTTTCTTTGCCAACATTATTCTAGGAATGCTTTAATTCTCCATATGGCACGAAATATTTTCCTGAATATGCAGAAAAAATTCCTGGTGAATCCACACAGAAGCTTTCTGAAGTAGCAAAGGAATGCAGCTTATATCTCATTGGAGGTAACTTCCTACTCTCAAGGTAGAATGGCCTGTGCATTTAAAACATCTGACTAATTTTTGGTGTTATTTTTAAACCTTGGAATACAAATTAGCCATTGAAAAGAATGAGGTAGATCTATATGTAGTTATGTGGAAACATTTTCAAGACACAATGTTGCATGGAAAAGGAGCAAGTTCCATATGAAATGAACAGGTGTTCCCATTCAGATTAATCTCCTACAGAAAAAGTTATACACTTCTATATATAGTTATGTATGTAAGACAGTAAATACTGTAGAAGGACAAATACCAAACTGATAGATGATTTTCCCTGGAGAAAGGAGTAGGAGTAAAGGGGCAGGCAGAAGTTGAGGGGGTGAGGCTCAGGGGAGGAAACATATCTGAGTGTCTTTCATTGTACTAATGCAGGGTTAAGAACTTTTTTAAAATAAGGAGACCACATACATCAAGATAACTTCATATGGTTTTGAAATAAACTTTCAAATGTTCTATTTGCTTAAATAAATCAGAACAGTAAAACTGTTTACTAAATATAGCAAACAAAATCATTTCTGTATTATGATATATTAAGAATTAGAAATGAATAAGAGGTAGAGAAAAGGCAAGAAGAGAGAATTGTAGGAACTACATTTACTGGTGGAAAGTCCTGCAGCTTACATTCCCATCTTAAGGCCTTTTTGGATATGTTTACATGCAGGACCTGGTGAATTTAAATTGAGCAACACTGAATTCCCAATTTGCTCCAAAGTACAGATTAAGTGTTGCTCGAGTTCAAAGCTGAATAAGAAGCAGTTGGTTATTTTTGAAACCTGTCTTTGACATCTGACCTCATTATATTTCATCTACATTCTGGAGTTTATCTCTGAAAGATTATATTCAACAAGAAAAAAGAAACCTGATAAATAACCCTTAGAAGATAGTAAACATTATTGTTGGACCCAAGTGACAGTTTATCAAGCCTTTGTCCAGTTAATCATAAAAGGATGCTTTATTCAGAATGTTTTATGTGCCTGTGTGTTTTCCTCTCAATGAAAGGTTCCATTCCTGAAGAAGATGCTGGAAAATTGTATAACGCCTGTGCGGTATTTGGGCCTGATGGAACTTTACTGGTAAAGCACAGAAAGGTAAGTAGGGAATATACATCTCGTTGCCTCTTGAGAACATGCTACAAAGTCCTCTATTCCTTCTCATGTTGTACACATATCAGGCAGTCACAGTTGGTACAAGTGGCTTTTCATGGCAATTGGTATTTTCATATAAATTTTAGAGTCAGCCTGTCAATTTCAGCTAAGGAAAAACCTACAGGAATTTTCATTAAGATTGCATTGGATGTGTAATCACTTTGGGGATAGTGGACATCTGGGCAGTAGTAATACATATATGTTTAGGGTTTGTTAGTCTTCCTGATAAATCAATCTTTTTACCATTATGAAATGTCTTTTTTCTTATAATACTCTTTGTCTTGAAGTTTATCTCTGACATTACTATAGCCACTCTAGGCTCCTTATACTTACTTTTTGTATGAAACATCTTTTTCTAATCTTTTACTTCAACCCATGTTTGTCTTTATATTTAAAATGATTGTCTTACCACAGAAATTCAAATAATTATTATAAAATTCTATGAAAAATTATATGCCAGTAAATAGGACAACCTAGAATAAATGGAAAAATTTCTAGAAAAGTACAACCTTCCAGATTGACTCAGGAAGAAACAAAATCTGAGCAGACCAATTACCAGTAATGAAATTGAATTGGTAATCAAAAAACTCCCAACAAACAAAAATCCAGGACCAGATGGCTTCACAGCCAAATTCTACCAAACATTTAAAGAAGAGCTAATACCCAACCTTTTAAAAGTGTTACAAAAAATAGAAAAGGAGGCAATATTTCCACACTCATTCTGTGAGGCCAGTATCACTCTAATACCTAAACCAGACAGACACTACAAAAAAAGAAAACTATAAACCAGTATCTCTGATGAACATAGATGCAAAAATCCTCAACAAAATATTAGCAAACCAAATTAAAAATGACATCAAAATATCATCCATCACAACCAAGTGTGATTTCTTCCAGTGATGCAAGGGTGGTAAAATATTTGTAAATCAATCAATGTGATACACCATATTAACAAAAAGAATATTAAAAACATCATCTCAGTAGATTAAAAATGTTTGACAAAATTCAACATCTATTCATGATTAAAACTCTCAACAAAATGGGGTTGAAGGGACCACATCCCAACATAATAAAGACTATATATGACAACCCACAGCTAACATTATACTCAGTGGTGAAAAGCTGAAAGCTTTTCCTCTAAGATCAGGAGCAAGACAAGGTTGTCCACTTTCACAGATTCAATGCAATCACTATCAAAATGCCTACAGTATTTTGCAATGATAGAGCAAATAATCCTAAAATTCATATGGAACCACAAAACCCTGAATAGCCAAAGCGGTCCTGAGAAAGAAGAACAAAGCTGGTGATATCATGCTCCCTGACTTCAAACTATACTACAAAGCTGTAGTAATCAGTATGGTTCTGGCACAAGAATAGGCTTATAGATCAAGGGAACAGAATAGAGAGCCCAAATAGAAACCCACACATATATGGTCAATTAATCCATGAATATACAATAAGGAAAAGACAGTCTCTTCAATAACTGATGTTGGGAAAACTGTACAGCTACATGCAAGAGAATGAAACTGGATTACTGTCTAACTCCATACAAAAATGAATTCAGAATGGATTAAAGACCTACATGTGCAACATGAAACCATAAACCTCTTAGAAGAAAACAGGCAAAAATCTCATGAACGTAAGAGCAGTTTTCTCCTGGATACATCTTAGGCAAGGGAAACAAAAAATGGACAAGTTGGACTACATCAACCTAAAAAGCTTTTGTACAGCAAAGGACACCATCAACAGAACCAAAAGGCAACCTACAGTATGGGAGAATATATTTCTAAGTGATTTATTTGATAAGGAGTTAACATTCAAAAGATACAAAGAACTCATACGACTCAACACCAGAAAAAAATGACCCAATTAAAAAATGGGTGGAGGACATGATCATTTTTCCAAAGAAGAAATTCAGATGGCAGCAGGCACATGAAAAGGTGCTCCACATCCCTAATCATCTGGGAATTGCAAATCAAAACCGTAGTGTGATACCACTTGACACCAGTTAGAATGGTCACCATCCAAAAGACAAGTATTGGTGAGGATGTGGAGAGAAGGGAACACTCCTACACTGTTTGGGAATGTAATGTAAATTGGTGCAGCTACTGTGGAAAGCAGTATGGAGGTTCCTCAAAAAACTAAGAATAGAAATACCATTTGAACCAGTAATTCTACTTCTAGGAATTTACCTGACTAAAACAAAAATCCATGATTTGAAAAGATATATGCACCCCTATGTTTATCACTGCATTATTTACAATAGATACGGAAGCAACCAAAGTGTCCATTAATAGATGAAAGGGTAGAGAAGTGGCACGTATACACAGTGGCATATTATTCAGTCCTGCAATTTGCGATGGATGGACCTAGAGGGTATTATGCCAAGTGAAATAAGCCAGATGGAGAAAGACAAATGACATAGAATTTCACTTATTTGTGGCATCTCAAAAACAAAAAATAAACAAAATAGCAGTAGACTTATAGACTGTGAAAAGTGACTGGTGGTTACCATGGGGGAGGGGTTTGAGTGGGTGAGGGTGAGGGAGATAATGGGGCCCAAAAATTCTCAATCATAATGTAAGTTGGTCACAGGAATGGTAGTACAGCATGGAGAAAATAGCCAGTGATTCTATAACATCTTTCTGATGACAGTAACTGCACTGGTTGGGATGAGAATTTAATAATAATGGGTAACTGTTGAACCACTGTGTTGTATATTTGAAACCAATATAATACTGTGTATCAACTCTATTTCAATAAATAGAAAAATAAAATGATTGACTTGTAGGCAGCATACAGTTGGGTCTTGTTGCTTTTTTTATTCATTCTGGTAATCTTTGCCTTTTAACTAGAGTGTTTATACTTAATGTTATTGATATTGGATTTAAGCACATAGACATGTTATTTTTATCCTTTATTCCTCTTCTCTGCATTCTTTTGGGTTGAATTTTCTTTTTTTTTTTTAATTGTTGCCCTAGGGATTACAATGTGTCCCTTTATTTTGTCATGGTCTACTTAGAGTTTATATTATACCACTTCATGTGAAATTTAAGAACATTTCAATCATTAAGGTCCAATTCCTACCTCCTTCTCATTCTTTATATGGTAGTTACCAGATATATTGCATCTACATATGTTATAAATTCCACAAAACACTAATTTTTTATTTAAGTAGCATATTTTAATTAAGAGAAAAATATTTTAAGTTTACTCAAATATTTGCCATTTCTGGTATTTTTCTTTTTTTCCTGAAGATCCTAGTTCTATCTGGTATCTTTATCTTCAAACAGAAAGACCTTCTTAAGCATTTTTATAATGGGATCTGCTAGCTATGAGTTTCCTTAATTTTGTTCATGAGTATGTCTTTATTTTGCCTCCATTCTTAAAGGATATATTTGGTGGAATAGAATTCTGAGTTGACAATTTTCTTTTTTCCTACAGCAGTTTGAGAGATGATATTTACTTTATCTTCTAGCTTTTTTCTTTCTTTTTTTTTTGATAAGTCAATGGCAATTTTTAATTCTTGTTTTCCTGTATGTAATTTGTGTTTTTCATTGCCTGTCTTCCAAGATTTTTTTCATAATTTGTAGTTGTATTTTGACTGATGTGCCAGGATATTTGTATTTGTCCTGCGTTGTGCTTCTTGAATCTGTATACTTAAGTCTTTGGGAAATTTGAGGGCATTATTGTGTTAAATATTTTTTGTCCTGTTCTCTTTTCATGGGGCTCCAGTTTTGATACCACCCCACCAAACCAGGTCACCAAGGCTCTGGTTATTTGTTTTTCCAACCTTTTTTCTCTCTTCTTCAGATTGGAAAGTTTACATTGATATATCTTCAAGCTCACTGAGTCTTTCTTCTGTAATCCAGTCTCCTGCAAGCCAATCCAGTGAAGTTTTTGAAATTTCAGATATTGAATTTTCTATTTCTAAAATTTTGATTTTTAAAAAAATCACTTGTATTTATCTACTGTTATTTCCTATTTGCTTATTCTTTAAGAGAAAATTTTTCTCTACACCCTTGAGCTTACTTTCAGTAGCTACTTTAAAGTCTGGTAATTATATCAGGATCATGTTGCTGTCTGATCCATTTATTGCCTTAGAGTTTGGGTCTCATTTTCTTGCTTCTTTGTATGTTTGGTAATTTTGAATTATATGTTGAGATTCTAGCTTCTATTGTATTCCTCTGAAAAGTGTTGAATTTTTTTGTTTTAGCAAGTACTTGGCTGTACTCAAATACCAAACTCTTTGGTGAAATGGGCAACAATTTTAGCTATTCTGTTCTATCTAAAGTTGTTTAGTTGTAGCTAGGCTGCTTGGAGTCTTCCCCACATATCTTTAATTTCATGGTTAGCCAGAGATTTGGGCAGATTTTATATATCGAACTTAAGGCTCTTGCTCTTTGGCTTCTCCTTTTCAGGATTTCCCCCTCACTTTCCAGCTGCTGTGAAACTGTCCCCTGTGCATCAAACAAATATAATCATGCATAGTTCTCCCACCCTTAAAGCAACAGCTGGGGCCTTGCTTCCAAGTAAAAGCTGTGAACAAATGGGGAACCCACCCAAGCTATTTCCTTCTTCCAAGTGCTGACTTCCCTTCAGTTTTTGCCTGATTTTGTTTTGACCATTCTCTGGTGCTTCTAAGTACTTGTACTTTTTGTTTTATCTAGAGGTCATTGATATTGGGAGAAAGCTAGTTTGATAGGAGCCACTCTACCACTACTGGAAGAGGAGCCAGCATTGAGCTATTAACCCCACTCTTTGAAATACGTATTTTCAGTATTGAGTTTTCTGGTCCATAAATACGGTGTATATCCCTCCATTTTATTTAGACTTTCTTAAATTTCTCTCAAATTGTTTTTATAGTTTTTTGGGTATAGTTTTGTATATCATTTGCTGGGTCTATTCCTAATTGGTGTTTCTTGCTAACATATAGAAGTACAGCTAATTTTTAAAATATTGATGTCCATAGTAACCTGTCTAAATTCACTTATTAATTCTAATAGTGTATCTAGATTTCCTGTGGAGTTTCTAGGTACGCAGTTCTATCATTGAAAATAATGACCGATTTAATTTTTTTCTCTCTCATCCTTATACTTTTTATTCCTTTCTTTTGCCTTGTCGCTTTGGTTAGGACCCCTGGTACAGTGTTGAATAGCTGCTGTCCTCATCTCCTGTTCCTGATCTCAATAGGAAGCCTTTACTGTTTCACCATTAAGTACAATGTTTCTTCAGTTAGGTTTTTTTTTGTTCTTTTCAGATACTTTTTATCACATTATGAAAGTTCCCTTCCTGGAAGAGTTTTTCTCTTTTGTTTTTAAAATAAGAATGGATGTAGGAGGTTACCAAATGCTCATGTACCTCTTAAGATGATCATATGACTTCTCTTTTGTTAGTGTGTAAATTATATTGATGGAATTTTCTAAAGCTAAACCACATTTGCTTTCCTTGAATAAATCCAATTTGGAAGTGATATGTTATTTTTTTTGTAGCTGCAGTTGGTTTGCAAAGTTTTACCTATTTTTAGTTGCTCACCCACTCCCCACCTATCCTGCCAGTATATCAGTTTGATTCTGAATCTGAGGAGTCACATTAATTGCTTCCCATGAGAAACCTAGACATTGATGTGCACACTGCCTAGGAAAGATGGATCATAAAGCCTGCAGTATTACATACTGTTAGAATTCATTTTGGTGAGGTGTCAGCTTGTGGGGTGGGTCGTGGGCAGGTTGAGGATGCTGTCTGTGCAGTTCTTAGAGCTCCCTGCATTTCTGGCAATGGACAGACGTTTGTTATTACTGCTGTAACCCTGCTTGGAAGAGGTAACCAAATCCATTATTTGTGATGCAGCTCCATCTGTTTGACATTGATGTTCCTGGGAAAATTACTTTTCAAGAATCTGAAATATTGAGTCCTGGTGATAGTTTCTCCATGTTTGATACACGTATGTACCAAATAAGTTCACCTCTTTCAGCAGTCCCAGTAGAAGAGGATCAGGCATTCCTTTGTTTTTCTCTTACTTCCCTCCCTTCTTTACATAACCTGACTGAAAGACCAGAAGTGAGAAGGACAGAGAATCGTCAAAGTTCTGGAAAGCATGGGCTGAAAGGAGAACTAGGGTTTGATGTGCTTTTGCTCTTCCATTTGGTCACAGCCTCCTATTAGTATGATAGCATTCAGATTGTACTTATTTGGATGCGATTGAACACCTCCCACTTAGCTAATAGGCATTCAATTAGAATGAATTTCTCATCTCCACTTTGCTGATGTAAATAATGTCTTTATGAGGTGAAATCCAAGCAGGAGTAAGTTAATAAGTTTTCTCCATCCATGGGCCCTGTGTTCATGTATCCCTGTCAGTGTTTTGTGATCATTAGATCAGGGAGGCTTTATCCTGCCACACCTTGCTGCTGGAGATTAACTTCCCATTTATGCATTTTCTGTTTGGGAAACAGCTTACTGCAGAGTGGGCCTGGGCATCTGCTACGACATCCGCTTTGCAGAGCTTGCACAAATCTACGCACAGAGAGGTGAGACACAGTTGTGTAGGTGCTTGGAGGTTGGATTCTGGGCTGGTCTTTGTGGGTAGAGGGAGCCCTTAGAAAAACTGGAGAAGAGGTCTTAAGGTCTTAATCTCTCCATCCCCATTTGGCCTCTCACACTTTGGCTGTGTGTGGGTGATACAGGTTTTTGTTTGTAATTTAACACACTGTAGCTAAGGTAGGTACTTCTAAATCTGCTCTACCCTTTGAGCCCTTCCTGCCACTGTATTTGGAAGGAGTCACTTGGAGCTCAGCAGAAATGAAGATGGGTTCTGTGCCTTCGTGGATTTCACCACTCGGTAGTCCAGCTGGTCAGTGCAGTGGATGTCCATGACATTTTGGTCTAGAAAAGCATCTTCCTGTCCTGGAAGAGCATTGAGCCAAGTCAGAAGATCTGGGTTCTGGTTCCAACTCTTCCTCTTAATTGGCGCGATACTTTGGGTAAATTACTTAATCACTGGAGCAGTGTGGACCTCAGTTTTCCCCTAGGAATGGTGTGAGCATTAAGGAGACAGAACTTAGTTCTTCATATGGTTCCCAACAATTAGCATCCCTACCAGACTGACAAAACTACTCCGATTCCAATTCAGCTGTCACTTGAGGTGGGTGCAAACAGTTTGCCTGCCTGCCAAGCAGAAGATGGAGGACCATGAGCTGTGGTTTGGCACCCGCTCTGTTGTCTTAGCACTAAGCAGTAGAGCACCTATTCTTCCCATTTCATTTGAAAAGCATTACAAGACAAGGTCCTTGGCATGCAGAGCTGGCCATGTGGTGCTGAGAATTACGAGTGACAGCTCTCCACTTCCCACCCCCAACTCCATTCTTCACTTTTTTTAAGTGAAGTCATAAATTGTGATTTCGGTCATCAGTACCACTTTTCTTCTGCATCTGTATATGTTTCATGTATGTGTCTCTAAGTAAATCCAAGCCATAACGTAATAGTGCTGACACTGTCTGACTTGGCTGACATCTCTTTATGCTTAGGAAAGTTTGAGTTTGGTCCCTACTGGTTAAGGAATGAATGGAGAGTCCAGTGTGGCTGGCTGTTCATCTGTATCCACTCTGACCTTTCTCTCAAGGCTGCCAGCTCTTGGTATATCCTGGAGCTTTTAATCTGACCACTGGACCAGCCCACTGGGAGTTGCTTCAGCGAGGCCGGTAAGAAAAGCACTGCCAGCATACCTTCAAGCATCTCAGTGTTTGTGAAAGATTTCCAGTTTGGTGGAAGTACAGACCTTTCCGGTACAGAACGCTGCCCCTGACTCATGGGTAACCAAAAGCAACTGGAAAAGATAAATCACCCAACTGACTCTGGGCCTCTTAGGTTGGGGTACTTACCTACTCCATCCACCACACCATCCTATTTCTGGTGATGCTCTGCCAAGAGACTTGGAATAAGCTCCTGTTCTTCTGACATACAGATCCTGGGCATGGCACAAAATCTTTGGCATGTCACAGTTGCTGTTGCCTTAGTCCCCTAAGCCCCCTAAGGCTGAGGGGGTGGATGTACATGGAAGGGAAAAGTGGTGTGACTGTGTCTGTGTAAGGTGCTTTGCAAACCATGAAATACTAGTTGGAGATGGTTTTCTTCATTACAGTTTTGTTCATTGAAGTATTAATATACTTAAAAGCGCACCGATTTTAAGTGTGTAGGTCAGTGAATTTTCACACACATGTTCACCTCTGGTTGGGATCCGCTTAGAATGTCTCCAGCCTCCAGAACTCTCCCTTTTGCCCCTTCCCAATCAGTACTCTTCACTCTCCGCTCAGAGCTAGCTGCTATTCTCACTTCTAGAGAGGACGGTGATTTTTACTGGAGGAGAAAGTAGAGGTGTTTGGCTGGTTGCTTGGTTAGAAGGTGGGAGTGAATAAATGCAGTCTTGTTGAGAGCAAAAAAAGCCAGGGAGATACTGGGATGACCTGGCATGGATCTGTGGATTGAGCCCAGAGAGCTCCCAGATGAAGTGGCTTGATGTAGCCAGGCTGCCTGAAATTTTTATCTACTTTGAGATGATGGGACTGCCACCATCGGTGTGGAAGTACCATCCAGTCTTCAAAGTGTATGGCCCCAGCAAGGCCTGTCCATTTCTCTGGCTATGTTGACTTGCATTAACCAGAGAAGCTCTGCTCTTTTACATGTAATAGGTTGGCTCAGACCAGAGTCTCTCAACTGACAGTGCAGATCTTCCTTGACTTATGATGGGGTTATGTCCCAGCAAACCTGTAAGTTGAAAATGCACTTAGTACATCCAACCTACTGAACATTGTAGCTTAGCCTAGCCTACCTTAAATGTGCTCAGGACACGTCTACAGTTGGGCAAAATCATCTAACACAAAGCCTGTTTCATAATAAAGTGTTGAATATCTCATGTAATTTATTGGCTACTGTTCTGAAAGTGAAAACAAAATGGTCATACAGGTACAGAATGGCAGTCAGTATATCAGTTGTTTACCCTCATGATCCGGCAGCCGGCTGTCACTGTCCAGCATCATGTGAGAGTGTCATACCATATACGGTTCACCCAGGACAAGATCAAAATTCAAAATCCAAAGTACAGTTTTTACTCAATTCATATTGCTTTGCACCATTGTAAAGGCATAAAACAATGGTAAGTCAAAGCATCATAAGAGCAAGCTGTCTGTGCTCACATCTCAGACTAGCTCGTTCTTTGTTGTGGGGGCTGCCCGAGCATTGTGAGATGTTCAGCGGTGTCCCCAGTGTCTACCTATTGGCTCCTATGGCGACCCCTGCTCGTGGGAGCCAGAACATTCTCCAGACACAGGCAAGTGTGCCCTGCTGGGCGAAAGAGCTGCCAGTTAACAACTGGCTTATGCAATAAGATACTTTTTGAGAGAGGGTCCCATAGCTTTAGGTGTGTCCTTCCACATCTAAGCCAGCATATCCTATCCTAGTTTTTAAAAGAAGGATCTGTACACGGGGTTGCAAAATGTCACACATCTATAATACATGATTTACCTCTTTTCTGTCCACCAATTATAGGGCTGTTGATAATCAGGTTTATGTGGCCACAGCATCTCCTGCCCGGGATGACAAAGCCTCCTATGTTGCCTGGGGACACAGCACTATTGTGACTCCTTGGTGAGTTGGTTAAGCAGGGACAGTGTCATTGGGAGCCCGAGAGAGATGGTACTCAGGCATGTGGTCGCCCGATTCCTGACTGGCCCTGCCCCTCCCCAACCCCATATCCCCACATGCCTGCCAGGTCTCTGCCTCTCAGGGATCAGCTTCCACTTGAAAGCCATGTGAGGAAGAAGTGGTTCTGCTCTAATGGAGCGTTTGTCCTTAACTCTCCTGAGTTTCTGAGCAGCTTCCTCTGACAGACTTGGATTGCATATGGGAAATAAGGCAGCAGTGGTGGGTGGGTGGTTTTAGTAGAAGAGGCTCCCAAATTCTTGGCTTTTGGTTAAAATTTAGACTAGGTGATTGGTCCTACGGCAGGAATGAGTTACTACAGGGTGAGGATTTTGCTCCCACTGTGTAATGATTAGAGGAGGGGGTGAATGGATTCAATTAAGGGAAACGAACTTGTCCTCTGTGAGGGTGTGAAGCATTTTATTACTCAGTGAAGCCAACACCAAAGTCCAGACAGACGTGTAGTCATGTTAATCTGTGTATCTTATGTTCTGCATCTGTACAGTTTACATAGCACTTTCATACAGTTTGATCGCCAGATACTTACCCGATGTTAAGACCAGCTTAGAGATGATGAAATTGAAGTTCACAGATTAAAGTGGCTAGAATTGGTGTTTGGATCCAGCATTTTTGTCTTCAGAACTTGGATTTATTCCATACTACTACTCATACATCTCTGTGATTACACACACAGACATACACAGATGTGTATTTCTACAGTTTCAGGATCAGTATAGCAGTAACAAAACCGGATAGGGTTATATATCATTGTGGGGTCACAAAAGGCTCTCCTGACTTTATAGGACCCAAGAAGTGTGTGTGTGATGGAGGCCTTGTAAAACAGGACCAGGGAGAGACTGCCAGGGAGCCCCCTGTACCTTAAGATTTGGGGTGGGGGCCTTGGAAGACTAGAAGGATTAAGTCGGCTTGAAAATTTCCTCAGCCTTGGTTCAAGTTCTGTACAGATGCTAGTGACAGGTCTCCTGGCCTTCAGGCAGCATGGCTCCCCTGCTGGTTCTCCTGATGGACTCTATTGCTAATCAGGCTGGTGGCCTCTGACATGAAGTAGTTGTAAGATTTACCTCTATTTCTTCCTTTTCAGAATTCCATCTGTAGGGTTTCTGGCCCTCTGGCTTATACTGATGTTGGATGAGTGCTTGGGGTTAAAACAAAGAGAGATCTTTGAATCCCAGGGCAAATGGGGAAGAAACAGAAAAGAATGGAAAAGGATTCAGTTAAATGGCATTAATGATGGTGTTTGTAGCTCATTTGTGCCAAATGTGTTTGTGGCCATCTGGTAAATGGACCCAGTTATATGGCAGATTGTTTGTTATGTCTAATAACTTTGTTTTGTACTTTGGAGAAATTTCATTTCATTTGGCATGTTTTTGAAGCCTTGCTTTGTGCCAAGACAGGTAGTACTAGAAATTGTTCCCCAGATGAGCCTTTCTCCAGATATATGAAGGAGCTGTTTCTCTTTTCAAGAATGGGGTTCCCCCATCACTTCTACCCAGACCTTATAGGCTGAAACCTTTCCTTTAAAAAGCGAAACTCACTAAAATAGGGATGCCGGGATTACAGGCATGAGACTAGGGATGCCGGGATTACAGGCATGAGGCTGTCCAGGCCCAGCCTCGCTGTCCCTAGGGTTTGTTAGCAGTCCGAGGAGGCATGAAGAAACAGACCACCCCCGCAAAGGGTTCTTGCTGACATGCATTCAGGAGGGGGCAGATGGAGTTTCCTCTTGGTTATAGTAGCTCTGTTCCCAGATATTTAAAATTATAGAATAACTTACTATCAATTTGCAGTTTACAAAACCTACTCCATAATTTTCTTACTAGGTCTTCACAGTCTTATTTTTACTGTTTAGGAAATGGAGATTCCAAATGACTTGCCACAAGGCCACACAGCTATAAATGGCAGAACAGTAATTTAAGTCCTTTCTCTCTTAAATCTCAGATTCTGTTCCCTTTTGTCTATGAGCTGGGGAGGAAAAAAGCAAAGAGAGGTTGAATACCAGAAAACACAAGTGAATCCACTCACTTTCTCCTGAATCTTTTTCAGGGGGGAAGTCCTTGCCAAAGCGGGCACTGAAGAAACAATCGTGTATTCAGACATAGGTAAGACTTGCCCCTGCACAGTTTGTCTCTGGTGTCCCCATTGCTCTGAGGCCAAGTTTCATAGCTGTGAAACCCCATCACCTGGAGGGGCTCCTTTGTGCCCCCTTCTCGTTTACCTTTGGTTCTCTGGCCAAGCCCTGGGGCTCAGTTTGAGTTTTCTTGGTTTAGTTTGAAATGACTCCAGGGGCCGTGCAAGGCCATCTGTGCTTTGACAAGGCCTATATTACTGAATTAGTTGATGAGACTCTGCTGTGTTTTTTTTACTGTTTGGGGAAGAAATTCCCACTGGTTAGTGAGGAGTTACATCTTATTAATAGTACACATTTTCCTGTTTTTGCAGACCTGAAGAAGCTGACTGAAATACGCCAGCAGATCCCCATTTTTAGCCAGAAGCGATCAGATCTCTATGCAGTGGAGGCCAAAAAGCCCTAAGCTTTATGTTTCCAATGTGTCATGAAACAGGATAAGTTTTTGCAACATAATCAACTCTCTGCTGAATTCTTCAATAGAGTTTTTGTTTGTTTGTTTTAATAATTTCAGCCTTTTCCTTTCCTGAGAACTCTTTATTGAGATGACGGAGCATCAGCGCATGATATTATCCATGTCATATTAAATAATTAAAGAGGGCTCAGGCTGGCACTGCAGAGCAGAAGAGGGATGGTTATAATAAATCTATATTTAAGTTGCTTCAAAGCAATTGGTAAATGTATCAGCTTTTGGTATCCCTGTGGTTGATTTACCTGATTTGAGTATATTTGTGTAATGAACCCCTTATTACGGAGAAGAAATCCATTATCTAGAAACCTTGGTCTTGTGCTTTTCTGTACAGTACCTTAGTTACATTTTGGGTCTATGTTGCTATGGGAAGCAAGATGATGGGTCCTTGGCGTTTGCTAGAAGAGATGGCAGCCTCACCCTTCCCAGCAGCCTCCAGGCCCTTCACATTCAAGGAGCTAATGATTCAGCCCAGACCAGGTGCTGGGGAGAGGCTGGGTCAGCAGTGAGGTCTGTGTGAGAATGGCAGTGATGGCATTTGGTCAAGGCAACTGAAGTATGAGTCTCTGCAAAAGATTTTCTGGATAAGGGTGAGTCTGAAATCTCTTTTTCTTTTTGCTTTTCTCTCGAGTAACATTTTTTAGCTTGAAAAAGGCAAGTTTTCAGCCTGATGGTTCTCAGAATCCTTTTGCACAATTAAAAATTAGAATTTTAGTGAGCTTTTGTTTACATATGTTACAGCTAGTGGTAGGCTAGTAAATGCTTAACAATCACCTGTCCAAGAAAAAGCCCTGATTTTGTTTTAGCGTTTGCCAATTTCCATGCTATAAATACTTCCACCATGGCCAAGTTCAAGCTATCAATGACACCTCTAAACACACAGTTGGGAATAGATGTACACTTTAGCTCTTGTGAGATGGGGTATCCCTGTGCTAGCACAACACTGTTTACATATATATAGATACTTACCATATTGGAAAATAGGAAAATTTAAAACAGAAGAATACATGAACACACATTCCATTAGCTATAAGAATGATGACATCATCATGTCATTTCATTCTTTGGAAAACAGCAGAGTACAAGAGTGAAAAAGGCAAATAACCTTTTAAAATTAATGTATACTTTGATAAAATCTGACACATGTATGCATCTATGAAACCACTCCAATCAAGGGGAGCATACCTCTCCCCTTGCCACGGAGTCTCCTTGTGCTGCTCTCTGACCCCGCTGGCCGCGCTTGTCCCCAGGCAATTGCTGATCAGCTTTGCCGCTGTAGACAAGAATTTTTTAGAATTACCTAAAAATGGAATCAGATCGTATACTTTTTTGTCTTCTTTCACTGATCATAATTATTTGGAGATTCGTCCGTGTGTGCATTAGTAATTCATTCCTTTTTTATTCCTGAATAGTAATTTATGGATGTACCATAATTTATCCATTTGCCTGAAAATTTGAGTTGCCAGTTTTTGACTATTACAAATAAAGCAGCTAAAAACATTTTGTACAAGTTGTTAATTTCTCTTGAGTAAATATCTAGAATTGGAATCCTGGGGTTATAGCTATGTTTCACTGCAAAATGTTTTCCAAAGTGATTGTGTCATTTTACTTTATTAACAGCAGTCTATGAGAGGTCTGGTTGTCCACATCCTTCCCAACACTTGGTATAATGAATCTTTTAATTTTAGCCATTTTAATGTGCACATAATGTGTGTGTTACTTCATTGTATCATAATTTGCATTTCCCTAACAACTAATGCTGAACATCTTTTCATGTATTTTTTCATCATACAGTATAGCCTCTTCTGAAGTGTCTGTTCATCTTTTCCTCATATTTTGGTTATTTATCCTCTTATTGATTAGTAAGAGTTCTTTACATACTCTAGAAAGAAGTCTGTCAGGCATTATGTTTTGTAAATATGTTCTCCAAGTCTGGCGAAAAAAGGTCTTTCATTTTCTTGATATTGTTTAAATGGAAAAGTTTTTAATTTTCCTGAAGACTAATTGCTTTTTTTTCCTTTTTGTCTTTTTAATGAATTTAAGAAATTGTCAAACCAAAGGTCACTATTATGTTTTCTTTTGGGAGTCTTACAGTTGTAGCTCTTGTATTCAGGTCTATGATCCATTTTGAAGTATTAATGTTTTTGTATATGGTGTGAGGTAGGATTTAAGATTATTCTCCCTCCTTTCCTCTCCACCCCTGTGGCTATACAGCACCATTTGTTGAAAAGCTTTTCTTATTCGCATTGAATTCCCTTGGCACCTTTGTGAAAAAATGAATTGGCCAAATACATATCAATCTATTTCTGGACTCTTTTCTATTTCATTTGTCTATTTTTTTATTACTGTATTATTGATATACACTCTTATGAATGTTTCATATGAAAAAAACAATGTGGTTACTACAATCACCCCTGTTATTGTGTTCCCCCCATACCACATTACAGTCACTTCCCATCAGTGTAGTAAGATGCCACAGAGTCACTATTTGCCTTCTTTGTGCTACACTGTCTTCCCCTGATTCCCCCAACACCATGTGTGCCAATCATAATAGCCCTGAATACCCTACTCCCTCTCTCCACACCCGCCCTCACCCAGCCTTCCCCTTTGGTAACCGCTAATCCCTTCTTGGAGTCTATGAGTCTGTTGCTATTTTGTTCCTTCAGTTTTGCTTTATTGTTATACTTCACAAATGAGGGAAATAATTTGGTACTTCTCTTTCTCCACCTGGCTTATTTCACTGAGCATAATATCCTCCAGCTCCATCAGTGTTGTTACAAACTGTAGAATTTGTTTCTTTCTTATGGCTGAGTAGTATTCCATTGTGTATATTTACCACATCTTCTTTATCCATTCATCTACTGATGGACACTTAGGTTGCTTCCATATCTTGGCTATTGTAAATAGTGCTGCAATAAACATAGGGGTGCATATATCTTTTTGAATCTGATAAATTATATTCTTTGGGTAAATTCCTAGGAGTGGAATTCCTGGGTCAAATGGTATTTCTATTTTTAGTTTTTTGAGGAACCTCCATTTTGCTTTCCACAATGGTTCAACTAATTTACATTCCCACCAGCAGTGTAGGAGGGTTCCCCTTTCTCCACATCCTCACCAGCATTTGTTGTTCTTAGTCTTTTCAATACTGGCCATCCTAACTGGTGTGAGGTGTTATCTCATTGTAGTTTTTATTTGCATTTCCCCTTTAATTAGTGATGTGGAGCATCTTTCATGTGCCTGTTGACCATCTGAATTTTTTCTTTGGAGAATTGTCTGTTCATATCCTCCGCCCATTTTTTAGTTGGGTTATTTGCTTTTCAGGTGTTGAGGCATGTAAGTTCTTTATATATTTTGGATGTTAACCCCTTGTTGGATATGTCATTTACAAATATATTCTCCCACACTGTAGGATGCTTTTTTGTTCTGTTGATGGTGTCCTGTGCTGTACAGAAGCTTTTAAGTTTCATGTAGTCCCATGTGTTCTTTTTGCTTTTGTTTCCCTTGCTTGAGGAGATGAATTCAGAAAAAAGTTGCTGATGTTTATATTCAGGAGATTTTTGCTTATGTTATCTTCTAAGAGTTTTATGGTTTCATGACTTACATTCAGGTCTTTGATCCATTTCGAGTTTAATTTTGTGTATGGGGTTAAACAATAATCCAGTTTCATTCTCCTGCATGTAGCTGTACAGTTTTGCCAGCACCAGCTGTTGAAGAGGCTGTTTTTTCCCCATTGTATGTCCATGGCTCCTGTATCATATATTAATTGACCATATCTACTTGGGTTTATATCTAGGCTCTCTAGTCTTTTCCACTGGTCTATGGGTCTGTTCTTGTGCCAGTATCAAATTGTCTTGATGACTGTGGCTTTGTAGTAGAGCTTGAAGTCAGGGAGTGTAATCCGCCCAACATTATTCTTCCTTCTCAGGATTGCTTTGGCTATTTGGGATCTTTTGTGGTTCCATATGAATTTTAGAATTATTTTCTCTAGTTTGTTGAAGAATGCTGTTGGTATTTTGTTAGGGATTGCATTGAATCTGTAGATCACTTTAGGCAGGATGGCCATTTTGACAATATTAATTCTTCCTAGCCAAGAGCATATGATGAATTTCCATTTATTAGTGCCCTCTTTAATTTCTCTTAAGACTATCTTGTAATTTTCAGGGTATAAGTCTTTCACTTCCTTGGTTAGGTTTATTCCTAGGTATTTTATTCTTTTTGATGCAACTGTGAATGGAACTGTTTTCCTGATTTCTCTCTCTGCTAGTTCGTTGTTAGTGTATAGGAATGTCACAGATATCTGCATATTAATTTTGTATCCCGCAGCTTTGCTGAATTCAGATATAGATCTAATAGTTTTGGAGTGGATTCTTTAGGGTTTTCTATGTACAATATCATGTCATCTGCAAACAGCGACAGTTTAACTTCTTCCTTACCAATCTGGATGCCTTTTATTTCTTTGTGTTGTCTGATTGCTGTGGCTAGGACCTCCAGTACTATGTTGAATAGAAGTGGGGAGAGTAGACATCCTTGTCTTGGTTCCCAATCTCAGATGAAAAGCTTTCAGCTTCTCGCTGTTAAGTATAATGTTAGCTGTGGGTTTGTCATATATGGCCTTTATTATGTTGAGGTACTGGCCCTCTATACCCATTTTGTTGAGAGTTTTTGTCATGAATGTATGTTTAATTTTGTCAAATGCTTTTTCAGCATCTATGGAAATGATCATGTGGATTTTGTCCTTTTTGTTGATGTGGTGGATGATGTTGATGGATTTTTTAATGTTGTACCATCCTTGCATCCCTGAGATGAATCCCACTTGATCATGGTGTATGATTCTCTTGATGTATTTTTGAATTCAGTTTGCTAATATTTTGTTGAGTATTTTTGCATCTATGCTCATCAGGGATATTGGTCTGTAGATTTCTTTTTTTGTGGTGTCTTTGCCTGGTTTGGTATTAGAGTAATGCTGGCTTCATAGAATGAGTTTGGAAGTATTCCCTCCTCTTCTACTTTTTGGAAAACTTTAAGGATAATGGGTATTATGTCTTCTCTAAATGTCTGATGAAATTCAGTGGTGAATCCATGTGGTCTGGGAGTTTTGTTCTGGGGAAGTTTTTTGATTACCAAATCAATTTCATTGCTGGTAATTGGTCTGTTTAGATTTTCTTTTTCTTCCTGGGTCTAGAAAGTTGTCCATTTCTTCTAGGTTATCCTGTTTGTTAACATATAGATTTTCATATATTTTTCCAATAATTCTTTGTATTTCTGTGGTGTCCGTAGTGATTTTTCCTTTCTCATTTCCGATTCTGTTTATGTGTGTAGATTCTCTTTTTCTCTTAAGAAGTCTGGCTAGGGGTTTATCTATTTTGTTTATTTTCTCAAGGAACCATCTCTTGGTTTCACTGGTTTTTTTCTATTGTTTTATTCTTCTCAATTTTATTTATTTCTCCTCTGATCTTTATTCTGTCCCTCCTTCTGCTGACTTTGGGCCTCATTTGTTCTTATTTTTCCAGTTTTAATAATTTTGAATTTAGACTATTCATTTGGGATTGTTCTTCCTTTTTTAAATAGACCTGGATTGCTGTATAGTTTCCTCTTAGAACTGCCTTCGCTGTGTCCCACAGAAGTTGGGGTATTGTGCTGTTGTTTTCATTTGTCTCCATATATTGCTTGATCTCTGTTTTAATTTGGTCATTGATCCATTGATTATTTAGAAGTATGTTGTTAAGCCTCCATGTATTTGTGAACCTTTTTTTTGTACAATTTATTTTTAATTTTATACCTTTGCGATCTGAGAAGTTGGTTGGTAGAATTTCAATCTTTTTAAAATTTATTGAGGTATTTTTGTGGCCTTGTATGTGGTCTATTGTGGAGAATGTTCCATGGGCACTTGAGAAGAATGTGTGTCCTGCTGCTTTTGGGTGTAGAGTTCTGTAGATGTCTGTTAGGTCCATTGTTCAGTGCCTCTGTGTCCTTACTTATTTTCTGTCTGGTTGATCTGTCCTTTGGAGTGAGTGGTGTGTTGAAGTCTCCTAAAATGAATGCATTGCATTCTGTTTCCTCCTAATTCGGTTAGTATTTGTTTCACATATGTAGGTGATCCTGTGTTGGGTGCATACATATTTATAATGGTTATATCTTCTTGTTACATTGATCCTTTTATCATTATGTAATGTCCTTCTTTTTCTCTGGTGACTTTCTTTGTTTTGAAGTCTATTTTGTCTGATACAAGTACTGCAACACCTGCTTTTTTCTCCCTGTTACTTGCATGAAATATCGTTTTCCATCCCTTCACTTTTAGTCTGTGTATGACTTTGGTTTTGAGATGAATCTCTTGTACGTAACACATAGATGGGCCTTGCTTTTTTATCCATTCTCTTACTCTGTGTCTTTTGATTTGTGCATTCAGTCCATTTACATTTAGAGTGATTATTGATAGATATGTACTTATTGCCATTACAGCTTTGGATTCGTGGTGACCAAAGGTTCAAGGGTAGCTTCCTCACTCTCTAACCATCTAACTTAACTCACTTATTATGCTATTGTAAACACAGTCTGATGAATCTTTATTTCACTCTCTTTTTTTTCTTCCTCCCCCATTCTTCATATGTTAGGTGTTTTATTCTGTACTCTTTTGTGTTTCCTTTGATTGATTTTGTGGATAGCTGATTTTATTTTGCATTTAGTTAGTATTTGGTTGGTCTACTTTCTTTGCTGTGGTTTCATTTTCTCTGGTGACATCTATTTAGCCTCAGGAGCACTTCCATCTAGAGCAGTTCCTTTTAAAATACACTGTAGAGATAGATGGTTTGTGGGAGGTAAATTCCCTCAACTTTTGCTTATCTGGGAATTGTTTAATCCCTCCTTCAAATTTAAATTATAATAATGCTGAATACAGTGTTCTTGGTTTGAGGCCCTTCTGTTTCATTACATTGAATATATCATGCCATTCTCTTCTGCCCTCTAAGGTTTCTGCTGAGAAGTCTGATGATACCCTAATGGGTTTTCTTTTGTAGGTCATATTTTTTCTCTCTCTTGTTGCTTTTATACTCTGTCCTTATCTTTGATCTTTGCCATTTTAATTTTATATGTCTTGGTGTTGTCCTCCTTACTCCCTTGTGTTGGGAGATCTGTGGGCTTCCATGGTCTGAGATACTATTTCCTTCTCCAGATTGGGGAAGTTTTCAGAAGTTATTTCTTCCAAGACACTTGCTATCCCTTTTTCTCTCTCTTTTTTTCTGGAACCCCTATAATGCAAATATTGTTCCGTTTGGATTGGTCACACAGTTCTCTTCATATTCTTTCATTCCTAGGTATCCTTTTATCTCTCTCTGCCTCAGCTACTCTGTATTATTCTTCTCTGATTTGTGTTTCATTAACAGTCTCTTGCACCTCATCCAGTTTGCACTGAAATCCTTCCATTGTGTGTTTCATTTTTTGTTATTTCCTTCCGGAATTCATCCCTTAGCTTTTGCATATTTCTCTGTAGCTCCATTAGCATGCTTATGACTTTTATTTTGAATTCTTTTTTAGGAAGATTGGTGATTTTAGTCTCACCAGGCCCTCTCTCTGGTGTTTGAGGGATTTTGGACTGAACAAGGTTCTTCTGCCTTTTCATGGCAATGGAAGTGATTGCCTGCAAGTAGTATGTGTGTCAGGTGGGAGAGCAAAGTCCCTTCCTGCTTGCTGGTCGCCTTGCCCATGTCTGCTGTCTGGGCCGGTTAACCACACACAGGGAGCAGCCTCTGGGTTAATCCCTTGAGCTACCATGGGTGGGGCATCCCTCTGGATGGCCTAGGACACTGCCTGGGGTTGTAGGCAAGCGGCATGGGTTCTCCCATGAGAACGGCACCCCTTCCTGCTGTCAGGACTCCATGGTGATCTCCATTGCCTGTGCCAGGCATCCGCACACAGGGAGCAGCCTCTGGGTTGATGCCCTGAACCGCTGTGGGCCGGGTGGCCATTGGGATGGCCTAGAGCACTGGCAGTGGTTACAGGCGAGTAGCACATGTTCACTGCAAGAATAAAGCCCCTTCGTGTCTTCCTCACTCTGCGCCAGTCTCCGCTGTCTGTGTTGGTTGACTGCGGACAGGGGCCAGCCTCTGGGTCTGACCCGGTTAGCCACATGCTTGGAGAAGCCTCTGTGTGGTTGCTGTGGGTGGGACTGCTCCCTGATTGCTCCGCAGGAATGACAGGTCAGCCAGTTTGCTTGCTGTGCCGGTGGGGGGAAATGAATGGCAGGCTGCTTATCACCGTCAGGACTTCTTGCTGCGTTGCCACCCTTGGGGTTAGGACGCCTGATGTTCCTTAAAGTTCCCAGCCTGCTGGGCTGAGTGTGCCAGGACAATTTTATCCACCTGTTAAAACCTTGTCCCTTTAAGACTTTTAAAGTGCCTGCTTTTCTTTTTTCCCAGGGCAGCTGGCTGTGGGAACCTGTTCACAGTCTTAGTCTTGGATATTGCTTTTCTGTTCTGCTAATATCCAGTATGCCATGCAATGTGTGTATGTGCTCCCGGTGCAGAGTACTAGGGCTGGTTATTTAGCAGTTTTGTGCTTCCACTCCCCCAACACTGTGATTCTTTCCTCCCGTTGGTGAGCTGGGGTTGGGTGTGTGCTCAGGTCCCCCTGGGTCATGGCTTTATATTATATCTTACCCTTTTCGTGAGATGTTGAGTTCTCGCAGATGTAGATGTAGCCTGGCTGGTGTACTGTATCTTCTGGTCATCTTTTAGGAATAGTTGTATTTGCTGTATTTTCAAAATATATGTGGTTTTGGGAGATTTCCGCCACCCTGCTCACGTCACCATCTTGAGAATCTCCCTCTCTGGCTGCTTTTAATAGTCTATCCTTATCCTTGATCTTTGCCATTTTAATTATTATATGTCTTGGTGTTGTCCTCCTTGGGTCACTTGTGTTGGGAGATCTGTGCACCTCCATGCCCTGAGAGACTATCTCCTTCCCCAGATTGGGGAAGTTTTCAGTAATTACTTCATCAAAGACACTTTCTATCCCTTTTTTTCTCTCTTCTTCCTCTGGTACCCCTATAATATGAATATTGTTCCATTTGGATTGGTCACACATTTCTCTCAGTATTCTTTGATTCCTAGAGATCCTTTTTTCTCTCTGTGCCTCAGCTTCTTTGTATTCCTCTTCCCTACTTTCTATTTCATTTATCATCTTCTCCACCGTATCTAATCTTCTTTTAATACCCTCCATTGTGCTCTTCAACGATTGGATCTCTGACCTAAATTCGTTCCTGAGTTCTTGAATATTTTTCTGTACCTCCATGAGCAGGTTTATTATTTTTATTTTGAAATCTCTTTCAGGAAGATTTATTAATTCAGTCTCACTTGGTCCTTTCTCTGGTGTTGAGATTTTGCTTTGAACCAGGTTCCTTTGACATTTCATATTTGTATGTGGTGCCCTCTAGTGCCCAGAAACTCTACTGTCTGGAGCTGCTCAGCCTGTGGAGCAATGTCAGGGGTCTCAGGGAGTGGTGGTGCCTGGGGGGAGGAAAGAGCTGTTTCCTGTTTCCTGGACTCTATGCCTGTCTCCATTGCCAGAACCAGTGGGCCAAACACACAGGTGTAAGCCTCTATGCTTTGTGTTTGTAGCTGCCATAGGCAGGGCTTTCCCTGTGGCTGGCCTGACGCCAGGGCAGGGGCTGCCAGTTTGCAAGCCAGGTGCAGGCTAGCGGGGAGGAAGACACAGCAGGCTGCATACCTTAGAGCGCATAGCCAGCCACAGAGATGGAGCGCCTGAAGATCATTTAAGTTCCCAACCTGCTTGGGCAGAGTGCATCCTGCCAATTTTGTGTACCTGTCCTTTCTCCTGAGCAGTAAGCTCTGTGCAATCCTTGCCCCTTTCACAGCCCTCTCACTATTAGGAAGTCTCTCAGACTGCCTGCCCAGATCAGCCGGATATGAATTCCTGTTTTCCACAAGCAGCTGGAATCTCCGTCTCTCCAGGTATTCCACCTGTCAGCTTTCAACCCCAGTATTCACCAGAGCACCATGCAATGTAGGTTCGTGTTTCCAGAGCAGATCTCCGGGGCTAGGTGTTCAGCAGTCCCAGGCCTCTCTTTCTCTTCCTCCTGCCGGTGAGCTGGGCTGGGGGAAGGGCTTGGGTCTCACCAGGTCACAGCTTTGGTACATTACCCTGTTCCATGAGGTTGCTCTTTTCTCCAGGTGTATGCAGTTTGGTGCAGCCTTCTATCCTGTTGCTCTTTCAGGATTAGTTGTATTAATTATATTTTCGTAGTATATGTCATTTTAGGAGGAGGTCTCTGTGTCACCTCATGTGGCCATCTTTAATCCAATCTCTTCATTTGTCTATTTTTATACCAGCAACTTACTATGCTGATTACCATACCTTTATGATGATTTTATAAGTCATAAAGTCAGGTAGTTTTGGTCCTCTTAACTTTTTTCAAATTGTTTTGACTGTTCTGTCTTTTGTATTTCCATATGTTTCAGAATCAGGTTGTAAATATCTACAGGAAAAAAAGCCTATGGGATTTTTGGGGGGATTGAATTGAATGTATAGAGCACTTTGGTGGAAAGCTGACATCTTAACAATATTGAACCACTGATTCATGAACATAAGATGTCTCTTCAGTTATTTAGGCCTTCATTACTTGGCAGTGTTTATTAGTTTTGGTGTAGTGGTAATACAAATCTTTTGTCAAAGTTATCCCTATAGACTCTGCTGTAGTATTGATTTTGTAAACTTCAGTTTCTAATTTTTCATTGCTAGTATACAGAATATAATTTCGGTATTTGATCTTATATTCTACAACCTTGCTAACCTCACTTATTCTAGCAGCTTTTCTTTTTCTTTTTTGTAGATCCTTATGATTTTTTAAATAGATCATGTCTGCAAATAAAGTGAGCTTATAAAATAAACTTCTTCCTTTCCAATCTGATTGCTTTATTTTTCCTGACCTATGGCATTGGCTAGAAGCTCTACAATGTTGAATAGAGAATAGAGGACATATTTGCATTGGTCTGAATCTTAAAGAAAGCATTGTTTTTCATAAATGCTTTCTATCAGGTTGGAGAAATTCCCTTCTATTCCTAGTGTACTGAGAGTTATCAGGAAAGGATGCTGTATTTTTTTCAGATGTCTTTTGTCTTTATTGAGACAAACATATCTTTTGTCTCCTTCAATCTATTTATACTGTGAATTTTATTGATTTTGGAATGGTAAACCAACCTTTTGTTTCTGGGGTAAATGTGATTTGACCATGATGTATTAAGGTCCTTTTTTTAAAATTGTTGGATTTGATTTGCTAACACTTTAAGAATTTTTGTATCTGTGTTCATAAGGGATATTGGTCCATAGTTTTCTAATAATACCTCAGTCTTTAGGTATTAGGGTTTGCTGGCCTCTAAAATTACTCAGACAGTAGTTCCTTCTCTTCAGTGGTTTAAGAAAATTGCATGGTAATTTGTAGCTTGTCTCATAATTTTGATTATTCTGGTTGGAGGTTTATCAATTTTATTGATCTTTTCATAGAATTAGCGTTTGATTCCGTGGATTTTATGTTTTTCAGGGTTGTCTGGTCTTATTTTCTTCCACTTTTTTATTTTCTCTTATTTTTCCAGTTCCTTAAAGTGTGTGCTAGCAGTCATTGATTGAACTTTTTTTCCTTTCCAACGTTGGTGTTCAGTTCTATAAATTTCACTCAAGGTAAAATATTGTCCCATTTTGACGTCTTTTTTTGATCCAAGAGTTTATTAATGTTTAGTTTTTGAAAATTTGGCGATTTTCCAAGCCTTTCCATTATTAATTTCTAGCATAATTCATTTTGGCCAGGTAACATACCTTGTGTAATTTGAATCCTTTGAATTTGTTGAGGCTTGTTTTATGGCCCAGAGTGTGCTCTATCTTGTGAATGTTCCATTTGCGGTTGAAAGGAATGTGTATTCTGTTGTTGTTAGGTAGAGTGTTCTGTAAATGTCAATTAGGCCACATTGGGTGATACTATTTTTAAGTCTTCTCTATACTGATTTTCTGTCTAGTTTTTCTATTGTTATTAACAGAGGTGTATTAATATCTCTGAGTATAATTTTGGATTTGTGTATTTCTCATTACAGTTCTATCAGTTTTTGCTTCCTGTATTTAGAAGCTATCTTATTACATGCCTAAATATGATTTTTTATATGTACACTAATGGTACAGTAACGATTACCCAGACAAAATAACATTCTTAATAATAATTTTTGCTCCCCTTCACCTATTACACCCATCCCCCAACCCTCTTTCCTATGGAACTAATAGTCTCTCTTCTGGTTGAGTCTGTTTCTGTTGTTTGTTCACCTTATTTTAGATTCCACATATAAGTGAAATCACATGGTATTTGTTTTTCTCTGACTTATTTCACTTAGCATGATACTATTTAGCTTCATCCATGTTACAAATGGCAAGGTTTCATTCTCTTTTATGGCTGAGTAATATTCCATTGTATATATGTGCCACATGTTCTTTACCCATTCATCTATTGATGGAACATTTAGGTTGCTCCCATATTTTGACTATAGTAAGTAATGCCATGATAAGCATAGAAGTACATGTATCTTTTCTTTTTTTTTTTAATTTACTTTGGTATCATTAATCTACAATTACATGTGCAATATTATGGTTACTGAACTATCCCCTTCATCAGGTCCCCCCCACGAACCATATTACAGTCACTGTCCATCAGCATAGTGAGATGCTATAGAATCACTACTTGTCTTCTCTGAGTTGTACAGCCCTCCCCGTGCCCCCCCAACATTACATCTGCTAATCGTAATGCCCCTTTTTTCCCCTTATCCCAACCTTCCCACCCATCTTCCCCCAGTCCCTTTCCCTTTGCTAACTATTAGTCCGTTCTTGGGCTCTGTGGTCTGCTGCTGTTTTGTTCCTTCAGTTTTTTTCTTTGTTCTTATACTCCACATATGAGTGAAATCATTTGATACTTGTCTTCTTCGGCTTGGCTTATTTCACTGAGCATAATACTCTCTAGCTCCATCCATGTTGTTGTAAATGGTAGGATTTGTTTTCTTCTTATAGCTGTATAGTATTCCATTGTGTATATGTACCACATTTTCTTTATCCATTCATCTACTGATTGACACTTAGGATGCTTCCATTTCTTGGCTATTGTAAATAGTGCTGTGATAAACATAGGGGTGCATTTGTCTTGTTCAAATTGGGCTGCTGCATTGTTAGGGTAAATTCCTAGGAGTGGGATTCCTGGGTCAAATGGTATTTCTATTTTGAGTTTTTTGAGGAACCTCCATACTGCTTTCCACAGTGGTTGAACTAATTTGCATTCCCACCAGCAGTTTAGGAGGGTTCCCTTTTCTCCACATCCTTGCCAACATTTGTTGTTGTTTGTGTTTTGGATGTTGGTGGTGTAAGGTGATATCTCATTGTGGTTTTAATCTGCATTTCTCTGATGATTAGCGGTGTGGAGCATCTTTTCATGTGCCTGTTGGCCATCTTAATTTCTTCTTTGGATAAGTGTCTATTCATGTCCTCTGCCCATTTCTTAATTGGATTATTTGCTTTTTGTTTGTTGAGGTGTGTGAGTTCTTTATATATTTTGGATGTCAACCCCTTATCAGATACATCGTTTATGAATATATTCTCCCATACTGTAGGATGTCTTTTTGTTCTACTAATGGTGTCCTTTGCTATACAGAAGCTTTTCAGCTTGATATAGTCCCACTTGTTCATTTTTGCTTTTGTTTCCCTTGCCTGCGGAGATATGTTCATGAAGAAGTCGTTCATGTTTATGTCCAAGAGATTTTTGCCGGTGTTTTTTTCTAAGAGTTTTATGGTTTCATGACTTACATTCAGGTCTTTGATCCATTTTGAGTTTACTTTTGTGTATGGGGTTAGACAGTAGTCCAGTTTCATTCTCTTACATGTAGCTGTCCAGTTTTTCCAACAGCAGCTGCTGAAGAGGCTGTCATCTCCCCATTGTATATCCAAGGCTCCTTTATCAAATATTAATTGACTGTATATATTTGGGTTAACGTTTGGATTTTCTATTCTGTTCCACTGGTCGGTGGGTCTGTTTTTGTGCCAATACCAAATTGTCTTGATTACTGTGGCTTTATAGTAGAGCTTGAAGTCAGGGAGCATAATTCCCCCTGTTTTATTCCTCCTTCTCAGGATTGTTTTGGCTATTCGGGGTCTTTTGTGGTTCCATATGAATTTTAGAATTATTTGTTCCATTTCATTGAAGAAAGCTGGTGGTAGTTTGATAGGGATTGCGTTGAATCTGTAGATTGCTTTAGGTAGTTTAGCCATTTTGACAATATTTATTCTACCTAGCCAAGAGCATGGGATACATTTCCATTTGTTAGTGTCCTCTTTAATTTCTCTTAGGAGTGTCTTGTAGTTTTCAGAGTATAGGTCTTTCACTTCCTTCGTTAGGTTTATTCCTAGGTATTTTATTCTTTTTGATGCAATTGTGAATGCAATTGTTTTTCTGATTTCTCTTTCTGTTAGTACATTGTTAGTATAAAGGAAAGCAACCGATTTCTGTGTGTTAATTTTATATCCTGCAATTTTGCTGAATTCAGATGTTAGTTTTAGTAGTTTTGGAGTGGAGTCTTTAGGGTTTTTTATGTACAATATTATGTCATCTGCAAATATTGACAATTTGACTTCTTCTTTACCAATCAGGATGCCTTGTATTTCTTTGTTTTGTCTGATTGCCGTGGCTAGGACCTCCGGTACTATGTTGAATAACAGTGGAGAGAGTGGGCATCCCTGTCTTGTTCCCGATATTAGATGAAAAGCTTTCAGCTTCTCGCTGTAAGTATCATGTTAGCTGTGGGTTTGTCATATATGGACTTTATGATGTTGAGGTACTTGCCGTCTATACCCATTTTGTTGAGAGTTTTAATCATGAATGAATGCTGAATTTTGTCAAATGCTTTTTCAGCATCTATGGAGATGATCATGTGGTTTTTGTTCTTCTTTTTGTTGATGTGGTGGATGGTGTTGATGGATTTTCAAATGTTGTACCATCCTTTCATCCCTGGGATGAATTCCACTTGATCATGGTGTATGATCCTCTTGATGTATTTTTGAATTCGGTTTGCTAATATTTTGTTGATTATTTTTGCAACTACGTTTATCAAGGATACTGATCTGTAATTTTCTTTTTTGTTGAGGTCTTTGCCCAGTTTTGGTATTAGAGTGATTCTGGCTTCATAGAGTGAGTTTGGAAGTATTCCCTCCTCTTCTGTTTTTTGGAAAATTTTATGGAGAATGGGTGTTATTTCTTCTCTATATGTCTGGTAGAATTCAGAGGTGAATCCATCTGGTCCGGGGGTTTTGTTCTTGGGTAATTTTTTGATTACTGATTCAATTTTGCTGCTGGTGATTGGTCTGTTTAGTTTTTCTGTTTCTTGTTTGGTCAGTCTTAGAAGGTTGTATTTTTCTAAGAAGTTGTTCATTTCTTCTAGGTTTTCCAGCTTGTTAGCATATAGATTCTCCTAATATTCTCTTTTAACTCTTTGTATTTCTGTGGTGTCCATTGTGATTTTTCCTTTCTCATTTCTGATTGTGTTTATGTGTGTAGATTCTCTTTTTCTCTTAATGAGTCTGGCTAGGGGTTTATCTATTTTGTTTATTTTTTCAAAGAACCAGCTCTTGGTTTCATTGATTTTTTCTGTTGTTTTGTTCTTCTCAATTTAATTTATTTCTTCTCTGATCTTCATTATGTCCCTCGTTCTGGTGACTTTGGGCCTCATTTGTTCTTCTTTTTCCAATTTCAGTAATTGTGTCTTTAGACTATTCATTTGGGATTGTTCTTCCTTCTTTACATAGGCCTGGATTGCAATATACTTTCCTCTTAGAACTGCCATTGCTGCGTCCCATAGAAGTTGTGGCTTTGTGTTGTTGTTGTCAGTCTCCATATATTCTTTGATTTGTTTTGATTTGGTCATTAACCCACTGATTAATTAGGAGAATGTTGTTAAGTCTCCATGTATTTGTGAGCCTTTTGATTTCTTTCTAAAATTTATCTCTAGTTTTATACCTTTGTGATCTGAGAAGTTGGTAGAATTTCAATATTTTTGACTTTACTGAGGTTCTTTTTGTGGCCTAGTATGTGGTCTATTCTGGAAAATGTTCCATGTGCACTTGAGAAGAATGTGTATCCTGTTGCTTTTGGGTGTAGAGTTCTGTAGATGTCTGTTAGGTCCATCTGTTCTAGTGTGTTGTTCAGTGCCTTTGTGTCTTTACTTATTTTCTCTCTGGTTGATCTGTCCTCTGGAGTGAGTGGTGTGTTGAAGTCTCCTAAGATGAATGCATTGCTGTCTATTTCCTCCTTTAATTCTGCTAGTATTTGTCTCACATATGCTGGCGCTCCTGTGTTGGGTGCATATATATTTATAATGGTTATATCTTCTTGTTGGACTGACCCCTTTATCATTATGTAATGTCCTTTATCTCTTGCTACTTTCTTCGTTTTGAAGTCTATTTTGTCTGATACAAGTACTGCAACACCTGCTTTTTTCTCCTTGTTGTTTGCATGAAATATCTTTTTCCATCCCTTCACCTTTAGTCTGTGTATATCTTAGGGTTTGAGGTGAGTCTCCTGTAAGCAGCATATAGATGGGTCTTGCTTTTTTGTCCATTCAGTAACTCTGTGTCTTTCGATTGGTGCATTTAGTCCATTTACATTTAGGGTGATTGTCGATAGATATGTACTTATTGCCATTGCTGGCTTTAGATTCATGGTTACCAAAGTTTCAAGGGTTGCTTCTTTACTATCTGACAATCTAACTTACTTGTTAAGTTATTGTAAACACGGTCTGATGTTTCTTTATTTCTCTTCCTTCTTATTCTTCCTCCTCCATTCTTTATATACTAGGTGTTTTATTCTTTGCCTTTAGTTAGTATTTGGATGGTCTTTCTCTTTGCTATGATTTTCTCTGGTGACATCTTTTTAGCCTTAGGAGTGCTTCCCTCTAGAGCAGTCCGATTAAGATATCCCATAGAGGTAGTTTTTAGGAGGCAAACTCTCTCAAGTTTTCGCTTGTCTGGAAATTGTTTAATCCCTCCATCATATTTAAATGATAATCATGCTGGATACAGTAGTCTTGGTTCGAGGCCCTTCTGTTTCATTACATTAAATATATCATGCCATTCTTTTCTGGCCTATAAGGTTTCTGTCGAGAAGTCTGATGACAGTCTGATGGGTTTTCCTTTGTAGGTGATCATTTTTCTCTCTCTGGGTGCCTTTCTCTGTCCTTATCTTTGATTTGCCATTTTAATTATTTGTGTCTTGGTGTTGTCTTCCTTGGGTCCCTTGTGTGGGCTTCTGTGGACTGCGAGATTATTTCCTTCTCCAGCATAGGAAAGTTTTCAGGAATTATTTCTTCAAAGACACTTTCTATCCCTTTTTCTCTCTCTTCTTCCTCTGGTACTCCTATAATGCAAATTTTGTTCTGTTTGGATTGGTCACACAGTTCTCTTAATATTCTTTCATTCCTAGAGATCCTTTTATCTCTCTCTGCCTCAGCTGCTCTGTATTCCTGTTCTCTGATTTCTATTGCATTAAGTCTCTTGCATCTCATCCAGTCTGCTGCTAAGCCCGTTGATGGCTTGTCTGATTTCTGCATTGTCTTTCCTTACTTCCCTCACTTCCTCTCTCAGCTCTTGCATGTTTCTCTGTAGATCCATTAGTATGGTTATGACTTTTATTCTGAATTCTTTTTCAGGAAGATTGTGCATTTTCATCCCTTCAGATTCCCTCTCTGGTGTCTGGGTCTGGAAAAGCTTCGTTTTTACCATATTCCTCTGTCTTTTCATGGCGAGAGAAGTGGTCGCTGGTAGGTGCCACATATGTCAGCTGAGCTCTTTAAGACTTAAAAAAAAAGAAGAAGAGAAAGAAAAGAAAAAATAAAAAAATACCCAAAAAAACAAATGAAAAGACGTCCGCCGGGAGTAGATTCTGTGAGGATGCTCTAGGTGGCGCTGTTGCTCCAGTATTCCGCAGCTGCGGCCGCCCCGCTGTGCAGGGCCCTTTGTAGCTCTGGCCTGGGCGGGAACGAATGGGAGGCTTCTGATCTCTGTGGGAAGTTTCAGTAGGGCTACTTTTTACCAGTTGCCAGCCAACAGGTCTGAAACTCCCCAGGACTCCCAGCCTGCTGGGCCGAGTGTGCTGGAACGATCCTGTTCCTCTGTTGGGCCCCTGTCTCTTTAAGACTGCCAAAAGAAAAGCGTGTGCTTTTCTTTTGTCCCAGGGAGCCGGCTGCAAGGACCCTGTGCCTTCCCAGGTTCAGAGCACCCTCTGTCTCTCCAGTCTCTGCTACACTGCGTGATATGTGTCAGCGCTCCTGACGCAGATCACCAGGGCTGGTTATTTAGCAGGCATGTACTTCCACTCCCTCCCGGCTCTGAATCCTCTCCTCCCGCTGGTGCGCTGGGGTGGGGGTATGCTTGGGTGCCACCTGGTCGTGGCTCCGTATCTTACCCGCCTCGCGGTGTGCCGAGTCCTCTCAGGTGTAGATGCAGGCTGAGTGCTGTCCTGTATCTTCTGGTCTGTCTTTTAGGAATAGTTTTATTTGTTGTATTTTCATAAATATATATGGTTTTGGGAGGAGATTTTCGCTGCCCTGCTCACGCCGCCATCTTCCCGGAACTTACGTATGTTTTCTTTGCATAAATTCGCAACAGTGGAATTGCTGGGATGAATAGTATTTCTAATTTGTTTTTTGAGGAACCTCCATACTACTTTCCATAGTGGCTGCACCAATTTACAGTCCCATCAGCAGTGCATGAGGGTTTTCCTTTTGTCCACATCCTTGCCAACATTTGTTGTCATCTTGTTGATAGTAGCTACTCTGTGGGAGATATCACAGTGTAGTTTTGATTTGCATTTCTCTGATGATTAGTGATATTAAGCACCTTTTCATGTACCAGTTGGCCATGTGTATAAGACTCTTCTTTAGGAAAATATCTGTTCAGATCCTCTGCCAGTTTTTAATCAGATTACTTGTTTCCTTGGTGTTGATGGCTTTATATATTTTGGATATTAACCCGTTGTTGGATATATCATCTGCAAATATATTCTCCCATTCAGTAGGTTGCCTTTTCACTTTGTTGATGGTTTCTTTTGGTGTACAGAAGTTTTTTAGCTTGATGTAATCCACATATTTTTGCTTGTTTTCCTTGCCTGGGGAGACATACCCAGAAAAAAATTGTTAATGCCCGTGTTCAAGTTTACTGCCTGTGTTTTCTTCTTAGGAGTTTTATGGTTTCAGGTTTTATGTTTAGGTCTTTGAGTTTATTTTTATGTATGGTGTAAGAAGTGGTCCAGTTTTCCCAGCACCAGATATTGAGGAGACTACCCTGTCCCCACTGTATATTCTTGTCCCCTTTGGCATGTTAACTGACAAGTGTGGACTTCTGGACTCTCCGTTCTGTTCTGTTGATCTTTGTCCATTCTTCTGCTAATGCCATACTGTTTTGATTACTATAACTTTGCAGTAGAGTCCAAAACCAGGCAATGTGATACCAGCAGCTTCATTCTTCTTTCTCATGATTACTTTGGATATTTAGAAACTTTTGTGGTTTCATACAAATTTTAGTATTTGTTTTACTTTAGTGAAACATACCATAGGTGTTTTGATAGGGATTGCATTGATCTGTTGATTGCTTTGGATAGAATAGCCACCATAACAGTATTAATTCTTCCTATCTGTGAGTATCGAATATTTTTCCTTTTGTTGTCTTCATTTCTTTTATCAGTGTCTTGTACTTTTCAGAGTACAGGTCTTTCACCTCCTTGGTTATGTTTATTCCTAGGTATTTCATTCTCTTCATGCAATTGTACATCAAAAAAATTGATTTCTTCTGTATACTGATTTTTGTATTCTGTCTTTACTTAAGTCATTTATTGTTAACAGTTTTCTGAAGGACTGAAGGAGTGTTTAGGGTTTTCTATGTGTAGTATCAAGTCATCTCCAAATAGTGACAATTTTACTTCTTGCCAACTGGGATGTCTTTTTTCTTATCTGATTTCTATAGCTAGCACTTCTAGTACTATGTTTAAAGTGGTGAGAATGGGTATCCTTGTCTTGTTCCTGATCTTAGAGGAAAAGCTTTCAGCTTTTCACCATCAAGTATGATGTTTAGTGTGGGTTGCCATAAGTGGCCTTTAGTATGTTGATCTGTGTTCCCTCTATACCCACTCTGTTGAGAGTTTTTATCATGAATGGATGCTGAGTTTTGTCAAATGCTTTTCATCTTTTGAGATGATTGTATGGTTTTTAATCCTTCCTCCTGTTAATGTAGTGTATCATATTGATTGATTTGTGGATATTGAACCATCCTTTATCCCTGGAATAAATCCCACTTGGTCATGGCAAATGATCCTTTTAATGTATTTTTGAATTTGGTTTGCTAATATTTTGTTGAGGATTTTTTTGTGTGTGTTTCATCAGGGATATTGGTCTGTAAGTTTCTTTTCTATAGTGTCTTTTTCTGGTTTTCGTAACAGGGTTAATGCTGTCCTCACTGAATGAATTTAGAAGCATTCCTCCATCTTCAATGTTTGGAATACTTCAAGAATGATAGATATTAGCTTATTCGAATTGTATTTTAAAACCAAAGCTTCTTACTGATGTTTTGGGATCTATTCCTATTTATAGCATAATCATTCAAGGGCAGATTATTTCAGGCATCCTTTCAGTAAGACTCCAAAATGACTGAAAACCGATCAAGACTCACTGGTGAACTCTGCTGAAGATAAACTTAGTCACAAGGTTTGGGTCTGACTGGCAGGTCACAAAGGTCAGGCTGCCACACAAGTATGGGTGAGGCTTAGATAAGTTGGCTCTAGTAGCTTTTCTTAGAACTTTGTTTCACTAGTAGGAAAGTGCATGCTCTCAGCAAACTCCACCACTCATACCAGAAATTTAGTTTGCTTCATATACTAACATATCCATTATGTCCTTATTTTCAAAGTTAGTTTGAGCTCATAAGTGAATGATTATGAATTCACCCAATACTATAATAAATGAATAAACTATCTCTTGATTTAAAGAAAAAATAGAAAAGCTTGAATGTAGTATTTATTTGGTGAATTTACATGAGGTCATTTACAAAGGAAAAGATACAGACAAATGCAGCTTTCAGTGCAGTTTCAAATATTTTTAGAACAGGCAATAGTCCATAAGGATTTGGAATGACAGTATTGAATGGCGCATGCTTCAGTTTCCTTTGTGTATTTTTCTACCCAACCTTAAGGGGTAGGGAGAGGAGTAGAAGAAAATATCAGTGTTAATGTAAATACAGCCATGCAAATAAAAACTTTACATCAGAGGTTATTCAGAGATGTGGAACATTTCTGTATTCAGGGGCCATGATAGTAGGTGCATAATTTAAGAACTAAAATGCAGAGCTCTCAAACTTTCCATTATCCAAGTTATCAAATTATGTCAACTCCCCCTTCCTATCTTCCAGACTGACTTTGGAAGGGAATCTTTTCTAAGTGTTTCTAAGAAAAGAGAATTTGTAGACAATATATTTTTGGTTTCAATAGGATAAAGCACCTTTTTAAAGAGGAATAAAATGCTCCTTTAATTAGATTTAATTTAAAAGCATAACTGAAAGCTTGTACTTTTATTATATCTCAGATTTAAATAAAACTTACCAACCCCGTCTATCTCAAGAGACTGCTTGAGAACACAACCTGTCCCCCACCAGAAAAGTACAGCATATAAGCAAAAGGATGGTCTATAAAATGACACCTGGAAGAAAACCATAAAGGGATTTCTAAGTAAAAGAGTGAGGTAAATGGGACAAAATAACCAATCTGCTTTCAGTATTCCTAGTGAAGACTGGGACATGGGCAGTCAGTCAGGCCTTAGAAACCAAGGTTACTTCAACACAAAAAAGCACTCCATGTGTCCTCATCATCTTTGAAAATGCCCAAAATGCTTAAGCACACACACCCATGGTTGAGGCACTAAACTTGTCACTTCAGGAAATACTATATTTCTGGATCCAAGATATGCTTTTGGAACCTTCAGCCACATTTCTTCACTAGAAATTTGAAGCAAATTAAATATTTCCACTTATCACACTTCATCTTTTTACACAGAACCAACCTGCACTTTTTGAAAACATATGCTATGAAATAGTACCTATTACAGAAACTAGCCACAAGCAATCATAAATACATTTCCATTTCATCTTACCTCTTGACTGGTCCACTCTCCCATTAATACTCAAACCTTCCAGCACATATATCAGAATATTTTGCTTCTGCATAATTTACTGTATGAAAATCAGCTGTTCTGGACTTTAAGAACAATGTACATTATTCATTAGAGTTGAAAGGTGTCAAAAGGCTTAACAGTTGCTATAGAGTCTTTCTAATTGTTCTGCAGAGTCAGAGGCATTGTACATATCCTGGTTTAAAGGGTCTAATTTTGTTGTCTTAAAAATAAAACCCCCATTTAAGCAACTTACTTAAAAAAAAATCAGCTGAGAGGGATGAACTGAATCTAAAAGAAACCTATGTTACAGCATTTGCTATGTTAATTTAAAAACCAACACACTGTAAAATACTTAGGTATTAACGCACACACACAGCCAAATCATCACCCCACCCTCCAGAAAAAAAAAAACAAAGCCACGTCAACAAACCAGTTTTTATTTGCATGGCCAATTATCATTTGTACTCTTTGCAACTTTATTTTAATGTCCCTTTAATAAGTTCTAAGCTTTTGTTGCACAGGAATAAAAGCTGCAACACCGTGTACTTCCTTCAACAGCCACTCCCACAACACCTAAATAATTAACAGATGTAACGAATGACAACAGCACAAATGGAAATACTAAGTTCCACCATTCAACACAGTTCATGACAGTGTCCTTAGGGTTCAGTTGAAGAGGGGGTAAACCTCCCCCCATTTTATAATGTTGGTGGTTTTAATCCATACTTCTTTGCAACTTCTGTCTGGGCATGGGCAGCATCACAGAGTGAATACAGATGAGCCATCTCCATTTCTGATTTGGCCAGGTTAATAGCTTTGTTGAACATGTCAATGGCTTTCTCCATGTTTCCTCTAAAAGAACAAAATTTTTCAATGTAATACCCTCATGAATGTATTTTCCTCTTCTTCCCTATGGGAACTGGCTGCCCCCCTCCCCGTGTTCCCGTAGTTCTACTGTTATTCTATGCACAATCTGGTGAATATATATTTGTTTATACCGTGGTCTTATTAGATACTTAATAGACACCTCTCAGTTCTCCAGAATCTAGCACAATGCCTGTAATTAGTAGTATCTTTTTTTAAAGTAAATGAATGAGTATGTTTGGTCAAAAAAATTTATTTCTTATGGTCTAAGTGTGGTTGGAGGTTAGACTTTTTATATTTGCTAAGAACCAATAACTATTTTACATAATCAGTTTCAATAAGCACTTCACAGAATGTGATGAAGTTTTTAAGTGGTGCTACATGGAGTCTGACCACTCTTTATAACAAAATAGCATTCAATGAATGTTAGTTACAGCTACAAATACATTATATTATTTCCTTACATTATACTTCTAGTGATTTGTTCTGATAAGAACATAAGACTATAGAAATTAAACGACTTATTTAAAATCATAATCCTGTCTAGTTCCTAAGTCCTGGTGTTTCTACTCTATCATGGGGCTCCTTGAGAAAGTAGGGACAGCCTCAGAGAACATTAACAGTACTCAGGGGCCTTCCCTTCACAGATCTGCATAAGTCCTTCTTCTTTCCTCATCTCTTACTGCCATATCCCTCACCATTTACCTCTACTCCAGTCACACAGGTCTGAGGTTCCTTGACTATGCCATACATCACACTTGTACATAATGCTCAGATTATCTGTTACCTCTCTGCCTGATTCTAGTCAAATCCTCAGTTTTCTAAAGTCAGGTTCCAATGTAATACACTCATGAATGTATTTTCCCCTTTCCTATGGGAACTGGCTGCCCCCCTCCCAGTGTTCCCATAGTTCTACTGTTATTCTATACACAAACTGATGAATATATATTTGTTTATACCATAGTCTTATTAGATACTTAATGGACACTTCTCAATTCTCCAGAATCTAGCCCAATGCCTGTAATTAGTAGTATCTTTTTTTTTAAGTAAATGAATGAATGGTCAAAAAAAATTTATTTCTTACAGTCTAAGTGTGGTTGGAGGTTGGACTTTTTATATTTGCTAAGAACCAACAACTATTTTACATAACAAGTATTAGCTATGTATATTTGCATACATGCATGTAATCTTAAATATTTATTGATTCCCCACTATGCATATACCAATTAGACTCTACAATAAGTCTCGCATAACTATTTAACCTCCTAATACAATATATGGCTACATGATAGACTTATTTTTCTTAAATAGTAACTTTTTTCAAAGTGCACATTCAGATATCGGACAGTGGATTTGCTAAATTCTAGGATAATGGGCAATATCGTTCATTCACATTCATTTATGTGTTTGTATGGCAGGATTTAGGATGAATTTCTTGGGAGTACATTCAACACATAATCCATCAAATCCCATAGATCAGGGGTCCTATGAGCAAATTAAATGCTAAGTATTTTTCTATATACATTATTCTAAGAAAAATCCACAGCTCTGCTAAAAAAAAAAAAAGAACCACCAACCTCATCCTATTCTAGTTTGAGAATATTTTATTCACATAAACAACTTGGCAATTAAATAATTTAATATTTACATGGAACTGTCAATACAGAATGGTTCAAAAGAATCACAGAAATCATCAGCCTATGTATAGTCTGCCTACTGTGCAGCAGAGAGAGGACCCCAGGATTGGCTGCATTACAGAGAATTAAGGCAAGTCCGACTGGCTCCTGACAAGGGACAGTGGTAAGAACAATTACTTTGGCATCTGTGAAATAATAGGCTCAACCTTGTTTCTACTAATGGCTTACCATGTACCCTGTTAACCAGTCTGGGCATTAGTTTCTACACCCTTCAATCAAACTGAGGATCATATAATCTCCACTTCTACAAAGACTGGGATAAAGATCAATTGAAATAATATTTGGGAGATACCTCAAGTTCAGTACTTGGCCTAGTTTACATACTCAAATGGACAATAATGCCAGTATTAAGATGGTACACTACACTAAATTCTATGGCATACACCTATTAATGGTGGATCTCAACTGTAACTCTGGATAAACATTTACACAAAACAAAAAGTTACAGTTAAATCAGAGTCACAAAATATCTTATTCAACTCCCCTTTAAGAAAACTTGGGGGCTGAGAGGTGATGCTGCAATTTGCATAGTCACTTGACTGGTTACTTCTTTGTACAGGATCATCTGCTGGCAAACTGGCTACCAATACTTTGCAGGTGAAAAGAGAAAACACACAACAGGTATAAGATCAAGTTTCCCTTTCCAGTGCTTATGGTTGACTTGATTTTTGTCAGTGTGATTTTTAAATTGGAAAAATGAAACAAGGAACATCAAAGTTGTGTAGTTTTGATGGAAGCTTGCCTCAAAAGGTGTAACATTAAGACGAAATTAGTGGATATTCTGTAATAACATACTATAGTAAGAATGAAAAAATAATCATCTATGTAGGTGCCTTAATTTTTTCAAGAACAGACTTTGGAATTTACCTTTGCACTTCAATAGTTCCCATGGTTTCATATGCAAAATCACATTTATTGTCAATTTCAATAGCCTTGCTGATAAGCTCCAAACCTCTCTCAAGATCTTGTTTCCACTGAAGTTGAAGTAAACTGCAAAGGCAGAAGGGTAGTCAGATGTGACCACAGGCCAGTATCAATAGGAATAGAAGTGACGACTCAATTTATGCCCTCAATGAATTCATAATTTACAAGGAAAAATGAAATCTAAAACAGTATATAATCAACATAAGAACTTTTTTCCCCTCAATTTGGTTTTGTAGTCTCAACTCCTTATGGTGAAAAAAAATGTCTAAAAAGTCTAGACTCTGTTACTAACTTACTTTCATAGCTTAATTTTTTACTTTGTATAAATTTAAACAAAGGTTTTTTTTTTAATGTAAGCAAAGGTTTTTTTTTAATGGTATTTCAAGTACACAAGGACAGGAAAAACTTATTTCACGAGTTTCCTGTTATGATACAAGTAATATAGTGGTCAGAACTGAAATCCGTAAGTTAGAGTGAAAATAGTATACTAATTGCTGTATAAGAATGAAACATAAAATTAAAAAATTAACAGTAAAGCTCCACAGCATTAAAAAAACAGTCAACTCAGTAATACTATGCCACAGCTCCCTTCCTAATGACCGAAGGAAATCCACCTTATGAAATTTAGTTATTACTGAAACAAACAGAACCACAAAAATACATACCCTTTATGAACATATGTTGTGGCATTATCTGGTTCCAAATCAATACATTTATCATACATTTCATCAGCTTTACCAAACTGCTGTTGATCTGTTAATGCCTGTGAGGATATAATTCAGTTATATTAAGGTAACTGCTAACCTACGCAGTTAAAAGTACATTGCTTATTAATTATTTAAATTTACTTCGTTTATCCATTCATTACCAGACTGTGGTATTTTGGGGTTACAAACTTGTTTAAAATGTTACCCTTAATTATTTCTTTTTTAAGTGGCATTATTATAAATAATGCTACATTGTTTCTTTTTGGCAAGTAGTTATATGCAACAGCAGCTATCTACTGAACTGCAGAATATAGAAAATCCCACTCTTGTCAGTTCTAATCAGACTCTCACAGGTACAGTCGTGTCACTTCCTCATAATTATTATATACATCCTAAGGGAATTACTTTAAAAACAATACTCATTTAGAATGATAATTTCAGGTAAGTATGTTAACAGTTACCAGAGTCATTCCTTCAAAATGAGTGGTAAGAGAAAAAAAAGCAGCTACAATCAACTATGGCAGAAATGGAAGCCTTGGTTATATGGAAACCGGACCATGCTCCAACTGTAATTTTGAGAGTTGTCCAGCATCTAAGCTTAAGCTTGAGAGCTAAAAAGTTATGTCACTACGTACAACTGTGTGTGTGTGAATATATAACTACATAACAGTGCAGCAAAAATCAGGAGAGACCAAAAGATAGTAATTTAGTGCAGACTGTTAATAATGTTAGTGTTTATAAGACAGGTCAAGTAAGCTCAAACCTACTCTGAAGGCAACACAATGAGAGGGAAATAACTGCAATTACAAAGCCTCTGCAAGATTGTACCTAGTATTAGGTTCTTTAAAAGCTCTTCAGTGGCCTTTGTTCTTATAACTGCCTCTGCCCCAAAAAAGCCCTTCTGAATTTCATTTTAGTGATAAGGATGGTGCCGTCACCCTTCTGGTTTATTCCTAATAAAAGGCATAAACCCCAGTGTGCCTATTCAGTACAAATGTCATAAAATTATAATGTACATTTGTCTTATCTTCTATATATTCTATAAATTTTTCTATTTGGTCTATGCTTTCACAATTAGTGTGTATAGTCAGCAACCAATTTTTCATTTTTTTATTGTCACAGTCCTAAGAACAAAGACTGAATAGATCAGATGATTTCAAACTGAAGTTAAAGAATTTCTGGGTTGTACTTCATATCCTAGAATCTCAATCCCTAACAATGCAGTGATGCTTACGGTTTTCAACAATAGATCCAACACAAACCAATTTCTCATAGTTTCCACTCAGTAAACCTCCAAAAAAGTTCCTCCCTGTGGAACTTCTTATATCTTGACTAAAGAGAGCATGAAGGACATTAAAAACAATACAAACAACCTTAAGGATGGTTTGGAGATGTTAGTCTACACAAATGGTCATTTTCAAATATTTTGTATTTCTGTGATATTTGGGGTGGGAAAAACATTTAGAATTAAAAAAAAAGTACACAGAAAAGATATTGAGATGGCTAATTTATGTAGATACTGAAAGCAACTTTCAGAGGTCATTTAGTTGGAGAAAGAAGAATAACTGTGGCTATAAGAAGCTAATCATTTTTTTTAATTGATTGAAAATTTTTTCAAAGACTTCAGACTACAATTGAAAAGTTAAAGTAATTCATATTTAAATCCTGTTTTCCTTAGCTTCGATCCTAAACCAAGGAACACTTCAAGAATTTTAGACAAACCATTTAGAAATTAAAAGGAGCTGTCATGTCTAACCATTAAAAAGATAATGATCAAATAGAAACCTTTTCTATGGACACCTTCTCCTCCAACTGCATTTTCCTAAGATAATTAAATTTTGCAAATGGAACCCAAATGAAAAAACATGAGGGAAATACTCCATTTAAGCTTCCCTGTATTATGAATTTAGGGCCATGGTTTTCCAATTATTGTACCATAGGAGCCCCTCCTGAGTTGACTGAAGACCATCCTGGGAGCCAGAAGAATCAAAGCAGAAATGAAGTCATCTACTTCCACAGAAGCTGTAACTAGAGAAGTGCTGTTTTCTTATTTTTTTACTGGGATTCAGCATATGAATGCAGCTCTTTAAAAAAAGATGGCAACTGATAAAACATGCAAAATCACATTTACCTGGGCATATAGTGCATAGCCTTCAGCACACTTTGGAAATTTCTTTATGACCTCCTCAAAACCTTTCATAGCTGCTTGGATCTGTGAAGAATTATTTCCCGTATATGCTTGGCGATACTATTTTAAAAATCAGAACAGGTCTGTAAAATCAAGAACTCAAAAGCCCATAGAATGTTAATATATTACAAAAGTCACACACAATTACACAAATATTTCTATAAAAACAGTGACTTGCTAACATAATTTGCTGCAGCTAAAAGAGTTCCAAGGGAACATCTCCAGAGCAGGGATCCAAAGGCTATGGACAATTAGGACCTTTGCTGCCGCTATACAATTTCAGGGTGTTCAGTACTTTAGAAGAAAGCACACTAATATGTAAGAAGTTAACTTTGCATATAAATGGGGGAAATTTAAATCTAATAAAACCTTATTATCACTTTACTAAAAGTGTTTACAAAGCTCCTTCATCCAATAACATTTTTCATCTATAATATAAAAGTGTTTGTGACCCAATTTCTTTCTTTAAAAGGATGTGGTTTCAGGACTCAGGCTATAGGATTGACTGGAAGTACCTCAGTTCACTAGAAATGGACTTATTTTACCTGTTTTTTAGCTCTCTGTTTCTGAATATTAATAGTTGTACAAAGGCTATTTGTAGATGATGAGAGGGCAGGTATGTGATATCATGATTGCTGAGTATTTCCTCAAAATGCTTTTGTTTGTACTAGTTTCGGACAGAGAAGCAGGAAGAACAGTGATGTTCAGTCAGGGACAAACACCTATCAAGATGAACTCAAATAAAAGATCCAGAGAAATACAGGAGTAGTACCTCAATTAGCATATATACTTGTTTCTCTCAACTAACACATTTTCTTCCTGCAGTCTTCCTTTGGAGGGTAATAGATAACTTCTGTAGACAGTGAGTTATTTATTTTTGTTAGCAATGTAAATAAAGTGATTTTTAGGAAAATACAAAAGAAAGTAAAACCTACCAATGCAAAACATTTCTGAGCTTGTGCCAAAGCAGACTCAGGTCTTAACCTAATACATTCATCAAAATCTGCCACTGCTTCTTCAACTTGATCAAGCAGTATTTTCAGCTAAGGAAAAAAATACATACATAAACACAACTCAGAATAATAGGTGCACCAGTTCAGTACACACTGTGGCCCTTATCACAGCTCAGAATGCTAAGCATATAGTAGTTACTCAATATAGAATTACCTTCTAGAAACTGCATGAAGAAAATCTTACAATTTTAAAGGGAAGGGAAGATTATAAACATTAAAAACTAGTGTCCAATTTTTTAAAAAGCACTATAAACTCACCACTTTTGCACTGGAATTTGATCACTCTTAAGAAACCGCTTCTAGAAAACTAAACAGTTCCTCTGTACCTTTAGATTTCAAAGCAGATCAGGCATCAAATAATTACCTTTCCAATTAATCTTAAGATACTACCAGTTAAAATCAAAATGTCAATAATTTTATGAGGTTATCTCAACACTTCAGACACCCTTCAGACAGAAACATTAGGTAAAACTCTCCATTAAAAAGATGTGCAGCTTTTCTGCTAGTATATGGACAGCTTAAACTTTCTATCCAAATGTATTCCAAGAAGCCAAGTTAAACAAGCAGATCAAAAAGCCACATTTTCCCCAAATGAGAATGAAATCGGAAAGTGTTTTTTTTTGTACTGTTTGGCTAGTCCAGGCTAATTATTTCCTTAAGCAAGCCCACAAAAATTCTGTTGAGTCTACCATTAACTCAAAATGCTCACTAATGTTTTTAATATTTTACTCACTGAAAACCTATGAGCCAGAAACATCTGAAAAACAAACATGAACTGGCAAGCCTTTCTTTTTTTATAAGTAAATGCCAAAATTATAAGGATTTTGAACAAATGTTCAAGAAGGGATTAAAGTAAATGACAACCCAAACTGTAAACCACTGCAATACTTTGTTCACAGCTATCAGAAGTGTTACAGGAAATCTTAAGACAGTCTCAGAACTGGTATCAACCTCCTCGATCCAGGGTCAGCACTTTACCTGTCCTCGGTGATGGTAAACGTCTGCATTCTGAGGATCGAGGTCAGCAGCCATGTTAAAATCGTGCGTCGACAGCAAAGGCTGCTGCTGTTGCATGTGCATGCTGCCCCTTTTGATGAGAGCATTTGCTTGAAGCTGAACACCCAAAATGAGAAAAGGTTCATTACTACTTTTTATTCCAATTAAAAAAAAATAACAGTTCCATTGATTTATAATTTACATAGAACTCACCCTTTTAAAGTGTAGCAGTCATTTTTAGTATATTCAGAGTTGTGCAACCATTACTATTACCTAATTCCAGAACACTTTCATCATCCCCAAAAGAAACCTCACATACATTAGCAGTCACTCCCCATTTCCCTGCCTAACCCTCGGCCTCTGGAGACCATCAATCTATGGATTTGTACATTCTGAACAATTCATACAAATGGAATCATATGTGGTCTTTCTGTGTTTGGCCTCTTTCACTTAGCATAACATTCTCAAGATGCATGTATGTTGTAGCATTTGTCGGTTCTTCATTCTTTTTAATGGCTGAATAATATTCCATTGTAGAGATACACCACATTTATTTATCCATTTATTAGTTGATCAGCATTTGAGTGCTTCTACTTTTTGGCTATTATGAATAATGCTGCTATGGACATTCATGTACAAGTTCTCTGTTGACATGTGTAATCAATTCTTTTAGCCTTATACCTAAGAGGGGAATTGCTGGGTCACATGATAACCCTATGTTTAACATTTTTAAGGGACTCCCAAATTACTTTCCAAAAGGACTTTACCATTTTACATTCCTACCTGCAATATACAAGAGTTCCAATTTCTCCACATCCTCACCAATACTTTCAACTGTCCATCTTTCTAATTATAGCAAACCCAGTGTGCATAAAGTGATTATCTCACTGTGATTTTGATTTGTATTTCCCTAACAGCTAATGATGCTGAGCAACTTTTCATGTTATTGGCCACTGTATATATTTGGAGAAATGTCTTTCAGGTATTTGGCCTCTTTTTAAACTGGCTTGTCCTTTTATTATTGAGTTGTTAGCTCTTCATATATTCTGGATACAAGACCCTTAACAAGTATGTAATTTTTGAATATTTTCTACCATTCTGTGGAATCTATTTTCTCTTGATGATACCCTTTCTATCACAAAAGTTTTTAATTTTGATGAATCTTTTCTTCTGGAGTGCTTAGACTTTTAGTGTCATATCTAAGGAACCACTGGCTAAACTAAGGAATGAAAATTTCTTCCTGTATTGTCTTCTAAGAGTTTTATTTAGCTATTGCATTCAGCCCTCTGATACATTCTGAGTTAATTTTTTTGTATAGGGCATATGATAGGCATCATTACTACCTGCCATTAAAACAAAAAGTTGTGATTATAAAGCAAGTAATAACCTTTCTTCTCCAGAATTCTTTTTTAAGGCAAAAGTACATATAAATGTCTTCCTTAATGAAACAAACAGTAATGTCCCCATAATTATAACAAGAACACATATATAGTAAATAGTATTTGTAATCATCAGGAAATAAAATTAAAGATAATATTACTACGGTATTTTCAGTTTTAACCTCATTTTGAAAGCAACTTTGAAAAAGAGTTAACTGTTAACTATTTTTATTTACAAGAAGTTAAGATAATTTGTTAATACTTAAACCTTGAAAACAACTTTCAATTCCACAGAATACATGAATGATACATGTGGAGGTGAAAAAAACCAGAGTACATTTAATTCAATGAGGAAACAGGCCACAGATTTTAAGAAACCAGCAAGAAATGTAATTAATTGGTGGCTAAGCTCTTTTCTTGTTATACTGTGTAGAAGCCCATATAAATTCAACAGATTCCCCCTAATTAATTATGAAAATAATTACATACTCATAACAACACTTGGAAAATGAAAAGCTGTTCCAACCATACAACCACAAAAACTTTTGGCATACTTCAGTATCTTTCTATATCATTATTTTTAGAACCTGTTTTTTATTTCACATAACAAAACTTTCAGAATATATCAAGTGTATTTACTTTAATTAGATGCATTTTATAATCCTGTACTCCATATTGCATGTTACAGTATTACCTATAACACTGCTCTATCACCCTCACCACACATAGTCAATACAGTAGGCTATGTAAGGGGAAGCTTAAGCTACCAGATGCTGTAGGAAAAACAATTTTTATAGCTAAAGATGACTATCATTGATATTTATGTTTCAGTTTCACTGTTCCAACTCAATCACCATTAGGTGTAGTTTCTTCCAAAACACATACACACACACTTTTTAAACGTACCTTCACGTTAGCTTCTTTCAAACTGATGACCTTATCTAAATCTGGTTTGGCTGCACTGGCATTGCCAATAAGCAAGTAGAAGGTGGCTCGTAGTAACAATGCTTCTGCCATGTATTTGCCTTGAGCATCTATTTCTTTTGAACATTCACTTATGATTTTATCATAGTTTTCTTCTTCCATATACTGTTTGGCCTTTAAATACCCAGAACTGAAATTAAAAATGAACACAGGAAATTATTTACTAAGAAAGGATCAAATGCTAAAAGTTCCCACATTTAGTATACCTGAGTTAAGCAACTATCCATTTCCCCTTAACAAGTTAGTCAGCTAGTGAGGAAATGGAGTGGGGCAGGGAGGTAACAGTTTAGGATTTTTGATTTAGACTGGGCTCTCTTAATGCCTTGAAGAGAGTTAGTTTAAAAAAGGAAAGAGCAGAGTCAATGGCAGAAACCTAGGGTTACTCAGGTATGTGAAAAGACACACTGATCTGTAACATGGGCAAAGATCTATCTTACGCACTTTCATATCTATGGCACACTGGTAGCACCCAGTAGTTATTTTATGACTAACAGAAAGAAGAGAAAAATAGGAAATACTCAAGAAAGTTTAGGGTCACAGGAGCCAACGGAAGCGGTGTGATCTGAGCTGTGCTTTGTAAATCTCACTCTGGCTGCCTTGTGGAAAATGGAGTATAAAGGAGCAAGACTTGGGGCAGGGAAATATCTGAAGGGCTCTCCTGGGAAACTGTGTTGTTTTACCTAAAAGAACAGACTTAGAATAGGTGGAAATAGCAAAGCAAATTTAAAGGAAGACTTCCATCAAATAAGATTTTAAAGAAAGCACCCTTCCCTACTTCTTAAAATGCAGTGACCACAATATCATTTTTCTAAGATGATGACTTTTATTGAGGATGCTTGCAGAAGGGGATTTTTTTGAACTGAAAAAAAATTTGCAGTAGGTGACCTTTAAGGGGTCTTACAAATATAAGGCACTATAAATTAAAATACATTTTCTTGTTTCATTTGTTACATAATCTAGATAAAACTGGCAAATAACTTAAAAGTTATGTTGGTCAAAACCTTACGAACTCTGTGCTAACCTTTACCGCAATTACATTCTAATATTCTCTACGCTCCAGTTTTATTCCTCAGCTTACCAGGCTAAAAAAATATTATTAAATCAGATTGGAAATGAAGGTTTCTAATTACTGAGAACCTACATGCTAAGATGCTCATAAAAATGACCTCTAAATCTCATAATAACCCTCAAAGGTATAATTAGCACCATTTAAAAAACTGATGAAGCTAAGGCTCAGAGTAAAATGGAGTTCAAAAACTTAGTGTCCTTGTGAAAAGTAGCTATGTCCTATCTCTCAATAAAACTTTAGAAAATGGCATTAACTTCACAGTAGTTTTTCTGGGACAAGGACTTTTGCTAACCAGAAGAAATTACTGGCATCATCTTAAATATTTACTTCCCAACTACAATTTTCTGAAAATATTGTGCACCAACTAACTAAAATTTGTAAATCTTGGTACAATTATGCATAGTACCTCCCATAAAAGATGGCCAACAATGGCAGAAAAACTGGGAGATAAAAATCAAAAGCACTCTGTTTCCTCAAACCTTCCAATACGCTTTAGATGTAAAACTATGCTCTGCTACAGGAACAATATTCCCTTTTCTTCAAACTCTTTCAAAAATGTCATGTTGGTAATAATAATGTACCTTCTCTTACAGAGGAGAGCTAGCCTTCACAGCAAACCACAATACTAATCAACTGAAACTGAGAAGCAGACTAGATGGCTTCTGCATTACATTGTATCACTTGGTATCCCGTTGTAAATGCAGCGTCTTGTACTTTGGTTTCAGCTCTCCATAGAAGCAAACACAAGAAGCCCAAAATATGGTATTTTCCTAGGCAAGCAGAAAACCTTAAAGTCATTCTTCCAGGCACTCCTAAATATCTCATAGTTTATAATTTATAAACTTCCCTGCACTAAAATATTTGGATTGAGCTACACAATAATTTCCAAGTTAGTACCTCTATTCAAATATGGTCAACCACTCGACTCAGTGGGAGCCTCTAGAGTTATACAGGAGGACCATAAAGGAAGGGCAGACCCCTAGCAATAAAAACTTGAATCACAAGAGAATTAACTCTCAGGGTGTAACAGGCACATGTGAGAAGTATTTTTGTTACAATAATATTATGTAATATTTCTTATTTTTTATGTTCATCTGTGGATAGATAGTTTTGTTTTGTTTTGTTTTTGAGATGACTCAGGGCCCCACTTGGGCTCTATGGCAGCAAAAAAACAAACCCAAGAAATCTCCCCCAAGACATTGAGCAGACACCATTCCTGGCACACTTACTTTTCTTTCACTTCTGAGGCTTCCCCTTCCTTGTCTTTGTCTTCATCAGACTTCTCTCCTTTAAGCATGGGCTGAGAAATTATATCATCCGTGAAAGAACTGAAATAAGATTTGATGAACTGTGGAGATGGCATCAGAGGTTCACGATTCTGAAATTTAACCATGTTTAAACACATCAAAATGAGAAAACACTGACCAAAGAAGCAGGTATATTTGTAAAATACCGAGAACTGTTTAAAAAATTTTAATTTCATTTTCAAATAACTTAAGAATATTAGACTCCAAACTACAGAACAAGAGAGAGCAGAAATAGTAAAACTGCGAGTCTCAGCTGTTCAAAGCAGGTTTTAAATGAGAGCTTTTCCCCTCTCCAAAGATGTACCTAAAAGTAAAATAAACAATGAAATCTGGAAAACAGGAGGCAAGTTAACTGCTGAGTTAAACTTATCTCCTTCTGGTGTCTATCCCAGAAGATTAGTATCTAATTTACCACTCAAGGCCAGTCTTTCATGGGTACTGAAATGTTAAGTCCATTTACCATGAGTTTTCATCTGTCCTCCAGTTGTATTGCATCTGAAGACCTCCATTATAGTAAGTGCCATTAAAAGTCAGAATGAAATCACATTTCCTGTTTTAATTATTACTTTTTGTCTTGGCAACCCAATCCATAATTATAGCAGTATTTTGTTTCTCCTCATAGAACAATTAAGATGATGAAGTTTTGAAGAGGGAAGATGGAATAGTACAGCCAAAGGGCTCTCATAATATATGGTGGATTCATTATCTACAAAATTCAACCCAAAGATTATAAGATGGAAATATGGGACTTTCAATTTTATGTTAACAAATGTAATTTCTATTGATTTGGTAGATATAATGTCTTGAAGGAGGAAAAACAAACAACCCTGGCTTCATAAATGATCTAATCTAGGATAGATGAGACTGGGAACGAAGAAAACTGAAGAGGACTAAGGAAAATCCATTATTATTATTTTGTCTCTTTCTGGGGACAGATTGAATATGTCTTAATTTAGGATTACACAAATAAGTATTTTAAATCACATGGTCACCCATCACATGACAAACATGCCTAACTTCACTATTTTACTAAAGACTAAATAGGAAGAGATAGTGGCAATCCCTTACCAATTTACAGGAAAGGCGTAAATAAAAACTTAAATAGCACTTAGAGGAGGCTGAGTAAATCATTACCGTCTTTTAGTTTCCTATTTCAGTTTAGAAATGAAGCTATCATCTCCCTGTCTTCCACACGGAGTTACAAATTTAAAAGGAAAACAATGTTACAAGTAATGGACTAAAGTATCAAAGGAACAAGATACAAATTTCAGCTTTGCTACTTATTTAACTATGTGACCTCGCACAGGTCATGAAGTTTTCTAACCTCTACAATGCCAAAAAAAATACTCGCCTTATTTATCTTACAGGGTTGTTGTAAAAATAAAAACAATATAAAAAGTAATTTTGTGATTTACAAAGTGGCATACAAACAGATTAGAAAATATAGGTACAAACTGACTTGGAACCTTTGTAAATGTAGGTTACCTTATAGTTTCTTACTACCCTGCAGTCCAACCAGTATAACTACTCAACAATAACAACAGTGGGTTCTGCTGAGGTTCAATACAAGTGTTTTGAGGAACACCAGTTCTATGAGATGCTCAAGGCAAATAATAAAGGTTAAGAATGTCATTTAAGAACATCACGTTACTTTGGTAGATTGAATGTCTTTGTATTTGAAGGAGGAAAATAAAAAAGGAATGAGAACCACTCCGGCTATACTCCTCCTGGAGAGTCACAACACATCCTAGCACACAAAATCCTACAGTGAAGAAACTGTTTTAACTCTGCTAATATTCAGAAATGCAAAATAAAACATACACGCAGCTTATTAAAATCAACGTAAGAGAAGAGCAAATTATTATTAAAGAAAAAAGGAACAATTGCCTTTGTATTTCTGAAATTCAGTAGAAAATCTATAGTGATGTTTAGTGACGCCTGTAGTACTCCCAGGGCCCTCATATCCCATGACACTTCACCATATTTCACCTTTTATACTTATTAATGGTCTCTCTGACTGAATTGTAATCTATAAGGGCAAGAACCATGTCTTTGTACTTGCCCTTCTAAAATGCCCACCATGGAGCACTGTTCAATAAATATTTCTTAAATTAAAACCATCTGCTACTAACTGCCCAAAACCCATGCCAATTTATACCGTATACCTTTCTAAACTACTAATATATGGGGAAGGCAGTATAGCACAGAGAAGACAAGTAGTGACTCTACAGCATCTTATTACGCTGATGGACAGTGACTGTAATGGGGTATGTGGTGGGGACTTGATAATGGGGGGAATCTAGTAACCACAATGTTGCTCATGTGATTATATATTAATGATATAAAAAAAAAACCTACGAAGAACTAATGATACAGAACAGAGGTTGGCAAATTTTTTCTGTAAAAAGCTAGATAGTAAATATTTCAGGCTTTATGGACCAGTCTGTCACAATCACTTAACTCTGCTGTTTTAGCTTAAAAGCAGCCCAATACAATGTATGAGTGGCTGCATTCCAATAAAAAATAATTTATAAAAATAGGCCCACTAGATTCGGCCCACAGGCCACTTGTTTGGCAACCCCTTATATAGATGAATATTCTTTCGGTATTCTCCAGGTATAATACTGGGCATAGCCTACATTCTTATTTTGAAAAGATAAGCCAAAATAGCCCAAGAGATTACAGGAAAAAGAAATACAATGCAGATCTAATTTCAGTAGTTACCATTGTGATCATGCCCAAATTTAAGCAATATAAATTAGAAATGATCCTTCACAATGTATACTTCCTCTATTAACCAAATCAGATTAATTTACCTTGTATTTTTCTTTGGCTTTCTCTTTTCCAAGAAGTTTAAGAACTTTATCAGCTAACAGCATGCTTTGTTGATTTTGGAACCCTTCTAATATACACACTGCAGTGACATCTAGAAATGATAGAAAAAAACAAGAGTAAGGATGAAATTATTGCCAAGATGATTAGCAGCATCGAATGGGCACGTTACCAAAAGAAGCCAAACTAAATTCACAGCCTCATGTGGCTATCAATTTCATTTCCAACAAATTGATTCTTAACACTTTAGTTTTCTATACTCTGTGACCAAACTAAAATCTCAGAAAGTTACTCCACTTCTCTGGGATTCACTTTCCTCACCTGTGAAATGAAAGGGACTGTACTGCATGGTTTGTGATGTTTCATATCACTCTAGCATTCTACATAGCAAGTAAGGAATCCAGGAATATTCTCTCTGGCCAAATTGACATAATGTGACTCTCTCATGTCTGGTCTTTTTTATGGGCCTCAAGAGTTATTCTTTGTCTGCAAAGCTATTTTGCCACATATCTCTCAATTAAATCTGCTTCAAAAAAGCCATTTTATCCGGTTATGCCACAGCTCAAGATACAATGGTTTGAAATTAACAGATCAGTACTTTCTTAACTTCTCAACCTTTTATTCAAAGTAGTCAAACGATGGCTATTCCTTTTTTCTGAACTCTCTTTCCCACAATTCCAGCTCCTTGTTCCTATAATCTAGTCAATCTGTATGTTCCCGTTAACCTGGCTAGTGTCAATGTCAGTGTCTTTTCCTATCCCACTTTGCCTATCTAAAATCCATTTAATCTCCTCTCTACAAATTATCATCTGTTAATAACTTCAAGGTCTGGTTCAAAACTCAGAATTCTCTTTTCCAAAGCAACACTTCCACCTACCACCAAAGTATGTGACACACAAAACCTCAAATTTTTCTAAAATGTTCTCTAAACCACTCTTACTTGGTAATCCAGATTTTAAAAATAAAATAGCTTTTTCCTTTTAAATAATAATGTTACTTTTAAAAAATGATTATGACTAAATCTTCTGATTATTGATACTTTTAAAGCAGATTTAAATATGTAGTGGTGGTTACCATAGGGTGATGGCAGAGGGAATGAGTTAAATAGGTGAGGAGGAAAAAAAGTAGTGAGAATGGTAGCTTGATCTAGGTGATGGTTACATTAATGTATACACTGTATACACACACCAAAATTCATCAAGCTGTACACTTAAGATCTGTGCATTTTATAGCATGTACCTCAATATAAAAAAATGTTTAACTAGAAAATAAAGTTGGTTTTAACAAAGTTTAATAAAGAAAGGAAGCAATATGAAAAAAATTGTAGTAGAAAGCACTTTTAGATTGTAGAAATTATACTTAGGTTTTGTTCCATATGACCTAGAAGAATGTACTTTAAAAACCAGTGGCCTATAGTCTAATTGAAGTTTTGGCAACAGATAGGGTCAACTAGAGGCTATAGAATATTTACAGTATTTACTGAGAATGGCAAATTCACTTGGTGCTTTATACTAATTAAATAATTTCTAATGTATGAAAATCCCAAGGGCAAAAAACAAACGTTTTAATGATTCATCTCAAAATTATTTCATATTTACAAGGGATACTAATTGAAAATATGTAGAATTTTAGAAATACTATCACTACTAAAACCTCTTCTGATTTCTTATTCATGGAATTACACAGATGCTCATTAATTGCCAAATCTTAATACTAATTTAATTCCATAGTTGGGAACAGAGACAATACTCAAGTATTAGCAATCTCCATTTAAATTAGAAAACAAACTGTTGATTGGGGAAGAGTCAAAAATTTAAATACAATTGATTTCTCTACTCACAGGCAGAGTTTAATTTACCAATGACTACAAAGCCTTTAGTAATTTTCATATGTAAACACAAAAATACCCTCACCTTCTAAACATTCCTTCTTATTGTCTAGTTTCTCGTGGGCTTTTGCACGTCTAAAGAGAGCTTTCACATATTTGGGATTAAGTTCAACAGCCTTTGTACAATCTTGTGCCACCTCTTTCCATTTTTGCTGTAATTGAAAGTATTAAAAGAAGTCACACTAAAGGAAGCACTATTTTTAACAGAAATCAGTTTTCCAAACTTAATGGGCTATTAAGAATCCCACAGTAGAAAAAAATATATCACCAATACATACAAAGAGTTAATACCCACAATACATTACAATAGCTCACGTAAATACCTGCAATAACGGTAAGCAACCTGATTTTTAAAAACTTGGCAAAGGATATACTTAGGCCATCTTTCTACCACCAAATCTACAAACCTACCTAAGTCTATATCATCTCTTTTTCTCCTATTCAAACTAAGGAGGTGCCTGCCCCTCTCCATCAAAAGCCAACGCTCCATTTATGATCTGGATCCACACTCTCCTCACTTCAGCTTCACCCTGTTAGCTATCCTCATTCTGCATCAATCTGTTTCTCTACTGACTCATACCCATAAGCATAGAAAGACATGCTCTAGTATTTTCCATCTTTTAAAGACCCTCCTTTGATATCATAATTCCCTGCAGCTACTACCCCATTTCTCAGCTCCTCCTTATTGCCAAACCTCCAAAGAGTTGCCATGCAACTTGATTTCCACTTACATCACTGGCTGCTACTTCTCAGTTTCCTTCACTGAATTCTCCCTTTCTAACCTGATCTTGTGCCGGATCTTCAAGGCCTTATCTCTTCTTTCTCCCGAGGTGATCACATCTACTGTCCTGACATGATAGAACATCTAAAATCTGATGACTCCCAAATTTATCTCTTTAACCTAAACTACTCTCTTAAAATAGACATACTTTTCAATTCAACTTCTGCTTAGCTACCTACCCCTTCCTTACCCCACTGATATTAAAATTCCTGTTTTTCTTTACCCTTCATTTCTAGTACAACAGAAAGTTGTTTTCAGAAGAGAAGCTTTCCTTCATGTCTCACCAAGCCCATTATAATACCCTTCATTTTGTCTGCCTCCACTCTTGCCTCCTTCCAATATATTCTTGACAGTACAGTGAAAGCAATATTAGATGTATTCCTGCCCTACTTGAAACCTTAAGTATTTCCCATTACACTCAGAATTAAATCCACACTCCTTACTATTGCATGGCCTTGTGTCATCTGGCTTCTGATACCGCTTCAATTTTCTCTCTCTATACTTCAATATTCTTTATACATTTTTAAACACACCACATTCTTTCCTGCCTCAAAGAAATGATACCTACTGTGTCCTCTATTTCTAATTCTTTCTTCTCCACCATTTTATGCACCAACTCCATCTCCAGTAATTCCTCTATTTACAGAATCATGTGCTTCTTCAAAGCATTTATCAAAATGTCCAGGTTTGCTATCCTTGAGTTCTTTGCACAACTGTTTGCTTTTATAAACCCAGCTCCTACCATAGTAACCTTCCACATGTGAAAGTCAGTAAAATCTAGTTGAATAAATGCACAGAATACAAATGTCCAATAATCATAGAAAATGATGGTCAACTTAGCTAACATCTCAAAAAATGCAAACTAAAACAATAAGAGAGAGTATTTTTCTCCTACTAGAGTGGCAAATATTATTCAGACTGGTAAAACAGTCACTGAGAATACTGGAAGACAATCATACTGATATATTATTATTGGGTATATGTACTGATACTATCTCTCTCTATTTCTGTTTCTAGAATTTTATTGTAATATTTTATCCTCCCAAAAAGTATATAAAAAAAATACTTAAAAATATTTACTACAACACTGAATGCATTAGAGAATAGGAAATAGTCCAAGTGTCCATCAATAGGGATGTTTTCCATTATACAACTTTACAACAGTTACTACATATAGCCTTTTAAAAGAATGAAACAGATCTGTGTGTGCTATTAAAAGCTGTCTAAGATATAGTGGCAACTGATATGCCACTATTACATATATAGAGACAAAAAATGGAAGCATTTGCTTCAAACTGTTGAGGATGGGGTCACCAGAAATTTTATCTGAATTATTTAATTATACATATAACTTTGGATTATACTTTTAACAATCAGAATTAAAATTTCTTCTTGGAAAGTTATGTAATTAAAGGATATAAAAACAAAACAAGAATTCCTGTAATTACAAAACAACTTCAAAATAATGATTACTTAGAGTGGCATTAACTGAAACATGCAAGTAAAGAGAAACAAAAAGAACAGAAAAAACCTAGAATACATACCAACTGTTCAAAGGCAGCAGCTCTGTTTTGATAAAATGTAGAAAGGTCAGCATTCTTCTCTATGGGACACAAACTGATAGCCTCAGTATAGCACTGAATAGCTTGTTCATATTTTCCTGCTTTAAAATATTTGTTGCCTTTGTTCTTGGCTGCTTGGGCTCTATCAAGGGAGTTCTGAAATGAGAGGAGACAATTATTAAACACTTGTTGATACTCAGGAATACACTCAGATTGAAGTGATTAAATGATAAACTGACGGAAGAAAAATGGGAAGGTAGAATGGCTATTTACAGGGCAAGTCGTTTCATATAAGTGTCTTCATGGGATAGAATCTCAGGAGAAGGGTTGCTAAACCAAAGGGTTTATATAGTTTTAATTTTAAAAACACTCAAGACTTTTCCAAAAAAACTGTAGTGCTTTAAAGTGCCACTTTCCCACCACTCCTGCCAGCAAGACATATGACAGTGGTGTTTAAATTTTTGTCACTCTAATGGGTATAACAATGGTTCTCAATCGGATGATTTTTCCTGCTAGGGTACATTTTTCAATGTCTGGAGACATTTTTGACTGTCAGAACTGGGTGTGGGAAGGGGGTGCTACTGGTATCTAGTGGGTAAACACCAGGAATGCTGCTAACATTCTACAATGCACAGGGCAGCCTCCCCCAAAATAAAGAATTTTCAGATCCAAAATGTCAATAGTGCCAAGGTTCAAAAACCCTGGTATAAAGTAATATTCCAGTATTATTATATTTGCATTTTCCTATTAATGAAATTTGAAAATCTTCATGTTTACTGGCACTGTGGCTTCCTTGTTCTGAAAAAACACTTATCCATGGGTGTTGCTATTTTTCTATTAGGCTATTAGTGAATAGTGCAGGATAGATACAAGAAGCACTTAGCCATCTCCATTAAAACTGTTATCCAAAATTACTGTTTGCTCATCAATAAAGATAAGTGTTTTTTGCACTCTTATCTTTGTCTCAGAGCCTGGCTCATGGAGGACCCAACTTACACATTTCACTTGTACAATATGGAAGAGCTGGCAGTTAAAACCCACTGGGGACAGTCGTGAATATTTCAATTAATATTTAGAAGGCAACTCTGTTGTTCAGGTTCTAGCTACTAGGTCCAAGTGCTTTGTGGCATGTTTTAGCCCCAAACTTTATTGTCAACATCATCCAGCTTTAACAAACATGTGATTATGAAAGAATCCATGTATCTCCAACAGGTAAGCACTAACAAAGCAGAAGTACCCCCACAAATAGCTTAAGCTAAGTTAATTAGGACCCAGGGCACCTCAGTCACAAAGAGATGAGACAGCACCACTTTTTTCTATTGGCTCTTTTCTTCCTTACTCTTCTTCATTTTTCTTTGCTCCTTTTTCCCTCTTATTTATCTCGTTTCCTTTCTCCTTTAGTCCGACTATAGCCATAGCTATTTTTATAAAATACAGAGTACAAAGAAGGACTTGTAGGAAACTCTAAGTTCAGAATATCAAATAATTTGAGCCACACATTGTCAACAAGGCACATGCATATTGTAAAACTAGGATGTGGGAGAATGAAAGGACCCAAATAAAGCACAAAAAAATTAACAGGTGAACATAAAATCTTCCAGTTGTCAATAGCTTGCATCATCTTCCAAAAACTTTGACAGTGAAAACTCTTGGCATAAAACATCCATAAAAGAAGACAACTAAGAATCTCTTATGCAGCTGTGGACTGGGGTGGTGGGTGAGACTGTCAAGTTGACTGCTGGAAAACTGCAGTTGAAGCAACCTCAACAGTCCTACTACTCCACTTAGAGAAGCAGAAGTCAGACTGGAGTAGGGCTGTGTCATCCAGAAGAAGTGAAGATCCCCCTACACCAGAGACAAGTGACAGGCATACCTTGCCTGTCTTCCAAGACACACTGTCAAAAATTCCTAGCATAAAGAAAAATTAATACCATAAGAGGCCCCCAAACAGAAAACTAGTATTTGAGAAAGTAGGATAAACCAAACAGAAAATTTAACCTCGGAGGAATGAGAGGCTATCAGTCTTTTTTCTTTTTAAGGCTGCTTTTAAAGAACACCAACAAACATCTTGAAAATTAAAAAGGGTTATTATAGTTAACTCAATGGATGGACTGTATATTAGAATGGGCATTACTGATAAACAAATTAACAGGTAGAAGGTGGAGCCAAAGAAGTCTGTCAATGAAGTGCAATGAAAACAGAATGGGCAGATGATAAGTTTGGAGGAAAAGTTAAATGACAAGGAGCAAAAATCCTAAAGTTCCAACATCTATTTATCTGAAGTTTAGAAGGAAAGGCACAGAAAGGAGTGTCTAAGGAAATATTAGAAATTCTTGGAGTTGAAGAAAAATGATACTAGTTTTTTATGTATCCTGGTGGAATTTCACCACAAAAATCCTGCAAGTTTTTAGGTAGAAAAAACAGATTATCTACAATGGAAAAACAACTAAACTGGTGTCAGACTGTCACCAACATTAGGTATTAAAAAAACAAGTAAGTAGCAATTTAAAAGTTCTTTAGAAAGATTATGTTGAATGTAAAATCTTATACCTAGCCAGACTAGCATTTAAGGTTGAACACAAGAGCAGCAAAGTACATGGTACAACTTACCACTAAAAATAAATCCTGAAGCAGGGCAGAAATCAATACAACAACAAGCAGGAAGAAGAAAGTAAATAAAGGAAACAAAAAAGCAGGGTACATATGGCAGGAATCATCAAACACATCAATAACAACAATAAATATGGCATAAACCTCCATATTAAGAAAATTTCAAACTATTTAAAAGAAAAAATAACTACACACTGCCTATAAGGTATGACTTAAAATGACAGGTTAAAAAAAGAATGTAAAAGAGTTACAGAAGGCAAATACTAACAAAAAGAAGTCAGTATCAAAGTATCATTAAAAGCCTCAGAACACAGGACAATTTTATAGATAAAAGTTACAATCCATCAAGAAAACATAATTACAAACCTTCATGTGTCTAATAAGACTTCAAGATGATAAAACCCTATTACTTTTACATTAACTATAAAGAAAAGAAAAACATTCTTTCACTTTCTAGCAAAAAGTTTACAATGTTTCTAAATAATTGAGATTGAGACTAATTAACACCCTGAAATGCTAGGGACTGTTTATACAGAAAATAATGTGGCATATTAAATGCATGTGAGAAGTATGTTTGACTACAAACACTTAAGATTTATTTAGTATTTTTACTAAAGATTTGCAGATTAAATAAAAAGAACATTATCCGGGCAGAGTAACAACCTTGCTTCATTAGCACAACAGGCAATGAACACTTTCTTGTCTACTAGCAGTTTAAGGCTAAATATTATCACACAAAATACAAAAGGAGAGGCAAATCATTGTGGGCTGACAAGGTAAAAGAACAGAGAGAAATCTGGAGTTAAGAACAAAAGGCTTCCTCTCCAAAGAAAGACGGATATTTGTTATTTTATTCAGCAAAGTATAAATCAACCTAAAACCAACTGAACCTTGAAATAAGCTATTTCCCTCCACTTAGTCAAGTTTTATAATGGCCTCCTTTTAAAAATTACAAATTCTTTTAACTCCTAGGCCAAATCAGAGTCTGGTTAATTTCCTTTTGTTATTGTACTATGGGAAAAAAATGATGCTCTGACACTGACACTGTGCGGAAAAGGATCAAATTATACAGGCAAATCACCAAATTGCAAATTTTCTGCCATTGCTCCTTCACTGCCACTCCAGAAAGTAAACAAACTCCATTTTCGGACAGCACATTCAGTTAACATCCCTTACTCACTGCTCCCCATGCCTCCATTACTTTCTGTCAAACCACATCCCATCATTAATAAAAATGCAGAGAATGAATACAATCACAAAAAAGACAATATAGAAAAGCTAATTATTTCGGCCAACTGATGATTAGGACAAAAAGCTGTTTAGCATAATACCAGCTTGTTAATCAGCAACAGCTTTCTGCTATGTCGTAAACTCGACCCTATTTTACAAGCTTTGAGGCCAAAACCAGGCAGAAATTAAATGCATTGGAGGAAAAAGTTTAAATTAGAAAATACACAACTACCAATTCTTTATAAGGGATTTTAATTCCATCCCTCAAGAATCCTTTGCATTGCTTTTCACTCACTTCGCCAGCCTCAGTCTACTCTCTCAAGAATTAAAGGTTGAAGTTGGAAAATAGGCCAAAGGACAGTTTTGAAAGCATATTTTAAAGATGAGAAATGAAGACACTCGGATCTAAAACATAATGAGAAGAAATGCTAGTTACCTTTTCATGTGGTCTATTTGCATATCTCAAGGCTACTAAGGAGATTTAAAAAACTACAAAGCCATTTATGTTATTGGAAACCACTTTTAGTTTTGGTAGTCTTTCTAAGGTTCTGAACACTCCATAATATTTTACATTAAAATTCTGTGAAATGCATCTTTCCCCAGCATTTCTTACAACAAATTAGTTTCTAACGATCTGAAAGATCTTTTTAACAAGCTGGATTATGTCACTTCCTGGTCAAAACCCTCCAACAACTTCCATACTCGTAACTCCAAACTTCCTTTAAGCCACTCTAGCCATTCTTGCTACTCTAGCAGGTCAAAAATACAAAATTTCATCCTAAAAAAAAAAGTTTGAAAATATTAGGTACTATGTATTCAATTTACACAAACACATGGGCATAAATTTAAACTTTGTGACTGCTGGTAAGAATACAGATGAATTATGAAAAAGAAAAGGCATTCATTCATTCATTAGGAAAGACATTCATTTCTGTCTGTCACACAAAGTATTACTCAAAATCATCTATTAGAGATTAAATATGGCAGCATGAGAAGTGAGACAAAAGCTTCTTCCTAAAACTGCATATAATATGAAAATATAACTGATACTACTCCTGAAGGAGCAACAGGAAAGAGGACTCCGCCAAACTGCATACACCTGGAGACAAGAGCCGACCTCACAGAACAGGGTAACATACTAAAGCTGTGGCCCAGCGGGACCCAAGCCCTTCCCCCACCCCAGCTCACCAGCAAGAGGAAGAGAAAGGGAGGAGGGAGGGAGTGGAGATAATGGGACTGCTGAATACCTAACTCCAGAGATCTACTCTGGGAACACAAACCTACATTTCATGGTGCTTGCATGATACTCTCGTAATTAGGGGGTTGGAAAGCTAAGGGGCAGAATTCCTGGAGAGACTGAGATTCCAGCTGCTTGTGGAAAGCAGGGATCCATACCTGGCTGCTCTGGGACAAAAGAAAGGCAGGCAGTCTGAGAGACTTCCTACCAAGGAAGCCCTTAGCAAAAGGGCTGCTAAAGGGGCAATGATTGCACAGAGTTTATTGCTCAGGAGAAAGGAGTGGTAAACAAAATTGTCCAGGTGCACTCTGTCCAGCAGGTTGGGAGCTTTCATGATCTTCAGGTGCTCCAGCTCCCTGGCTGCCTACACAGCTCCAAGAAACCCCTCTGTGATAGGCAGCCTACTGTGCCTTTCTCCTGGTCAGCCCGACCTGGCTCACAAACTGGCAAACCGTACCCTGGTGTTAGGCCGGCCAGCTAGAGGGAAGACATGTCCACAGCAACTACAAATGCAAAGGATAGAGGCTTATACCTGTGTGCTCAGCCCACTGGTTCAGGCAGTGGAGAGAGGCATAGCATCTGGGTAGCAGGAAACAGCTCTTTCCTCCCCCCAGGCACCAATACCACTCCCCTGTTACCCCTGACATTGCTTCAGGGGCTGAGCAGCTCCAGAGAATAGACCTCTGGGCACTAGAGGGCACCATACGCAAAAATGAAACACCAAAGGAGCCTGGTTCAGAGTAAAATTATTAATACAACTCCTGAGAAAGATTTAAATGATATTGACCTCATGACTCTCCCTGAAAGGGAGTTCAAAATAAAAATCATTAACATGCTCATGGAGGTACGGAAAGATATTCAAGAACTCAGTCGGAGATCCAATCGTTAAGAGCACAATGGGGGATACTAAAAGAAGATTGGATATGGTGGAAGACATGATAAATGAAATAGAAACTAGAGAGGAGGAACACAAACAAGCTGAGGCACAGAGAGAAAAAAGGATCTCTAAGAATGAAAGAATATTGAGAGAACTGTGTGACCAATCCAAATGGAACAATATTCGCATTATAGGGGTACCAGAAGAAGAAGAGAGAGAAAAAGGGATAGAAAGTGTCTTTGAGGAGGTAATTGCTGAAAAATTCCCCAATCTGGGGAAGGAGATAGTCTCTCAGGCCATGAAGGTGCACAGATCTCACAACACAAGGGACCCAAGACATATAGTAATTAAAATGGCAAAGATCAAGGATAAGGACAGACTATTAAAAGCAGCCAGAGAGAGAAATAAGATCACATACAAAGGAAAGCCCATCAGGCTATCATCAGACTTCTCAACAGAAACCTTACAGGCCAGAAGGGAGTGGCATGATGTATTTAATGCAATGAAGCAGAAGGACCTCGAACCAAGAATACTTTATCCGGCTATATTATCATTTAAATTTGAAGGAGGGATTAAACAATTTCCAGATAAGCAAAAGCTGAGAGAATTTACCTCCCACAAACCACCTCTACAGTGTATTTTGGAGGGACTGCTGTAGATGGAAGTGTTCCTACAGTTTAATAGCTGTCACCAGAGGTAATAAAACCACAGAAAAGAAAGTAGAACAGCTAATTACTAAGCAAATGCAAAATTAAATTAACTATCCTCAAAGTCAATCAAGGGATAGACAAAGAGTACAGAATATGATACCTAATATATGGAGGAGGAAGAAAACGGAGAAAAAAAAAAAAGAACCTTTAGATTGTGTTTGTAATAGCATATTAAGTGAGTTAAGTTAGATTCTTAGATACTAAGGAAGTTAACCTTGAACCTTTGGTAACCATGAATCTAAGGCCTGCAATGACAATAAGTACATACCTATCAATAATCACCCTAAATGTAAATGGACCGAATGCACCAATCAAGACACAGAGTCACTGAATACTGAATGGATAAAAAAACAAGACCCATCTATATGCTGCCTACAAGAAACTCGCTTTAAACCCAAAGATATACACAGACTAAAAGTGAAGGGATGGAAAAAGACATTTCATGCAACTAATGGGGAGAAAAAAGCAGGAGTTGTAGTACTTGTATCAGACAAAATAGACTTCAAAACAAAGAAAGTCACAAGAGACAAAGAAGGACATTACATAATGATAAAAGGGTCAATCCAACAAGAAGATATCACCATTATAAATATCGATGCACCCAACACAGGAGCACCTACATATGTGAAACAAATACTAATAGAATTAAAAGGAGAAATAGAATGCAATGCATTCATTCTAGGAGACTTCAACACACCACTCACTCTGAAGGACAGATAAGCCAGACAGAAAATAAGTAAGGACACAGAGGCAGTGAAAAACATATTAGAACAGATGGACCTAACAGAACATCTACAGAACTCTGCACCCAAAAGCAGCAGAATACGCATTCTTCTCAAGTGCACTTGGAACATTTTTAAGAATAGATCATATGCTAGGCCACAAAAAGAGCCTCAGTAAATTAAAAAAGATTGAAATTGTACCAACCAGTTTCTCAGACCACAAAGGTATGAAACTAGAAATAAATTATGCAAAGAAAATGAAAAAGCCCACAAACATACGGAGGCTTCACAACATGCTCCTAAATAACCAATGGATCAATGACCAAATAAAAACAGAGATCAAGCAATATATGGAGACAAATGATAACAATAATTCAACACTGCAAAATCTGTGGGACGCAGCGAAGGCCATGCTAAGAGGAAAGTATATTGCACTACAGGCCTACCTCAGGAAAGAAGAACAATCCCATACGAGCAGTCTAAACTCACACTTAATGAAACTAGAAAAAGAACAACAGGCCCAAAGTCAGTAGAAGGAGGGACATAATAAATATTAGAGCATAAATAAATAAAATCGAGAAGAATAAAACAATAGAAAGAATCAATGAAAGCAAGAGCTGGTTCCTTGAGAAAACAGATAAATCCCTAGCAAGACTTATCAAGAAAAAAAGAGAGTCTACTGTCATAAACAGATTCAGAAATGAGAAAGGAAAAATCACTACAGACACCACAGAAATACAAAGAATTATTAGAGAATACTTTGAAAAATTATATGCCAACAAACTGGATAACCTAGAAGAAAAATACAACCTTCCAAGGCTGACTCAGAAAGAAACAGAAAATCTTAACAGACCAATTACCAGCAATGAAATTGAACTGGTAATCAAAAACCTACCTAAGAACAAAACTCCTGGACCAGATGGCTTCACCACTGAATTTTATCAAACATTTAGTGAAGACCTAACACCCATCTGCCTTAAAGTTTTCCACAGAGTAGAAGAGGGAATACTTCCAAACTCATTCTTTGAGGACAGCATCACTCTAATACCAAAACTGGGCAAAGAAACCACAAAAAAAGAAAATTACAGACCATTATCCCTGATGAACACAGATGCAAAAATACTCAACAAAACATTAGCAAACCAAATTCAAAAATACATCAAAGGGATCATACATCATGATCAAGTAGGATTTATTCCAGGGATGCAAGGATGGTACAACATTCAAAAATCCATCAACATCATCCACCACATCAACAAAAAGAACAAAAACCACATGATCATCTCCATAGATGCTGAAAAAGCATTTGACAAAATTCAGCATCCATTCATGATTAAAACTGTCAACAAAATGGGTATAGAGGGCAAATACCTCAACATCATAAAGGTCATATATGACAAACCCACAGCTAACATCATACTTAACAGCAAGAAGCTGAAAGCTTTTCATCTAAGATCAAGAACAAGACAGGGATGCCCACTCTCCCCACTGAAATTCAACATAGTACTGGAGGTCCTAGCCATGGCAATCAGACAACACAAAGAAATAAAAGGCACCCAGATTGGCAAGGAAGAAGTTAAACTGTCCCTGTTTGCAGATGACATGATATTGTACATAAAAAACGCTAGATTCCATTCCAAAACTACTAGAACTAATATCTGAATTCAGCAAAGTTGCAGGATACAAAATTAACACACAGAAATCTGTTGCTTTCCTATACACTAATGATGAACTAACAGAAAGAGAAATCAGAAAAACAATTCCATTCACAATTGCATCAAAAAGAATAAAATACCTAGGAATAAACCTAACGAAGGAAGTGAAAGACCTGTACTCTGAAAACTACAAGACACTCCTAAGAGAAATTAAAGAGGACACTAACAAATGGAAATGCATCCCATGCTCTTGGCTAGGAAGAATAAATATTGTCAAAATGGCTATACTACCTAAAGCAATCTACAGATTCAATGCAATCCCTATCAAACTACCAACAGCTTTCTTCAATGAACTGGAACAAATAATTCTAAAATTCGTATGGAAGCACAAAAGACCCCGAATAGCCAAAGCAATCCTGAGAAGGAGGAATAAAACAGGGGGAATTACACTCCCTGACTTCAAGCTCTACTACAAAGCCACAGTAATCAAGACAATTTGGTATTGGCACAAAAACAGACCCACAGACCAGGGGAACAGAATAGAAAATCCAAACATTAACCCAAACATATACAGTCAATTAATATTTGATAAAGGAGCCTTGGATATACAATGGGGAGATGACAGCCTCTTCAGCAGCTGGTGTTGGAAAAACTGGACAGCTACATGTAAGAGAATGAAACTGGACTACTGTCTAGCCCCATACACAAAGGTAAACTCAAGGTGGATCAAAGACCTGAATGTAAGTCATGAAACCATAAAACTCTTAGAAAAAAACATAGGCAAAAATCTCTTGGACATAAACATGAGCAACTTCTTCATGAACATATCTCCCCGGGCAAGGGAAACAAAAGCAAAAATGAACAAGTGGGACTATATCAAGCTGAAAAGCTTCTGTACAGCAAAGGACACCATCAGTAGAACAAAAAGACATCCTACAGTATGGGAGAATATATTCATAAAAAACGTATCTGATAAAGGGTTGACATCCAAAATATATAAAGAACTCATGCACCTTAACAAACAGAAAAGCAAATAATCCAATTAAGAAATGGGCAGAGGACATGAATAGACACTTCTCCAAAGAAGAAATTCAGATGGCCAACAGGCACATGAAAAGATGCTCCACATCGCTAATCATCAGAGAAATGCAGATTAAAACCACAATGAGATATCACCTCACACCAGTGAGGATGGCCAACATCCAAAACACAAACAACAACAAATGTTGGCGAGGATGTGGAGAAAAGGGAACCCTCCTACACTGCTGGTGGGAATGCAAATTAGTTCAACCATTGTGGAAAGCAGTATGGAGGTTCCTCAAAAAACTCAAAATAGAAATACCATTTGACCCAGGAATTCCACTCCTAGGAATTTACCCTAAGAATGCAGCAGCCCAATTTGAAAAGGACAGATGCACCCCTATGTTTATTGCAGCACTATTTACAATAGCCAAGAAATGGAAGCAACCTAAGTGTCCATCAGTAGATGAATGGATAAAGAAGAAGTGGTACTTATACACAATGGAATATTATTCAGCCATAAGAAGAAAACAAATCCTAACATTTGCAACAACATTGATGGAGCCAGGGGATATTATGCTCAGTGAGATAAGCCAGGCAGAGAAAGACAAGTGCCAAATGATTTCCCTCATTTGTAGAGTATAACGATGAAGCAAAACTGAAGGAACAAAATAGCAGCAGACTTGGAGTCTCCAAGAAGGAACTAGTGGTTACCAAAGGGGAGGGGTGTGGGAGGGTGGGTGGGTACGGAGGGAGAAGGGGATTGAGGGGTATTATGTTTAGTACACATGGTGTGGGGAGTCACCAGGAAAACAGTGTAGCACAGAGAAGGCAAATAGTGAATCTGTGGCATCTTACTACACTGAAGGACAGTGACTACATTGGGGTATGGGTGGGGACTTGATAATATGGGTAAATGTAGTAACCACACTGTTTTTCCATGTGAAACCTTCATAAGAGTGTATATCAATAATACCTTAATAAAAAATAAAAAATAAATAAATAAAATAATCTACTAGAAAACTTAGCTTTCTTCCATCCCGGATTTGAATAACTTCCCATCTCTTCATATAATTCCATGACTCCATGTAATTGTGCTCAATGAATTCAACAAATATTTGGAGCCAAATCTAATAAGGAATCCTGAAATTTGTCGAAATTATTTTTGAAAATTCGTTATAAGAGCACCACATTGGAGATGCAAGGTAGGTACTATTATCATTTCCATTTTACATACAATGCAATTTAAGCCTAGAGAGATTGAGAAACTTGCCCAAGGCATGGTTCAAATTCAAGAAATCTTAACTCCAAATTGCTCTAAATTTTATTTCTATACTGCATGGATTGTCAACCATGTTTTATGAAGAATATGAATCTCACCAGAATCACACCCAGATTCACACTGGAATTGAAACCAAGGAAACAGATTCAGGTATAATACCTTGCTCATTACTGAATCCAGGGCAAAGGTCATTAAGTGAAAAGACAAAAGAATCATCAACAAAATTAGATCTTTTTCTTTCTTTTTGCCAATCAATATACTTGAATTCATTTTAGTTAAAAGCATATTCGATGTGACTCCATTCTACACTGACTTACAGGATAGTCTTTATCCTGAAGGAAACACTGGAGGCAGCACAGGACACAAACAAGTAAACTGGCAGCCTCTCAAAAGAACTACCACTGATCAAAACACAGAAACCATAATTCACATTAAGAAAATGTACACTAGGTGATCAGTAAATTGTATAGCTAATAACCAGAAAATTAATAATAGTCCAAAGATAGGAACTGCATACACACACACACACACACACAAATATCCAAAGCTATTTGGATAAGATACAAGGGTTTCAAAACAGTAACTCAGGTAATGTATCTAAAAGGAAACAATGAGAAACATAGTAAATACATATCCTTCCTCTCTTCAACAAACACTGCTGAAACTTGCCAAAGAAGCAAAACCTAGGTATGTGCCTCCCACCTCTTACAGAGGCTAATTTACTCTGGAAAACAAGTTTTAAAAGGCCAAAATGACAGGTATTATGGTATAATCACAGTAAATTTAGTGGAATACAAAGTAGGAGAACAATCAGGGTTTGATAATCAGTGAATGTTACTTACAAGAATCTGCTCTAGAACAAAAATGAACAAAGGATAGTCAGGAATATACCCCAAGGACGAAAACAACCCTAACAGAGCTATTTAGCACACAGAAGTTCAGGATATCAGCAAAGGAGCTCTAAAACAAGTCCTGCAATGTAACATGCCTACATTACAGAAGAAAGCTTTCAGTGATATATATTTGGCAATAAGGCATAATTATAAATTCTTAGCAAGTATTAATAAAAGATTTTTCAGATGATCACTGTGAAAGAAAATTATCTAGAATTAGGTACATTAATGTGTGTATGAGAAAATAAAATAGGTATTAACATTACCACAATTGCATTTACATCAGTTAAAACATATACAAGATGGTTCGATAATGTTCCTCCTGAATGAGTTTATTCCCTCAAGTTTACCAAATTCCAAAAGCTTACTTCCAAATTTGAATCCCAGCTTTACAAAAGTAACAACTCTGGAACACCCTACTGAGTGAGAAACATCTTTTAATACTTAATTGACCAACTGTTACTTTTGTATGAATCAAACCTAGGATGATAAGAAAATATCTAGTAAGAAAGTCCTTTCCCATATTATGTTCTGAAAAATTTTAAATCCATAACCAGCCCCACCTACTAAATCATAATACAGAATGCTCTTTACCTAAGACTCTACTTGTAAGAATACTGCTTCTGTAGTAATACAGCTGTAGTTCATGGAAGACCAAGTAATTTATAAAAAGAATGCCTAATTGAGGTTTAAGACTGACAAACCATTTTCTAGGATCAACTGGTAGAATAAAAAAAACTGGATATTTTGAAAAAATACCCAACTTGTGAAATTTATATACATACACATATAAACTTAACAGTGTCAAAGAATAAAGCTTCATTGGCTCATTCACTATACCTGCTATGTGGCAGGCATTGTATTAGGTTCTAAAAATATAATGGTGAGAAAGATAGAGCCAGCCAGTCCCAGACCTCACAGATTCGAGTACAGTTGGAAAAAGATGTATAGTACCATGTAATCATTGCTATGGGAGGAGAAAGTTCAGTTGTTATGTAATCACATAATGGTGTGCATAGGCTGAGAGGGTTCCAGAAAAGGTGAAATGACCTACACATTGTGACTTTAAGGATGAGAAGGTAGAGGTACTGTGCACTGTTCAAACAACATCCAAAGGGGAGAAACAAGCCCAAGTGGCAACAGATGAAGCTGAAGAGGTAGGCAGGATCAATTTCATGAAGGGTCTTAAGTCTTGATGAGTTTGAACTTTATATTGTGGGCAGTAAATGGAACAGCACCTAATGGTTTTAAGCTTGTGATAGTCAGGATTTATGCTGGTAGTGACAAAATAAATTGGAGGAAGACAATAATGAGAGTAGCAGTTATTCAGTCAAGAATTAAGGGCAGTAGGAATGTGGTAGCCAGATATTTAAGGCAAAGATTTTCTGGATATTTTTCTATATTGGATGGTGGAGAACATGAGAGGTGCAAAAAGGATGATATCTAAGTTTCTGGCTTAGAAACCAGTTAGATGAGGCACAATAATTGGTAAGGTGTATTCTCAGGAAAAACAGGAGTCTGAGTGTCAAATAATTGTGAGGCAGTCAATGAAGTGAAGATTCCCTTTAAATTTGGGCCTCTTGAGAGGTCTGGGCTATCAACAAGAAACTAGTGGACCATCAGTATACAAGTGATAAGAAAAGCTGCTGCATGGTTAGCAAGCATCCACTGCAGGTACAGAGCATAAGAATGCCTATGATAGAACCACAGTCACCAAAAAGAAGAGGCAGAGAAAAGGGTCTGGAAAGAAGACTGACAAGAATCAGAAGGGGAGGTATTAGCAAATTTTTAAAAAGCAAAGAAATTCAGAGTAGTCTTAGTAGCCACAGGAAAAGTTATGAAATTAAAAGAAGGCAATGTGAAATATTGCCAAAGATAAAATAAAAAATGAGAGGCATTCAATGGATTTATATAGGAATGTCATTGGTGACCCTGATTTTTTTTAAATGACTAGAAACCGATCATTTGGGAGGACAGCATTATCTCATTTCAAAGATGACTGATAGCAGGTTGCTCAGTCTTTGATCCCTTTATTAAAATGTTTACATACGTTTCTCCCTTCTCATTCTAGAAGGCTTAGATTAGTGGTTTCTAAATATTTCATGTGGTATAACCCCTGTGTAAACACTAAAAATATTTGAAATCTAGAATAACTATTTTTAAAAATCAGATTTTAAAAAATTGGACAAAAAGCTACTATAAAGTCAATAATACTTTTAAATAAAGACACATTAAGAAAAAAAAACAGGTTATTTGAAAAAAGAAACGCTTAAGACTTTTGTGCAGCCAGGATACCATGCTTGTAGGGGGGGTGGTCCTTGGTGATAACTCAGTCCCAGAGACTAAGAAGCCCTCTGGATAAGATGATGTTCAAAGAACTTTTCCAATTTTGAAAATCTGTAATTCTTCAAGTTTTTTAAAAAAGGTACTGAAGCAAAATGGCACACCATGGTAGATTTTTCTTTTATAATGGCCCCAAATGGAATATGATTTAATATTTCAAGTACCTCAATCTCAAATGCTATCAAATGTAGAGGACTTTCTTTAGTGAAATCCTAAAATTCCCATTAATTAAAAAAATATATGAGTTTTTGTTTTTGCTTTATAAGTGTTTGCTATTACAGAAAAAAGATAATTGGATATAGTCTACATTGCACATGAAAATCTCAAACCTGATAGAAGCCTAGTAATTTTATTAGTCCATTTTACATTATGGCAAATATAAGTGAACACACAAAATCACTGATTTTCCACTTTATTCAATGGTATCAAACTCTGAAGTGACAATATCTGTCCTTTCCTTCATTCCCTTATAAATTATAGCTATTGCTTGGGTGCAGAAAAAACAGGGCATCAGGAGTGTGCCAGTTTTTCCATCATTTGAAACATATCTCCCTTATTTACCAAACATACTTTAGGGCTGGAAGAAATATAAGAGATCTAGTATTTTAATTCTCTTATCCTACAGTGATAACACTAAGGTCAAGGAGATGAAATGACTTTCCCATGATAACTATGCTAGAAAGCCCAATATAAAGTGCACATCTCCTAGTTCTCAGTCCATGGGTTCTTCCAGCATACTGCACTGCATCTTTTCCATATTTAAAACAAAAGGGCAATATTTTACTCTCCCATTAGAAAGATTATCTGGCTCTCTCATGGCATAGCACAATGCCTGACATATAGTAGGCACTTCTCACATAGAAACTTCCATTAAAGCTTATGTCACCACTTGGTAAAAACATGTCTTCAACTTTAGTATAATGTGGAAATGACTTGCAAATATATATAACTGGTAGTTATTTGACGAAAGGTTTCTCTGAACTGTGATTTACTCTAAAACTACCATTGTACAAACCCAGACATGAGAAAATCCTCCACCCCACCCTATCCCACAGTTATTTAATGCAGCCAGGCTAATTCCCTGTACAGTTGTCAGATACCAAAAAGATTTAATAAGCCAGTTCAACAAAACCATACAAAGCAGTTCACCAGATACTCTGGTGCTTGGCCTAACATCAGACAATCTGTCATGCTTGTCAGTCTTGGTCATATAAATGTCCAGGTAAAACCTAAAAATGAACATAAGATGTTTCTACCCAAAAAGTTTTAGAGCTCACACAGATGAAAAAACAGATGCTACTTGAACACCATTTTACTGTCAACTAACAGTCACTGTATTTACCTAACACCCACCCTAAAACACTTCAAAAAAGTGGGGTGGCCCGTTATTAAAAGGTTATTACCGATTCAGTTCTAGACTTTGTAAATAATGAAAGTCCGTCATATCAATCACAATGCACCAATCGTTAATAGAACTGGATTCTTTCACGAAACACAATCAATACCTTGCAAATGATCCCCGTACCCACAAACGCTAAGGATAAATGCTGTGTCACTGAGAAGAAAAGCAAACTATTTTTCTGAAACAGAAAGTAAACTGTCAAAAAATGCCGCCAACCTGGGCCCTAGGGCTACTCCATTCCCTATAAAGGCAGCCAGAGATTAGCTTCCCTAAACCCATGTGCTGTACCCTGGCAGCTTCCGTCAGATAGGAAACCCATCCAGTCCAGGAAAGGCTGCACAGACGGGTTCCACCTCCACTGCCCGGGGCTACTTCTTACCATTTCCAAGTGAGTACCGGGGCCTTCGTGTCCGCTGCCCGGGGCGGGACTGGCCCGGCCCTCGGGGGTCTTCCGTTCACTGTTGCGCTTCAGGCCGCCGGCGTCGCCTCGGCCCCCCGTTTCCCGACGCCGCCGCTGCCGGCTCCACAGGTACATGGCACCCGCGCCCAGCAGAAGGGGTGCCCCTACCGCCAGCGCTAGCTGCCATCGCGGCAGGCCCCCTGGGCCCGGGCCCACAGTCGCGCCGCCGCCGCCTACCCCACTCCCGGAGCCGGGCACAGCCGCTGCGACCACCGCCGCCTCCACAGGCTTAGAGGCGGCCATGACGAGTGTCCTACGCCACCGCCTCTCTCACGGTCGCGGGCGCCACAGCCACCAGGCGGGGTGCAAAAGAAAACAGGAGGGAGGGCAAGAAGACAGTGAGTGAGCGAGCACGCTAGGCAGTTAGAGCAGACGACAGATTAGGGCCAGAGGTCACCGGAAGCCCAGGGCATGCCGGGCCAGACCAGGTCATCCTTCTCTTCCCTCTTCAACCGCAGAGGGGGAGGCAGAGGAGAAATATTTCCGGGTTAAGGGAAACGATATGAGGTGGGCGTACTGGGCAGCCCTTTCTCTTTCCTTTTCCCCGGTATTTGTGAGACGAGAACTTTTGGGGTGTCGGGCTTCCAGTGGTAGCCGATGTCCTCCCCTCAGCGTTCAGGAAAGAAGGGCAGAAGGCCTTCTCTTCTAGCGGAGCGGAGGAGGGGCTCATACACAGCGGTGGTACTGCACGGAATCGCTCAGAGCCTGAACAAGGCTCTGTAGCGTCCCAAAGAAGGGGCGGGTGTGGCGGAAGAGTGGTGAAGCTTATTGGCTGGCAGGATTGGTGGGCGGGGTAGCGGCCCAAATTATTGGTGGAATTTGAATCATCGGGCCTATGGCCACGTAGGCTTTTAGGGTGCCTGTATCGGGCTTGATTTTCTCTCCGCGTGTCCTGGAAACCAACGGCTTAGCAGGCCTTTCAAAGATATGCGAGGAAAGAGTTCAAAGCTGAAGAGAGCACCGATTCTCTTTGCTAAGGGTAAATTTTAGGTTGGAAGGAATCTGGGGTTACTGGGGGTAATAGCAGATGGCAGACAGAATTCAGACTGGAAACGGACAAATCTAGGTTGGCTTGAACGGGGTCCGTGTGGCTCACTAACTGCACCGGTTACGAAAGCGATGACGTTTGAGTGGGTGGAAAGGCAGAGACCCACCTGCTTGCAGCTTTTCTCTACGTAGTTATGCCTTGTACTGGATTCCGTCTGACACATTCATGCTTCCGGAGCACCCGCGCCCACCTCCGTGTTCTGATTCGCTCACTGCTTGTTTTGCACTGTCGTCTGGGCTCTCGTGCCTCATCCCCAAGTCATATATTTAATTAATGGCTTTTATATATCTAATAACTTTGTCAAGTCCTTTTCTCATGCTCTACACCCAACCTCTTAAAATACAAAAATTTCCTCTGCAGGGAATTCATACTATTTTCAAGAAAAGAGACAAGTATTAATAGAGAATTAGGATCTAGAACTGTAGCACCCCATTTCAAGTAAACTGATCTGCAAACCCTTCCAGTAACAATTTACAAGTGATCATTTTGCTTTGGGGTACAACAGACGATTTTCAGCATAACGGCACACAGAGACTGAAAAAAATTAAGTTGAACGAAAATAGACTGATTTAATTAGAATTGCTAATTTGAAATTTTCATGATCATTGCTTTTTTCTTGCTTTATGCAGGTTCCTATTAGTAAATTGCTTTTACGCAATAGGGTTCCTTAGCAACGGACTAAAAAGGTGAACTAAAAATAACAACAGAACTGAGTTAATCAAATAGTGATTGCTTTTTTTAATAGTTTATTTTGGTATTATTAATCTACAATTATATGTGCAATATTATGGTGATTAAACTACCCCATTCATCAGGTACCCCCCACCAGCCCCATTACAGTCACTGTCCATCACCGTAGTGAGATGCTATAGAGTCACTACTTGTCTTCTCTGAGTTGTACAGCCCTCCCCATGCCCCCCCAACATTACATCTGCTAATCGTAAATCCCCTTTTTACCCCTTATCCCACCCTTCCCACCCATCCTCCCCAGTCCCTTTCCCTTTGGTAAATATTAGTCCATTCTTGGATTCTGTGAGTCTGCTGCTGTTTTGTTCCTTCAGTTTTTTTCTTTTTCTTGTACGCCACATATGGGTGAAATCATTTGATACTTGTCTTTTTCAGCTTGGCTTATTTCACTGAGCATAATACCCTCTAGCTCCGTCCATGTTGTTGCAAATGGTAGGATTTGTTTTCTTCTTATGGCTGAATAATATTCCATTGTGTATATGTACCACATTTTCTTTATCCATTCATCTACTAATGGACATGTAGGTTGCTTCCATTTCTTGGCTATTGTAAATAGTGCTGCGATGAACAGAGGGGTGCATATGTCTTTTTCAAACTGGGCTGCTGCATTCTTAGGATAAATTCCTAGGAGTGGGATTCCTGGGTCAAACGGTATTTCTATTTTGAGTTTTTTGAGGAACCTCCATACTGCTTTCCACAATGGTTGAACTAATTGGCATTCCCACCAGCAGTGTAGGAGGATTCCCTTTTCTCCACATCCTCGCCAACATTTGTTGTTGTTTGTGTTTTGGATGTTGGCCATCCTCACTGGTGTGAGATGATATCTCATTGTGGTTTTAATCTGCATTTCTCTGATGATTAGCGATGTGGAGCATCTTTTCATGTGCCTGTTGGCCATCTGAGTTTCTTCTTTGGAGAAGTGTCTATTCATGTCCTCTGCCCATTTCTTAATTTGATTATTTGCTTTTTGTTTGTTAAGGTACGTGAGTTCTTTATATATTTTGGATGTCAACCCCTTATCGGATACATCATATATGAATATATTCTCCCATATTGTAGGATGTCTTATTGTTCTACTGATGGTGTCCTTTGCTCTACAGAAGCTTTTCAGCTTCATATAGTCCCACTGTTTCATTTTTGCTTTTGTTTCCTTGCCCGGGGAGATATGTTCATGAAGAAGTCGCTCATATTTATGTCTCAGAGATTTTTGCCTATGTTTTTTTCTAAGAGTTTTATGGTTTCATGACTTACATTCAGGTCTTTGATCCACCTTGAGTTTACCTTTGTGTATGGGGCTAGACAGTAGTCCAGTTTCATTCTCTTACATGTCGTTGTCCAGTTTTTCCAACAGCAGCTGCTGAAGAGGCTGTCATCTCCCCATTGTATATCCAAGGCTCCTTTATCAAATATTAATTGACTATATATGTTTGGATTAACGTTTGGGTTTTCTATTCTTTCCACTGGTCTGTGGGTCTGTTTTTGTGCCAGTACCAAATTGTCTTGATTACTGTGGCTTTGTAGTAGAGCTTGAAGTCAGGGAGCGTAATTGCCCCTGTTTTATTCCTCCTTCTCAGGGTTGCTTTCGCTATTCGGGGTCTTTTGTGGTGCCACATGAATTTTAGAATTATTTGTTCCAGTTCATTGAAGAAAGCTGTTGGTAGTTTGATAGGGATTGCATTGAATCTGTAAATTGTTTTAGGTAGTATAGCCATTTTAACAATATTTATTCTTCCTAGCCAAGAGCATGGGATGCATTTCCATTTGTTAGTGTCCTCTTTAATTTCTCTTAGCAGTGTCTTGTAGTTTTCAGAGTACAGGTTTTTCACTTCCTTCGTTAGGTTTATTCCTAGGTATTTTATTCTTTTTGATGCAATTGTGAATGCAATTGTTTTTCTGATTTCTCTTTCTGTTAGTTCATTGTTAGTGTATTGGAAAGCAACAAATTTCTGTGTGTTAATTTTGTATCCTGCAAATTTGCTCAATTCAGATACTAATTCTAGTAATTTTGGAGTGGAGTCTTTAGGGGTTTTTATGTACAGTATCATGTCATCTGCAAATAGTGACAATTTGACTCCTTCTTTACCAATATGGATGCCTTGTATGTCTTTGTTTTGTCTGATTGCCGTGGCTAGGACCTCCAGTACTATGTTGAATAACAGTGGAGAGAGTGGGCATCCCTGTCTTGTTCCCAATCTTAGATGAAAAGCTTTCAGCTTCTCGCTGTTAAGTATGATGTTAACTGTGGGTTTGTCATATATGGCCTTTATTATGTTGAGGTGCTTGCCGTCTATACCCATTTTGTTGAGAGTTTTAATCATGAATGGATGCTGAATTTTGTCAAATGCTTTTTCAATATCTGTGTAGATGATCATGTGGTTTTTGTTCTTTTTGTTGATGTGGTGGATGATGATGATGGATTTTCAAATGTACCATCCTTGCATCCCTGGGATGAATCCCACTTGATCATGGTGTATGATCCTCTTGATGTATTTTTGAATTTGGTTTGCTAATATTTTGTTGAGTATTTTTGCATCTACATTCATCAGGGATATTGGTATGTAATTTTCTTTTTTGGTGAGGTCTTTGCCAGGTATTGGTATTACAGTGGTGCTGGCTTCATAGAGTGAGTTTGGAAGTATTCCCTCCTCTTCTATATTTTGAAAAACTTTAAGGAGAATCGGTGTTATTTCTTCTCTATATGTCTGGTAGAATTCAGAGGTGAATCCATCTGGTCCGGTGGTTTTGTTCTTGGGTAGTTTTTTGATTACCGATTCAGTTTCGTTGCTGGTGACTGGTCTGTTTAGTTTTTCTGTTTCTTCCTTGGTGAGTCTTGGAAGGTTGTATTTTTCTAAGAAGTTGTCCATTTCTTCTATGTTTTACAAGTTGTTAGCATATAGATTCTCATAATATTCCCTTATAATTCTTTGTATTTCTGTGGGGTCTGTCATGATTTTTCCTTTCTCATTTCTGATAATGTTTATGTGTGTAGGTTCTCTTTTTCTCTTAATAACTCTGACTAGGGGTTTATCTATTTTGTTTATTTTTTCAAAGAATCAGCTCTTGGTTTTATTGATTTTTTCTATTGTTTTATTCTTCTCAATTTTATTTATTTCTTCTCTGATCTTTATTATGTCCCTCGTTCTGGTGACTTTGGGCCTCATTTGTTCTTCTTTTTCCAATTTCAGTAATTGTGTCTTTAGACTATTCATTTGGAAATGTTCTTCCTTCTTAAATAGGCCAGGACTGCAATATACTTTCCTCTTAGAACTGCCTTTGCTGCATCCAACCGAAGTTGTGGCTTTGTGTTGTTGTTGTCACTAGTCTCCATATATTCTTTGATTTCTGTTTTGATTTGGTCATTAACCCATTGATTAATTAGGAGAATGTTGTTAAGTCTCCGTGTATTTGTGAGCCTTTTGATTTCTTTCTAAAATTTATTTCTAGTTTTATACGTTTGTGATCTGAGAAGTTGGTTGGTAGAATTTCAATATTTTTGACTTTACTGAGGTTCTTTTTGTGGCCTAGTATGTGGTCTATTCTGGAAAATGTTCCATGTGCACTTGAGAAGAATGTGTATCCTGCTGCTTTTGGGTGCAGAGTTCTGTAGATGTCTGTTAGGTCCATCTTTTCTAGTGTGTTTTTCAGTGGCTCTGTGTCTTTACTTATTCTCTGTCTGGTTGATCTGTCCTTTGGAGTGAGTGGTGTGTTGAAGTCTCCTAAAATGAATGCATTGCTGTCTATTTCCTCCTTTAATTCTGTTAGTATTTGTTTCACATATGTTGGCGCTCCTGTGTTGGGTGCATATATATTTATAATGGTTATATCTTCTTGTTGGACTGACCCCTTTATCATTATGTAATGTCCTTCTTTATCTTTTGCTACTTTCTTCGTTTTGAAGTCTATTTTGTCTGATACAAGTACTGCAACACCTGCTTTTTTCTCTTTGTTGTTTGCATGAAATATCTTTTTCCATCCCTTCACTTTAAGTCTGTGTATATCTTTGGGTTTGAGATGAGTCTCTTGGAAGCAGCATATAGATGGGTCTTGCTTTTTTATCCATTCAGTATTCAGTGACTCTTTGTCTTTTGATTGGTGCATTCAGTCCATTTACATTTGGGGTGATTATCGATAGATATGTACTTATTGCCATTGCTGGCTTTAGATTCGTGGTTACCAAAGGTTCAAGGGTTGCCTCTTTACTTTCTAACAATCTAACTTAACTTTCTTGTTAAGTTATTGTAAACACCGTCTGATGTTTCTTTATTTCTCTTCTTATTCTTCCTCCTCCATTCTTTATATACTAGGTGTTTTATTCTTTGCCTTTAGTTAGTATTTGGATGGTCTGCTTTCTTTGCTATGATTTTATTTTCTCTGGTGACATCTTTTTAGCCTTAGGGTGTTTCCTTCTGGAGCAGTCCATTTAAGATATTGTGTAGTGGTAGTTTATGGGAGGCAAACTCTCTCAACTTGCGTTTGTCTGAAAATTGTTTAATCCGTTCCGTCATATTTAAGTAATTGTGCTGGATACAATATTCTTGGTTCGAGGCCCTTCTGTTTCATTACATTAAATATATCATGCCATTCTCTCTGGACTGTAAGGTTTCTGTTGAGAAGTCTGATGATAGTCTGATGAGTTTTCCTTTGTAGGTGACCTTTTTTCTCTCTCTCGCTGCGTTTAATACTCTGTCTTTATCTTTGATCTTTGCCATTTTAATTATTATATGTCTTGGTGTTGTCTTCCTTGGGTCCCTTGTGTTGGAAGATCTGTGGGCTTCCGTGGACTGCGAGACTATTTCCTTCCCCAGTGTGGGAAAGTTTTCAGCAATTATTTCTTCAAAGACACTTTCTATCCCTTTTTCTCTCTCTTCTTCCTCTGGTACTCCTATAATGCGAATATTGTTCCATTTGCATTAATCACACAGTTCTCTTAATATTCTTTCATTCCTAGAGATCCTTTTATCTCTCTCTGCCTCAGCTTCTCTGTAGTCCTGTTCTCTGATTTCTATTTCATTAACAGTCTCTTGCATCTCATCCAGTCTGCTGTTAAGCCCGTCGATCACTTGTCTGATTTCTGCATTCTTTCCTCACTTTCCTCACTTCCTCCCTTAGCTCTTGCATATTTCTCTGTAGATCCATCAGCATGGTTATGACTTTTATTCTGAATTCTTTTTCAGGAAGACTGTGCATTTCCATCCCTTCAGGCTCCCTCTCTGGGGTTGTCTGGTTGATCTTAGTCTGTACCATATTCCTCTGTCTTTTCATGGCTATAGAAGTGGTCGCTGGTAGTTGCCACATTTGTCAGCTGGGCTCTTTAAGACTTTAAAAAGGAAAAAAAAAGAGAAAGAAAGAAATAAAAGAAAAAAGAAAGAAAAGAAAAGAAAGAAGAAAAAACAAAACAAAAGAAAAAACAAAAAAACGCCCACTAGGAGTAGATTCTGTGGGGATGCTGTAGGTGGCACTTTGTTCCACTATTCCGCCTCCGTGGCCATGCCTCTCCGCAGGGCCCTTTATAGCTCTGGCCGGGGTGGGAACAAATGGGAGGCTGTTAATCTCTGTGGGAAGTCTAAGTGCGGCCACCCTCTCCCAGTCACCAGCTAAGGGGTCCAAAACTCCCCAGGACTCCCAGCCTGCTGGGCTGAGTGTGCCGGGGCGAACCGGCTCCTCCGCTGGGCTCCTGTCTCTTTAAGACCGCTTCAAAAAGCGTGCGGTTTTCTTTTCTTTTTTTTTTCCTTCCTGAGCGCTGGCTTTAAGCCCCCTGGCACGTTCCCCGCTCAGATCCTGCCCCTCTGTCTCTCCAATATCCGCTACACTGCACGATGTGTGTCAGGGCTCCCCACGCAGATCATCAGGGCTGGTTATTTCACGGGGTATACTTCCACTCCCTCCTGGCTCTGAATCCTCTCCTTCCGCCAGTGTGCTGGGGTTGGAGAGTGCTCGGGTCCCGCTGGGTCATGGCTCCGTATCTTACCTCCCTCTTGGGGTGCCGTGTCCTCTCAGGTGTAGCTTCATGCTGTGTGCTTTCCTGTGTATTCTCGTCTCTCTTTTAGGAATAGTTGTAGTTGCTGTATTTTCATAGATATATATAGTTTTGGGAGGAGATTTCTGCCACCCTGCTCATGCCACCATCTTCCCGGAAGCTCCTCTAGTCACCTTTGTACTCCTGCATATCTCACTAGTCTGGGCATATAAATAGATTTTTGTTAACTTATTTGCCCATGTATCTGATGCCCAAAACATGGTCAGTGCTGAGTGAAGAGTTGACCAAGTGTTTGTTGGTCAAGTTCCTGTTGCTGCTCCATTTCCATCACTTCGGCCAGCATTATGGTCTTGTGGCACCCCGCTGTCAGCACCACAGGTCTCAGCTGGAAAACCAACTCATCATTGCTGCTGCTGTGCCCTCTAGAAATAGTATGCTTCCATCACCACATGATCATAGCCACTAGGCTATGCTCTAGTCCCCATACCACTGCCGCTGCTTCTGTTGGGACCTGTTGGTTTGTCCCTCATATCCTACTTGTGAGATATAGCAGTCCCTGTTTCCTCTGAGTCATCGGGCTGTGAATTTTTCTCCAGTCTCTCCTTATGGTTCCTACCTGAGTCAACCTCCGCCAAAGCATCGTCGAGTAGGTGGTACTCTTTTAGCTTCTCAGGGTGAATGTTACTTTATAATTCAATCAAGTGGCTGTTCTTTTTGCTGTCAGAAGGAGCCTCTGCATGTACCTCCAGGGAACAATCTGCAGTAACCCTAGTTCCCTCTTAGCTGTGACTGATAGCTCATGTGTACACTTCATGCACTCATTTGCCACCTTTCTGCCCACTCACAGATTTACATCTTAGTTACATCTTACTCATCAGCTTAGTTCCATTGCGCATGAAAGTTTGTGTCATTTGCAAATGTTACCTTGCACTTTAATTTACAATGATATTACATATTAGGTTATACTATTTGTACCCTGCACAGGAAGCTGGGGTAAGTGGTGCCTGAGGTTCAGTCTGCATTTTGTTCATCACAGTCTGGTGTCAGGCTGTGTCTGCCTGAAGAAAGTTGCTTCTTTTTCCAATTTGTGTGAAGATGTTTGTCCATCATTAAGTGATGGTCCCCTAAAGGGCACCGTTTTCTAATTCACTTCTATTAGACTAATGGCCTTGGTTATGCAGATCTGATCTAGCATTGAACCGGAGGTCCTCTAGGCTGTGCTCCTCTATCTCTACCTTCTGTTGTTTTTCCTAACCAATGGATAATAACCTCACTCCAACAGTACAGAGACTCAATTTTGTGAAATTATGAAAAATGTGAATTATGAAAAAAAATTTTTTCTATATCTATGTTTCAGTTATCTATTGCTGCTTACCAAACTATCCCAAGTGGTCGTGGCTTCACACAACTATTTTATTATATCTTATAATTTTGGGCAGGGTTTGATTAATTCTTCCCTTCTGCTGCTGTCAACAGAGTTTATTCTCCTGATGGATGGGCTGGTCTGGAGGGTCCAAGATGGCTTCACTCAGTATCCAACCCCAATGGCTTGAAGACTAGACTCTTATGAGACTATCCAGTGGAGCACCTCTCTGGCCTTTCCAGCATGGTAGTCAGGGTAGTCAGACTTACATGGCAGCTCAGGGTTCCTAAAGAGAGTGTCCCAAGAACCCTAAGCAGAAGCTGCAAAGCTGTTCCAAAACATCACTACTTCTACTACATTCTGCGGGTCAAGTGTTTTACTAAGGTCAGCATGGATTCACGAAGAGTTGAATTAGACTCCAACACTCAATGACAGAAGTAGCAAAAAACTTGCAATTATTTTTAATGTATCATAATCTTCTACCAAGGCTTAACCAATATTAGTATTTTGCCATATTTGCTTGTGACCAATTAGGAAAACATTTCATTATAGAACCTTGAAAAAGATCATTTGAAAGTCTAACTAAATCATAACCTCACAGTGAAATATTAGTAGTTTCTCTTTAACCTCAAGAACCAGTCTCTTGAACTTGAACTGGAGGTATTAGCCAAAGTAATAAGGCCAAGAAGGAAATAAAAAGATGCTGGAAAATGAAGAAGTAACTGCATTATTTATAGACAATATGGCTGCCTCCATAGAAAATCCAAGCAAATTTATAATCTACTAGAACTGAGAAAATATTTCAGCAGTGTTGCTGTATAAAAGATGACCACTATTCTCAAATTGTTCCCTTGTGCTTTCCAAGCTGCTGGCTGTTTTGTGGTTCTCCTGTTCTTAGGTCTGGTAGGTGCCATGTTGCTTCTTTCTTTTCCCTCCTGCATGGACAGCTATCCCATTTTAGCTGTTGGTGGTTTGACCCCACACTCTTCAACTGGGAGTGGAGGACATCTCGTCATACCAATTTGTGGTAGAGTTGTCCTTGGGTATTTTCCTCTACAGTCACTCTTGGTTTTTTATGTGGGGATTCAGAGAGTTTGAAAACCTATGCAGCTTTCATTATTTTCCCAGAATCCCTCTAGCTCAATAGCATTTTGATCCTATAGCTACCCTTTAAGAGACATTTCTTTTTGTAGTGCCATTTTTGTTTTCACTTTTATTATGAAATAATTACGGATTCACAGGAAGTTGCAAATAAATGTACATGGAGGTCCCGTGTACCCTTTACCTGACCTCTCCCAATATTGACAACTTGCATAACTATAGAACATTATGAAAACCAGGAAGCTGACATTGACACAATCCACAGAGTTCAGATTTCACAAACTGTACATGCACTCATTTGTGTGTGTGTGGTAGTTCTGTACAGTTGAACACATATATAGCTTTGTATAACTGCTACTGCAATTGAAATATAGAGTGGTTCCTTCATACTAAACTTTAGAATCACAGCACCCCATATCCCCAGTCTGTAACCCTTGGCAACTACTCATCTGTTCTTTATCTCTAGGTTTGTGTTATTTAAAGAATGTTATATAAATAAGATCACATAGTATGCATCCTTTTGTGATTGCATAATTCTCTTAACGTCAATCTAAACTGTATCAAATCTGTACTTTGATGTGCAGGTTTTTGCATGAACATAGGTTTTCATTTTTCTAGGTTAAATGCCCAAGAGTGAAATTGCTGGATCACATGGTATTTGCATTATTAGTTTTAAAAGAAACTGGCAAACTATTTTCCAAAGTGTACCATGTTTCATGCCCACCAGTATTGTATGAGTAATTCAGCTTCTTTGCTTCTTCTCCAACATTTGGTGTTAACACTATTTAAAAATTTTTTATCCATTATGAAAGGTGTATAGTGATATCTGATTGTGGGGGTTTTTTTTGCTTGTAGTTTTACTGTACATTTATTTATTTGTTTATTTATATTAAAGTATAGTTGATACACAATCTTATGATGGTTTCAAATGTACAACACAGTGTTTCAACAGTTACCCATGTTATTAAATCCTCATCCCTTCTAGTGTGGTTAGTATCTATCAATATAGAAAGATGTTACAAAATCACTAACAATATTCTCCATGCTATACCACTGTCCCCATGAACAACTTGTAGTGTGATTGCAAATTATTGTACCCCTTTATCCCCTTCACACTCCCAGCACTACAACCACTCCCCCTTAGTAACCACTAGTCACTTCTCAGTGTCTATCAGTCTAATGCTGTTTTGTTCCTTCTGTTTTGCTTTGTTTTTATACTCCACAAAGTGAAATCATATGGTATTTGTCTTTCTCTGCCTGATTTATTTCACCGAGCATAATATCCTGTAGATCCATCCATTTGTTGCAAATGGCAGGAATTATTTTCTTTTTATGGCTGAATAATATCCATTGTGTATATGTACCACATCTTCTTTATCCATTCATATATTGATGGATACCATGTATTGGCTACTGCAAATAGTGCAGTGATAAATACAGGGGTGCATATATTTTTTGAATTGGTGATTTTGTTTTCTTCAGGTAAATTCCTAGGAGTGAAATTACTGGATGAAATGGCATTTCTATTTTTAGTTTTTTTGAGGAAACTTCTACAGTGCTTGGTTAGGTTTATTCCTAGGTATTTTATTCTTTTTGATTCAATTAAAAATGAAGTTGTTTTCCTGATTTCTTTCTGATAGTTCATTTTTAGTATATAGGAATGCAACAGATTATTGTGATTTAATTTTGCATCCTGCAACTTTGCTGAATTCAGTTTTTAGTTCTAATAGTTCTTTGGTGGAGTCTTTAGGATTTTCTGTATACAATATCATGTCATCTGCAAATAGTGACAGTTTAATTTCTTCCTTACAAATTTGGATGTCTTTTATTTCTTTGTATTGTCTGATTGCTGTGGCTAAGACCTCCAGTACTATGTTGAATAAAGTGGTAAGAGTGGACACCTTGTCTTGATCCCAAGCTTAGAGGAAAAGCTTTCAGCTTTTCACTCTTCAGCATGATGATGGCTGTGGGTTTGTCATATATGACCTTTATTATGTTGAGGTACCTACCCTCTATACCCATTTTGTTGGGAGTTTTTATTGTGAATGGATGTTGAATTTTGTCAAATGCTTTTTCAGCATCTATTGAGATGATCATGTGGTTTTTATACTTTTTGTTAATGTGATGTATAAAATTGATTGATTGATGAATATTTTACCATCCTTGTATCCCTGGAATAAATCCCACTTGGTCATGATGGATGATCTTTTTGATGTATTTTTGGATTTGGTTTGCTAATATTTTGTTGAGGATTTTTGCATCTATGTTCATCAGGCATATTGGTGTATCATTTTCTTTTTTTGTGGTGACTTTGGTTTTGGTGTTAGAGTGATGCTGGTCTCATAGAATGAGTTTGGAAGTATTTCCTTCTCTTCTATTTTTTGGAATGTTTTAAGAGGGTTGGGTAGTAGCTCTTCTCTAAATGTTTGGTAGAATTTGTCTGTGAAGCCATCTGTACCTGGTATTTTGTTTTGGGGGAGTTTTTTGAATGCCAGTTCATTTTCATTGCTAGTAATTGGTCTGTTCAGATTTTCTGTTTCTTCCTGGGTCAGTCATGGAAAGTTATGTTTTTCTAGAATGTTGTCCATTTCTCCTAGGATGTCCAATTTGTTGGCATATAATTTTTCATAGTATCCTCTAATAATTCTTTGTATTTCCATCATATCCATTGTGATTATTCCTTCTTCATTTCTGATTCTGTTTATGTGTGTACACTCTCTTTTTTTCTTGATAAGTCTGGCCAGGGGGTTACTTATTGTTTATTTTCTCAAAGAACCAGCTCCTGGTTTCATTGATTCTTTCTATTGTTTTTGTCTTCTGAATTTTATTTATTTCTTCTCTGGTCTTTATTATGTCTCTGCTTCTACTGATTTTGGGCCTCATTTATTCTTTTTCTAGTTTCATTAATTGTGAGTTTAGACTGTTCATCTAGGATTGTTCTTGTTTCTTGAGCCTGTGTTGCTATATACTTTCCTCTTAGAACTGCCTTTGCCGCATACCAAAGATTTTGGACAGTTGTGTTTTTGTTTTCATTTGTCTCCATATAGTGCTTGATTTCTGTTTTAATTTGTTCATTGATCCATTGATTATTTAGAAGCATGTTGTTTAGCCTCCATGTGTTTGTAAGTCTTTTTGTTTTCTTTGTGTAATTTTTTTCTACTTTCATACTCTTGTGGTCTGAGAAGCTGCTTGATACAATTTGAATCTTTTTGAATTTATTGAGGGTCTTCTCGTGGCCTAGTATGTGATCTATTCTGGAGAACATTAAATTTGGGGAAAATGTGTATCCTGCTGCTTTTGGATGGAGAGTTCTGTAGATATCTGTTAAATCCATTTGATCTAATGTACTGTTCTGTGTCTGTTTCTTTATTTTCTGTCTGGTTGATCTGTCTGTTGATGTGAATAGTGTGTTAAAGTCTCCTAAAATGAATGTGTTGCAGTCTATTTCCCCCTTTAATTCTGTTATCATTTGTTTTACATATTTAGGTGCTCCTATCTTGGGTGGATAGATATTTATAATGGTTATAGCTTCTTGTTGGACTGACCCCTTTATCATTATATAATGTCCTTCTTTGTCTCTTGTTACTTTCTTTGTTTTTGTAATCAATTCTAAGTACTGTTACTCCTGCTTTTTTTCTCCCTATTATTTGTGTGTAATATCTTTTTACATCCCTTCATTTTTAGTCTGTGTATGTCTTTGGGTCTGAAGGGAGTCTCTTGTAGACAGCATATAGATGGATGGGTCTTGTTTCTTTATCCATTCTGCCACTATGTCTTTTGATTAGTGCTTTCAGTCCATTTACCTTTAAGGTGATTATTGAGAGTTATATACTTATTGCGATTTTATTAATTGTTTTCTGGCTTTTTTTTTATAGCTCCTTCCAGTTCCTTTCTTTCTCTCTTATACTCTTCTCTTGTTATTGATGGTTTTCTTTAGTATTGTAATTGGATTTCACTCTTTTTTTTATGAGCATGCACACGCAAACACACACACACACACAGCAAGCTTCCAGTCCTCTAAGAGAAGGTAATTCTTTTCACATTGAGATAAGAAAATGCATTCAAACTTTCTAAAAAACTGCAGCTGTCTAAGCAACTTGAACTTTTGGGTGCACCTTGTGGGCTTGGCAAGGCAGAGCATTAGAAAAGGGTCAAAGAGGCAGCTCCCTTTGGCCCACTGCCCCTGGCAGCCTATCCCCAAGGCAGGTGTCCAGGCCTCTGCCAGGGAAAGCTGTCAGTGGGGCTCCCAGGGTGAGGTATGGCCTCCTGGCAGGGCTTCTGGGTGCAGAAGAGCTGCTTTCCCTCAGCTTCCAGGACTTGACACCTGCTGCTGCTGCTCCTTCACTGCCCCAAGTTTGTTGTAAGAACCTTAGTCCAGGCAAAGTGGGGAGCCATCTTTCATAATTTTAAAGAAATGGGCTTTACTAGGGGAAAAATAGGGACGGGATAATTTTGTACATTGTAAACCAGATCTTTTTCTTTCAGGGGTGTAAGTCCGGGGAGAGGAAATCCCAGGGCAAAATACCTCTAAAACCAAAATCAGTCAAAGGGAGAAATAAAGTTTAAAACCCGTTTATTGCTTACAAACTGCAGTCCGGGGCTGTCTCTCTTTTCTGCAAGACTGGCACTCCCCCTAACCTCTGGGGTTCAGATAAGCCCTCAATTGTCCAGGTAATTACCCACTGATATGGAGATGAACTTCTATCTATCCCTGAGTAACACCTACTGATATGTAGATGCACTAAAGCCAAATTTCTCTCCACCAATGAGGATGCACTAAAGCCAGGGGAGATATTCTGGAAATATTACAATTTTACCCACAAGGGGCAAATTTATATCTTGTTGCTTTGAGGAAATTTTTGGCTGAAGATGTGAAGATTTCCCTTTCCTTCTCTATTGGGGGTTCCCAAAGACCACCTCCAGTTTTGGTGACTTGCTAAAGGGACTCACAAGGCTGAGCACGTAGTTCTACTCAGAGCTAAGATCTAGTACAGTGGATGGATACAAAGTAAAATCAGTAAAGTGAAAAGGTGCATAGATGAAGATCTGGAGGAAACCTGTCTCAAGCTTCCAAGAGTCCTTTCTTAGTGGAGTCGCACAGGACATGCTTAATTTCTTCAGTAATGAGTTGTGACAACACATACAAAGGATTGTTTACCAGGGCATCTCATTGAAGACTGAGAGCCCAAGGCTTTTAATGGATGCTGGCCATGTAGGCACTCCCTGTTCCAACATTGCAGATTTCTAGAATAAAAGTCCTTGTTCACTGTGTACCATGTTGGTTGTACAAGCCCTTTAGGCCACCCATCAGTTAAGGGAAGTTTTATGTCAGTGTAGGGAATTGTTTACCAGCCAACTTCTCAGGTACTAGCCAAAGGCTAACCTTGCAAGGAGGTCTTTCTAAGGATAGGCTCAGACTGCTCTCTCACCTCTTTTCTGCAAAGTTCACCCTTCTTGGCCAACACATTTTTAGAACAAAATTATTTTCAGTGGACTCATGCAACTGGGTGAAACATGCATTACTGACCTCTGTTATGCCCTCTACGGCTCATGGATTTATCCAATTAAACAAATCCCACTAACAAAAGAGGTCAATCTTAGAAAGCCACCTGGCTTTTTCAGGTTTTTATATTAACCTTTTCCCTAGTCTGAATCAATTCAAGCACAGCACACCTCTGGCTGGTAAGTTAAGGCTGACCTTCCAGGACTGAGGAAGTCTATGAAAGTCAAGGCACACACACAGGAAGTATGGTCCCAGAGAATACCCTTGGAAACAAAAAGTTTGCAATTATTAAGTCACCCCAATGAAGACATACACTAGCTAGGCAGTACAGGTTAACAGGGCCCCCAGCGTGGCTTCCCATGGTGGGTCCTTCTGCCCCAGGGCTCTCTGTTTAGTCCAGACTTCAGCTGAGTCCTGAGTTTAAGGAAGACTTACAGAAGGTAGTCGGTTTCAGGCAGTTTTGCTTGTCTTTGACATCTGTTCATTTGCCTCATGAATGTGGACAACATCTAGAGGTGTTCTTCATGGAAAACGTAGGATCTGGGACCACCTTCTGCTGTCCTACGTTAAGTGCTGTCCGGCGTGATCGTAGGCTCAGCAGTCAGTTTAAAGGTAAGACCTCTCGGCATCTTGGGAAGGCAATACTGGCATTCCCAAAACAGAGCAGTTACGAACACAGATACCATTAATGCCCTCCTTCCCCTATATCTCCCAGGTGCTCGGTTTATGTGGTTTCTGTGTTTTTACAAAAAACAGTGTGCAGTGTGTCTCATTCAGTTATCATAACTTTACATTTTTCCTCCAATCATTTGTATTCCCATCCAAGCCTTTCATCAGGAAGGATTGGTGCAAAGACAGTGTTGAGAATTTAGCTAAGCTATTTCATGGTATTGCTGCCATGGCAGCCATTGCTTTTGGCCAAGCAGCTGACAGTGACCTTAAACTGACACTAGTCCCCTCATACAAGCACGTGCTCCATACAGCAGCCCACAGAATTACAAGCAAATGTAAGTTCCTGATATGACTTCCCCAACAGTCCCTGTGATCAACAATCTTCCCTGCCTTCCCCTTATGTGCTCCTTAAATAAGACCCCTGTGTGGCTTATCAAAACCCTGTTCTTTTGGTTTAATTGACCTGTCTGGCCTTAGCCCTTGAAACCCCAAAGCACTCCACCCATAGACTCTAATAAAGACATGTGCGCCAGGTCCTACCTCTCTCTGTGCTCTGCCTTGACCTACCTATGTGACCCCTCAAGGCATGCTAGGTACTTCATGGATGAGGGCCTGTGAGTAATAAACTTATCTATTTTAAATTCGTTTATGGTGTGCTTGAATGCAGCTCACCATTTGACACACTATCCAGTGTTAACACATTCATAACAGAGGGACAGAAGAATTTACATAGAAAAACACTGTTAATATAATTTAACCAGAAAGATATGTCATGTTCAGAAACTGCTGAAGAAACAGTACAGAATTTTCAAATTTTCAGGATGTGTTTACATAATCCCCACCCCTTCCATCCAGATCATTTATTCAGTAAGCATCCTGGAAAAGAGCAGTCTCTGTTCAGGGACAGCTATACTTAATATCAAACTGCCTAACTAAGGAGAAAAGTGAGTAAAGTAGACTCAGGCTATCAGTCCACTGTTGAAAATTTCAAATAATCTTGAAAGCCAAATACAGGCTGACAGCAGTGAGACATTTCTGAGAAGGCACTGAGAGTCCTATCTGTCCGGAGTGGGTAGGGAGGTCCCTGTGATGTGCTCACTCGCAGCTTACAGTTTTCGACAGGAATCACAAGTTGGGTTTTTTGTGATCAGTCATCTCAGATGCAATTAGTCCCTGCATTAGAAACATAGAGCCACTAGCAGCTTCTTTCAGATGGTCCCATCAGAGAACAAGCCTTTTCCTGTGGTCATCTGCAAGTGACCATGTGGTCCAGCTAGCAGCCATGATGTTTTTGTAATTTATGACCCCAGAGGGATGTCTTCTATCTGTAGTAGTCCTAGAGTCTGCGTTCTGTCCTCTGAGCCTATGTCTGCTTTCAGAGGTTGGAACAGCCTGTTACAGACATTACCAGGTTTTAGCCTACCGTCAGGTCCTGAGTTCAGAAGTCCAAAAAAGCAAGTGACTTTTCTTCTTTAGCAGCAGCACAGATGAGAGACTACAGGGCCAGACAGTGGGGTTCCAAGTTCATCCAAGCCCCTTTTATATTGGAGTCTTGGAATCCAAGTCGACCGACTCAAAATTATGCATATTGGACTAGAAAATCATTAGCATCTAAGGATCAGACATCTGATTTTGTAAGAACTTATCAAACTGAAACTGCTTTTTAAAACTCAAAAAATGTATTTTCCTGTGGAAATTATCTCTCATATTATGTTGTCTACTTTTTCCCATAGGCTCCAACAGGCAAAAATCATAGCAAAAACAATCAGTTGTGGAGATTTCAATACTCAAATGTTCAAAGAGCTTAAATTTTAACCCATACACCAGCAGCAGAAAGTCATGGGGTCATGTTCTACTACTACCTTTTATTGGGCAGCTTTCTTGATTGGGATACTCGCTCTAGCATTTATGAATTTACAAGCATATAATAATTTACAGCAATTTTCTTTTATCATATATCCAGAGGTAATAGCCACAAAATAAAAGTCCATCTTAAAAGGAAGTTGTAACATTGTGGAGGAAGGCTGAATTGGAAATGGGAAGGAGAGAGCCTGCTAGGGTGCTGGAAAGGTTCTATGTCTTCACCTGCCTGGTAGTGGATGGAGTGGGAGCAGGGGGGGTGCTCCCACAGGGTGGGTGAGCCAGCAGCCCTAGCAGGTCCTCCTGGCTGGTCCCCCTCCTGCCCCACTCCCACTCCCGGCTCTTAGCTTCCTCCCAGCTGGTGATGGCTGGGAACAGGGGTGGGATACCTTCCCTCTCAACCAGCTTATCCCCACAAGGCCAGGCCCATGGTGCTCCTTCCAACTGCACTGCACCACACAGGGATGGCACCCTGCCTGCCCAGGGGCAGTGTACTCTGGGGATGCCCAGAGGCCAGACCCCAGAGGGGTGCCAGGCTGGGTCCACATGACCAGGAGGCAGATCTGGGGGCACCTGTGTCCTAGGGCAGGTGCTGCACACCGAACCCCATGAATCTTGTTGGATTCTCCCCCTCAGGCCTCAGGTTAGCTGTGGTGAAAGCCCACGGCTTGTGGGAAGTGTAGGGGGCTAATGAATCCACGGTGAGTCCTTCCACAGAAGCTTCCATATAAAAGGGGAAGAAGAATGTCACCATCTAGAGCTCCTGCCAACCTGAGGTGGCACCAAGGAGACTCCCCTGAGTGGATGAGGGCAGAGTTCTGTGCAGGGGGCATTCTGAGGGACTCTGTGGGGATGTGCAGCTTTGGCACGGCCTTGGATCTGGCCGTGGGGACAGACATCCCAGAGGAGGTGGGGAATGCAAAAGCCACTCACCCAGGCTCCCAAGGGTCCCTGTCCCTCTCTCCATTGCTTGGCCAGGCTGGGGTCCCTGGCACCACTGAGAGGCTCTGGTCAGCAGTGGGGTGGGGGGTGAAGGTGGTGGGCAGTCTCTCCTCTGAGTCCCTCTGGGACCCTGGGCATTTCACTGCCGCTTTCTGGAGAATGGAGGAGGGATGACCCAGGGTGCCCACCTCACGGGAGGTGATGGGGGAGAAAAGGAATGCATGGGAGATTTGTGCACAGCCCCATCACGAAGAGGGTGAGCGCAGACAGCAACAGGAATCTGCATGTGAGAATGAGCCCAGGACCCCAAGAGGCAGTGGCATCCTGGCCTGCACTCTCCAGGTAAGGAGCCAGGCCCAGGGAGGCTGGTGCTGGCCCTGGTTCCCCCACCCAGAGAAGCTGCAGCAGGGGCCCCCAGCTAGCATCAGAGCAGGCTGCTGGTGGCCCAAGTGTTTGTACCAGTGACCGAGGCCCAAAGTCAGGTCCCCTGGAGGGGAAGGCAGGGAGGGAGGAAGCCTTTTTGATTTTATTTTCAACTCTGGCAGAAGGGGACCTCCAAGCTTGCCACCTGGAGATGAACCCCAAGAGAGCCCAGGAGTGGCTGGAGGAGATGGTGAGTGTGATGAGGGCGGGGAGAGGGCAGGGGTCTGGCCTCAGAGTAGGACAGGTGCCCTGGTGGGCTGGGCCCTGCCAGCTGGTGTCTTGGGGTGACTAGCTGCAGTTACCAGAGCCAGGGCTTGGAAGAGCAGCTCATGGTGGACTTGGGGCAGACAGACAGGGACCCTATCACCTTGGGGATTTGCCGAACACCAGGCCCGCAGGTGACTGAAGGCTGGCTGGTGTCCATGGGCTCTAGGAGGGGGTTTGGGGGAGCTGGCTACAGGTGCCAGGCTGCTCCAGGTGGGGGCCTGGGTGGGGCTGAGGCTGGTGGGTGTTCATGGGTGGGGCCTTAGGCCTCGCTCATCAGCCCCACCCCATGTCCCAGGGTGTCATCCAGTGTATAGTTCCCTACCTGGGCACTTTCCTCACAGACCTGGTGGTTCTGGACACCGCCATGAAGCACTGCCTGTGTGTGAGTGAGCCCGGGTGCTGGGATGCAGCGGGGCCGGGTCCTGAAGCTTGTGTGGAGAGTGCCCTCTCACCCACCCCTGAGCTTCAGGCCGACCTGAGAGGCCCCAGCCACGCCTGTGTGCCAGGGGCACCTGCCCAACTCACCAGTGAGGAAATAGTTTGGCCGTGGCTAGTGGCACTCAGAGCTGCAGGAGGGCTTGGCTCCGCTGGACACAACTCACCCTCAGGCAGTGGCCATGGATGGAGAGACCCGGCCCTCCAAGGTCAGGCAGGTGATGGCCAAGCTGGGCCTTCCTGCCCGAGGGCTCTGGCTGAAGCCCACTGCCCCCAGCACCTGGGACCCGCTGAGGAGCAGGCGTGTGTGCGTGCCCTGCCCTCTGGTGTGTGTTTTCAGTAGTGCAGCCTGAGTGGGTGGAGTGGCAGTAGGTACGGTGACTGTCTCTGATGGGTGGGCCTTGGCTGTCCGCCTTCCAGGGGAGACTGATCAACTTCTAGAAGAGGAGGAAGATGAGTGTCTGCAGCCCTGCTTAGGTGGAGGGACCAGAGATCCACTTGTGCAGAACTATTGGCTCCACGCCCTCCATTTATGGGGAAGTTGGATACAGAGAGAAGGAGGAACCTCTCCCCTGGAGGTCGCACAGGAGGTTGGAACTTCAGACTTCCTGGGACGGGTGTTTGAACCCAGCTCTGAGAACAGGGTAGCACCCGGACAGGAGGAGAGGAGGAGGGGCCCGGAGACTGCCCCCCTCCACAGCCAGGTCTCACGAGGCCCCTCTCAGAACCGCTCCGCACGCAGGCCACACCCCATCAGCCCCCGACCAAAGCCATCACCACCCTGTCCTTCCCCCGGCCCCAGGAATTAGAAGTGATTGCCCAGATCAAGCTGCTCCGGTCGGCCTGCAGCAATTACAGCACTGCATCTGAGGAGCACTTCAGGGCCTGGTTCTGGGCCCTGGAGCCGCTCAGCGAGGCTGGGAAGTGAGGCCAGGCAGGAACTGGGCTCAGAATGGACGGGCTGCCTGTGGGGGCTTGTTCCAAAGAGCCTGGCTCCTGGCCAGCACTGGACTCTGTTGCCTGGTGTCAGCTGGGCACCTGACTCCAGCTGTGGGAAGGGAAACGTGACTGTGGCTCCTGGTGGCTCACACTGGTGCTCTGACCGTAGCTACAACCTGTCCTGTGAGCTGGAGCCCCCCTGCAAGTCATCCAGCAACACCCTGAGTGCAAGCAGAACATGGCCATCATCAAGCGCTGGAGCAAGTGAGTGCCCGGAGGGCAGGGACTCCCTTGGGCCTCAAGGAAGCTTCGGGTTGAGCGAGGGCTTTAGGGGGCAGACAGCGGACACAGACACCCCAGCTTCTCCGCTGAGCAGCCCTGTGACTGGGGTCATTTGCCTCCCCTCTCTGGGCCTCTGTTTCCTTCCTGTGAAGCAGAGTGATGGTATGTGATCAGTTAGAATTCTGGAGCAAATGGGGTGCTGGTGATTGATCGAGCACTTGGTCCAGGGCCTGGAGCTCAGAGTGCAGGGGGCAGGGTGGGTTGTGTTGCAGGCAAGGCCCCCAGGTAAGCCCGCCCTTCCATGAAGCACAGAGCTCAGTACTGGTGGCAGCTCCCACTCCAAGTCTGGTGACCAGTTCAGGTGTGGCCCCTACCTCGGCAGCAGGAACGTTGCTGATGCACTCAGCGTCCACTTGGCTGGCTCCTCCAGCTCAGACGTGGAAAAGAGCAAAATGAGCCTTGTCCCTGAGTCCCCCAATAGCCAGGAAAAGGTGACTGCCCACCCCACTCCCTGATGGTCCCCAGACCCCCTTCCCAGAGCCAGCATCCCCCATCCCATACCACCAGGGACCAGGAACCCCAGCTCCCAGAAGCCCCCAGAGCTGCAGCCCAGCCTGGGGCACTCTGCAGGGCCTGGGACTCCTGCTGATCAGGCTGTCCTGTCCCTGCAGTTCTGGGAGTTGACCCCCCAGTCATCTCCAGAGACTTCCGCCATCAGCTTGGCCTCCAGTGGCCCCTCCTCGTCCTCAGCCTGCAGCCTGCCCATGGCCACCGCACACACCCAGCAGCGCCCTGCCACAGTTCCTTGAGGCCCCTCTACAACCAGCAGGTGGGTGACTGCTGCGTCATGCGCGTCAGCCTGGATGTGGACCATGGGAACGTGTACAAGAGCATCCTGGTGAGCTGCATGGCAGGCCCCTGGCTCCCTCACTCTGCCTGATGGCAAATCTAGGAGAACCACGTAAGGTTCCCCTCCTGGAGCCGACCTTCTAGTGGTTGGGAAGGACATGCGGGCATCCAGATAGGGAAAGAAAGCAGCCCGTGCAGTTGGTGAGCATCAGCACCAAGGGCAGGGGCCTTAGGGTTGGGTCAAAGGTCAGGAAGGGCTTTAGGGAGAAAGTGTGAGGAGGAGGGGGAAGGAAGGAGGGAGCTGCAAAGCCTGGGACAGGAGGGTGCCTGGGGGCTGGAGGAGCAGTGAGGAGGACCACAGTGAGGGGTAAGGGGCAGGGAAGTGTAGAGGGAGATGGAGCAGCGGGGGAGGGGCAGCGCGGCCTGGCTATCCCCATGGGGCCGGGTAGGAGGCTGCTTTGCAGTCCAGGCAGGAGATTGGTGGCTGCCCCAGGCTGGTGGCTGGGCAGGTGGCCAGCAGGGTCAGACGCTGGATGTGCTTTGAGACGGAGATTAGGCAGTGGGATTTGCCTGCAGACATGTAAGTTGGGGAGACTCTTCTTGTCCCCCAGAACCCAGGGTACAGAGGAATCAGTTGCAAGCCCCACCTGCCTCCAGTCCACCCACCCTGGGTCAGGTGCCCCATTCCACACCCACCCTGTGCTGACAGCCAGGAGCAAGCACAGTGTCATTAAACTGTCACCTGTGTGACCCTGTGCCTAAGGCCTGTCTGTGCTCTGGCCATCACTGCAGCCTCCAGCCACTGCAGGCCCCTGCGTGTCTGGCTCACTCTTCTTCTCTTACCTCCAAGATTGGGCCTCGACTCTGTTCCCTGGGCTCACTGATACCCTTGTCCTGTGAGGATAGGGTCAGGGGAGCAGACCCTGGAGGCAGGTGGTTACCTTAGGTGGGCTGGGAGGAGGGGCAGGCCTATAAGAGAATGGGGATGGGGACAATTGGGAGAGGCCTCTCACCATTGCATGGAGGCCTTCCCAGGGGCCTGAGGAGGTTGCGAGGCCCTTCGAACCTAGCACCGCCGGAGGCTGAGCCCCTGTATGCAGTGCTGAGGCAAATCCGAGAGCTCCTGGCTGCAGCACTCTGGGGGAGCTACTCCAGGACCCTTGCCCTGATGGCCTGTCCCCTGCCCCAATCCAGGTAACCAGCCAGGAAAAGGCTCTGGCCGTAATCTGCAAGGCCATGGACAAATACAGCCTGGCTGAGGATGGGCCAGGAGACTATGAACTGGTGCAGGTTTTTCTGACGCAATAAGTCAGAGCCGGGGAGGTAGAGGGGTGGGGGGAGGGGGGGGAGGGGGAAGGTTGGGAGGGGAGCAGGGGTCAGCGCCATGCCCAGGCAGGCACAGGAAAAGCACCACCAGGTGGGGGACAGGCCTTGTGCCCGAACCAGACTGCCCTGGGCAGCCCTGCAGGCCAGCTGTCTGCTCTCCCCCAGGGGCTGATGGGCCCCCATCCTGTGCCCTTCCCTGGGTGTGAACAGGCAATGGGGTCCTAGTCCAAAACTAGCAGCATTGAGGAATGAGGAGAAAGGCTTTTCTCCTGAGATAAGGCAACCAGAAGATCAAGTCCACAGGTCGTTCAAAGGGACACTTTCTAGCTAAAATGGGAAATGTGTGCCTCAGAAAGAATCTGACTGCTGTGGACCTAAGCACTAAATATGTTAAAATTCTACACATGTGACACTGTTTTAGTCCATCCTGGGCGCTGTAACAAATACCACCACCTGGATGTCTTATCAACAATAAAAATTTATTTTTCACAGTTCTGGGGTGGAAGCCCAACCTCAGGAGCCAGCACGGTCAGGTTTAGTGAGGGCCTCTTCCTGGCGCAGACGGCAGCCTCTCTGTGTGCCCTACATGGTGGAGGGGTGCAAGTGCTCTCGGGGGGCTCTTTCCCAGGATGCTAATCTCAGTCGTGAGGCTCTGCTCTCATGACCTATTCACCACCCAAAGGCCCCACCTCCTAATGCCATTACCCTCCTAATGGTGGTGGGGTTGGGGGGTTGGGATTTCCGCATGAATTTTGGGGCCACAAACAATCAGACCATAGCAAACACCAGTGACAGAGCAGAGGCTACCAGGAAGCAGCTGAGCTTTCTAAAAACTGGAAAGGGTTGGAATCAAGAACAAGCACAGATTCAGAGCCCTCGGCACGTTCCTAAAGTGCTCTCTGCCTGGTTCTCATCCCTGGAGTGGAGATAAAATAGCCAGCGGTTCACCCACATGTGGATCTAGAAGCACCTGTTGTGGACGTGTGCCATACATGAACTGTGAATACCCTCATTCTGTTTTCTTTCTGCTGAGCTCGTCACCGCCTCCCAGCCCTTAGCACGGTGTGTGGCGGGCCTCATGAGCCCTGGACATTGTTTCTTTTTTTTATTTATTAAGGTATTATTGATGTACACTCTTATGAAGGTTTCACATGAAAAAACAATGTGGTTACTACATTCACCCATATTATCAAGTCCCCACCCATACCCCAATGCAGTCACTGTCTATCAGTGTAGTAAGATGCCACAGATTCACTGTTTGCCTTCTCTGTGCTACACTGTTTTCCCTGTGATCCCCCACACCATGTGTACTAAACATAATACCCCTCAATCCCCTTCTCCCACCCTCCCCACCCACCCTCCCACACCCCTTCCCTTTGGTAACCACTAGTCCCTTCTTGGAGTCTCTGAGTCTGCTGCTATTTTGTTCCTTCAGTTTTGCTTCGTTGTTATACTCCACAAATGAGGGAAATCATTTGGCACTTGCGTAGACATTGTTTCTAAATCCTCTCTCACCTTTTTGCACCATTTTGGTGAGATGGGCAGGGCAGGTGGGACCCCCACTTACAGATAGACAGGCTAAGAAACTAGAATAAGAGCCACATAGAGACATGAGCATGAATTCTTGCCATCTTGGGTTTGCTCTAGAGCAGAACAAGTGGGTTCCAAAGTGAGGACTGCTGGATGCCTGGTACCCAGGGAGTATGGAGGCCTCCCGGATCCTGGCCTTCGCTGGGCTCCAGAGCCTTTGTCATGAGTGGGGCAGGTGTTCTGGATTCTAGAAAGGCTGCTCCAGCTCAAGATTCGATCAGCAAGGGCAGCAGGGGAGGGATAGATGGCCCTTTGCCAGCTCCAGGCTGAGGTGGGGACTTCTGGAGGCAGGGGCCCTTTATAAATGAGAGTTGTTAGGTTTCATCAGTGCCTCAGCAGAGTCTGTCCTCAGGCAGGTGTCATCAAGGAGAGTCCTTGGCAAATTGTTGGAGCTGGGCTGGGAGTCTCAGGTCTCTGGCTCAGGCCTGCCCTTGTTGGGGGCTCTCAAGTGTGAGTGTCCCAACGAGGCCTCTGTAAACACTGCTGACCATCTCTGCACCTTCCCCCAGAGCTGAAGATCCCTGAGAATGCCAATGTATTCTATGGCATGAACTCCACTGCCAACTATGATTTTGTCCTGAAGAAACGGACGTTCAGCAGAGGGAAAAAAGTCAGGCATGGAGCCAGCATAACCCTCCTTCACATAAAGCAGAAGGGACTTGAGGCTACCAAGGGCATCTTCTAATTAGTCCCAAGCATGTCTGGCCATGGGACTGCCCTTCCAGTGTCTGCTGGCCAGTAGCTAAGCACTTACAGGCTCCAGTGGTCTAGGCCAGGCAGGCACCTTCCATGCAACCTGCCAGCCCTGGCCTCCTCCAGCCTCATTCACCCTGACCTCTCCTGCCACCAGGATTGACACCTGCCTGTCAACAGGCTGACCTGGCCTCCCGTGGACCCCTCACTGCCTCAGGTGCATTCTGTTCCCTGGAAACAGAGGACCAGCTGACTTTGCTGAGCAGTGCTACCCATGGGCCAGGAGCCCCTCATGCTGCCGGGCACTGCCCTCTGTGCTCTTCCCTCCACCTTCCCAGGTGGGGGTCACTGCCACCTTGCCCAATGGCACCCTTCACCTACAAGGTCTGACCACTGCAGTGCTCTCCTCATGCCCATGGTCACTGGCCCAGGCCCTTCACAGGGTTCTGGTCTCTCCTCCCACCACACTAGCTTTTCTCAGGCTGCAACAAAGATTCATGGTCAGGGCTAACTGAGATGAGGGAGCGTCACCCACATTCCACTCACCTCTCCCCTGGGAGGGGAGAGAGACCCTCTTCACAGACCACACTCTCCCCACCCGGGGGTGAGGACACTCTCAGCTGAGCCCCATTGATGTTGAATCTCATGACACCATCAGTGCCATTTACCACTGCATCCTGGGCTTCACGAGACCAAACGAGATGTGGCTTAGTGGGAAAGGAGGATTTGGGGCAAGGGGGGCAAGGGGCTGAATATTTGTATAAAAGAAAAAAATGTGTACCAGTTGGGGAAGGGCAATATTTATTTGTTGTAAATAGCAAAAGCTAGGTTTGAATATTGTATTAAGTGCCTGGGAGTTGTGGTTTTTGTCTTTCATTTCCTATGCTAATTTAAATGATATATAGAGTCTCACATTCCATGTTTCCATGTTCAAATAGGAACTCTTGCAGGGCTATCACTTTATGATATTCAGGGGAAGTAAGAAAAGCCAGCCACCCTTCTCTGACTCATAAGGGAACATACAAATTCACCTTCTACAGAGCAGATGGTCACCTGGGTGTCACTGGACTGGACAAGTTGAGACAGCCCCTTGGAGCCCCTGGCATCAGAGGTCAGAGGTGGTTTCACAGGGCATGGCAATAACCTCTCAGACTTGGGTGTAAAAGTAATATTCGTAATGGAAAATGGTGGAGTCAGAATCTCCAGAGGTCAGTCTCACCATGGAAACAGCCACTAAAGTGGTGGTTGGGGGATACGGATAAACTATCAGAATCAACACTTTTGGGACATTGGAACCTCATCAGACACAATAACCACAGGAGTACTTGATGGAGTGCCTCTGGATGCCCCCAGCTGAGGAACCTCTGCCAGGTCACACGCTGACCTCCAAGACAATGGGCAGAAGCTTCAGTGACTACAAGCAAGGAATACAGACTTTGCAAACATGGTTTGGAGAAGCCAGCTTAGAAATGGAAGACTGCAGCCCTCAACAAGCAACAAGAGCAATCCCTGAGAATGGGGAGAATCTAATTTCCAGATGATAACATTCAGTATTCAGTTCTCAACAAATTACAAAGAAACAGGAAAATGTGGCTTTTTCATAGGATAGGAAAGAATTTGACAGAAACCATCCCTGAGGAAGCCCAGATATTGAAATTACTAGTCAAATGACATTATGTCCTGAGGAAGCCCTGAGGAAGCCCAGATATAGAAATTACTAGTCAAAAGACATACTGTCTTAAATATGTTCCATGAGCTAGAGGAAACTCAGACAGAAAACTAAAGGAAATCAAGAGAATGAGGTAAGAACAAAGAGGGAACTGAATAAAAATACAGGAACCAAACAAATTCTGGCACTATGAAGTACAACAACTAAAATGAAAACTCCTTAGAGGAGATCGATGACAGATTAGAGCAGGCAGAAGAGAGAATCAGTGAACTTGATTAAAAAGCAATGAAATTATTCTGCCTGAGGAACAGAAAGGAAAAGAGTGAAGGAAAATGAGCAGGCCCTGAGGGACTTTGCAGACATCCTCAAATGTAACAACATATGCATAATGAGAGTCTGAAAGAAGAGAAAGGAGCAGAGGTATTTGAAGAAATAATGGTTGAAAACTTCCCAAATTTGATGAAAGACATAAACTTACACATTCAGAAGCTCAAATGAACTCCAGTGGGATAAACACAAAGAGCTGACCCCTGCTCCTGCCTCTGCAGGGGACCCTGAGCCTGCACGGGACACCGTACCCAGGCAGGGAGATCAGACACCTCCTCCTGTCTCTGGGGGCACCGAGAGCCAGTGCAGGACCCCAGACCACTACAGGATGACCTGACCCCTGCTCCTGCCTCTGCAGGGGACCCTGAGCCTGCACAGGACACCGTACCCAGGCAGGGAGACCAGACCCTGCTCCTGTCTCTGCAGGGGATCCTGGCCCGGGTCAGGACCCCAGACTCCTGAAGGCAGAGTTGATCTCTGCTCTTGCCCTTGCACCTGCAGGGTATCAAGAGCCCAGTCTGGTCTTCCCACTCCTGCAGGGAGTGCTAGGTCTGGAACAGCTCTCTGCACCAGCTCCCCAACCACTCGGTCAACCTGCTGTCCTACCAGATCTTTTCCTGGCCCCGTGTGTGCTTGTGTTTGATTTTGGTAGAATTTTCCATTTTTGTTTTATATAGTTAATGATTTTCTCTAAGTTGAATTTTTAAATTAAATAAAATGGTGTCTTTACCATTTTAAATTGAATGCCTCATGGGCACTAAGTGCAGTACAGTGTGTGCAGCCCTCACCGACGGCCAGGTCAGAGCACGTCATCCCCCAAAAGCAAACCCTGTCCCAGGGCACTCGCTCCCCAGTCCCCCCCCAGGCCCCCACCCCCCGTCCCCAGAAGCCTCCAGTCTGCTTTCTCTCTATGCTCCTTCCTCTATTCTGGATCTTGCCTACCAATGGAATCAAACAACAGGTGCCACATATTTTATGAGGGGATTAGTTCATTTCTATCTTAACTTGAAATAGCATTTTTCTATTTCGAAAAGGGCATCCCAGTGAATTAAAGATTAGGTACCTAAGTGAAGCTCTCTTAGTAAAGATGTGCACAATCTGGGGTAGAGATCCTGGTCTTCGTGTGACACCAGAGCCAGAAGCCAGAAGGGAAATGGCTGGCTGTTCCCATGGCCAAAACAAAAACAAGAAAAATGTAGAAAACTGGAAAGAGAAACCACAAACAGCAAAAGCCATTCCTCAACCCAAGGCCGAGGTCAGGTTTGACACTCCCATGTTCCAAGGAGTCTCAAAAGTCAATGTTGTAAAAAGGGACAAAGAGCAACACAGGCAATTCCAACTGAGAGGCAATGCGTATGGGAGTGTGGAGTGTGTGACATAGATAGGACACGCAAGTGTCCATACTTTGGAGATGGCACCGGTCCCCCACAGACTGAAGGTTCTAGTTGGGTGACAACTGTCCCTGGTGCCATGTGAGCAAGAAGAGCACCTGGGGATCCACAGAGAGAAGTGTGAAAGGTCAGGCTCCCTGGGGAACAGTGTGCAGCACCCACCTCGGGCCCCCAGGTCTTACCTTCAGCAGCAGGATCAACACTGAAATTCTTGTACAGTTGTAGACGTGTGTGCACATATGTAGGGGGTGGCCATGTGCATATGTGTGTGTGCATGTGTGCCTGTGGGTGTTGGCTATTCCCTTTGCTCCAGGAGCTGGATTTTATATCAGTATCAGTGTATTAGCAGAGGATCTAGCTCTCGATATGCCGATAGCCTGCCATCTTGCAGGCTGCAGTTAGTCTGTCTCTTGTGAGTGCCCCATTTCAGAGCTGGCCTGGAGCTGACAGGCATATCAGGAGGGTTGTGCTCCACCATCACTGACAGCTGGAGATGCCATCACATGCCATGGGCAGCAAAGCACAGGGAAAACCGGGCAGTGTACTGTGCTTCCTGCCCTTAGGCTTCAAGGCACAAGCCCTTGCAATGGAAGGATTAAAAGAAGCCTCTCAATTGAAAAAGACAGGGGGAGGGGAAGGGAGTGTGGGCTGCACAGTTTATAAATAGACAGTACCCGAGGCTGCCTGACGGTGAAATGGTTGTTTAGTAAATGTCTTTCCTTTAAAGATCTCATTATCAGAGGCCATTTGGAAATACCAGTTTCATTTTATCTTTTGGGGGAGGTCCCGGGCTTCACCAAGTCAGCTGTCTTGGGTGATACTGCTCTCTGCCAGACTGAGGGACAGGCCTTCCCTTCCTTACTCTCTATCACCTTTACATGGAGCACAAGGATGATGACGACGATGATGTGTCTTTTGCCAAATGGATGAGCAGCTTCTGGGGTCACAGCTGGAAAGAGGAAGAGAGAGGAGTCCAGGACCACCATGGATCACAAGATACCCGAAGCAGGAAAAGCTCTCTGCCCTGCCCAGTGAGTTCTTATGATGGAGCCAGGGGTGAGCTGGACTAGGGGAGGGGGCATTTTCTTGAATCATTTTGAAGAGTCCTTTGGTATAAAATTTTCTTTGTTTGAAAATCAGTACTTTCCACCTTTTTTTTATACCCACAAAAATCCCTTTTATTATTTTTTCTTGTCCTCCAAGGGACCTGATTTTCATCTCTTTGGTAATGATTTCTTCATCTGTAGTAACCTAAGATATCTTGAACTGCTATTCAGATCTGATAAACCTGAGATAATCCTGAGTGATAATATAATTCAAGCCAAAGGAAAGAAATTTGATGTTGTAGTCTGTGGCACTGATGTGGACCAATGCATGATTTCCAATAGTCTTTTTGAAATACTGAAAATATCTCCACTATTTGATGACCATTAAAGAATTGGAGATTCCACATAATAAGTGACTACTTTTGATAAATCTGATATGCTTTTCCTTCTGATTCCCATTTGGTTTCCTGGGAGGAGAGGGAACCAAAGTTCTCCCGCCCATAGCACTATATTCCTGTGGTGAGGCAGAGCCTCTCCTATCTGGGGAGCAAGATATGAGCAAGAAAGCTCCTGAGAGGGGTGGGTGGGCCTGACTAGGTGCGGGCTTGGCAGCAGGTACGGGCGGCAGTTCTCTCTGCTCAACTTGGGTGCTAGAAGCCTCCAAAGTAGACATGTTTGTCCTCTGCTTCACAGTTTTACAGAGACAAGATAGCTTTTCTTTTTCACAAGTCACTAAGAATTCCAGCTATTGGAGAAAGCCTCCCTGGTCCTCTACTTCTGCCAACCCTGCCCTGTACCCAGAACCAAGTAATCTGGGGGTAATGCTATTTTATTTTTAGCTCCACAGTTCCCAGATGCATAATTCCTGTGAGGGATATTAGAGTGTATAAGGCAACCTCTTTTACTCCTGGTGATCAGCAACTTTGAGAAATGAGACCTCTTTGAAACACACGTTTGAAAACAGATCTCTTACCAAATGTGTGCTCAGGGACAAAGGGCAAGTCTCAACACCTCTTTGAGCTTCAGGTTCTTAAGTGAAAAAGAAGAGAGGGGTACTGGACGATCTCTGAGAAGTGATTTTCCACAATTCTGTTATAAAATAAACAACTGTTTATCACACTCTCATTTTAATCTTTTATGTTCCACATGGAGTGAGGTACTCATGTGTGAACCGAATTTCATTAGTTTTCAGTTTCAAGATAGAACCAGGGAGAAACAAAGGGAAAAATCGTGATTTACTATTTAACACAACAGCTCTTTGGAACCACAGAAAATATGAAAATGAAGAAGCCTGACATAAAATACAGCTTCTTGAATAAATTTTATCATCTATTAGACTTTAAAAACTGGGATAATCCACCCTACTTAGAGAATCCTCTTAGAGATTGCAATGTTGTTTGCCTTAAACTATTGGGGACCAGCAGAATTTATGTATAGCATTTCTAAATGGAGTCCAAATGTCTTTCCTGCTTGGCCCAGCTACCGGCACTTGACTGAATTGACCTGTTTTGATTCTCTGAGTCAACAGTGAATTCCAAACTTATCAGACTAACATACAGAAAGCATGTGTTTATTTAAGGAGACAAAGAACGGAATAAAAATGACAATCAGACTGAGCAAAGCAGAGAGAGTACAGAGAGCAGCGACACTGAGCACAGACCTGGACATCCAGGGCCGCACGGGCAGAGTCCTGGAAAACAGTCAAGTAGTCAGCAGTCTGTTCCTTCATCTCTGGTCACATAATGCCATGTATTTCTGAAGTGCATCTGGAGTTGGCTACTTAACTTTTCCTAACTCTAAAATGTGTTAGAATTTTCCTTACATTAGAGATAATGAAAATAAACAGGTTTTTGATTTTTGTGTTTTGCTTTGAGCTCAATGAAATAACTTAAAAAGGAGAGCTGACTCTTAGCCTAATCTTTTTTACTCGCTCCGCATTGCTCCAGTCTAAGGCTCTCCTCTTGCAACCTATTAATAACCTACATCCATCAATATTACAGGCACAGGAAGAGAAGTTTTCCCCTTCTTTCCTATTTGAACATGGTTTCTGATATGGCTTTTCAGCCTCATGATTCTTGCAAAACCATAGTGATGGAGCATTAATTCATTGAACATATTTATTGGACACCTACTATGTGCCAGGCATTGGGCAAGGCCCAGTAGGATTTCAGGGTAATGAAGACATGCATGGTGTCCATGTCTGTAGAACTTCTAGGTGAAAATACAGATTTGGCAGAAAGAATGCAATAGACAAGGGGTAAAGCTTGGTCCTCTCAGAGGACTCTACTTTTTGACAGGACTCTTTATAAACTGTGATTGCTGACTCAAAGTGAATGAAACCCTCTAACTTTACTGACCTGACGTACTTGGTGGAAAGAAAAATGTAAGTAATGTGAAGTCTCTCATTACTGAACTGATCTCACCATCATCACACAAGTACAAACTTGAAGTAAAACAGTTTCCAAACCTTATTTACTCTACTCGTTGAAACTGGATTTTTAATACTTTGGTCTATTCAGCTTTCTAGTCATCTCCTTATCCTTTTAAAGGTTCTCTTAACATTGTTCTGTAACAGTTTGGGCCCAGTGGAAGGGAAGATTATTCTAAATGAGAGACAGACCTCTTCAAGGAGGAACTGAGTTCCCTGGCCTAGGGCTTTGCTGACTCCAAAGAGACTTTCTCAGTAGGCACCATATGTGCTTGCCTGCATGATATCATTTGAAAGGATACAAAATAAGCCTCTATCTGCTCCCAAGGGATTTTTTTTCTTTGCTTTTAAAAATTAGCATCTTTAACCAATTTCATATTCTCTCTTCCCCTTCTCACTTTAAAGTAGTAAAAGATATTTTTAATTTGTATTTTTATCCCTGATTCACTTGAGGCTGGCTACACGTTCATCATCATAGCTTCTCATTATAGGGGTGGGGTGGGGCATGGCCCCCTTAGAGGATTTCTCACAAACCTGAACAGAGAGGGGATGCCCTAAAACAGGGGTTTCTTGTTTTTCTGATTAAGTTTGTGTTTAATTTCAACAGGAGACAATGCCTTAATGCAAGGAAACAAAATGAGTGATAGGATTTCAGGATCAGTGACAGCTCTGCAGAGGAACTTTCCCATAATGCTCTATAGACTCCTTTTCTCCCTTCTACTAGATGCTAAGGTAGAGGAGTATCTGGAAAGGCAGCAGAGTCGAGTGCTTACAACCCTTTTGGCTCTTTTGATAGCATTGGACTATGTTATGAAATATTCCTCACCTAAAAATCTTTTAGATTAATTCCTAAAGACCTACATATTATTATTATTACTTTTGTTATAGAATTCTGTTATAACTGATATATTGTTAAAAGTCACATTTATAGGCAGTTTCACAGAGAAATGAAATGAAGTTGCCGCTGTTGAGGATGAACATTTAGGATTATTAATTGAAGAAAGAGATGTCTCATGTTTAGGCCCGCCACTTTGTCTCTCCGGTAAAATCATGAATCTCTTAAGTCTTAGACAAGTCCCTTGGCCAAACTAAGACTTATTTTCCTCATCTGTAAAAGGGGAAGAGTGACTCCCTCGTAGGATTTGTCGTGAGGCTAGAGGTTAAGGACACGGTCCGCAGTGTGCCTGGTATGCTCTGGGCACAAAGACTCGACGTGAGCCTTCTTATCCCGGCTCCTAGAACTTTCTCCTCATTGTTTCTCGTCTTGCTGTCAGTGGGTGGCCCAGGTGCTGGGTTCACTCAGAGGGCAGGATGGGTACAACTAAAAGCTCACTGCAATTAAAGCCAGGATATAGAACCTCAAGAAGTTAAGTTCTTGGGGTGAAGATATTATATAGCGATTTCTTTTCAAATGAGAACCAATGACTTGGGCCACAGGGTGCATAGGATTTTTCTTTGACAGAAATTGTTTTCTGGGACCAGAGTGGAAACAGCTAGGCTGCCGGGAGCGCTCTTCTGTACTTCAGGTCAGCGCACAGGGACATTATTGCTCTGGAAATCCATGCCTGCCGCAGGCTTTGTAGCCTGGGAGCTCAGAGCCCAGCTGGTGAGCCAGTGTGGGTGATTCTGTTCCAGAGCGAGAGGCTGCATCACAGTGGGGGAGACAGACCATGGCCGTGGAGGCAGCATGCATGTATTTTGTAAAAAGGTGCTTTTTAGGGCATGGTTTCATGTCTTGTGAGGGAAATTACGTTGGAAGGGCATATCAAATTCCAAAAGAGGAGCTTTCAAAGTAAGTAAACATTTTTAAAAATGCGAGCTTTTCTCTGTAACCAATTAAAGTACTCGTTTAAGCCTGTTTCCCACAAAGTCACACATCAAAACAAACAAACTGAAAACCCTATCAGATATAAGGAAATATTAAGTGCATATTTTATTTATATTGTGATCAAAACTCTCACCATCCTATTCAGGCCTCTCAGTGGAAGAGGCCTGAAAACATCCTTGTTTCACTCCCAATCTCAAATTTAAAAGTTTTATTTAAAAAGTCTTATTGTGGTCAGAGCACTTCCCATGAGACCTACCCTCTTAGTAGACTTTAAATATACAAAACAGTAATGTTAACTTCTAGGCACAGTGCTTGCTGTACAGCAGATCTCTAGAAGCTCTCTATCGTGCACAGCTGAACTTGCATATCCATTGATTAACAGCTCCCCATCGCCCCTTCCTCCCAGCCCCCTGGCAGCTACCATTCTATGCTTTTTTGAGTTTGCCTCTTTTAGATACCTCAAGTGAAATCATGCAATATTTGTCCTTCTGTTCAGTCTCAAATTTTTAAAGTTTACCTTTTTCCCCCTCTAATAATACAGTACAAGATCACTGTAGAAAACTTGGAAAATACTACAAAGGAGAAGGAAGAAAACAATTTCACAGCACAGAGAGAACCTTTTGAAACAGTTGGGTGTATTATAAGATTGCCCGTCTTATGCTATTATCCTCCTTCAAGCCCCTCATTGCCTTCCCCTCCAGTCTTTCCCCTCCTCTCAGGAGCTCACATCCCCAGCTCCACTGGGCTTCCCTTCCTTCCACACCAGCAAGTTCCTTCTGTGGCAGTGCCTCTGCACATATGGTTCCCATTTCCAGACAGAAAAGTGTCCTCTGTCCCCTAATTAAAGTTCATCCTTCAGATGGTAGCTTAATGGTCATCCCTTTGGAGAAGTCTCCCTAACCCTCCTAGCTAACCTAACACCCATCCAAACATGTGGTTTTACCCTGTTAAATCCTCTCAGTGCACCTTTAGAGGACTTGGCAAGGATGTAGGCATATGCGCTCCTTGTTTAACGTCTATCTCCCATGCAGACATGAGCTCCAAGAGGGGGATACTCTGCTTGTTTTACTTCCCAACTTATCCACAGCACCAAGTACCATGTCTAACCTACAGGAAATAGACTAATATATAAAGATTTACCTTATATATCTTAGTAGCTTTACAAATCTTTGACCATACTTATGATTGTTGTTTGAGAGTAAATTTCTAGACACGCGCATCAGTTTGCCCAGGCTGTCATACCCAAAGACCACACGCTGATGGCTCAAACAACAGAAATGTATTTTCTCAGTTCTGGAGGCTGGGAGTCCAAAATTAAGGTGTTGGCAGGTGTGGTTTCTTCTGAGGCCTCCCTCCTTGGGTAGTAGTGGCTCCCTTCTTGCTGTGTCCTCTTGTGTGCATGCACATCCCTGGGGTCTCTCCTAATTTCTTCTTGTAAGGACCCTGGTCAGATTGAAGTAGGGCCCACCCCTATGGCCTCATTTTAACTTCATCTTTAAAGGCCCTATCTCCTAATACAGCCACATTTTGAGCACTTCACCTAAGGCTTCAACATATAAATTTGGTGGTGGGAACACAGTTCAGCTCATAACAATGTGCAGTGGATGGATTCAAGGAGGGGAGTATTTCAGGCCTGTTCACATGTATTGCCAAAAGCTTTCTAGGAAGGCTGTATATATTTATAATCCTACCAGCAAGGAATGACAGTGCCTGTCTCCTTGCATTCTTGCTAGTGTTGGTATCATTAAAACATATTTGTTTTTGCTATCCTAAAAGGCAAAATTGTATATCATTTCATTTTACATAATCTTTGATTACTAATAAGCATAAACAACTTTTGCCATTTGGGATTTCTTTTTCTTTCATTGTTTATACATTTATTCATCCAATATGTATTTAATGGACACATGCTGTGCCTAAGGCAAGGTGCTGCGTACTGGGATTCTAGCAAAGAATGAAACACAGCCCTTGATGTGTTGGAGCATAATCTAATGGAGAAGAGAGACGTGTAACAAAATTACTCAAGTTACTGATTACAGTTGTGGTGAGTAGCTTAAAAGAGAAATATGAGATCCCAGGAGAGCATCCAACAGGGTCCTTAACCAATAAGGGTGGCTGGAAAGGCTTTCTGGGGCATGCAGAAGGACCGAGGTGAAGGGAGGTCACCGGCAGAGAGGACCACCTGTGCTGGGCAGAAGCCAGTGAGCTGGAGGCACGGGGCAAAGGGCTGTTGCTGAAGAGGTGGGTTGGTCCAAGATGAGGTGCAAAATGAAAAGGTAGGAGTTTGCTGCTGTTCTTACAACTCTCACTGCTGTGAGAACAATGAAATAAAATGAGTACGAATGGTTATTGGATATCCACTGTTAAGCGGCTTTTGTTCTGATCTGGGGGAAAGATTATGGAGACTTGGATTACCATAGTAACAGCGGCCCTGAAAAAGAGTGCATGGCTTTGTGAGACACTTAGGAGGTGAAATCTGCTGGCTGGGTAAGAGGATGCGGACAGTGGCTTCTGAGTTCCTGGTCTGAGCAGCCGATCAATGGTACTGCCTCTCTCTGAGTCAGGGGACACTTGAGGAGCAGGTTTGTGGAGGAGAGATGATGAGTTCAGGTTTGGACAATCAGACCAGGTGTCTGTGGGACACCAGGAGTGAACCTGAGTGGACAGGAACTCCGAGGGGGGTCTGGGTAACAGTATAAATTAGGGAATCAGGCTATAGCTAGAAACTGAAGCCCGTGGATGAGGTACTGAGGCAGACAGTGTAAAGTGAGAAGGGAAAGGAAGGGAAGGAAGAGTAGTTTAGGACCTTGGAGAACGCCAACAGTTATGGGCAGCTGGAAGGAGCAAAAATGCCTACAAAACAGTGGCAGAAAGAACCAAAGGAAACCAAGAGGGGGCAGTGACAGGAGGCAAGGGAAAGGGTTTCCCGAAGGGCCCTGTGGGCATCAGGATTGAAGGCTACTGAGTGGTTAAAGACCAAAGTTGTATAGGATTTGACAATGTGGAGACAAATATCCTGACCAAAATCAGTTGTGGGTGCAAAAACTAGATTTCCATGAGTTGGGAAGTGAGAGAAAAGGAGAAAGCAAGTGTCACAGTTCTTCCAAGAAGTCTGGCTTCTCTGAAATGCCAATCCGCCTTTGATCATTTTCTAATTGTGATTTTAACATTGATATCATTGTACTATACAACCTCTTTGTTTGCCTGGATATATGTGAGATATACTTATTTATTTTCAGGCTGTCTATTAAACATTAGTAACGTACTAAATATTTGGAAGCTTTATCTACCATTTACTTTTGTTTATGTGGCTTTTGGTACACATTAGCTTTATTTTTACATAGTTAAATCTCTTTTCTTCCTTATGACTTCTCCTATTACTCTTTTGCTTGGAAATTCCTTCTCCATACTGAAATCACATAAACCTTCACCTTGGTATTATTTCTTAAACATCTATGGCTACATGAAACATCTTTTTTTGATCATTTTGGAATTTATTTTTACATTTCGCCTTAAAGCTTGAAACTTCATTATACTGCTTTAATGGTAGAAGAATAACAAAGCTAGCCTTGGCGTGCTCTACTTAATGTTGTAACCAATTGGCTCTGCTGCTTCATTGTAGCAGAAAGGCCTTACGGATCAAGAAGATAAAAGTTCAGCTCAACATAAGATCTGTTTAGTTAATAATTTGTCTCTTCTGTCTCTGTGCCAATACTGTACAGTCTTTTCATAATGTGAAAAATGTTATTTTGTATTTCCAGCTTCTTGTGCTTCCCAGAATCCCAGCACCTGGCAACCATCCTGGAAAGCAGCCTCATGAGGACCAAGGGTTTCAATGCCAGACCCACATGCGGGATTACAGAAAATGCTCAGGGAACGGGTCCTTCAGGGAGCCACTGGAATCAAAAGGAAGACCTCATTCCAGAATTCAGGCATTTTCAGAGTCCTTTGAACAGCAACTGTGCTTTAGAACTAGACGCTCTGTCTCTTTGGTATGAATATTTAAACCACTTATTTAAACAGACTTGTTGAATATTTAGGCTACTTTAAAAAAGGAAACCCAAAGGGCTCATCCTCCCCAAGTGAAGAGAACAAATCTTCTTCATTTAGAGCTTGGTGATGAGATCCCTGAAAAATGACACTCAGTTTTAGATAGCACAGGTGTATACATTTTTTTTTTTAATTGAAGACTTCTGGTGTAGGAAGAATTCCTGGAGGACCATGGGTGGAATGTTTTTGTTACTGAGTCCTCTGATTCTTGAAGATTGTTTTTGTTACCCTTACTATAAATCATTTTGACTTGTTTTCTTTTCAGTATTCGAAGAACAGAAGAGCTGCCCTTACTGCTCTGGCCTTTCATATTTAACCCAATAGTAAACAGTCTATGATGGCATTGTGCTCTTTTGTACTTCTAAAAAGCATACAGAAGGAGTTTTTTTGGATGCCATCTTATCTAGTAAGTATTCAAAAGTAGGAGCAGTCCAAGAGCTCACAATGGCCTCCTGGGAGTCTAAGTAAAACACAAAGGAAACAGGCATGAAATGGGGGAAGAATAGAAACTCCAATGATATATGCCAAACTTGGTGCATAAAGTACTACAAATCAGTAAATTTGGAGGTAATGTTCAACTCTGCAACATGCTCACTGAGTGGACCTGGAGCAAAATGCTTCTTTTTTTGTGGGTCTTTGGTTTTTTTGTTTTATTTTTCAAAACAGGAAAAATGATATATTTCTGCCATGTAGTAGGCAGAATGACTAGGTGTATGACTAGGAAGTGACTAGGTGTATTGCCAACCTGGTTCTTGAGCTATGCTCTGTGAATTAATGGGAAGTTCTCTGTGAATGCTTCCTACTTCATCGTCCACCTGAGAGCAGCGCTTTCTGCCTAGCTGGGTTGGCTGTGGGGACTGTCACCATGCTCATTTGCCTGCTCTCTTTACCTGGTATAAGAAGATTAAGGAATGAAGAATAGTGAGCAGCTTCCACTTACTATATCTAAACCTTAGTAAGGGTTCCTATTTTATCTTTCCTTTATATTGCTTTTAAAAAAAATATGGTTGCAGACTCAGCAATGTTGCAAGAATAGTACAAAGAATACAACCTTCATTTAGAGTCCCTGTAAATGTTAACATGTTACTGTAGTTACATATACCCTCTCTCTCCTTCCCAAACCCAAACAAGGGCACAAGAACATTCTCTTATGTAAACACAATACAATAACTAAACTCAGGAAATTAACATCAATATAATACTTTTACATCTAATCTATTGACCTTATTCATATTTGTCATTTGTCCCCATAATATTCTTTGTAGTGAGATTTCAGATCATGAACTGCAACCGATATTCATGCCCCTCTAATCTGTCTCATTCTGGAGCAGTTCCTTAGTCTCTCCTGATCTTTCATGGTGCTAGCATCTGAAAAGTGCAGGCCAGTTATTTTTTAGAATGATACTACATTTGAGTTTATCTGATTTTCCTTGTGATTAGATTAAGTTTATGAACTTCTGGCAGGAATAAAACACAAGTGGAAGAATTCCTGTTTTAAAACTACATATTCAAGTTGTTCATTATATTAATTTGGGAGGCTTAGTTGCCTTAAATTCATTTTGGAACAAGGTAGGGTATAAATATATTTTGAAAGAAAATCTTAATCTGAACAGTTTTTTCTTGATTCTGATTGCCTTAGAAAAAATTTCACATAACAACATATAATCTTATATAACTGGTCATATGAAACCACTCACTAATATTATAATAAGCCCTAAAAGTGTGTAAATGTGAAATCAGTGTTCTTATTTAAAGATATATTCATCACATTATCCTTTAAGTATAAAATATGTTTGTTCATTTATTTCCCAAGTTCTTCCTTTTGAATGCCAAGATGACCAAGACAACATTTTCAAATTTTCTGACTCAAGAACTCACTTATATATAATAACTAGAAACCTGTTAGGAATTTATAAAATTATTCAATTTTTTCATATCACATGATAATTTTAAATTAAATATTTTATTTTGTATCAGTTTTTAATGAGTGTATTATAAAGTTTAATGCAAAATTAAAAATTCAGAACATATACAGATATGTTAAAACTTTCTCCTGTTTAGCACTTGACACACTTTCTAAGGCTAACTACATTAAAAAGTGTGGTTTGTCAGCAAATTTAAAAATGATATATATTGTCCTTTGTTTGGGGGCCAAATGTATACTAATACATAGATTTAAATTTTACATTCTTTAGCATCAAGAAGAGCCAGACACTACTCTCGTGACCTCATCATGACCCACAACATTGCAGTCTTTCATTGTGATACTGAAAACTTACTTGGCTTATTTTGATAATTTTCACATTTTGTTTCTCAGTGATGAGATAAGAAAAAATATTTCATGTCATTATTTACAAGCATTTCTCAGGTAGTCTTTATTCTCAGTAAAGGCAAAGCCAAATTGGAAATAATTTTCATGATATTTTCTCTTTTTTATACTGTTCTTATAAGTATTAAAACATTCATAACTACTAGATATGAATTTTGTTCAGACTGATGGATCTAATACAACTGGCTGGCTCTAAAGAAAATAATCTGGGAGGCGCATTTACAGAGCTAGCACAATTTTTAAGTTCTTAACGTATCTCAGCTTCATCATTTATTTTGCTTTCTGACTTTGACCATGGACCATTACAGACAGAAAGGAAACAATCTAGCAATTTAGCACTGTAGAGCAGCTGATGCAACCACAGTAACCAGACCCTCCATGACTAAGCCTGCAGGACAGAGTCAAGACCTTGCTTACCTGACTACCACTCACTACTGCGTATGTTCACCTGAGCTGCTCAGAGGTTCCCCAGTGTTTCCAGTTCAAATGGAAAAGAGGGAGAGTCATGGTTTTGCTTATTTTTAAAAATGGAAGTGTAAACAGATACATCATCACATTTATCAATGCCATTCTTTAGTCAGTTATTCCTTAAAAAGGTTCTCCCTGACCATGGAAACAAGAAGTGTCCCTCCGCCCATACTTCCCTACCATATTACTCTGTTTATAGTTATCATTGCACTTACCTGATATTTTCTTGTTTCCTTTTAGGCTTATTGATTGATTGTCTGTCTCCCTCCACTAGATGTAATATCTAGCAAATAGGGTCTCTCTAGTTAGTGCAGCATCTCCTGACCCTAGAACACATAGATCCTAGAACACATAGTGTTCAATAAATCTGTGAATTGGACCCCTGGGCAACCTATCAGGGAATGTTACTGTAGTTGGATCTCATTCCACTCTTCATTCTTCACCTAGTCTTCACACTAAAAGTTAGTGCAAAGCCTACTATTAGCGTAATTTAAGGGAGTGGACACAAGGAGGTTAGAATCATTCCATGTATGATTCACTTGCCACATTCCTTTTCAAAAAGCATCAAGAGACTATTAATTTTTTATAGTGCTGTGAAATCACATCCCTCTGTTCATCAGCAGCAAAGAATCGGAGTTGTGTGCAGCTTGCATTTCCTCCACAGACCATCTGCTCATGCCTAAGCCCCCTATTTTCTTTTATTTCTAGCTGAAACCATTAGCAACACCCTTAAAGTTATGCTGATTTATTACTAGGAACTCAGATGTGTATGTCTACTAAATGATCAGGGCTTTCTTCCTTTCTGATTCTTAGGAGAAATGTGGAACATTGTCAGCAACCTGCACATTTCTACCCTTTTCTGACCTTCTTCTTTCAGGGATCTGAGAGCAGAAAGGAGAGAAATGAAAGAATAGGCCTGAGGATGGAGACGAGATCTCACAAGAAAGTGGAGGAAAGAAGGAGCTCTAGGAAGGAGAAACATGGGGAAGCACCCATGGCCCTGCTGTTTGAAAAAGAGCCCAAATAGTACTTTGTTGCCACATCACCACTGCCGTGCTGGTGTTTTTGAGTCCCAGCACCCTGCACCAAGGAAGGGTGGCTATAAATGTGTCTGCAGATACTGAGTGACTTGAAGCAGGTGGGTGGTTCAGCTGCTCCCCAGGACAACTTGTGTCATACTCCAACTGCTGCTGGCATCTTAGTTGCCCTTTTATGGAAACACGAAGAATAAAACACATTTTAATAGAATGAAGTAATTCTCAAAAATGTAAAGGAAGATATTTAATGAGCCACCCACACATCTTCACCAAACACTTCTTCCATGCTACCTTGCAAATAATCTTAAATAAAAGTCATTGGTATGACTCTAAGTTTACTTCCTTGTTAGATGTAATTATGTAAGTATGTCTAATGGCCATCATTTAATGAACACTGGTAATTAACATGCCAAGTGCTATGCTGAGGACTTTAATGAATTCCTAAAATAATCCTCACCACTCTGAGGTGGGATTTATGCTTCTTTTTACTTGCTGGCTGAGGAAACTGAAGCTAAGGTCAGTCATTCACTGATGAGGTGGCAGAGCTACGGCCAGAACCCAGTTCATTCCAGCTCATGCTGCTGACCTGAGGCAGGACCTTCGCTTCCCTTTAGCAGTGGCTCATGACTCAGTATGTGTGTGGTGTGTGTGTGAATGAGCAGATGTGAGTGAGAAAAGCAGGAATTGGAAGTAGATTCCAATTTTCATTGCATGGATGAAGACTACTTCTCTGAGGTCAACTTTATGGGGTCATATATTCTTATTTATTTATTTTATTATTGACTATAGTCAACATGCTGTACATTACATCCCCATGATTTATTTCTTTTAAAACTGGAAGGTTGTACCTCTTCATCCCTTTCACCCATTTCATCCAGCCCCCTTCAACCTCCCCTCTGGCAACCACCAATCTGTTCTTTGTATCTTTGAGTTTTGTTTTGTTTTGTTTGTTCATTTATTTTGTGTTTTAGATTTCACATACAAGTGAAATCATAGGTATATGTATTTTTCTATCTGACTTACTTCACTTAGTGTAATGTCCGCAAGTTCCATCCAGGATGTCACAAAATGGCAAGAGTAGTATTCCTTTGTATATGTATTTTATCCATTCCTCCATTGATGGGCACTTTGGTATTTCTATGTCTTGGCTATTGTAAACAATGCTGCAATGAACATAGGGGTGCAATGTCTTTTCAAATTAGTGTTTTATTTTTCCCAGGAAAAATATCCAGAAGTGGAGTTGCTGGATCACATGGTAGTTCTATTTTAATTCTTTGAGGAGCCTCTACACTCATAGTGTCTGCATCAATTTACATTCCCACCAACAGAACAAGAGGGTTCCCTTTTCTCCACATCCTCACTGACACTTGTTTCTTGTCTTTTTGATAGTAGCCACGAGAAGTATTGTTTTGTGATATAAAAAAAGGAGTAAGCTGGCAATAGCATTTTCAGAGAATTTCCCCCCATCCGTGTACTATTGTCCTGAAAGTGTGTTGCAAATAGACTTCCTTCCAGTTTGATTAAATATATTATAAAACTTACCATAGTAAAAAATACAGATAAAGTAGAAGAAAAATTTAAAAGCTTTTATTCTACTTACTCAAAGATAAACATGAGAAGTACTTTGGTGTATGTCCTTCCAGAACGTCATCCATGTGTACACACATGCACATACATAAAAAACTTGTTTCAGAGATGAGCTGATTTCAGTTAACAAGACAATGTTAACATCTTTTCAAATCAATAAAATAGTCTAGTGCATAGTTTTAACAGTTCCTTTACAATAGCCTTTAAACATGCTCAAGATCCTTCTATCTTAAAAACCTTCCCTCAAAATACACAGATAGGTACCATCCTTGACATCCAATAGTTAACCACCTTAGCTATCTTCCATTTCACAAAAACTTCTTGAAGAGTTATCTACATTGCCCCCTCAACTTTCAGTCTGCAGTAGAGGATACAGGCAGTCTTCCCTCTTTGGAAACTGGTCCCATCAAAGTCACCCATGACCTCCTTAGTGTCAAATTCTATGAAAACATCACTCCACTTACTTTGCTGACTTTCCAGCAGCATCTGACATTGCTGGCCACTCTGTCCCTTTTGAAGCTTTTCTTTTAGTTCTTGTGAACTATATTTTTGGGTGTTTCCTTGTACCTCTCTGGTCACTCCTTGTTTGTCTTTGGGGAGAATCCTTATCCCCAAATACCGGCTTTGCTCTGGGCTCTGCCTAGGTACCTCTCTCCTCCTCTCTGGGCAATCTCAAACACTCCCACGACATCAACCACATATGTGTTGGCGATCCCCAACTCTACCCCTGTGGTGCAGACCACTCTCCTGAGCACCACCCTCACATACATAACTGGCCCTTGGACATAGAACTGGCTGCAGGTTTCCAGGCATCTCGAACTCATCTTTTAAAAGGAAGCTATTATTTCTTGCCCTATCTGCCCCCAATCTGCCACTCCTCTTATGTTCCCTATCACAGCGAATGGTAGCATCGTTTACCAGTTGTCAGACAATAACCTGGTTGGGTTTGAAGCCATCTGTACTCTACTCATTCTCCATCCAAATAATCATCAAAGTTTTTTGTTTTGTCTGTTTTGTGTCTCAATGTCACTTGGATCTACTATTCTCTCCATTCTCATTGCCACCATCCTATCTCAGGCCCTTTATATCTCATCTTGACAATATTTTGGATATATTTGGTTAAATAAAATATATTATTAAAATTAATTTTACCTGTTTTTAATGTGGTTACTAGAAAATTAAAAGTTATATATATATGTCTCATGTTATATTCTATTGGACATCACTGGATCTATACCCAGACTGACTCTCAAGCCTCTTTTTGGATTACTTGAATTTTATTTTTTAAGTTCTACTGAGTTTTAAAAGGATCGGAATTTATTTAATCCATGGTGTTATTTTGGGTAACTGGCCTACTACTAGTTACAGCATTTTAAAATTTATTTTATCTCATTCTGTCCTCCATTTTTTCCTTCCTTCTTTCCATCCTTTCCTCTCCAAATAAAAATGCTCCTGTCCAGTCACATTCTTTTCAGTGCTATAGTATCACCCATGTGGGTTTTGTCATGTAATGGGGTGATTTCCTTTCATGTCTTTCTTCCCATCAGACTGCGAACTCTTAGTGGCAGGAACCCAATCTTAATCATCTTTGCATTCCCAGAACACAATAGGTGCTTGTAACATAATATGGCTCAATATATATCATTTGAGGGTGTGATTCTAAACAAACAGGATCCTAAAACTTGAATTAGTTCTGCCTATTTTAGGCAAGATGCTGTCATATATGACTTTCTCTCGGAATGAAAAATTGTATTTGTAGTTATTATTCCCCGACCAAAGTGGAAATTTTTAAAATTTATAACTGACATGCTTCCAAATAATGCAGAAGCATAAAGAGTAAAAAGAGGTATTTCTCCAGAAAACCCAGGATCGGAATTACAAACTTAATTCAGTTCAACATTACTATCAAGGCAGTCTGGTTTGTTCTACTCTAGGGGGCAGACTTGAGCCAACATCTGGACAGGTGATGGACGCAGAGAAGCCTGTGTCTGACTCGTGCGTGGCAGAACCATTGCCATTACTTCCAAATAGAAAGGAGAGAACGATAACATTTTCTGTCAAAATTCTCAGAAGTTGGGTTAAACAAAGTAAATGGTGGGTAATTCTTAAGACTTGCTAATGTGCTTCAAGGTGCACATGAGGGATAACAAACTGGTTATCTCCCTGGGGCACGAAGGGAGAAAGGGGTTTAAAGTATTATACAGATGATTGCCTTTGGTACAATGAAAAATTTTAAACTGGCAAAAAGAGGGAGTATAAACTCTAATTTTCTCTGTCTTCAGAGTTTTTAATATCCTGTTCTAACTTTGGATTAAATAATTCTATTTTGGCTGAACTCCTACTTTAGCTTGGGAGTCAATTACCAGGTCAAATGGCCGAGCACATTCTGCCCCGCCTGCACATAAGGAGATGTAAGGGGAAAAAAGCAAATAGGAACCTTCGTGCACTCTTGGTAGGAATGTAAATTGATGCAGCCACTATGGAAAAAAGTATGGAGGTTACTCAAAAATAAAAAATGGAACTACCTTATGATCCAGAAACTCCATTTCTGGGTATTCATCCAAAGGGAATGAAGGCACTAACTGGGAAAGATACTGCACTCCCATGTTAACTGCAGCATTATTTAAAATAGCCAAGACATGGAAGCAACCTAAATGTCCAGTGAAGGAAAAAAATGGGCAAAAAAGATGGCATACATATACAATGGAATATTATTCAGCCATAAAAAAGAAGGAAACCTTGTGATCTGTGACAACATGGGTGGACGTTGAGGCCATTATGTTAAGTGACATAAGTCAGAGAAAGTCAAATACCAAGATCTTATTTATATGTAGAATCCTAAAAAAAAAATAATCCCCTCGCCCCTTGCCTTCCCCCCCTCCATTAATTCCCAAACTCACAGATACAAAGAACAGATGGTGGTTGCCAGAGGTGGTGGAGGGTCAGTGGGATGGAGAGTTGGTGGAATGGGTGAGGGTGGTTGAAACGTGCAAGCTTCCAGTTATAAAATAAATAAGTCCTAGGAATGTAATGCACAGCATGGTGACTTACTGTATATTTGAAAGTTGCTAAGGGAGTAGATCTTAAAAGTTCTCATCACATGTAACTATGTATGGTAAGTATGTCACTGCAGTTCCTGTTAATTAGTCTTATTGTAGTGATCAATTCCCAATATATACAAATACTGATCATTATGTTGTACATCTGAAACTAATATGTTATATCAATTATATCTCAATAAACAAACAAAACAATAGTGAACTGTGAAACCCCTCTATCTTACCCAGTTCCTTTCCCTCATCTTGAACATGCATGTGACCAGCAGCTCTTGAGCACTTAAGCCCCAGAGCATGGCCTCATCTTGCCATGGCTCATAATCTGAGTCTCTTGCTTGCTGCCTAATTGACAGGATTCATTTGTTCATTCAATAGAATGTTTTTGACTGGCTGCACTGTGCTGTACTCACAGCAGTGAGCAAAACAGGTAAAAACCCCTGTCCTCCAAGAGCTCATATTCCAGTAAGAAAGACATAGTAAACAAAAATTTATACATCACTTCCTCAGAGATAACTTAAAAAAAATTGCATCCCTCCCTAGCTCTAGGACCTTGGCAGGCTCCTCAACATTTACAAAGTTAAATCAAAACCTTTTAGCATGGCATCAAAGATCTCATCTAACTGGTTTGCAGACTTTAATGAAGGATACATTGTTCAACCTCTTCTTACCTCCTTCCCTCTCTTCTAGCACCTCAGTATTCTATGCAAGCTAGTGATATATATCTTTACCACATGTTTTTATTGCTATTGTGTAAATTGCCTTCAAGTGTATTGGTGGAGGGATAAGTGCAAACAAATGAAATCTTCGTAATGACTACTGTGTCTATGTGTTTAGATTTTTCACTTGGGATGGGCACAGATTAGCCATTCATTAAGAAGTAATAATAATGTGCTGGTCATGAGCCATTTTAACATGATTAAGGAGCCGTCCAAGTACTTTCCCAGGAATCTCTCTTCTCATCTCTGAAATACATCCATCACCTGTGATTAGTTAATGCATGTTTAAAAGTTGCTCACTATGTTCTTATAAACAAGTGGCTTTATTCCTCACCCTTCACTTTGCAAACATAGTAAGATAATGATGTCACTATTTTCTGGGAGGTACAGGACAAAATCGAAAAAAAAAATGTTAAGGAGAGAGAATGAGAGAAATAAAACCAGAGAACTTTTAAAGATTATCTGATAAATAAATACTAGGGATATAATATACAGCATGATAACTATAGTTACCACTGCCGAATGATGTGGATATATAAAGGCTGTTAAGAATAAATCCTGAGTTTTCATTACAAATTTTTTTCTTTTTCCATTTCTATTAATTGTATCTATATGAGATGATGGATATTAACTAAGTTTATTGTGGTAAACTTATACAATATATGTAAGTCAAACCTTTATACTGTAACATCTGAAACTCATACAGTGATACATGTCAATTACATCACAATAAACTTGGAAAAAGAAAGATCATCTGATTCATGACTGTCTTATCTATATTCCTACTTTAGGCAGGAACTGCCTCTGCAATGGGTCTTCTAGGGGCATTCCAGGCTATTCTTGATGACTTCCAGCCTTGGGAAGGCAGCTTATTTTATTGTGCTAATGCTCATGTAGTTGCTATTGTTGTATCCTGCCACCTCTCTCCTCCCCACCATAACAAAAGGTCCTTTCTCATCCTAAGCTGCAATAACCCTTTTAGAAGAGCTCCAGCCACATGGAACTTTGTCTCTTTCTTCCCCTCTAGTACCCCACAGCATAGTTCTAGTGCCTCTCCTGAAAGATGTCACTGTAGTTCCTGAAGCACAACACCCCTGCCTTTGCCTGCCTCTGTGGGCCCATGGGGTTTCCTCAGGTGAACATTCCCTGGCCATCCATCATTCCTCACAGAACCTGAGTTCCACAGACCCTCACCTTAAATGCTTTCACTTGAACCTCTCTAGTTTGTCTGTTTACTAGGGTGGCCATAGTAATAGAACTGTAAATGAAAAAAACGGCCATTTAAAACCATCAAATTTGCAAACGTTTTAAAAAATGTATTCTCAGAACTTAGGGCAAGACTCAGTACTAGAGCTTTCAACCCTTTCTTGAGAGTAATTTGTGTCTGGAGAACATTAAAATTATTATTACTATTTGACCCAGTAAATTTCCTTAAAGGAATATATCCTTAAAAATAGTGATTGTGGGATAAAATACTTTTGCAATAATTATGTTTTATAGCATTATTTTATTTAAAAACATCTTAAAATAGCTTTATAGAGGTATAAGGGGCATATAATAAATTGAACATATTTAAACTGTACAATTTTATAATTTTTTATTTTTTCATTGTAGTCAAATACATAACATGAACTTTTCCTATCTGATAAATATTGACACATGTGTATACTTACGTCCCTTTGCAAGCCCTCCCCTTTGTCCTTCCTATCACCCTTCCTCCTTCTCCCAGACAACTACTATCTACTTTCTCTCACTTAAGATTAATTTGAGTTTTCTAGAAATTTATATAAATGGAATTATACAGAATGAGTTTTTTTGTCTTCTTTCACTCTGTGTAATTATTTTGAGATTCACCCATGGTGATTATTGCTGAGGAGTATTCCATTATACGGAGGCACTGCAATTATTTATTCATTTACCAATTGGTGGACATTTGGGTTGTTTCCAGTTTGGGGCTGTTACAAATAAAATTGCTATATACATTTGTGCGCCAGTCTTTATGTGGATAGATGCTTTTTTTTTAGCAATGGAAAAGGTGGGCATATGCTTAACTCTTTAGGAAACTGCCAAACTGTTAACCAAAATGGTTTTATTACTTTACAACTGTTCATCAACCAGTATATATGAGAAGTCTAGTTGCTTCACATCCTTGCAAACACTCGGTGTGGCCAGTCTTTTTAATTAATAGGTATGTAGTGGTACCTCATGTTGCTTCAGTTTTCCATTTCACAAATGACTAATGATAATAGACATCTTTTCATGTGCTTATTTGCTTACTTGGCATCAGTGATTTTTTTTTGATAAGTTCTGTTCAAATACTTTGTTAGCTTTTTAAAAAGCTGGGTGGGTTTTGCAAACAATTTTTGATTTTTGAGAGTTCCTTACATAGTCTGAATATAAGTCCTAATAAGATATGTGATTTGTATATTGTCTCCCAGTTTGTGGTTTGTCTGTTTATTCTCTTAATAATGTTTTCAAAGAACTTGTTAATTTTTAGAGTGCAACTTATCAATTTTTGTTACGGGTTATGCTTTTAGTGTGCTTATGAAATCTTTACTTAGCTCAAGGTCACAAAATATTTTCTATGTATTTTAGAAGTTATACAGTTTTCAGCTTTTATGTTTAACTCTATGATCAATTTTGAGCTGATTTTTTTATGAATTTAGTTTTTATATTACATTAATATTATTAATGTACAATTATATGAGCAATATTATGGTTACTAGACTCTCCTTATTATCAAGTCCCCACCACATACCCCATTACAGTCATTGTCCATCAGCATAGTAGGATGCTATAGAATCACTACTTGTCTTCTCTGTGTTATACTGCCTTCCCCTTATGCCCCCGCCCCCACATTATGTGTGCTAATCATAATACCCTTTTTCCCCCTTATCCCTCCATTCCCACCCATCTTCCCCAGTTCCTTTCCCTTTGGTAACTGTTAGTCCATTCTTAAGTTCTGTGAGTCTGCTGCTGTTTTGTTCCTTCAGTTTTTTCTTTGTTTTTATACTCCACAGATGAGTGAAATCATTTGATACTTGTGTTTCTCCACCTGGCTTATTTCACTGAGCATAATACCCTCTAGCTCCATCCATGTTGTTGCAAATGGAAGGATTTGTTTTCTTCTTATGGCTGAATAATATTCCATTGTGTATATGTACCACATCTTCTTTATCCATTCATCTACTGATGGACACTTAGGATGCTTCCATTTCTTGGCTATTGTAAATAGTGCTGCGATAAACATAGGGGTGCATCTGTCTTTTTCAAATTGGGGTGCTGCATTCTTAGGGTAAATTCCTAGGAGTGGAATTCCTGGGTCAAATGGTATTTCTATTTTTAGTTTTTTGAGGAACCTCTGTACTGCTCTCCACAATGGTTGTACTAATTTACATTCCCACCAGCAGTGTAGGAGGGTTCCCCTTTCTCCACATCCTCACCAACAATTGTTGTTGTTTGTCTTTTGGATGGCGGCCATCCTAACTGGTGTGAGGTGATATCCCATTGTGGTTTGAATTTGCATTTCTCTGATGACTAGTGATCTGGAGCATCTTTTCATGCGCCTGTTAGCCATCTGAATTTCTTCTTTGGAGAAGTGTCTGTTCAGCTCCTCTGCCCATTTTTTAATTGGCTTATTTGCTTTTTGTTTGTTGAGGTGCATAAGCTCTTTATATAATTTGGATGTCAACCCCTTATCGGATATGTCATTTATGAATATATTCTCCCATACTGTAGGATGCCTTTTTGTTCTACTGATGGTATCCTTTTTTGTACAGAAGATTTTAGTTTGATATAGTCCCATTTATTCATTTTTGCTTTTGTTTCCCTTGCCCAGGGAGATATGTTCATGAAGTTGCTCATGTTTATGTCGAAGAGATTTTTGCCTATGCTTTTTTCTAAGAGTTTTATGGTTTCATGACTTACATTGAGGTCTTTGATCCATTTGGAGTTTACTGTTGTGTATGGGGTTAGTAATCCAGTTTCATTCTCTTAGATGTAGCTGTCCAGTTTTTCCAACACCAGCTGTTGAAGAGGCTGTCATTCCCCATTGTATATCCATGGCTCCTTTATCATATATTATTTGACCATATATGCTTGGGTTTATATCTGGGCTCTCTATTCTGTTCCACTGATCTATGGGTCTGTTCTTGTGCCAGTACAAAATGTTCTTAATTACTGTGGCTTTGTAGTAGAGCTTGAAGTCAGGGAGCTTAATTCCCCCTGCTTTATTCTTCCTTCTCAGGATTGTTTTGCTATTTGGGGTCTTTTGTGGGTCCATATGAAAGTTAGAACTGTTTGCTCTAGTTCACTGAAGAATGCTGTAGGTATTTTGATAGGGATTGCATTGAATCTGTAGATTGCTTTAGGCAGGATGGCCATTTTGACAATATTAATTCTTCCTAGCCAGGAGCATGGGGTGAATTTCCATTTACTAGTGTCCTCTTTAATTTCTCTTAAGAGTGTCCTGTAGTTTTCAGGGTATAGGTCTTTCACTTCCTTGGTTAGGTTTATTCCTAGGTATTTTTTCGTTTGGATGTGGTTGTGAATGTAATTGTTTTCCTGATTTCTCTTTCTGCTAGTTCATCGTTAGCATATAGGAATGCAACAGATTTCTGTGTATTAATTTTGTATCCCACAACTTTGCTGAATTCAGATATTAGATGTAAAGTTTTGGAGTGGATTCTTTAGGGTTTTTTATGTACAATATCATGTCATCTGAAAACAGGGACAGTTTGACTTCTTCCTTGCCAATCTGGATGCCTTTTATTTCTTTGTGTTGTCTGATTGCTGTGCCAAGGACCTCTAGAACTATGTTGAATGAAAGTGGGGAGAGTGGATATCTTTGTCTTGTTCCCGATCTTAAAGGAAAAGCTTTCAGCTTCTTGCTGTTAAGTATAATGTTGGCTGTGGTTTTGTTATATATGGCCTTTATTATGTTGAGGTATTTGCCCTCTATACCCATTTTATTGAGAGCTTTTATCATGAATGGTTATTGAATTTTGTCAAATGCTTTTTCAGCATTTATGGAGATGATCATGTGGTTTTTGTCCTTTTTGTTGATGTAGTGGATGATGTTGATGGATTTTCGAATGTTGTACCATCCTTGCATCCTTGGGATGAATCCCACTTGATCATGATGGATGATATTTTTGAATTTGGTTTGCTAATATTTTGTTGAGTATTTTTGCATCTATGTTCATCACGGCTATTGGTCTGTAATTTTCTTTTTTTGTGGTGTCTTTGCCTGGTTTTGGTATTAGAGTGATGTTGGCCTCATAGAATGAGTTTGGGAGCATTCCTTCGTCTTCTATTTTTTGGGAAACTTTAAGGAGGATGGGTATTAGGTCTTCACTAAATGTTTGATAAAATTCAGCAGTGAAACCATCTGGTAGAGGAGTTTTGTTCTTAGGTAGTTTTTTGATTACCAGTTTAATATTTTTGCTGGAAATTGGTCTGTTTAGATTTTCTGTTTCTTCCTGGGTCAGCCTGGGAAGGTTGCATTTTTCTAGAAAGTTGTCCATTTCTTCTAGGTTATCCAGTTTGTTACCATATAATTTTTCATAGTATTCTCTCATAATTCTTTGTATTTCTGTGGTATCGTTGGTGATTTTCCTTTCTCATTTCTGATTCTGTTTATGTGTGTAGTCTCTTTTTTCCTTGGTAATTCTGGCTAGGGGTTTATCTATTTTGTTTATTGTCTCAAAGAACCAGCTTCTGCTTTCATTGATTCTTTTATTTAATTCTTCTTAATTTTATTTATTTCTGCTTTAATCTTTATTATGTCCTTCATTCTACTGACTCTGGGCCTCATTTGTTCTTCCTTTTCTAGTTTCATTAATTGTGAGTTTAGACTGTTCATTTGGGATTTTTCTTCTTTCCTGAGGTAGGCCTGTATTGCAATATATTTCCCTCTTAGCATGGATTTCACTGCATCCCACAGATTTTGTGGTGTTGAATTATTGTTGTCATTTGTCTCCACATATTGCTTGATCTCTGTTTTTATTTTGTCATTAATCCATTGATTATTTAGGAGCATGTTATTAAGCCTCCATGTGTTTGTGGGCTTTTTCATTTTCTCTGTGTAATTTATTTCTAGTTTCATACCTTTGTGATCTGAGAAGCTGGTTGGTAGTATATCAATCTTTTTGAATTTACTGAGGCTCTTTTTGTGACCTAGTATATGATCTATTCTTGAAAATGTTTCATGTACACTTGAGAAGAATGTGTTTCCTGTTGCTTTTGGATGGAGTGTTCTGTAGATGTCTGTTAGGTCCATCTGTTCTAATACATTGTTCAGTGCCTCTGTCTATTTACTTGTTTTATGTCTGGTTTGAAGTGAGTCTCTTGTAGGCAGCATATAGATAGGTCTTGTTTTTTTATCCATTCAGTGACTCTACATCTTTTGATTGGTTCATTCAGACCATTTACATTTAGGGTGATTATTGATAGGTATGTACTTACTGCCATTGCAGGCTTTATATTTGTGGTTACCAAAGGTTCAAGGGTAATTCCATTACTATCTAACAATCTAATTTAACTCATTTCATTTGCTATTACAGACACAAGCTAAAGAACCTAAAGATTCTTTTTTTTTCTTCTTTTTCTTCATCCTCCATTCTTTGTATGTTATGAATCATATTCTGTACTCTTTGTCTATCCCTTGGGTGACATCTATTTAGTCTTAGGAATACTTCCATCTGTAGGAGTCCTCCAAAATGCACTGTAGTAGAGGTGGTTTGTGGGAGGTAAATTCTCTCAGCTTTTGCTTATCTGAAAATTATTTAATCTCTCCTTCAAATTTAGATGATAACCTTACTGGGTACAGTATTCTTGGTTCAAGGCCCTTTGGCTTCATTGTATTAAATATATCATGCCACTCTCTTCTGGCCTGTAAGGTTTCTGTGAGAAATCTGATGATAGCCTGATGGGTTTTCCTTTGTATGTGATCTTTTTTTCCTCTCTCTAGCTGCTTTTAAAAGTCTGTCTTTATCCTTAATCTTTGCCATTTTAATTATTATGTGTCTTGATGTTGTCTTCCTTGGGTCCCTTGTGTTGGGAGATCTGTGCATCTCGATGGTTTGAGAGACTCTCCTTCCACAGATTGGGGAAGTTTTCAGCAATTCCCTCCTAAATGGCACTTTCTATCCCTTTCTCTCCCTCTTCTTCTTCTGGTACCCCTATTATTCAAATATTGTTCTGTTTGGATTGGTCACACAGTTCTCTCAATATTCTTTCATTCTTAGAGATTCTTTTTTCTCTCTCTGCCTCAGCTTCCTTGTATTCCTTTTCTCTAATTTCTATTCCATTTACCGTCTCTTCTACTACATCTAATCTGCTTTTAAATCCCTCCATTGTTTGTTTCATTTCAGATATGGAATTTCTTAATGATTGAATCTCCATCCTAAATTCATTCCTGAGTTCTTGAATATTTTTCTGTACCTCCACAAGCATGTTCATGGTTTTTTTTGAACTCTCTTTCAGGAAGATTGGTGAGTTCAGTTTCATTTGGCTCTTTTTCTGGGGTTTGTGAGATTTTGGTCTGTACCATGTCCATTTGATGTTTCATATTTCTGTGTGGTGCCCACTATTGCCCAGAAGCTCCAGTCTCTGGAGTTGCTCAGCCCCTAGAGTGAGGTTGGGGGTCATAGGGGTGTGGCACTGGTGCCTGTGGGGAGAAAGATGTTTCCTGTCTCCCATCTGCCCTGCCTGTCTCCAGTATCATAGCCAGTGGGCCAAGCTCACAGGTGTAAACCTCTGTGCTTGGTGTCTCTAGCTGTTGTAGGTGAGGCCTCTCTCTCTCTGTTCTGATGCCAGAGCAGTGACTCCCGGTTTGCGAGTAGGTTCTGTGAGGCCAGGAGGAAGGGTCTGCAGGCTGTGTATCAGAGTGGTGGGCCCCTGAGATGAGTAGCCAGCCAGGAGGATGGAGTGCCTGAAGTTCTCCAAAGTTCCTAATCTGCTGGGCAGAGCGTGCCCAGACAACCTTGTGCCCCTATCCCTTCTCCCACGCAGCAAGCTCCATGCAAATCCCATGCCTTCAGCAGCCCTTTCGCTGCTAGGAAGCCTCTCAGACTTCCTGCCTTTCCCTTGTCTCAGAGTGGCTGGGTATGGATCCTGTCCTCCACAAATGGCCAGAATCTGTCTCTCAAGCACTGCCTGTCTCAGCTTCCCATCCTCCAGAGCACCACACAATGTAAATTTCTGCTCACAAAGCAGATCTCTAGGGCTAGGTGTTCATCAGTCCCAGGCTTCCACCCCCTCCCCTGCTCTGTTTTTCTTCCTCCCACAGGTGAGCTGGGGTGGGTGAAGGGCTCAAGTCCCCCCAGATCAAGGTTTCATACCTTATCCTGTTTTGTGATGTCTGCTCTGTTCACGAGGTCTGTATACAGTCTGGTGCATCCTTCTTTCCTGTTGCTGTTTTAGGGTTAGTTGTATTAACTATATTTTCACACTATCTGTGGTTTTGGGAGTTCTCTGTCTCACCTCTCACACTGCCATCTTGAATCTCCTATCAATTTTGAGCTGATTTTTGTATATGTTGTAAAGTGTGGATGGAGATGACTTCTCAAAAATTTTTTTTGCATATGAATACCCAATTGGTCCAACAATTGTTGAAAACTATATCCTTCCTCCAATGAATTTTCCTTGCACTTTGTAAGACATCAATTAAGCGTATACATGTGAATCTATTTCTAGACTTTCTATTCTGTTCCACTGATGTATTGATTATGTTATTTTAAAATACCATTTTAAAAAGCATAATATACTACATGTTGATTGTTTAAAAACTGGAAGACAAACAAGAAGCAGATAAAAATATTCAAAACCCAACTACCTGGACATAAGTGTGATTTGGCAATGTTTTTTCAGTATTTCTTTTCTAGGCATTTTTTTCATATTTATTTTTGAAAGAAATCAAATCTTTCACAAAATTATATAACAAGCCATACTATTTCCTCCCTTTCTTCTTTCTTTCCCTCCTTCTGTAATGGATAAATAATTTAGTTAAAAAACATTTAGGTAGACTCTCTTCCTCTTTTCCTCTCACTTGTACTTTTCTCTTTCATCTTCCTCCCTTTCCCTTCTTCTGCCCTTCCTCAGGGCTCAGAGCTACTGACCTATTGTAATCAGTTCATGTGCCTGTGTAGCAATGTGTAGAGGTGTATGTGTGTGTGCATTGGCTGGCAAGTCTTAGAACTAAGGAGGCCACCGGTGCAGCTGGAAGATTAGAGACATTGAGGGGAATTGAGTCAGTAAGTAAATATACTGAGGCCAAGGGTAGCCAGGTTTCTCACTGTCAAAGAAAGTACAAATATGGAAAGTGGGGTGGGGTGGGGTGTTGAATAAGCCCTACGGTGCTGGATAGAAACTGCAGGTTTTAAATATATACAAAAAGATATATATGTGAATATATACACATATATTTCTTCCCATATATAATTTACATATTGCTGCTGTTTTCTGAACCACTGAGAGTAAGTTGCAGACATGATGCCCTATTACCTTTGAGTAATTCAGTGTGTATTTCTTAATGTATTCTCCTGCATGACTGTTGCATAATCATCAAGATCAGGAAATTAACATTGACTAAATATTACCATATATGTGATAATAGAAAATACTGCCATATATGATGGATATTTTATACACATGCTCACACACACACCCACACACACACTATCCACTAAGAAGGCCTAGAAGCAGTGATATAATAGCTGTGGGGATATATCTCACTCCTCTTTTAGTTCCTAAATACCATTTTTCACTAGAGGGAACCAGGACACCTGGAGAAATGGTTGACTGCTGGGCTAGGGTAGGAAAATTACGAGTTGGGCCTAGAACATCTTTTTGCACCAGAAAGTAAAGAAATCCACAAAGAATGATGGGAGCATGTCAAAAGCACACATGACCTAACTAGAAGGGACTTCCATTTGCCAAGTATGGGAAAACTTGAGACTGAAAGCAAATAATTTTACAATGTTACTCATTATAAAATAGGAATCTAGTAATCCATACCAATTAAATAAATAAGTAAGCAAAAAAATAGGGGAGAAGGAAAAACTGACCTTATAGTAGAATGAAGACTAATAGATGTAGACATAGCTTCAAAGTTTTTTCCCACGAAGTACTTATTCATTATTTAAGTAAAAAGTATGAAGTATGCCTAATTAACTTTGTAGTAGGAAATGTGGTAGGCATCATCTTACCAAGCGATGAAATTATCATCAGTAATCGGACAAATTAACATAGTGCACCTCCTGAGGGTGTGCACCGAGAAAAACGTACTACTTCTGTAGTACTGCTGCTCAAAGGCATAAATCATGAGAGGACATCGGGCAGCTCTCAACGGAGGGGGATTCTACAAAGTACTTGTACTCTTCAAAATTATCTGGATCACAAAAGATAAGGAAAGACTGAAGAACTGTTTCAGACTGAAGGAGACTACAGAAATGTGACAAGTGCACACATGATCTTGTGTTGGATTCTCACCTGTAGAGTACATAATTGGGAGAGTTGGTGAAATTTGAATCTTTGAATTAGATACTAAGAGTGTATTTTTGTTAATTTTTCTGATCCTGATGGTTATACTGAGATTATGTAGGAAAGTGCATTTGTTTTTAGGAAATACACATTGAAGTATCAATGGGTAATGAAACATCATATCAGCTTCCTCTCAAATGGTTCAGGAAAAATATGTATCTATGTGTGTGTGTTTATGTATACATATAGGAGAGAGAGCAAGTGAGCTCAAATGTGGGAGTAAAACATTAACAATTAGAGAATCTGCAGAAAGGATGTACAGGAGTTCTTTGTACTGATCTTGCAATCTCTCTATAATTTTGAAATTATTTAAAAATTCAAAGTTGAAAAATTATATAATGAGTATATTCATGGTAGAAATAAATCTAAACAGTACTCTAATATATATAATAGAGGGTAAAAGCCATCCTTAGTACCATTCTCCTGAGATAACATTTTTATACATTTATGGTCATGCACTTAAACAAAAACACCTTGGGTTCTGTTTTTTTTTTTTGTATTTAATAATATATTGTGAATGTATTTTCATATCATTACATAATTATTGTTAAAAGAAAAACAAAAGAGAATAGCCTTGAAAATTCCCTGAGCAGACAAAACCAGTTTAATCATGTAAGTAAGGCTTAATTTAGCTTATTTTGCAAGACTGACCTGACCTGGGTCATTTCTTGCTTATGCCTCTGAAAATCACAAGTGAAAGCTAAACTGTTTGCCGAGGTTGAAATGAGGTAGCCATTGACCAATTTCCTACCATTTAAGAAAATTTTACTATTACCATCAATCGCTATGAAGAATAAATATCTACTTCTTTCTCAGTATATAAGCAGCTTTAAACAATATCCTCCTGAGCCTCAGTCCTTGTTTTGGTTTGAGTGCTTCTGATTTGCAAACTCTCTTTTCAGTGTGTGCACAATAAACTTTTAACTAATTAACTTCAGTGATGCATTGGTTTTACTTCCGCTCTTTCGAAACTTTTGACAACATCTACCTCATTGTCTTATGTATAAGTTTTTGCTCTTTTTTTTTGCCTACTCTCTTTGGGTTTAATTTGCTGTTCTGCTACTACGCTCTTGACGGTTCAAGAGTTCAATGGTAGATGGTTAAATCATTGATTGTTCAGCCATTCTTATCTTTTTTAATAGGTATTTAGACTATCAATTTCCTTCAAAGCATAGCTTTCCCTGTGTCCCACAAGTTCTGATATGCCATCATTCAGTTCAGACATTTTCTCATTTCCACTGTGATTGCATTTTTGACCCATGGGATTTGTTGAAGTATATTTTTCAAATTCCCAAATCATGGATATATTGTATTTACTTTTAGTTATTGATTTCTAGATTTACTCCACTGTGGTCAGAAAACATATTTTGATTTGAAAATATTTGTAATCTGCTGATTCTTATTTCATGGCCTAGCATACAGTCAACTTTTGTAAATGCTTTATGTGTATTTGAAAAGAATATATATTGTGCAGCTGATGGGCATGCATTCTATGTGCTCTATAAATATCAGTTAAGCTGTTTGTTAATTGTATGTTTAAAATTTTCTACACTTTTAGAATTTTGTTTCCTGTTTTATGAGAGAGAGGATATTAAAATATCCCACATGATGTGGATTTGTCTCTTTATTTCTGTAGTTCTAGTTCAATGTACTTTTGCTTGAATAGTTTGAGGCTATGTTATTGGGTGTATATAACAGAATTGTTATATCTTCCTTGTTCATTGACACTTTTATCATTATGAAATATCTCTGTTTCTATTGATGCTTTTGGTAGTAAAGTCTATTTTGTATGGTATAAATATAATTACATTATGCTTCTATAAATATATAATATAAATATATTACATTAGCTTTCTTTTGGTTACTTTCCACATGGTCTTTATTATAGATGATTTTTTGGTAAATAGGATATATTTGTATGTGCATTTGTGTGTGTGCTTTGTCTACTCTGAAAATATGTCTTTTATTTGGATGTGTTTGGTTTATTTACATTTAATGTAATTGCTGATGTATTGCTGCTTAACCCTACCATATTACTATGTGCTTTCTGTTTATCCACCTGTTCTATCACCTCTTTTCTCTCCTGTATTGATGTCTTTTAAATTTGATGTTTTCTGCTATTCCATTTCCCCCTTCTATTAGCTTGGTAGTTGTAGCTGCTGCCTCTTGCACTTTGTGTCACATCCCCTCAGTCCATTTCAGATTTTTGCAACAGCTGTAATGGGCCATTCCCCATGAGTGCAGTCTTACCTGAGATGTATAGCATCTCCCTTCAAGCACTCACTGTGGATCTCTTCACTTTTGGTCTGTTTTCTATGCCAGAAGAGAGCAAGTACAGTTTGGAAGATGAGGAGAGTTGATGCCCTCAAGGGAAACTTTCAATCAATGGTGGACAGGAGCTGGTAAATAAATGCTCTTGCCTCCCATCCTTCAGGAGGACAATTATGGGAACCATTTTGTAGGATTCTCAGTCAGTCCTTGTGCAAACTAGGCTCTGTTACCCACACTAATGACCTTGGTAGCACACCCTATCAATAGCTCTTCCTCTTTCCTTCTTGCTCTCTCTGCTCCCTTCTGCTTCCTGGGATCATGTAGCAAGTGAACCATCTATATACAAGTTCTTACCCCAGACTCTGATTTTTTAGAAGGTGGGGAAGGGGGTAACCCAAACTAAGACATGTTACTGGAAATGGTGCTGCAAAACTGATAGTTAGGATCAGTCCTAAAATCAGATCAATTACTGGTGAGATGACAACAAGGATCTCATTGCTATGGAAAAGAAAGAGGGATCATTTCTGGCATGCTCTAGCACCATGGTTACTCAGATTCTCACCTTTCATACACTGGGATGAGCTGGAAGAGAAAACACTAGGTTATGTAATAGGGCCAGTTCTTGCACAGTGTTAGGAGAATAGATTATAAGGAAAAGCAGCCTTGATAGGTTAAGAGCCAGAGCCAACCAAGAAGTGGGACTGAACCTGAAATGGAGATATTTGACTGGATATGCTGGAGAATCTTGAGCTCCTTGATTTCTCTAAACCTGCAAAGTTGGCAGAAGTAGTTGCTTTTCCTTTGTTAGAGGAGAAGAGCCTTTGCCTGGTAATCACGAGAGATTCCCTGAGGTGGCTGCTTCACAGGGCAATATTCATCCTTCTCAAGGTTTGCCCCACTATACCTCACTGCCTCTAGACAAATAGCCTAAGAAGAGAAATACATTTCCATAACCAAGATGAAATACCTTGCTTCCCAAAAGAATTGCAGGATCCAGCTAACATAAGCTAGCAGGAACCCAGAGAATATGTGTGGACATTGGAGTACATGGTGTGAAATATAAGACCAGATAGAAAAGAGTTTATTGACATTGTAGCACTCTCCTGTGACTTAGAATTTAATAAACTGGCAAGGAGTCTGTCCTAAGTAGCTTGCTGGAATGACACTTTGAAGTTTGGGCATGATAAATATTTATAATAAAAGAGTTGGAAATGCCAGAATTGCCTTGGTAGAGCATTGAGGAAGGGTTGAGAGAGCTCAGGAAGCTGGGAATATTAAAGAGGATTTATTATATGAGACCAGAGAGCTAATCCCTTCATTGTTATCCAAGAGGGTGCAGAGGACACTCTACACGCTGAGGTAACAAGGAACGCACTAGCAAGGGGAAAGGGCACTTGATGTCTTTGAGAAGTAGTAGTTATCCACAGGCTGGGATTGAAGGTAGGAGATATTGCCATAGTGCTGGGTCCCTAAAAGCAGTAATATTTCAGAATATGGGAGTGCAGGTGGGACACCTAGCCTTAGGTGTGAGGATGGATTTAATGACTGTAAAGGGAAACAAGGTCAGACTAGCAACCATAATGCTTTGACTGGCAGGGATCTGTAGTGATGGCTAACAGACCATGGTGTGTTTGTCAAGAACTGTGAAGGTTCTGAGCTTTTACCCTACATGTAAGCTAACAAGTGAGCCTACCACAGTGTTGTGGACCTCTCATGACAAAGGACATGAGACTTCTGGGTCAGAGACAAAGGACAGTTTATTATTAACAGTAAAATCAGCAGCCAGAGTATCAGCATTTGAGAGGGGTTCCCAGAACCCCAAGTCCTATAGAATGAGAGACAGTTGACACTGCTTAGAGTGGGTTTCTGAATTTAGAAAACCTCAATGCCTTATAATAGGTTACAAGCAAACCTTTCCAACATCTTCCCTGGAAGGAGACATTATCCTTATTTTCTAAGGCTGTGTGCTTTGCAAACATTCTTAAGAAGGTAGTTTGGAAAAGTGTCAGTGCTCATAAGACCTGCAGTAACATGAGACACCTATGGAGAATTGTCTTCCATACAATAGCCATCTCTTGTTTCTACACTATCTTTTCTTGGAGCATATTTTCCCACAAGTATGCCACTCCATCAGTCAATCTAAATAAACTGACTGACTGGGGCTGGGGCCAAATGCACTTAATTGTCTCAGACCTCAGACAGCATTTAAATCAGGTTACCATTGGCAGGACTCTGAGCAGCATGACTACAGCATTGATTTCAAACCCCCCTCCCCCCCCACCTAAGGTCCTGGATTCAACCAAATGAATAAATCCCATAAAACATCAGGGTCTTCCTTAGAAAACCAAGTGGCTTTTTCTTTAAGTCTCTGTGTTGACATTTCCATTTGGCTCAAAACATTACTCTAGATTCAGCAGGATGTACTTGTGATTATATTAAGACTATGTGTTGGCCTGTGAGGAGACAGTCTATCATCCTTAACAGTCCTGACCACTGATTTGAGGCTTACCTGAACACCTTTGAGGATATTGGTGTGATTGGTCACTTTAGCTAATGTAAGGGTAAATTTTGCACCACCTTTTCTAATGGATGACTCCTATTGTAGATAAATCTTCTTCCAGCAAGGTCTGCATAAGTATTGAGTCACGTATCCTTCTGGGAAGCATCTTGAAATAACTAAGGGTAGTCTCAGTTCTGAGAGATCCCTGTGGTCTGAGAGTTACATGATCTGTTAATGGCATTTGTTTAAACACTTGTAGGTGTCTTATGACCATTTCTAAGATGCAACTCACTGTGTTTTGGGGAGGGAGGCAAATTAATGCCTGGCTTTCACTTTAAGAAGTACAGGTCTTTGGGATGTACATGGTATCCCTGGAAAGACCAGGGTTGTGACAACTGTTGGGGCGGCTCAGGGGAACCTGCATTAGTGGGGGTGGGGGACAGAGATTGACAGTATCTCCAATGGGTGTGCCTCCTGGCTAGCTGGTAAACCTAAGGTTCCCATTTAAGTTAGAATAACTGAGGCTAGTCCTTGCTTTTGGAAAGACAGCCTGTGGGTATTCAGTCCAACCTGTCCTGTTTTCCTATGCCACTAACCAAGTGGCATTTCTTTAGCCCATGGGATGACTGAGATTGAGAGTGAAGAAAACATTCAGAGGTGTTGACAGGTGTTCTGTCAGGGAGGGAGTGATCCCTTGCTGTTTCAAAAGACTTTTTGGTGAGGTTAAGGGGAATGGCTACTAAACTGTGGTCTGAGCTGTCTGACAGGGATGACAGACCCACAGTTTCATCTAAGATACTTGCAACAGTTTGGGAGACTTGATTCACAGCCTTTCTTGGAGAGGAAGGCTCCAAGGGGAAGTTCTGAAAGACGAAGTATGATTAATGTTCCCTCCACTCCTCCATGTATCCCTCCTTAGGTGCCAGGGTTGCTGCTTTCCCTTCACCTCTACAAAGTCAGTGTGTCTGCTCCAGCAGCTCTAATCTCATCTCATTCCCAACCATATACTATTCACACCCACATCTTTTGTCCAGAGGGTGAGGTACAAGAGGTACAACACATTGTTAAAAAACAGAGATCCCTTATGTCTCCCACTTGGGCCTGCACAGGCCATTGTAGAAGACTCTTTGAGTAGTGTACTTAACCAAGTGTTCATTATTCTTATGATCTAGGGCTGTGTCAGTACCAAAAGGGAGTGCAAGTGGCTTAACCAGAATTAAGGTTCAATCTTTAAGGATCCCTTTTGGCAAGGTTGCCACCTGGAGGGTATGCCAACCAGCTGGCCTGGTGCTCCCCATAGGGGGAGGATGAAACTTCATGCCCAGGAATGGTCAGGGCAGCAATCTGAATTTTCAGAGTACTTCTGCACAAGTCTCCACCTCTTTCACCCAAAACATTATCCAGAAAGTGGCTTAGAGGAAACCACCCATTTCTGGAGAGAGCTGTGTTCAGGAACCAAACAGCTTCACTAAGTTGTGTGGACCAGAAAGAGGTGAGGGAGATAGAGTCAGGAGTCTTTTTTAAAATTTAACTTCATTTTGAATCAATGTAGATGCACATACAGTTGTAAGAAGTAATATAGAGACATCTCATGTACCCTTTAACCAGTTTTCCCCAATTCTAACATTTAAAAAAATTATAGTACAATATCCCAACAATATCCCATGGATACAGTGAAACTACAGAACATTTCCATCATTATAAGGATCATTCATGTTGCCCTTTTATCGATAGATTCATTACTCTTCCACCCATTCATGGTTCTCTTCTACTGGGTTATCATGGATCTGTTTTCCACTTCTGTAATTTTGTCACTGCAAAGATGTTATATAAATAAGTCACAAACTGTGCGTGGAAAATGTCAAGTCTTTCATGTTAAGTGCAATGTTCACTGAAGGAGTTTTTATAGATGCTCTTTATCAGATTATGGATATTCCCCTCTATTTCTCTTTTTCTGAGCATTTTTATGGCGCTCAACTTTGTCAAATGCTTGTTCTACATTGATTCAGATGTTTGTGTGATTTTTCTTCTTTAGACTGTTATATCATGGATTACATTCATTGATTTTTGAGTATTGAACAGGCCTTGCATCCTTGGGAAAAAACCTACTTGGTCCTGGAGAATAATTATTTTTATATTTTGCTGAATTCTATTTGTTAATCTTTTGTTAAGGATTTTTGCATCTGTATTCATGAGGGATATTGGCCTGTAGTTTTCTTTTTTTGTGTTGCCTTTGGTTGTACATTAGGCTAATACTATTGTCGTGAAGTGAATGAAGTGAACTGGCAAGTGTTCTCTTATATTCTGGAATAGATTTTGTAGAATTGGTGTTGATTCTTTTAAGCATTTAGTAGAGTTCTCCAGTAAAATCCCCTGTGTCTGGAGATTTCTTTGTTTGGAGTATTTAAATTATGAATTCAATTTCCTTAATAATTACAGGGGTATTCAAATTATTTATTTCATATTGGGTGAGTTGTGGTAATTTGTATTTTTCAAGGAATTGGTCCTCTTTATTTAAGTCAAATAACGTGTGTAGAGCTGTTTGTAGTATTCCCCCATTTTCTTTTTGATGCCTGCAAGGTCTTTAGTGAGATCCCCTGTTTTGGTCCTAGCATGGGTAATTTGGGTTTTCTTTCTCTCTCTCTTTTTTTTTTTTTTTTTGTCAGTTGTCCTAGTGGTGTGTCCATTATATTGATCTTTTCAAAGAACTAGCTCTTTGCTTTAACCTCATTATAGGCAGGTAAGTGTGGAATTCTAGGGTCCCTCTTGGCCTCTGCTGATGTGGGTGTGGGTGGAGCCAGTTTCTCTGTGGTGGTTGGCTGGAGTATAGCCACTACTATCTAAATGTTGTCTGTCTTTCCAGGCTCCCCTTTCCTGGTTCTTTGGCTACAGAGTTCTTTGTTTTGGGCTCCCAGTCTGGGTCAATGCTACAAAAAGAAAACCCAGGGAACACACCATTCTGTCATTCCTTAGGTCCCTAGATTCCTGGTCCATCTGCCTTCTTCTTTCAAAGTCTTCCTATGTTTGCTTATACAAAGTCAGGATTTTTAGTTGTCCTAGCAGAAGAAATAGGGAAAATTATGAGTACTTTATCTTCTTTCCAGAAGTTCCCAGAAATCTTTTTTTTTTAAATAGATTTTGAGGAAGCTGTTCCAATGGTCAATAATATCAGATGGCTATCAGTGGTAATAAGAGTGGAAGGTTGATCACATACCTTTACTATCAGTCCATTGTTGTGTAGATTCTTCAATAAAAGGTGTATTAATATCAGATTACAAGTGTTCCAGAAAGCCAAACTCCTGATTAATTTCAAGAGCCAATCCTCCTCTGTGGGTTTCCTTGACTGCTAGAGGATTGAGGGTTGTTATTCCACTCACACATTTTTTTACTTGGTCAACAGGGCCTTGAATTTTTGGAGGACTTTGGAGGTGTGATAACATTGTAATCAGGGCTGTATAGACTGAGGTCTGACTGGCACTATATTGACTCTAAGGTGGCCCCCAAGGTCTCTACCACCTGGCTTTTAGGAACACCAGGAGCCTGAGTAGACTCCAGGAGGTAAGGGCGGCTGCTAGCTGACATCCAGAAAGAAACTGGAGACTCACCTCTACAGCTGCAAAGAAATTAATCCTGCCAACAACCTGAAGGAGCTTGGAAGCAGATTCTCTACCAGTTGACTCTAGATGGGAATCAGCCTGACAAGACACCTTAACTGCAGCCTTGTGAGACCTTGAGCAAAGGATCCATTCAGTCATATCTGGACTTTTAACCCTTAGAAACTAAAATAATAAATGTGTGGTGTTACAGGCTACTAAATTTGTGGTCATCTGTTACATAGCAATAGATAACAAGTCAACAGAGAACACATCATATAACCATAGAAAGCTTTTAACATCACAAAGTAGAGGCATGCTGACCCACCTTAGCAACTGGCAAGTGACAAATATATGTACCCACGGATGCAGTATTGAAAACATATATTGGAGAGTGGTGGCATGCTGGAATAGGCTTCTCTGCATCTTGGTGACCTCACCTGAAAATGGGGATAATTATAATCTCTACTACATTTGGTGGTTATAAGAATTAAATATGATAATATGGGTAAAGCTGTTAAGCACAGGGCTTGGCACCTTTCGTGGTGTGTATCTAATGAGCGTTGCTCTCGTTATCTTAATATTTCAATATTTCACATTTTTATTGATGGAATTATAATGACAATTGATTTGCAGGCCCCCTCTACTACCCTTTCCCCTCAAACTAATCAACTAACCAGTCAACCCTTCAAAGACTTCCCTAGGATCAAAGCATTGTTTGGCGCAGTCCTGTCTAAATTTTCGTAGAACAAAGCAATAGTTCTCGTTTTCCTACAACCACCTCCACCCAGCAAAAAAATCCAAACCACCACGTCTTGCAACCCAGTAACCAACCCTGGGCTCGTCCGCAGAAACCATCACTTTCCAGGTCAATAAGGACTGTAGTGAAGGATTCATTGAGGTTTTTCTGCCAACTTAAGAATACTGCCCCCAAGGAACAGGCTCTTGAATTTTATTTTTCACTCTCGAGAAAGTGGGGAGAGTGAAGTCCTGAGGCGTGGCCTGAACGCCCTTTGGGGGCGTTGTCATCCCGGAGCTCCAGTCCCTTCCACTTGGAAACGTAGGGGGATCTAAGCGAGCGACCGACGCGTCTGAATCCAAGAGCAAAGTGAAATCATCGTGTTTAAACAAACCATCCTGACGAAAGGATGGGCACAGCACGCTCCAGGGCCGGGTGCAGAGGAGCCCTCCCGGCCTCGGACCCTCCGGGGCCCGCTGCGGCCGCCGAGTGCCACATCAGCTCCCACGCCGCCCTTCCAGGTTCCATTCCAGGATGGAGCGAGCAAGCCCGGCGGGCGGGGGCGGGCCGGGGCCCGCGGGAGTGGCGGGACGGTTGGCCAATAAGCGGCAAGCGAGGAGCCGCGGCCACCAATGAGCGGGAACTCGGGCAGCTGGGCCTCAGGTTCGTGCCCCACGGGGAACCAGATGAGGCACATCTGGACGGCTGCACTGAGGAGCTGCGCGGCCCTTTGGCGGCCCGGACGTCAGCTGAGCACGTCCCCCACGTCCTCCTAGCGGCTTCTTATTTATTCATTTTCCCAAAGAGGCAACCAGGAACCCAAGCTTAAAACTTTTTTTTTTTTTACCCCTAGTGCGAGACGGGGCCAGGTCCCACCCAACACGGTTTAATTTTCCTGGGGCTCTGGGATCAAAAGAACAGAAACGGCAACAAAAGCCCATCCGCTGTCTGATTTAAAACTGGCAAAGTGGGAAAAATAAAGTGTTGAGTAAACAGACCGAGTTGGGTAAGTTTTGGATACGTGCTGGATCTCGTATTTCTCCCGCTGTGATCTCTATCCCGCGTCTCTGCTGTTCTCACCAACCTTCTCTTCATCAGGGAGGGAAAAATACCGCTTGCTGCAAAAACTGCACAGACCCTCGGCCTCCTTTCCTTCTGCTTTGCTAACATTGTAAGTTATTATTTTTTCATTTGTATGCTATTTAAAATTTTTCTGAGAACAGAAATTTAACTGGTATACGGTTGTAAACCTCTCCTAACTTCAAAGTTGAATCTACTGGTAAATTTATTTTTCTGCTTTCTTAAGTTTATTTTTCTATTTTCTTCCTGTGAGAACAGAGAATACATTTGTAAAGTCGAAATCGTTATCCACCAGGACTCCTGTTTCCATAGAAGATTGAAAAAATTATCTTGCTTGTTCAGAATTAACAAAACTTTTTCTTCTGTTAATAGTATGTTTAGTATAAAAATATATAAATCATGAATTATATAGGTAATTGCTGTTTTTCACTTACATGTGAATGTAGTTGTAACCCAAATACAACTTTTTATATTCTCCTCTCCATACTGGAAGGCTCGAATTCCTTTTTGGTTGTTAAAAAACACATTAAGCATGTGACAGACAACTGTGTGCATCAATAACCTTATAATTATATGTTAATCACATGATTCTATCAAAATAATATTCAGAGTGATTGTTAGCTGTATATACTTGCAGATGGTTCTGGTATATATTTCAGGATTTAGAAATGGAAATTATGCCAAATATTGAACTAGGTGAATGGCCTGAGGCTCATTCCATTCAAAATATCTATAATTCTGTTTAGGCAACGTTTTGTATTTGAGACTGTCATGTTATTTACTGTCATATCAGATATGGCCAGAATTTATCTTTAATTTCTGGATTAGAAAGCTGTAGGTGGGAATTCAGTGCCATTATTGCAAGCTGCAGAGTCTGTTCTTGATTCAGAAAGGCAGTGCATGCAGTGGGTGGAACAGTGGAAGTGGTTTTCAGAGATGCAAGGTTAAGTAAGGTAGTGTTGCAAAGCAACAATGTAGGAGCCAGCCAGCCTGTTCAGTTCACAGCCACACTGTCCAACCTTGGGCAAGTTACTCAGCCCATCATCTGTGCCTGTTTTCTCCTTTGAAATGCGGAGATGGTAACAGCACTTACCTCATGGGGGTGTCTTGAGGACTGAACTGACATATATTCACTAGACTAGTTCTGGTGCTTGCCTTCCTTCCCAGTTTCCCCTGCTGCACACCAGTTTCCCTGAACGCCATTCTCACCTCTGCATTATCTACTAGTATTTACTGAGTGCTGACCTCTTGTCAGGGATGGACTGTATAAAACCTTAATGTAGTCACTTTTTTCAGTATAGTACACTAAGCACACAGACTTTTTTTAAATTGAAATTTAGTTGATATATAATATTATACTGGCCTCAGGTGTAGAACAGTGATTTGATAGTTATATATACTACTAATTGCTTACCACAGAAAGTGTAGTCACCATCTTTTGACATACAAAGAAAAGATATTACAATATTATTGATTGTATTCCCTATGCTGTACTTTCATCCTTGTGTCTTCTTTTACAACTGGAAGTTTGTATCTCTTTATCCCCTTCACCTGTTTTGCCCATCCCCCCCCCAACCCCTTCCCCAGTGGCAACAACCAGGCTATTCCTGTGTTTATGAGTCTATTTCTGCTTTGTTTGTTTTGTTTTTTAAGATTCCACATATGAGTGAAATCATATGGTATTTTTCTTTCTGTCTGACTTATTTCACTGAGCCTAATGTCTTCTAGGCCCATCCATGTCATCACAAATGGCAAGATTTCATTCTTTTTGTGGCAGAATAATATTCCATTGTGTATATGTACCACATTGTCTTTATCCATTCATCTATTGATGGGCACTTAGGTTGCTTCCATATCTTGGCTATTGTAAATAATGCTGTGGAAACACAACAGTACATTTATCTTTTCAAATTAGTGATTTATTTTCTTTGGGCAAATTCCCACAAATGGAATTACTGGGTCATATGGTATTTCTATTTTTAGGTTTTTGAGAAACCTCCATACTGCTTTCCATAGTGGCTACACCAAAGTGTAGGAGGGTTCCCTTTTCTTCACATCCTCGCCAACACTGTTATTTCTTATCTTTCTGATGCTAGCTATTCTGCCTGGTGTGAGGTGATAGCTCATTTAAGCACACAGACTTTGGAGTCAGACTGTGAGGGTTTCAATCCCAGACTGACTTCTTACTCGTGTACCTTGAGTAAGTCCCTTTCTTTAGGAGGAGGTTTATTATTTATAAAGTAGGGATATTAATAATTATTAAATGAGAAAATCCATAAAAAGAATTTGGTGTAATGTTTGGTTCAAAGTAAAATGTATATATGTAAGCAATTCATTTTTTTATTGTGGTAAAAGAAACATAACAAAATTAGCCATAGCCATTATAGCAATTTCTAAGTGTACAGTTCAGTGGCATTAAGTGCACTGACGTGCAGCCATCACCACTATCCATCTCCGCAACTTTTTCATCTAACTGACACTCCATACTCATTAAATAATAACTCTCTCTTATACTCCCCCACCAGCCCCTGGGCAACCACCATTCTACTGTCTCTGAATATGATTACTCTGTGCACCTCATATGTGTGGAATTATGAAACATTTGTCCTTTTATGACTGGCTTATTTCATGTAGCATAATGTCTTCAGGGTTCATCCATGTTATAGTAGTGTCAGGATTTCATGTCTTTTTAAGGCTGAATAATATTCAATGGTTTATGTATACCACATTTGGTTTATCCATTCATCTATTGATAGACATTTGGGTTGTTTCTGTCTTTGATGGTTAATTTTGTGTGCGTCAACTTGGCTAGGCCACAGTAACCAAATATTTGGCCAGATCTTATTCTAGACTGTATTTTAAAGATGAAATTAACATTTAAGTCAGTAAAGTTGAGTCGAGTGGATTACTTTCCATGATGTGAATGGGCCTCATCCAATCGGATGAAAGCCTTAATAGAAAAAGACTGGTCTCCCTTGAGCAAGAGGGAATTCTTCCAGCAGCCTTTGGACTTAAACTGTAGCATCATCTCTTCCTTGGGTTTTCAGCTTACCCTGAAGATTATAGGCTTGCCGGTCTCTGCAATCATGTGAGCCAATTCCTAAAGTCCCCACCCCCATACATATATTTATACATCCTATTGGTTCTATTTCTCTGGAAAACCCTAATATGTCATCTTTTGATTATTATGAATAATGCTGCTATGAATGCTGGTATACAACTATCTGTTGGAGTTCTTGCTTTAAATTCTTTTGGGTATGTACCCAGAAGTGGATTTACAGAATCATAAAGTAATTCTTAGAGGAATAAAAAAATATCCAATGCCCAATGGTAAAACTCACCATGTCTGACACCCAACAGTAATAAAGCAGTTGTGTTTAAAATGGAAATACACTGTCCCTGACTGTCCTGAAGATGTACTTCCATGTACATTTTTATACCATTAAAAGTCAAACAGTGTAACATCTTGTACATGACAAGTCAGAGTCTGTGAAACCGTGGTCTGTGTTTGTACTCACCTTGGCTCTGAGATAGCAGTTCCTCTTTGATGTCTATTATTGTCCTTTAAAATACTTTACATGTGTTTGATAACTCCACCCTCCCCATTAGATTATGGTAAGGTAAACCCAGCTAAGAATAATATTGTCCAAATGCATCATGTATCCTAGGTTGGAGTTAGGAGTAGGTGGTAATGAGTTGGGTGTGAGATAAGGCTAATTTGCTGAAGCCAATGGGTGACTCAGAATCAAAGGCCTTAGAGAGCAGTAAGGGCCAAACCAGGAATGCCAAGGTCTGCTGACAGGTCTAAGGGGGCTGGCTAAGCCATGGTCCAGAGCCAGGAGCCTTGGAAACCCAACAGGGGCATATAGAAAGAGAGGTCAGCAGTGTCCTGTTAAGATTGTGAGTCAGGAGGTGGTTTCATTATCAGAGAGAAGTTTGAGGCTGGGTTAGAGAGGGATGCTTCAGATCATGCATGGGCTTAAAGCTCTGGAGTTCTATAACCGAGCCCCGAATTTTGAGCCTGGGCTGTCTCTTCTCTCTTTGAGAATTGGACACTCTTCGTTTCTCTGAGCCACCACCTCCCTGAAGACCAGTCTGACACCCGACTTTCTGGATATCTCTACTTAGATGCTCTGCTGCCAGAACAAACACGTTCTCTTCAGTTTGGCTGGTGCTGAGTGCCTTGACATCCTTTTCCACTCTGCTTGTAAAGATATATGGCTTTTCTTCACACAACTTATAAATCTCTTGGATGCTGGAAAGTTATCTGTTCCTTAAAATGTTGTAGCCCAGATCAGTTCTTGGGAAAGTTCCTACTTAAAGATGATGACAAGGTATCATTACCATTATTTGACAGAAATTTTACTTATGGTGAGGGATTGGGACTGATTAGGGGATTGGGACTAAAGGATCAGTCTTTGGGAAAACTAGAAGTCAGTTGGTCTTTTAAAGTAGGGGTTTTAAAGTCATGTTTTTACCTAGAGAGGAGGCTTTCAATCAGAGACCTTGGAAAACTTTATTTCCAATGATGACTGTACTGTGGATTGGGTAACTACAAGTGAGATGTTGGTTCTCAGGGCAGAAATGATGCACTTGCAGAATTTAATAATAAAAACAATAACAGCAGCAGTAGATGGTAGACAGAATAAGTTTATTACTTTAATTTTCTTCAAATCAGCATTGATTAGAGGAGGGTCTGTTCCTGTCTGGTGTTTTCCAATGAGACAGAAAGAGGGAGAGGTACCGGAGAGATTAAGAGAGCATGGGTGAGAGCTTTCTGCCTCTGTATGATGGGCTCAGGACTGCCTTCTGTACTCTGCACATATTTGGGGCCATCAGCCTACAAGGGAGATGCAATCAAGGGTAAAGTTTATGGTTTCTGGAGAGATATGTGTGAAAAACTTGATATAATCTAATTGTTGTCTTGTTAATTGTGGTAAGTGTTGTTTTTACTTTTGGCATTATTTTTATTTATGCTTTCTGGTGGTAATGAGTAAGAGAGGGCAGGGTGGGTGGAATACTGTTTGTGTGCCCTCCTAAGAGGTTCCATCTGATTGGATCTTGAATGGGGGCTTAGAATGTGAAACCACTGAAGGGGGCAGGAGCCTTTTACTCTGCCTCACTCTCAGACTCATTTCCATACACCCACTTTGTCTCTGTCCTTTACTCTCATTCTACTTCCTCGCAAAGCCATGACTGCCCTTCTGTCAGCAGCTTTCTCCAGGGCCTCATGTACACAGACATTGCACAGGATTCAGAAGAGGCTATGATGGAATATTCTCCCTCCTCTTTTCTGTGGTTCTGATTTTTGGGTTGGATACAGAATTTGCATACCACTCTAGCAATCTTTCTTTAGTTTTCCTAAAATGAAGAGAACCCAATTTTCCCTCTAATGTCTTGAGAAAAGGAGATTTTGTAAAGTAGGGGTGGAAAGAAGTCAACTGAGGAGATGTTTTGATTTTGAGATGTCCTGGTGCTGGCATGAAATTAGTGCTTGTGAAAACAAAAGATTGGGGCTATCACTGTAAAAGCACCCACTCCTACTTTCAGACAGCAGGGTCCCACATTTTATGGAAAACAGTGCTTACTCACCCTGAACCCAGTTAAACTTCTGAATCATCCTTGTGGTACATTATCAATTACTAATGGTGTTGAATCATGAAGCATGTTGCCAGATTTGGGGACGGAATATTGTTAATGCAGAACTTGGTAAGGGCTGAAAAAGTGCATCTTCAGGAAAGCTGCAGGCTTGAAGGGTATCATCTTTCCTTTGTTGTTCGGCACATCATCACTTTACTTTTCCATTTTTTAGTTAACAAATGATATTTAGAAATATCCTCTCCTCCACTATCCCCAAACCAGAGTTCACCCTTTTGTCTTTTTTCTGCGGGTATGATGTGAGAAGCATCTCACATTGAGGGCAATTCTGAATCCACGTCGAATAAAAAGCAAGAATAAAGGAGAATGGATATGTTTTCTCATATTTTAAGTCTAGTTGGAGAAATGAGCAAGGCAACTGACATTAGCTGAGCTGTCCTCCTCTTATAGAAAGGGTGACTGTCCTAGTGACTGGACAAAGCAGTCCCTTTCTTTCACAAAGATTCTTACACAGCATCCTTTGAGGAGAGACCCTTGGTTTAAATGAGCTGCTCCACTGGCCTCCCTGTGGGTTCACCTTTACCTCCAGTTCATCTGTTGTCATTAACTGTATTTCTAAAATTAATTTATTAGAGGAGTTTGGTTTACAGAATGAGTAGATTTCACTGGGGGAGGGGGTGGGGAAGGATAGGGCCTGTTAGCTATTCCACTGAGGTCCTGAACAGCAGGAAGGGGGAAGAGAAAGAGAAAAAGAAGCAGAAAGAGAAAAAAAGAAGTGATGGAGCTAATCTTCTCAAAAATTGTGTTGGAAGTTTTTTCGAAAACTAATTTATTCCCCTTACCCGTAAAGCTGAGTCTTATATTTGTTGTAACCAGTTCTTACACAATTCAACTGTTAATGAGCTAAAGACCAAAGAAGTCCCTTCCAACGGAATAGGGCAGAGAAATTGCTCCTTTAGCCAAAATAATAGAAAGTTTTCTGCCACTAAGCACTCAGATTTCACTCAGGAATTTCCATCCCTTCAAGGTTGATCTTTCCAGGTCAATCCAGTTAGTTGGGTTAATTGGGGCCCAGTCAATCTTAAAGAAATACCAGGCACAGAGGCAGAAAGCTTGTGAGTCTCCTGTGGGAACAGACATGTTTGTGCGAGTCCAATTCAGGATTATATCAGGTGGGAGAAATTACTCCTCTTCTTTCCAAGTGATACCAGCATAGAATGGAAAGAATTAAACTTTCCAGGGCACTCTGTCCGGGATGAATGATGCCCAAGAGCATGAAATCCCACCGTAGTTTCCCTCTAGGTCTCTTTCAGCCACTCAGAGGACAAATTCTCTCTCTGCAGCATCTGCTTCATGGGTGTACAACCTGTACCATTGCACAGGGCCCCGGTTTCAGAAGGAACCCATGCTTGGCTTAATGCTCTGCCATCTCTGTTTGAAATTCACAACAGTTTATAAACAAGGAATCCCACATTTTCATTGTGCTCTGGGCCCTACAAACCATGTAGCTGGTTCTGTCTCTATACTTTCAGGGTCACTCAAGTATAACGAGTGAGCAAATAAGATCCAGGGCCTGCGTTATCCCCTTCCTCCAGGTCGATATGTCCAGATGAGCACCTAATGAAACCGCTGCCCCTCTCCTCTCTTTTCTTAATTGAGTGAATGCTCGATTTCCTTTAATAAGAAGTCTTCAGAGGACTCTTTCCCTTGCAGGACAATTTCCATACTGATTTACAGCCTGTAGTTAAAAGGTGGATTCTGTCTTGGCAACATGTGGTAATTCTGTCTTTTGAATAGAAGCGTTTTTTAAGTCTCCTTGGTTTAGTTTGCTTTCTGGTACCTAGATCATGCAACCTCAGTGTCATACATGCGTTCTGTTCACATTCCAGTAGGTCTTATTTTTAAAGCAAAACCAAGAACTATTCTTCTTGACTAGTGGGTTCAAATGTTGAAACCAGCAGCAGTGACCGTGAATATGCACTCCAGAGTTTTCTTGGTTTCATAGTGCAGCTCAAGTGAGGGGGACAGACTGGAGTATTTATTCCCCTTTGGTGGGTGTGGGTGTAAGCTGGCAGGCTTGGTAGGTTGGCCCAGTAGAGAGAAACAAAGTCATGGGTGGACAAAATCCCTGTGGGAACCTTACTTTTACTGTGCTCACGCACTGGACAGCTCAGTTTGCTGGTTGAACAATTGCATAGAAATGATTGATCAGGAGGCAAACTTAGAATGGGAAAAAATGAGTGTCAAGTGCTTCGCAGGTGTTGGAGAAACACCTGCTGACAGTGACAAAGTTGTGCCTTCTGATTGCAAAACAAAGCACAGTTATCTTCTGGCAAGCTGAGTATATATGCCCGATGAGTTGACAGTCAGACTTATATGTCTGATGACATTAATTGCAGGATGTTTGGGTCAGGTTTCTGTAAGTTGGGTGGAGGTGGAGGCCCCACGCCCAGGGAGAAACTTGTGAGTGGGAGGAAGAAAAGAGATTTCTCAAAGGCTGCCACAAGGCATATACTTGTCTTTCTCAAGTCTTAGGGAGCCTCTGCCAGGATTGTAGGCTGTGAGAAGCACATCTTCAGTACTCATGACTCATGAGGGATTTGGGTAAAGGTGGAAGTGTAAGTTTTCTTACTGTGTTTTCCTCTTAGCTGATTTTGGTGTGCACATGGGTATGTATATGTGTATAAAACTGCTTGAAAGGTATCAGGTTTCAGTCTATTGATTTCTTTATTCTGTTAGAAAATTTTCAACATTAAGAAACAAAGGCTCAGTTTTAGCTTCTTTCTTATCCATTCTGCCCCAGTTCTAAGGTGCCTGACCTACTGAGACCAAGATGATGAATGACTAGGAAAGGAAAATTGGTCTGAAACAGTTAAAGGTTAGTTCACCATTTCTGGAGTAACTTGTTGTGGAAAGAACAAGAAGCTTTGATTCATATAGACCTTACTTGCATCCTGACTCTACTGTGTATTTGTGATATTGTGTAAATAACAGTCTCTCTGAACTTCAGTTGCTTTATTTGTAACATGGGGGGGGGGTAATTATATCTTCTCCTCAGGTTGTAAGGATTTAATAAGATAATGTGAGCCAAGAGCCTCTTGCAGTATCTGTCACATGTTAGAAACTCAATAAAAGTTGGTTTCCTTTAGTTTATGGACTCTTAACTCTGTCCCCTAGCATTGGGGTCAGGGCCTGCCACTCTCAACTCCTGTAATCATGAGTGTTTCCCCAACTTGTTTATTGTGGGTCGTGGCTGATTGAGACAAAGCTAAGACTAGCCTAATTCTAATGATTCTGTAGATAGTTCATTTCATTTTACGTTAGGATCTAGCATTGCAGTTAAATAGGCAGAGTAGATGTGGGAAGGTCTTAAATGCTAAATTCTAATTCGCTTGATTTGTGACATTTTCCTCCTCTGGGATTTTCAGCAATCTGCAGCTGAAGTAAATGTCTGGCCATCTACCCTTTCCATCCATCCATCCATTTACGCTTCCATTCATCCATCCAGTGCTTATGTTACTGAACCACTTACTATATGCCAAGCACAGTTCTAAGAGACAGAGATTAAGCAGTAAAGAAAAACAGAAAAAAATCCTGCATTTATGGAGCTTTTGGTCTAGTGAAGTGAGATGCAACAAACAAAATAAGTCAGTAAATTAGGTAGTACATTAGAAGGGGATATGTTATGGGGGAAATAAAGTAGGAAACGGGGGTGGGGTGTTGAGGCAGTTTGCTGTTTTAAACAGGGTGATGAGGGAAGGCCTCACTGAGAAAGTATTTGAGCAAAGGCTTAGAGGAGAAAATGGAGAGGAGCATTTCAAACAGGAGGAGCAGCAAGTGAAAAGGCCCAAATGTAGAGGTGAGCCTGGTGTGCTCAGGGAGGCCATTGTGGCGGGTAGGGAGTAGCTTAGAGGAGAGGATGAGGACAGGAGGCTGGAGAAGTGACAGTGGCAGATCATGTAGGGTCGTGTAGGCCCTTGTGAGGACTTGGGTCTGACTTACATTTCATCAGGGTGCCACTGGCTCCTATGTTGAGGACAGTCTGAAATGGGCATAGGTGGAAGCAGAGCCCAGGCAGGAGACCACTGTGATAACCCAGGCCTGTAGCAGGGTACGGGGGAGGTGGCAAGGAGTGGTCAGATCCTGGGCACACTTGGGAGGCAGAGCCAGCAGCATTTTCTTGTGGATTGGATGTGGGAAGTGAGAGATAGAGGTGTCAAAGATGACTCTAAACTTTCTGGTGAAACTGGGGGGATTAAGTTGCCATCAGTGGAGGAAAACTGTGGGTAGAGAAGACCTGGTCAGGGATGCCAGGAGATCTGTTTTGGATGGTTTTGAGTTTGAGATTTTATATTAGTCATCTGAGTGGAGGTGCTGAGTGGGCAGTTGGACGTAGTCTAGAGTTCAGGGGAGAAGTCCAAGCTAGAGGCAAAAATCTGGGAATAGTGAGCATGTGGCACAATATTTGACGCCATGAAATAGAATAAGATCCCCCAGTGTTCAGGGAAGATAGAAAAGAAGAGAGTTCTCAAAACTGAGCCCTAGGACATTGCCAGTTTTAAGCTGGCTGGTTAGGATAAATCAGAAAAGGAGGTGGAGCCAGTGAAGAAGAAAAACAAGGGAAGAATATTTTCCAGGGAGGAGGCAATGATTGGCTCTGTGCAATTCTGCCAGTGGCTCAAATAAGATGAGGACAGAATTGGCCATTGAATTTAGCAATGTGGGGGTGTTTGGTGACTTTGACAAGAGAGCTAGAATCTTATAGGGCCAGTAAAGAAGGGACAGAATGAGGTGGGAAAAGGCGAATTTAGAGATCATGAAATTGCTGCCAGTCTTTCGCCACTCCTAATCCAGAAGATCCAAGCCCCTCAACTTCCCATTTTTCTCATTCATCTTTGTTTTATGTTGCCAACTCTATTAATCTTTGTAAGCAACCTTAAACTCTTTTGCAGTGTGCAAGAAAGCAAGATGGGATGATCCCCCACATAGGTTTGTCTCCAGCCTCTGTTGTTATTACTTCCCTTCACGTCTGGTGGTAGACACGTGCCCACATGCCTGGTCCAGAGCAGGGGTGCTCCAAGGCGCAGCTGTGCCCACTGCCTCCACACAGCAGACACAGGCCCCTTCAGGAAGACGTACTCGTGCCATGGTCCTAGGGGGCAGGCTGAGCTTGCTCTCTCCTCTCTTCTTGGTGAGGCCTTAGGGGTAACTGTTTTAGCATCCGTCTTGTTATAGGCACAGAGGAGGGCAACTAGAACTCTTGACACTGGGATAAACAGAGGGATTTCAGAGGGGAACAACAGAATAAGCAACATGAAGGTGAAAGGAGAAAAAAACCAGGGCAGGTGAGGAAGCCTCTCCGGCTGTGGCTGTTACCCTTTAGGGCTCTGATGATTCCTGTAGGCCTACAGAGGCTGCGCTGCCTTTCAAAAGTGATTGTGGAATTTGGCAGATATTTCAGGATACTTTATCCTGAGGCCTGGGCCAGAAGATGACTCAGCTGGTGTGGGCATAGCTGGTTCCCACGTATGGAGGTACCAAGAGAGCTCCCCTGTAGTACACTGGACATATTTCCAGCCACCAGGAGTGCCTGCTGACTCCTTCACCTCCCTCCTATTTATTATAATATTCACTGAGTCCTCACCACTTTTGCCTCATGGAAACAAGAATTGTTTGGGGGCATAGAATATGACTCCTGGGTTTTCCTTTCTGGCTATGTTCAGATGCTAGTAGATAGCAGATACAGGATAAATTGGTAGAGTCCCCTCCTTGCTGCCTCTGCAGGGTTCTGGAAAGTACAGAGAATTCCCCTATACCCACGATCTGTTTCCATGCACAGCCTTCCCTACTGTCTGCATCTCCTAGTAGAGAGGTACATTTTAATGAACCTATGTTGATACATTGTTATCACTTGAAGTTCATAGTTTACATTATAGTTCACTGTTGGTACTGTACATTCTGTGTGTTTTGGCAGATGTATAATGATGCGTACCCACCATTATAGTGTCACATAGAATAGTTTCACTGCCCTAAAGAATCCTCAGTGTTTTGCCTGTTCACCCCTGTTTCCTTCCTAACCTCTGGCAACCACTGATCTTTTTATTGTCTCTCTGGTTTTGCCTTTTCCAGAATGTCAATGTATTTGCAGTCTTATAGTGTGGAACCTTTCAGATTGGCTTCTTTCACTTAGTAGTATTTTAATTTCTTCCATATCTTTCTTTGGCTTGATAGCTCATTTCTTTTATCACTAAATAATAGTCCATTGTATGGACTAAACAGTCCAGTGGTCCTTTGAATGGGATAAACTAGAGGGATGTCTGATGGGAGCAACAGAATAAGCAACATGATGGGCTATGCTTTATCCATTCATCTACTGAAGGACCTCTTGGTTTTGCTTCCAAGTTTTGGCAACTATGAATAAAGCTACTATAAACATCCACGTGCAGGTTTTCTGTGGGCACAAATTTTCAACTCCTTTCAGTAAATACCAAGGTGCATGATTGCTGAATCATATGATAGGGAGTATGATTAGTTTTCCAAGAAGCTGTCAAACTGTCTTCCAAAGGAGCTGTCCCGTATTGCCTTCTCATCAGCAATGAGTAGAGATCCTATTGCTCCACATCGGCACCAGCATTTGATGTTGTCAGTGTTCTGGATGGTAGACATTCTAATAGGCTAATATGATAATAATGAGATTGAACATCTTTTCGTATGCTTATTTGCCTGCATAGTTTTGTCTACATGCATATTCTCTGTATATCTTCTTTAGTAAGGTGTCTGTTCAGGTCTTTGACTCACTTTTTAATTAGGCCAGTCGATTGTTTCTTTTCCTTTTCTTTCCTTTCATTTCCATTTAGTTATAATCGACTATAACATTGTATTTGATTTATGTATATATTGGAAAATTATTACCACAATAGATGTAGTTAGCATTACCACACACAGTTACAAATTTTTTATATGTATGTGATGAGAACTGTTAAGATCCACTCTCTTAACAACATTCAAATGTACAATACAATATTATTAACTATAGTCATGATGCTGAAACTTACATCCCCAGGTCTTACTTATCTTACTACTGGAAGTTTGTACCTTTTGATGACTTTCACCCATTTTATCAACCACTGCACCTCCCTACCCACTATCCCTGGTATCTGGCAACCATCAATCTCTTCTATCTATAAATTTGCGTTTTTTTAAAATTTCAAATATATGTGAACTCATACAGCATTTTTCTTTGTCTGAATTAATTCCCTTAGCATAATGCACTCATATTTGTTGCAAATGGCAGGATTTCCTTCTTTCTTATGGCTAAATATCCCACTACATGTATGTGTGTGTGTGTGTGTGTGTGTGTGTATGTAAAATGCATTTTCTTGACCCATTCATCCTTGACGGACACTTGGGTTGTTTCCATATGTTGGCTATTGTAAATAATGCTGTAGTGAACTTTGGGGTGTACATATCTTTTCAAGATAATGATTTCTTTTCCTTTGGATAAATACCCAGAAGTGGAATTGCTGGATAGTATGGCAGTTCTGTTTTTCATTTTTTGAGGAACCTCCATGCTGTTTTCCATAGTTTACATCCCCACCAACAGTGCACAAGGGTTTCCTTTTCTCCACATCCTTGCCAACACGTAGTTATTTCTTTGTAAGTGTTCTTTGTGATAATACCCATTCTGATAGGTGTGAGGTGGTATCTCACTGTGGTTCTGATTTGCATTTTCCTGATGATTAGTGATGTTGAACACCTTTTCAAGTACCTGTTGGCCATTTGTATGTCTCATTTGGAAAGATGTCTATTAACAGTTGGGTTGTTATTTTGTTTGTTATTCAGTTGTATGAATTTTTATGTATTTTGGATATTTGCTCCATTCCATAGGTTGCATTCTCATTTTGTTGATGTTTTCCTTTGCTGTACAAAAGCTTTTAGTTTGATGTAGCTCCACTTATTTTTGTATATTAATCTAGTATCTCAGTGTCTTGCTATAATTGCTTATTGGTTCCAGTTTTTTTGTTGATTCTTTTGTATTTTCTACATACATGATCATGTCATCTGTGAAAAAAGACAGTTTTATTTCTTCTTTCCCTTTCTTGTCTTACTGCATTAGCTAAGACCTCCAGTACAGAGCTGAAAGGGAGAGCAACTATCTTTACCTTTTCCTGGTCTTAGGAGGAAAGCTTCTAGTTTCTCGCTGTCAGGTATGATGTTAGCTATATATTTTCGTAGATATTTTTTAACAAGTTGAAGGAGTTCCCCTCCTTTGCTAGTTTGCTGAGAGGTTTTGTTTTTGTTTTTTTTTTTAAATCATGAATGGGTGTTGGATTTGACAATGCTTTTTCTCCATCTATTGAGCAAATCATGTGAGGTTTCTTTAGCCTATTATGATGGATTACATTGATTTTCTAATGTTGGACCAGCTTTTTACACCTGGGATACATTCCACTTGGTTATGGTGTATAATTATTTTTATACATCATTAGATTTGATTTGCTAATATTTTGCTAAGGAATTTTACATCCATGTTCATGGTATATCTGGTCTGTAATTTTGTTTTCCTGTAATGTCTTTGTCTGGTTTTGGTGTTAAGGTAATGCTGGCCTTATAGATTAAGTTAGGAAGTACTCCCTTGGTCTCTATCTTCTAGAAGAGATTATGGAGAATTGCTATAATTTCTTCCTTAAATGTTTGGTTTCACCAGTGAACCCATCTGGGCCTGGTCTTTCTGTTTTGGAAGGTTATTAGTTGTTTATTTGATTCTTTAGTAGACACAGGCTTATTAAAATTGTCTATATCTTCTTGTGTGAGCTTAGTAGATTGTGTCTTTCAGGTAGTTGTCCATTTCATTTAAGTTATCCAGTTTGTGGGTATAGAGTTGCTCATAGTGTTCCTTTATTATCCTTTACGTGTTTGGATCAGTAATGATGGCCCCTCTTTCATTTCTGTTAGTAATTTGTGTCTTCTCTCTTTTTTCCTTAGCCTGGCTAGAGGCTTATCAATTTTGTTGATCATTACAAATAACTAACTTTTGGTTGATTGATTTTCTCTATTGATTTCCTGTTTTAAATTTCATTAATTTCTGTCCTAATTCTTATTATTTATTTTCTTCTGTTTCCTTTGGGTTTAATTTGCTTTGCTTTTTCTAGTTTCCTAGGTGGGAGCTTAGGTTATTCATTTTAGATCTTTCTTCTTTTTTTAATATATGCTTCAGTATTATAAAGCATTATAACTCCTCCCCAACCCTGCTCCCAAGGCCCACACACTCCACAAAACCCACTAGACATTGCTTTTCTGCATCCCGCAGACTTTGATAAATTGTATTTTCCTTTTCATTTTACTCAAAATATTAAAAATTTTCTCCTGAGATTTTTTTTTTTTTGGTCTCATGTTATTTAGAGGTGTGTTGTTTAATCTTCATGCACTTTGAGATTTTCCAGCTATCTCTTTGTTACTGATTTCTAGTTAAATTTCTTGTGGTCTGTGAGGATATATTGTTAAGGTTCTGTTCTTTTAAATTTGTTAAGGTGTGTTTTATGACCCAGATCTATCTTGTGACTGTTTATTTGAGCTTAAGAAGAATTTTGTTTTTGGTGAAGTAGTTCATTGGTAATCAATTATATCCAGTTGATTGATGGTGCTGTTGAGTTCAACTATTTCCTTACTGACTGCTTGCTGGATCTGTCTGTTATTGATAGACCTAGAATCTCCAGCTAGAACAGTGGATTCATCTATTTCTCCTTGCAGTTCTGCTTCATGTATTTTGATACTCTGTTGTTAGGGGCATACACATTAAATTTTTTTATGTTTTCTTAGAGAATTGACCCCTTTATCATTATGCAATGCCTCTCCTTATTCCTGATAACTACTTGCTCTGAAGTCTGCTCTGAAGTGAAATTAATATAGCTACTCCTACTCTCCTTTGATTAGTGAAGCATAATACAACTTTCTCCATCCCTTTACTTTTAATCTGTATATTTCTTTACATTTGAAGTGATTTTCTTGTAGACAACATATAGTTCAGTCTTATTTTTTTAATCCACTCTGACAATCTTGTCTTTTAATTGGTACATTTAGACCATTGATTTTTAAAGTGATTATTGATATAGGTGGATCAATATCAACCATATTTGTTATCTTTTCCTTTTCTTTCTATTCTTGCCCTTATTCTTTGTTCCTATTTTTGTCTTCTGATTTTTTTCTGACTTTTGTAGTTTTACCTGCACTGCCTTTTTACATAACCACTTCTCTTCCTCCCCCACCCTGCTCCCAAGACCCACACACTCCACAAGAGCCGCCAACTCTGTGCAGCCTGACGTGAGCTGTTGTGGAGCTGGGCATCTGACTCTAGTCTTTTCCCTGAGCCCCTTGGAGAAGCAAGCAGACACAGACCGCCAGCCTGAGTTCATCCCTTCAGACAGCAGCTTCTGCCTTCATCATTTCCTGTCCCTACAACAGTGGATGAAGAGATCCCCTCATGAAGAAAACCTCTTACTTTTCCTGTTTTGGCCTAAAAGGTAGAGGATTAAGGGGAAATAAAAAAGTTGAGGCCATAATGGTGTCTCTGGGACCTGGATTCAACCTTTGCAGTATCAGGGTGGGATTCACATCAAGGAAACTCCCTAATTCTTCTTTGGCTCTTGGTGGATGGTGAGTAGGTGAACATTTTATTAGCTTTTAGGAAGAAAGATACTTACTTTCTAGTCATTTCCAAATGTTGAAGAACACTTTCAGAAGCTGGGAGCAAAGTTTAGAGAGTGGAGCTCTGTGAGGCCTTGGATGCCTTTTAATTTGGGGTTTAGTAGAGTTTAAATTCATTCCTCCAGCATGTGCTTAGCTCCCCACTAACAAATGGAGTACAGGTGACATTTGCGTCTCTGGCTGAGAGGTTGGGTGTGGTGGGGATTAGCTTTCTTTCCCCTTTTTGGTGTCTGCCCCACCCTGGCAAGGCTCATTTGGATCCCAGATGTCAGCTTCTCCTTGGCTAGGGCTGTTGTAGTGCCACACTAGTTTCGGCATGTCCCCGTACAGCCTGGGCCGCTTGTTCCGTAACACTTTGTGCTAGCTGGGCCTGACCCTCTCCGCCCACTTGGGCCACAGGAGGGTGATGCCAGCCAGGGCCACCCTGACAGCTGGGGCTGGTCTGGCACCTGCTGGGAGAGACCAGAGCCTCCTTGTCACAGTCAGCTCCTGCCTCCTCCACCCCGGCCCCAGTATAGCTCTGGGCCCACTTACAGTGTATTCCTGACCAACATAGTAATGGGGTGAGAGGTATTTGTTTTTTTGTTGCTTCCAGTTGAACAGGAGTTCAGTAAAAGCCATGCTTTCTTAACTCCTCTGGCTCTCTCTCAGGTAGCATCATGGCTTCTGGTTTTGTGCTTGCACAGTTCTGTTCACCTCGAGATCAAATCTGTGCTTGAAAGGACAGAAGCAAACAGTGGCAGGAGGGCAAGTGTTGGGCATGGGGTAAGGGCCCAGCTCCACTGATGTCAAGCCTGCCTCTCTCCCTCACTTTCCAGCATGTCTGTGAGGCTATAATGATGGTATGCATGAGAAATTCCATTAGAGTTTCTAATTCATAAAGGCTAATTCTTCCCTGAGTCATACGCTGCCAGGAGGAGGCGGGGGAGGTGCCAGGCAGTAGTTGTAGCTGGCTCCTGACCTGCCTGTCATGCCCAGGAAATTTGGTCTATTTGGGGAGTGAAATATCACTCACTTTGATTTGTTTTTTCAGCATGTGCCCTTGTTGGGGACCTGGGCCTTACTTTTGTGGGTTGTTGTTTATTTTTAATGGTATAACACACAAGTGTTCCATCTTCCATCTGAATTCACAGAAACACCCACGCAAACAGGCTGGTCTTGGGCTGTACTTAAGTTTGAGGACTTGCAATCCTGTGAGACTGTTGGGGCGGATCCTAGCTACCACCATATCTACTATCCTCTGCCCACTTGGCCCTGTCGGAATGAAATCCTTTTTAAAAGTCTGAAGTCTCTGGTGTTGCTCATCTATTTCAAATAGTCTAACTCTCATCATTCTTCATGTCACAGTATATAGAACATGGCACTCTGTAGGTTAAGGTGGCTCATTCTGGGCTACAGGCTTACAGGTGTGGCTTCCACAGGTCTTGGCACTCTTTACATTCACCTGGCTGCTCCTGGGGCTGAGGGAATTTTTATCTTCCTCTGGCACAGCTGTACCCGCCAGGGGCATACCAGTGTGCTGCAGCAAAGGTTAGAAGCTCTGTAGTACAGACCACGCTCTCAGGGTGCAGCCTAGAGTCCCATCTATAAACATCTTTCAAGGTTTCCCTGTATGATAAACATCCCTACCCAGGGTGTTGCAAGTTAGGGAAGGCTGAGTTCCCACAGTCCTGCCCTTTGCTTAGTGCAATCTGCCAGTATCTGCTCTCTGGGCAGGTAGATGGCTGTCAACATTGCATGTCTCCTGTCCCATCCAGGTCAGCATGCCCAGGCTCCTTGGCTCTGTGGCCACATTCTGATGCTTAACATGCTTCCTCCTACCCACCACGTTCCTAAGTATTTCATGACTTCCTGAGCCTCTGGGAGGTGATGTGCTTGCTAAGTCCTCATGTTCCATCTGTTGTGCAGCTTAGAACATTGCTTCTTATGAAATGATTGGAGGTGTCACAGGGAGCCCTGCTGTGGCTGTCAGCCCATGTCACTGTGACCCACACTGACAACTGCTCTGAGTGCAATGAAATGTCACAAGAGTCCTGTTTCAACTCATTGGACTATGTGGTACCAGGTATTGCTTCTTAAACTTAAACAGGGCTATAAGCACTGCATCCACTTACTTATCTACTTGTTTTAACAACCCATTCAATAAATGCAGAGCAGTGGAGATATAAAGATAAAAGACAAATATATTGCTTTCCTTAATCTCACTGTCCAGTGAGGGAGACCCTAGATGTATAGTGATGGCATGCATAAAAAATTCCACAAGAGTGCCTTAGGAACACAGAAAAGGGGACCCTCATACTTGCAAAGTGGGTCAGGGAGATTTCTGGGCTGAGATGAAATGACTGCTGATTTGGGTTTTTCCATTTCTTTCTTCTTTCTGTTTTCTTGACTGAGTCATATAGGATATGTGAGTCATGCTGGAGGAGGGAAGGGTTCCAGGCAGCAGTAAAACTGCAGAATGAAGGAGGCATGTTAGAGGGCTTAGCATATTTGGGGAACTTCAAATGCCACCATTCTGTTTGGTCATAGCAGAGTCTTCATGGATTACAGCCAAAGAGATGAGAATCCCTCTAAACATGTCTGGAGGAGGAGGGGGAGACTCCCGTGTTAGCATGTAATGTTCAGATCATACTTTTGAAACAAGAACATCTGAGATTCCAAACAATATCTCATAGTAGCTGTGGGATATCTTACCTGGTGGAGAGAGAAATTTAGGTAGCAGTCTAGCTTGACTAGACTTGTGTACGGCTTCTGGGAGTGTAGGCAGCAGAGCTGGAGAAGGGAGACTGTGCTCTGAATCTTATTTCCTTTACTCAAAAGACAACATGAACTTGGGAAAGTTACTTGATTTCTTCAAACCAGTGTCCTCATTTGGCAAGAAGGTTCACTTAATGCTGACCTCACCAGGGTTAATGTGAAAATTCAAGCAATAAGTACCTGATGAATATTAGTTTCTTCCAATTCTTTTTTTTTCTCTCCCTTCCCCCTACTTCCTTCCCTCCTCACCCTCCCCTTTTCCTAACTCAACTTTTTATTCAGTAAGTAATACATGTCAAGCACCCTGCAAGTGATGCCGGGGTTCTTGTTTGCAGAGTCAAAGAATGAACTTAGCAAACATCCAAAATAGGAGAGCCAGGGAGAGGCTTTTATTGAGAGATACAGTGAGAGGACAGAGCTCCTGGCTCATGCCAGGAGGGGACAAGGGAGCCTGGGGCGGTGCATTGTCTAGGGGATTTATAGGCAGTTGAGGATTTTTGGAAACTGATGAAGGGCTTAGGGTATGGACTTGTACCACCTGTTCTGCCCCCTAGGTGGGCTGGGTTGTTGTCTGTTTGCTAGGGCTGTTTACAGTGAAGTCACGGGTTATGCTGAGATACCCTTCTTTATTTGCCAAACACTCAAATATTCCAGGCCAAGTTGCTCCTCGCCTTTTGACCTTTAACTGATATCACTGAAGATGTCTGTATTCCTAGTCTGGTATCTTTACCCTAGAGAATTAGTGTGACCTTGACTTTGCATAATGCTTAACACAGAGTTTTGATAGGGACTTCTTTACATAGTTACATTGCTTTGACTATAAATATCCTGCCTTGCTTTTTCCGGAGGCCCTCACCTTACTCTGACTACACCCAAGGTCCCTGCCTCACAGGGATATACATATCACCCATTATGGTAGCCTTTAGTCATATCTGGTTTGGGAGTTACGTTATTGAAATTAATTTCACCTATTTCTTCTTTTAAAACTGTGGCTACTGGAGATTTAAAATTACATATGTGGCTTGCATTTTATTTCAATGGGACAGCACTATGCTGGCTGCTGGGGGCTCAACAGTGAAAAGAAAAACTGACTTTGCAGAATTTAAATCCTAATAGGGAAGGTAGAAAATGACCACTACTAACAAAAGCCTCAAGAAGAAATAACAAAGAAATTGAGAAAGAACAAATATAAAATTCCACATCATAATAAGTACTGTGAAAAAAAGTTTCTAGGGGAGGAAAACTGGAGGACCTAATTTAGATTAAATCTAAATTTGGCTTCTCTGAGGAAGAAACATTTGTGCTGGGCCTTCAGAGAGGCCTTACTGCACGGAGTTTCCAGGCAAAATTGGGAAAAGAGCATTCCAGACAGAAGAAACAGACTGCTAGTCAGTATTTATTGCATATACCAAACACCCAGTCTGTGGTCAACAATGGGGAAAACGTGTAGGGCTGCTAGACACAGGAAGGCTCCCTGGCTCCCTGGAGCTTGTGTCCTGGTGAGGAGGCAGAAGAGACGGGCACCTGAGTGTGTGGGGCTGGGGCAACTACCGGCTCTGGGACTGTCTTCTCTCCTCTCTCCTCTCTGCTTCAGACTATCATGGATGACAGCCTTGACTCTGCAGGTCCCCAGGGCCAGCCAGGTCTTCCTTCGTCTTGGGGAACACTCACATTTTCCTTTTCTTCCCTGTTCCCACTGCCCTGTACTTAGATTCATCATCTCAGCAATGAGTGTCTGCAATAGCCTCTTAACCAGTTTCCTTGCCTTCAGCCTCTTGTTCCCTTTAATGTCTTCTGTTCATGGCTGCCCAATTAATCTTCCTGAAATACCATTTAGACCATGTAACTGCCTTGCTTCAAAGCTTTTATTAGCTTCCTGACACTGGAAGAGGAGCAGTTTGCCCGGAGCTCTGCAACTCTCTTTTGCTTTTCACTCTTTACCTTTTCCTTCCAAGGATAAGGACAGTTACTGGAGAGAGGCACAGCCTACAGCAGGTAGGGCAACCTCTTCAGCTGACTCTGGGTAGTCTTTGAAGCCTCATGTCTAGTCAAGGTCACATATTTTCCCCCCTGCCCTGCATTGCCCTCTGGGACTGTCTTCTCTCCTCTCTCCTCTCTGCTTCAGACTGTCATGGACCTGCATGTCCTTTCAACACCTAGTTGCACTTTCCCCCAGGGGAGGGCAAGAGCACAGTGGCATGGGCTCCAGGGTCGGCCAGACGGTTTCAGATCCAGCTTTGCCATACAAGCTGTGAGAATACTTTCAGTAAGTTACTTACCTTATGTAAGCCTTAGTTTCCTCCTTTGTTAATATCAGGGGACAAAACAGTAATTTGTACCCCTTAGGGATGGGTGGATAGGATTAGACAGTGTAGGTAAAGTATTTTGCGGATACCTAGGCCATAGGAAATCCTTAATCCATGTGCATTGTTTAAATGAATGGTAAGCCATATATAAGGTGATTAAACAACTGTGCCTCTGGAAACCTCTGGCCTTGCTTTCCTTTTGCATTCTTGGTGCCCGTTAGCAGCCTCCTTATATCTGGGGATGGGCTCTGGCCTGATTTCTCTGCAGCTGTGATGTTGTCGAGAAACGCTGGATAGGAACACTGAATAGTGGTGTCAAGGAGCTGGATGGGACCTCAGGAGACCATCCAGTGTAGGATGGTTAGTGCACCATAAATATCTGTAAAGTAAGTATAAATGAAAGCTAATAAAAAAGGAAGTTTTCAACAACTCCTTTATGCAGACCAGAATGTCCATAAATTACTCCATCTAAATTGCTATAGTATTTGACTACAGGAGAAGAAACAAACCAACAGGAATTCAGAACATGCTTTGTGTACCAGGCCTTCAATTTTATCTGTTAGATACATCAAAAGGAACATGATTAATGTAGTGCCTATCACACTTGCGTACCTTATGACAGTCCTTCATACTTTGGACCCTAAGACATTGGTCTCTTATTCTACTTATGCAGAACCAGTTTTCAGAAGAACCAGTAAATCACCAATGATTCAGTAGCTCTGATGCTGGGAATCATAAAGAGATTGGAAGAAATCATCCCTGACCAAAGGTTCCAACCTTATCAAATATGAGAGTGACCAGTTTTTAACATCACAGGATTTCTAGGATCCCTCCTTACTCTATCCCACAGTTTGACTAGGGCTATACTTTTAGTACCTGCTGACCGAGAAAAAAAGCCATACCCATAACAATTCAGGTATCCTTGCGAGTGACCTTGGCCTAAGGATCCTCAGCTCATCTGATGAGACCACCACTGTAGACCACATTTCTCATCACGTAAATGAGGCACAGAGACACTCTCAGTTAAGAAATAGTCAGGGTGTGATTCAGAAAAGCACGGATGTTTAAATAGATACTTGAAATACTCAGAAGTCACAACTAAGTCAACTTGAGATCTCTTATTCAGAGAAACATGCCAGCCCCTTGCTAATTCATTTCATTCTCAGAGAAACAGAAATATTCTTTTTTTTCCCCTCTTGTTTTCATGTGTCACTTCAGTGTCAGTTTCTTCACTAGCCTTCATGGGTATTGCCTGAGAAATCTCTACTCTGAGCTCTTGCCCTGTTCCTTACCCCATGGGAATCCCTTCATGGATTGCCAGATAAAACACAAGATACCCAGTGAAATTTGAATTTAAAATAACACATGCAAATATATGGGACATGTTTATGCTAAAAAATTATTTGTTGTTTATCTGAAGTTCAAAGTTCATTGGGTGTCTCGTGCTTTGATTGTTTTTGTTGTTAAATGTGTCAAGTCTATTTCCGGGTGTCCACAGTGGTACCAAGTGCTGAAGCGCAGGAACTGAAAATATGGGTGACATTTTTGCACAGCTGTTAACAATGGCTACTGACCTGTTTTCTGGGGACCTTTCAGATCTCTGTCAAAGGCTATAAGGTTCATGTATGGTTTTCTCAGGGAGCCTTGCTATTTTTCATGGGCACATAACCCAACTCAGACACTGGCAGCCCAGAGAGCAGTTATTCATTCCTTTGGATTCCTTTTGTTCATTCTCATTTACCCTGAGGTTTTGTCATAAACTTGTATACCTGACCTTCTGTGAGGTGGGCACTAAAGCACAGATGGAGGTTTCTTTGTGTGGAAGTAATGACTTTATGGATAAAATCAGGGGACAGGGGAGGAGGCCAGGAGGGAAAGAGACCTTAACTCATTCTGACCCCTCATTGTGCTGTATGAGAAGCAGAGCATTTCCCAGGGAGCACAGTGAGCTGCAAAACTCTCTACTTTTTCTTCTCTAAACTTAAACTGAAAGGAGGCTGGAGTTTACATGCCTATTCCTGTCTCATTTTTTTCTCACACAGTTTCTCTCTCCTTTTATACATTAGATTCAAAAGAAAAGCTGATGTTGGACCAATTTTTTCCTATCTATTTAATTTATAAAATGGGATATCCTAGAATATTTCTTCACTTAATTGTAAAATCAATGAATTTATTCCACAAACATGCAGGATACTATGACAAAGCCTAAGAAATAGCCCATTGGAATGAATATTCGCACTGACATTCTGTCAACGTCAGACATTCTGTCAAGGGCAGACCTGTGCAAAAGAATGACTTCCATAACAGGTCCTAAGAATCAACTTTGCTTTCTAGGAGGCTGGAAAGAAAGCACTGAAAAATAGGTTATTTGTTGGATGGGGTTTTATTTCTTGCCCAGAATTGGGATTTTGGAGGTTCCTCTTAACAAAGTTGTATGACGGTAAATGGCATTGTTGGCCCCCAATCCCCTGCCCGAAAGTGAGACCTCAAGTGATTGGTCATGGGGGGCAGAGTATTTGGAATCAGAGGATAGGAAGAAATTTAAAAATGGAGCCATTGGTGGTAGGCTGTAACAATCAACAGAAGAAAGTAAAGGCCAGAAGGTACTTGCATATGGTGGCCTTAAAAGTCGGCATTGCTTGGATTCATTCAGCAAACGTTTTTAAGGACAAGCTTGGTGGTTGGGTGAGTAAGGAGCTCCTACCATGAGAACAGATTGAGAGTGAACATAGGAGAAAAGGGATGAACAGGTGCTGCATTTACCAGCAGAAGAAATGATGCCGAAATGTTTATGTGATATAAATATTTATATATGATGATAATAGTTATCATTAACTGTTTGAATACAGTTCTTTCTAATTCTTTATCCCAGTGTTTCCCAAGTTGGTGTTGATAAACTGCAAGGGGTCTACTGACCTGTTCTTGGAGGCAGGGAGATCTGCATGCTTTCAATGTTAATAATCTAACACTGTATTTTCATCTCAACACCAACTGAGAAATGTTATAAGCATATTCTAGATCACTTGAATGAACACCTTGTATCTGAGTGCAACCAACAATCTCAGAGCTGGAACTTGATTTTGTATTTAGGATCACAGTGGGGCAAGTACACGGTTTTCATCATCAAGGGCTGATGAATGAAGAAGACAAGCTTAAAAGGCCAAACAACTTTTTCAGTAGATTTTTTTACAATAGACAATTGAGTCAATATGAGGGACACAGTAATATATGTATTCTGGCCTAAAAAGAATATATCCTGTAGCTGTCAGTAACAGAGTCATGGTGTCAAAGGCCATTTATTTTAGCAGAAATAATTGTTTTTTATTTTTTATTTTATTTTTATTTTATTTTGGTATCATTAATATATACTTACATGAACAATATTGTGGTTACTAGATTCCCCCCATTATCAAGTCCACACCACATACCCCATTACAGTCACTGTCCATCAGCGTAGTAAGATGCTGTAGAGTCACTACTTGTCTTCTCTGTGCTATACTGCCTTCCCTGTGCCCCCACCCCCTACATTACGTGTGCTAATCATAATGCCCCTTTTTCCCGTTATCCCTCCCTTCCCACCCATTCTCCCCAGTCCCTTTCCTTTGCTAACTGTTAGTACATTCGTGGGTTCTGTGAGTCTGCTGCTGTTTTGTTCCTTCAGTTTTTTCTTTGTTCTTATACTCCATGGATGAGTGAAATCATTTGATACTTGTCTTTCTCCGCCTGGCTTATTTCACTGAGCATAATACCCTCTAGCTCCATCCATGTTGTTGCAAATGGTAGGATTTGTTTTCTTCTTATGGCTGAATAATATTCCATTGTGTATATGTACCACATCTTCTTTATCCATTCATCTACTGATGGACACTTAGGTTGCTTCCATTTCTTGGCTATTGTAAATAGTGCTGCAATAAACATAGGGGTTCATATGTCTTTTTGAGACTGGGAAACTGCATTCTTAGGGTAAATTCCTAGGAGTGGAATTCCTGGGTCAAATGGTATTTCTACTTTGAGTTTTTTGAGGAACCTCCATACTGCTTTCCACAATGGTTGAACTAATTTGCATTCCCACCAGCAGTGTAGGAGGGTTCCCCTTTCTCCACATCCTCGCCAACATTTGTTGTTGTTTGTCTTTTGGATGTTGGCCATCCTAACTGGTATGAGGTGATATCTCATTGTGGTTTTAATTTGCATTTTTCTGATGATTAGCAATGTGGAGTATCTTTTCATGTGCCTGTTGTCCATCTGAATTTCTTCTTGGAGAAGTGTCTGTTCAGCTCCTCTACCCATTTTTTAATTGGCTCATTTGCTTTTTTTTTGTTGAGGTGCATGAGCTCTTTGTATATTTTGGATGTCAACCCCTTATCAGATAATATCATTTATGAATATATTCTCCCATACTGTAGGATATCTTTTTGTTCTACTGATGGTGTCCTTTGCTGTATGGAGCTTTTTAGTTTGATATAGTCCCACTTGTTCATTTTTGCTTTTATTTCCCTTGCCCATGGAAATATGCTCATGAAGAAGTTGCTCATATTTATATTCAAGAGAGTTTTGCCTATATTTTCTTCTAAGAGTTTTATGGTTTCATGACTTAAATTCAAGTCTTTGATCCATTTTGAGTTTACTTTTGTGTATGGAGTTAGACAGTAATCTGGTTTTGTTCTCTTGCATGTAGCTGTCCAGTTTTGCCAACACCAGCTGTTGAAGAGGCTGTCATTTCGCTTGGTTTAATATCTGGACTCTCTATTCTGTTCCACTGGTCTATGGGTCTGTTCGTGGGCCAGTACCAAATTGTCTTGATTACTGTGGCTTTGTAGTAGACCTTGAAGTTTGATTGGGAAGCGAGATCCCCCCTGCTTTATTCTTCTTTCTCAGGATTGCTTTGGCTATTCGGGGTCTTCTGTGGTTCCATATGAATTTTAGAATGATTTGTTCCAGTTTGTTGAAGAATGCTGTTGGTATTTTGATATGATAGAGATTGCATTGAATGTGTCGATTGCTTTAGGCAGGATGGCCATTTTAATAATATTAATTCTTCCTACCCACGAGCATGGGATGAATTTCTATTTATTAGTATCCTCTTTAATTTCTCTTAGGAGTATCTTGTAGTTTTCAGGGTATAAGTCTTTCCCTTCCTTTGTTAGGTTTATTCCTAGGTATTTTATTCTTTTTGATGCAGTTGTGAATGGAATTGTTTTCCTGATTTCTCTTTCTGCTAGTTCATCATTAGTGTATAGGAATGCAACAGATTTCTGTGTATTAATTTTGTATTCCACCACTTTGCTGAATTCAGATATTAGTTCTAGTAGTTTTGGAGTGGATTCTTTAGGGTTTTTTTATGTTCAATATCATGTCATCTGCCAGCAGTGACAGTTTAACTTCTTCCTTACCAATCTGGATGCCTTTTATTTCTTTGTGTTGTCTGAATGCCATGGCTTGGACCTCCAGTACTATGTTAAATAAAAGTGGGGAGAGTGGGCATCCTTGTCTTATTCCCGATCTTAGAGGAAAAGCTTTCAGCTTCTCGCTGTTAGGTATGATGTTGCCTGTTTTGTTTATTTTCTCAAAGAACCTGCTCTTGGTTTCATTATTTTTTTCTATTGTTTTATTCTTCTCAAGTTTATTTCTTCTCTGATCTTTATTTTGTCCTTCCTTCTGCTGACTTTGGGCTTCATTTGTTCTTCTTTTTCCAGTTTCAATAATTGTGAATTTAGACTATTCGTTTGAGATTGTTCTTCCTTCTTTAGATAGGCCTAGATTGTTATATACTTCCCTCTTAGAACTGCCTTTGCTGCGTCCCATAGAAATTGGGGCGTTGTGCTTTTGTTTTTATTTGTCTCCATATATTGCTTGATCTCTCTTTTAAACTGGTCATTGATCCATTGAATATTTAGGAGCATGTTGTTAAGCCTCCATATGTTTGTGAGCCTTTTTGTTTTCTTTGTACAATTTATTTCTAGTTTTATACCCTTTTTGATCTGAGAAGTTGGTTGGTACAATTTCAATCTTTTTGAATTTACTGAGGTTCTTTTTGTGGCCTAGTATTTGGTCTATTCTGGAAAATGTTCTGTGTGCACTTGAGAAGAATGTGTATCCTCCTGCTTTGGGTGGAGAGTTCTGTAGATGTCTGTTAGGTCCATCTGTTCTAATGTCTTGTTCAGTGTCTCTGTCTCCTTACTTATTTTCTGTCTCGTTGATCTGTCCCTTGGAGTGAGTTAAGTGTTGAAGTCTCCTAGAATAAATGCATTACATCCTATTTCCCCCTTTAATTCTGTTAGTATTTGTTTCACATATGTAGGTGCTCCTGTGTTGGGTGCATAGATATTTATAATCTTTATATCCTCCTGTTGGATTGATCCCTTTATCATTATGTAATGTCTCCTTTGTCTCTTGTGACTTTCTTTGTTTTGAAGTCTATTTTGTCTGATACAAATACTGCAACATCTGCTTTTTTCTCCCTATTAGTTGCATGAAATATCTTTTTCCATCCCTTCACTTTTAGTCTGTGTGTCTTTGGGTTTAAAGTGAGTCTCTTGTAGGCAGCATATAGATGGGTCTTGTTTTTTTATTCATTCAGTGACTCTATATCTTTTGATTGGTGCATTCAGACCATTTACATTTCGGTTGATTATGGACAGGTATGATTATTGCCACTGCAGGCTTTAGATTCATGGTTACCAAAGGTTAAAGGGTAACTTTGTTACTATCTAAGAGTCTAACCTAACTTAGTATGCTATTACAAACACAATCTAAAGTTCTTTTTCTTTTTTCCCTCTATTTCTTCCTCCTCCATTCTTTATGTATTAGGTATCATCATATTCTGTACTCCTTGTCTATCCCTTTTTATTACCTTTTGTGACAGCTATTTAACCTTAAGAACACTTCTATCTATAGCAGTCCCTCCAAAATACACTGTAGAGATGGTTTGTGAGAGCTAAATTCTCTCAACTTTTGCTTATCTGGAAATTGTTTAATCCCTCCTTCTAATTTACATGATTATCTTGCCGTATAAAGTATTCTTGGTTCGAAGCCCTTCTGCTTCATTGCATTAAATATATCATGCCACTCCCTTCCGGCCTGTAAGGTTTCTGTTGAGAAGTCTGATGATAGCCTGATGGGTTTTCCTTTGTATGTGATCTTATTTCTCTCTGGCTGCTTTTAATAGTCTGTCCTTATCCTTGATCTTTGCTATCTTAATTATTATATGTCTTGGTGTTGTCCTCCGTGGGTATCATATGTTGTGAGATCTATGCACCTTCATGGCCTGAGAGACTATCTCCTTCCCCAGATTGGGGACGTCTTCAGTAATTACTTCCTCAAAGACACTTTCTATCCCTTTTTCTCTCTCTTCTTCTTCTGGTACCCCTATACTACGAATATTGTTCAGTCTGGATTGGTGACACAGTTCTCTCAGTATTCTTTCATTCTTAGAAATCCTTTTTTCTCTCTGTGCCTCAGCTTCTTTGTATTCCTCTTCCCTAATTTCTATTTCATTTATCAGCTCCTCCACCATATCTAATCTGCTTTTAGTACCCTCCATTGTGTTATTCAATGATTGGATCTCTGTCCTAAATTTGTTCTTGAGTTCTTGAATATTTTTCTGTACCTCCATGAGCATGTTAATGATTTTTATTTTGAAATCTCTTTCAGGAAGATTCATGCAGTCGATTTCATTTAAATCGTTCTCAGGTGTATTCATAATTTTGCTTTGAACCAGGTTCCTTTGACATTTCATAATTTGTCTGTGGTGCCCTATAGTGCCCAGAAGGTCTACTCTCTGGAGCTGCTTAGCTCCTGGAGCAATTTTGGAGGTTGCAGGGGAGTGGTGTTGGTGCTTAGGGTGAGGAAAGAGCTGTTTCCTGCTTCCCGGCTACTATGCCTGTCTCCACTGCCAGAACCAGTGGGCTGAACACACAGGTGTAAGCCTCTATGATTTGTGTTTGTAGCTGCCATAGGTGGGTCTTCCCTCTGGCTGGCCTGACGCCAGGGCATTGACTGCTGGTTTGCGAGCCTAAGCCAGGTGCAGGCTAGCTGGGAGGAGGACACAGCAGGTTGCATATCGCTTTGGGGGCCTTGGAGCTTGTAGCCAGTGAGGGGGATGAAGCGCCTGAAGATGGTTTAAGCTCCCAATCTGCCTGGGCAGAGTGCACCCAGACAATTTTGTCTACCTGTCCTTTCTCCTGAGCAGTAAGCTCTGTGCAGTCCTTGCCCCTTTAGCAGCCCTCTTGCTAAGGACTTCCTTTTTAGGAAATCTCTCAGACTGCCCATCCAGATCAGCTGGATATGAATCCCTGTTTTCCACAAGCAGCTGGAATCTCCATCTTGCCAGGTATTCTGCCTGTCTTAGCTTTCCAACCCCACTAAATCACCAGAGCACCGTGCAATGTAGGTTCATGTTCCCAGAGCAGACCTCCAGGGCTAGGTGTTCAGCAGTCTCAAGCCTCCATTCCCTACCCGCTCTGTTTCTCTTTCTCCCGCCGGTGAGCTGGGGTTGGGGAGGGGCTTGGGCCCTGCTGGGTCACGGCTTTGGTACGTTATCCTGTTTTGTGAGGTCTGCTCTTTTCTCCAGGTGTGTGCAGTCTGGTGCAGCCTTCTTTCCTGTTGCTCTTTCAGGATTAGTTTTATTAATTATATTTTTGTATTATATGTGGTTTTAGGAGGAGGTCTCTGTCGCACCTCTCACGCCACCATCTTTAATCCAATCTCCCAGAAATAACTGTTATATTTGATTTGCATTTGTTTGTTTGATCTGTGTCAGTTTTGTAGTTTTTCTGCTGTTTAATTCTGTATGGGTTTATTTTTATAGTTGTCCAAATATGTATTTTGAACTATTTAAGAAAGTTTATAATAAGAACAGCTTACATCAACACATCAGCTATGAAATAGCTTTTTTCCTTTTAAAATGTCTGCGTATTACTCAAGTTTGAGAAACACTGCTTTATCCCATTCTGGCTCCCACAGGGCTATTAGCTAATCCCACCTTCAGTGTAATTTGTCTTCTTAAGGAGTGACCTTCTGCATAGGATATTTGGAGGCTAATGGTGTGTATCTAGAGACCAACATCCTGGAACATTCAAAGAAAAAGACTGTATTAGGGAAAGGTGTCTTAGGGACTCCTGCCCTCTCTGACATCATTTTAAACAGCAAAATGGAGGCAGCTGCCTGTTTGTGTATCTTTCACTGGTATATTATGAGGTCTGGTAAACAGCAAGTCTTAGCCATTCCTGCACCTCACCACTGAAACTCTTTGGAAAGATAAAAAGCAAAACAAAAGCATCTAACACAGCCTTCTCCAACTTCAATGTGCTGATGAATTCCCCACCCTCCGAGCTAAGCCTGAGCTCTCTCACGTTGCCCTGGGTTATTTCATCAAAAGCTGAAATTATCTTGTTGCTTTCTTTACTTGTCATAGGCCAAAATCAGGGGTTATTTTCTAGATTGGGTCTATTTTTTTAAATTAATTAAACAATGAGACATGAATTTCCTAACACCAAGAGTCTGAAAGAACAAGAGTTATTCTGCTCACTTTTCCTGCTCCACTCCAATCAAAGTTGCACAATGTTCAGATATTACCACACTAGTTTCAGTCTCTGCTTATGTGATTTTTATATTTTTTCATAAACTGGATTTAAACATGACTTCTCCTCCCTTGCCACCACTTCCACTGTTGAGGGTGGACGCTGAACATTATGCCCACATTATCCAACTTTTTCAAAATGGGGAGATGTTCTATATAGATCTAAGATTGCACTTGGGGGAAATATAATTGGCAATGGTGACGTTCAATGGTAAGTACTTAACCTCCTGTATGTTATTAGCCAACTTTTTCAAAATGGGTAGATGTTCTATATAGATCTGAGACTGTACCTGGGGCAAATATAATTGGCCATGGTGACAGTCAGTGGTAAGTCCTTAACCTCATGTATGTTATATTTGATGTCAATCCCCTCTTTGTCCTTAGTGGTAATATTAAACAACAAACTTGAAAGATTTTTATGTGAAAGGTTATGGGGACCTTGCAAACATTATTTTTCCAAATTGTGTTTTGTTCTATTAGTTGCAGTAATGCATATGTGATCATTCTGAAAGAGGTACACATAATCTTTGTTGGACTTCTTTTGATATATGATGATTTATTTTGATTTGATATGATATGGACTTATTTTGATTTTGATATGATAGCTAACAGATAACTGTTACATTACTCTTTTTCCCAAGAGAAGAGAAAAAATATTTTTATGTTAAGGGGATTTGACTGAGTGTTTTTTAAACCAGTACTTTCACCTGGGGAAAGGAATAGTATTTTGCCCCTCAGGGGGCATTTTTCAATTTTTGTAGATATTTTTTATAGTCTCAACCTGGGGAAAAGTGCTGTCAGAATCTAGCAGGTAGAGGCCAAGGACTTTGCCTAGCAACCTGCAAAGGATGGGCAGCCCCACATAGCAAAGAACTATCTGGTCTGAAATGTCAGTAGTGCCAGTATTGATAAATTCTGCCCTAGACCAGTGTTTCTCAACCTTTAATGTGCGTATGAGTCACCTGGGGATCTGGCTAAAATGAGGATTCTGATTCGATCTCATGTCCCTCATGGCTCTACAAATACAGCTATACCTGGCACATTGTAGTTGCTTCATAAATATTTGTTGAAAGCATGAAGAGGTAGATGGAGGAATGAGGGAATAAATGAATGAATGAGCAAGCAGCCAAGAGCAATAGTTATCATACCCACACATATCTCTGAGAAACCTTAAAGGAGCTTATTCCAAAGAAAACTGAATTTCCTCTCAACAGTGCCAGAAATTTGCCAAAAGCCTCCCTCGGGGCATGGTATGCCTTTCTCAGGTTAGAAATGACTCCCTTTCTCTGATGTCTCACACTGTCCCTCCTGATATGGCGAGGGTTCAAAAAGATTATTCTGGGTGGCTGTCAGATCTGGATGTGTGTTAGATGGACACAGTGGAAAAAAACTGGAGGCCCAAGCCCAGGCCTCATACCTGAGTCTGTTCCAAGAGAAAGGATCCAGATCAAATCATATTTATGTCTTTGTTGGTGTCAGGGAGGAAGGTGGAAGTAGAGAACCAGAATAGGTTTTTGGAGGGAAAATAGGTTAGAGTGAGTTTCATGGAGTAACCAGGTAGGAAAAAGACACCCACCAGCGGGCAGCATGAAGCTGAAGCGTGAGAACTCTTGCTTATGTAGTTTGTAAGCCAATGGACTTCGGGAACTCAGGGAATTGCTAGCTCTAGCTGGCAAATCATTTCCAGTTTGCTTACTCTTGGCTTTCTGGGTTCCTATTGATCACCTTTGTCTGCCACCCCTCGGCACACAGAAATCCAAACCAACCCAAAATTTGGAATCTGATACAAAAGTACTTTTCTTTCCTGGTGGTCCCCATGCTCTTAGAGGCATTTGCTTAGATTCCAGACCTGTGTCTGCTGCCCACCTGAGACCTGGCTGTGGTAAGCAGAAGGAAGAAAAGGAAGGTAAGAGCAGGATGGAGGAAGATGAGCAGTAAAGAAGAAGCGAGGCAGCTGAGGCCGAGGCTGTGAGAACATTCATCTATATGTCATTGTCAAAGGAGCTCTTGACAATAGCAGCTCCCTTGTGAAAGGTGTGATGCAAATGAATGTGCCAACATTGTTGATTCAGGTGTGGTCACTCGATTTTGGCTTTTTATTTCCTTTTCTTATCTTACTGCATTAGTAGGTGAGTCTGGACCATGGGGTACCTGTGCCCTGCCATGAACCAGACTGATGTAGATCTCTTTTCTGGACAGAGACTGAGTAGTGGAATACCTGGTTTGGGAGTCATGTCTTTGGGGACGCAGTTCATAAGAATAATGAAAGTTCTGCATCATCCCTGGCACTCTAAGGGATTCAAGTTTACTATGAGGCAGGGTTAACAGAGAGTATTTGTATTTCACCAGAGTGGTTTAATGATGGAGTTGGAAGAGTTCCTTTCTCTGGGCAGCTTTAAATAAAACTAGATTCTCATAATGTACAATGGTTTAGGGTCTGTTGCATATCTTTGTTATATCCCTTCTTTGCTCAAAATATTCAGTTATTTCATATTGTCCATAGACTAAAGCTTAAATTTCTTATCCTGACCTTTAAGGTCCTCTATTACCTGGCTCTAAACCACCTTCCCAGGGTTTTTTTTGAAAAAATTGTGTTTTGTTTTTTAAGAAAAAAATCTCTGACTATAATGGGGTTGGTGGGGGGGAACTGATGAAGGGGTAGTTTAATAACCATAATATTGCACATGTAATTGTAGATTAATGATAATAAAATAAATTATATAAAAATAAATAAATAAATAAATAAAAAGTCAAAAAAGAAAAGAAAAAATCTGAAAAGCAGCAAACTAAGAATAAAGTGGTACCCCTTCAATTTGGTACAGGACATTTACACAAGACCTATAGTTAACAGCATACATAATAGTGAAAAACCAGATGCTTTCCCCCTAAGATTAGGAACAGGCAAAAATGTCCCCTTTCATCACTCCTAATCAACATCATACTGGAAGTCTTAGCTAATGCAGTAAGATAAGAAAAGGAAATAAAAAGTAAACCAGATTGGGAAGAAGAAATAAAACTGTCTTTGTTCACAGATGACATGATTGTTTATGTAGAAAAATCACAAAGAGTCAACAACAACAAAATATTCTGGATCTAATAAGCAATTACATTTGCATATACAAAGTTAATATATGAAAATTAATTGTCTCATACACTGTCAATGAACAGTTGGAGTTTGATATTAAAAATGTAACACTATTTTCATTAGCACCAAAAAAATAAAAAGAAAGAAAAGACATACTTAGGTATAAGTTTAATAAACTATGTATAAGATCTTTATGAGGAAAATCACAAACATGTGATGGAAGAAACCAAAGAACAGCTAAATAAATGGAGAAGAAGAACACTTAAATAAATGGAAGACTTTTATGGATAGAAAGAATCAATATTGTTAAGATGTCAGTTCTCAACTTGATCTATAGAGTTAATGCAATCCCAGTCGAAATTCCAGCAAGTTTTGTTGATACCAACAAACTGATTCTAAAGTTTATATGGAAAGGCAAAAAACCCAGAATAGCTAATACAATAATGAAGAAGAACAAAATTAGAGGACTGACACTACCAGACTTCAATATTGACTATCAAGCTGCAGTAATCAAGACAGTGTGGTTTTGGCCAAAGAACACACATAATAGATCAGTGAAACACAATAGAGAACCCAGAAATAGACCCACATGAATACAGTCAGCTTTGACAAAGGGGCAAAAGCAATTCTATATAGAGAATGTATAACCTTTTCAGTAAATGGTGCTGGAACAACAATGAAAAAGAATCTAGCTACAGTCCTTATATCTTTCATAAAATATAACTCAGAATAGATCATAGACCTAAAGGTGAAATGAAACACTATAAAACCTCTGGAAAATAACAGGAGAAAATCTAGGTGACCTTGGGTATGATGAGATTTAGATACAACATCAAGCACACAATCCATGAAAGGAAAAATGTGTAAGTTAGACAACATTAAAAATTAAAAATTCCACTCTTTAAAGGACATTTTTAAGAGCATGAAAAGACAAGCCACAGACAAGGAGAAAATATTTGCAAATCAAATATATGATAAAGGACTGATATCCAAAATATTTACTAAAACTCTTAACAGTCAACAATTAGAAAACAAACAGCCCAATTAAAAGTAAGCAAAAAATCTAAACACCTTGCCAAAAATGATTTACAGTTAGCAAATTATCATATGAAAATTTTCTCAACATCAGATGTCATCAGGGAATTGCAAATTAAAAACAGTGATGAGAGAACCCTGAACACCTATTAGAACAGCCAAAATGCAGAACACTGACAACACCAAGCGCTTTCACTGCTAGTGGGAAAGCAAAATGCTACAGCCACTTTGGAAGACAAGTTGGCAGTTTCTGATAAAGTTAAACATAGTCTTACAATATGATCCAGGATTGAGCTCCTAGGTATTTACTCAAATGATTGAGAACTTATGTCCATACAAAAACCTACACATGAATATTAATAGCTTTATTCATAACTGCCAAAACTTGGAAACAACCAAGATTGCCCTTCAGTACGTGAACGGATAAAAAGACAGTGGTATATCCTTACAATAGGATGTTATTCAGGAATAAGAAGAAATGAGCTACCAATCCACAGAAAAGACATGGAGGAAATTTTAAATGCCTATTGCTAAGTGAAAGAGCTAGTCTGAAAAGGGTACATACTTTATGATTCCAACTATATGACTTTCTGGAAGAGGCAAACTATAAAGATAGTAGAAAGATCAGTGTTTGTCAGGGATTAGAAAGAAGATAGGGAGGGATAAATAAGATGAGAAGAGAAGGTTTTTGTGGCATATTCTGTGTGATAATGTAATAATGGATATATGACATGCATTTGTCAAACCCATAGAACTGTAAAATGCAAAGGGTGAACCCTAATGTAATTTATGGACTTAATAATAATGTATCAAGATTGGTTCATCAGTTGTAACAAATGTTACCATACTAATGCAATATGTTAATAATTAGGAGGGGTGAGGGAAGATGACATAGGGAACCCTGTAATTTCTGCTCAATTTCTGTAAATATAAAACCTCTCCAAAAAATAGTCTATTAATTTAAAAAATTGAAGTCACAAAAAAAGTATGGCAAACACTCCCATCCCTACTGTGCAGAACTGACATTTTGTATTTGCTTCAAGATTTTCTTTCAAATAAAAAAAATATACAGTTGAAGCATCCCTTGACATCCCTCAGTTCTAATCCCCTTTCCCCCTCTGCCAGGAAAGCCTTATTCTTAGTGCTTTTATAGTTTTATATTCATGTATGTACATGAGCACTGAATAGTATTTTTTCAAATGTTTAAAAACAATACATAAGGTGCATCAATAACAATAGCATTTTGCGACATGCATTTTTTCATTCAACCTAATGCTTTAAAAATCTATCCATGTTGCTATAGATCTAACTCTTTAAAAAGATCTTTTAACTGTAGTATCAGGTTCTATTGTGTATATGTTACTTCACGTTATTTTTCCATTTCTCTATTGCTGGATATTCAGATTATTTCCAATTTTATGTTATTACAACCAATGCAGCAATGAACTTAAAAAAAATCCGAGAGAACATGTGTATGAGTTCTCCTAGGGCATGTGCTACAAATGGAATCAGTAAGCTGTGGGGCTTGCACACTTTCAACTATTGTAGCTGCTGCCAAATTGCTTGGCAAGGTAGAAATGCCAATTTACACTTCTAGTAGTGTACGCTGTTTCCTCATGCTCTCCCCAACACTTGATATGATAGATCTTTCTAATTTTGTCTAATATGTGAAAAATACCTCTGATTTTTAGTTTTCTTTGATTTCTAGTGAAATTGAGTGTGTGTTTATATGATTATTGGATATTAAGGTTTTGCTTTGTGTTAAATTGTCTGTTCCTATTCTTTGTCCATTGTGGGGCAGGGAAAATTTTCTCTTTTCTATTTTTCTAATTGAAATATAGTTGATACACAATATTATATTGGTTTCCAGTATACAACACAGTCATTCAACAGTTACCTACATTATTAAATCCTCACCCCCACTAGTGCAGTTACTATCTGCCAACATTAGAAGAGGTTACAGAATCGTTGGCTATATTCTCCCTGATGTACTATCATCCCCCTGACCAACTTATATTATAGATGAAATTTTTGTGACCCTTTATTCCCCTCATCTGCCCTACCCACCCACCCTAACCCCTCCCCCATGGTAACCACCAGTCACTTCTTTTTGTCTATTTGTCCATTTGTTTTGTTTTGTTTTTAGATTCCACAAATAAGTGAAATCATATGGTATTTGTCTTTCTCTGCCTGGCTTATTAAACTTAGCATAATATCCTCTAGGTCCATCCCTGTTGTTGCAAACGGCAGGATTTTTTTATGGCTGAACAATATTCCGTTGTGTATATGTACCACATCTTTATTCATTCACCTATTGATGTACAGACACTTAGGCTGCTTCCATAACTTGGCTATTGTAAATAATGCGGCAATAAACATAGGGATGCATATATCTTTTTGAATCAGGGATTTTGTTTTCCTTGGGTAAATTCCTAGAGCAAGTGCTTTGAATTTTAACTCATTTAACTTTCACAGGGAACCTCTGAAGTAGATACTATTATCACTCTGATTTTACAGATAAACACATTTATTTAGGGATGTATCAGTTTCTGCATGCATTTGCTAGGTTGATGGGCATTTGGTGTGTTTCCAAGTTTGATAATTATAAATAAAACTGTTATGAGCATCCATGTGTAAGTCTTTATGTGAACATAGTTTTAATTTCTCTTGGGTAAATATCCAGGAGTAGAATTGCCGGAATGCATGGTAAGTGCATTTAACTTTTTAAAAAAGTGAGAATTTTTGAATGGGGATATACCATTTTGTGTTGCCACCTGTACTATATAAGAGGTCCAGTTAGTCCACATCCTAGCCAATACCTGATACTGGCATTCTTTTTAAGTTTAGCCATTCTAGTGGATGTGTATTGGTATTTTTTATTTTAATTAGCATTTCCCAAATGGCTAATGATGTTGGCCATTTTTTCCTGTGCTTCCTTGCTATTAACACATAAAGGTTTTAATTTTTGTTGTCATCAAATTTGTCAGTACTTTCCTTCTTATTTCATTTTTTGTTATCTTGTTTAAAAAATCCTTTCCTACCCCAAAGTTAAGGATATTTTCAACTAAACAGTTTTAAAATTTGATTTTCACAATTAGGTCTTTAATCCACCTGGAATTTAGTTTTGAATCTGGTGTAACGTAGGGATTCTAGTTTAGTTTTTATTCATAACTAGAGGCTCAATTGTGAAAACACCATTGTTTCCACTGGTTGATAATTTGTATTGTCACTCCTGCCACTTACCACCTTCTCATATATATAAGGTTCCAGTTGTCTTTTCTGTTGTCTCCTATTCTTATGGTGGGAGTAACTTCAACAACTCCTTTATGTTTGAGTTTATTTATGCTGTTCCTTATGTCTAGAGTGTTCTTCCCTTTCAGCTCCATCTTTCCAAATCCTACTCTTTCTTCAAGATCCAGTTCAAATGGCCCTTACAGTCTTTCAGTATTCTTCCATATGCCTCTCTCCCTCCTCTGAATTAAATGAAGGGGCTCAACCCACCTCTACTACTTTATTTCTTTCCATAAATCTTAGGTCTTCTCCTTGGTAACGCAGATATGTGTTTTGTCTTCTTTGTCCTGCCAGACCTTAAACACTTACGAGTTGCTGTAGACAGAATAATGTCCTCCTACTCCCCAGTTCTAATTCCTAGAACTTGGGAAAATATTGCTTTACAGGGCAAAAGGGATTTTGAAGAGGTGATTAATGACCTTGAGATAAAGAGATTATTCTGGCAGGCCCAGTTTAATCACATCGGTCCTTAAAATTGGAGAACATCTGCCAGCTGAGTTACAGCAGCAGTACAAAATGGATATACTTTCTCACCATGGAATCCTCAATAACTTGAAGCAGATTCTTAGATATATATAAAAGTACTCAATCACTATTCTTTGACTTGAATTGTGAAGCAGAATAAAACTTGGAATTATAGAATGATTTCTTTAGGTTCTTACCACATCACTGATAATCATCTCTCACATCTAGACCTTTGTTAAATAAAGTCATTGCAGACTACTCAGCCCAGCTTTCCTTTTTGTTGGCAGTTCTGTGCACTCTGACTTTGATCACAGTAGTGGTAAATAAATATTCAGGCTACGTGCAGAGCTTCATATCCTTTACATGTGCTGACAGCTCAATGGTAAAGAAGTTACAGAAGGAGAAACCCTTTCCCTAAGTGTTTAACCTACATAAAGTTACTTAACGAAGAACTGTTTGATGTAAACATTCACAAACCTTTTGTAGTCTTTGCCTTTATCTAAGGGAACAATATGGGATTTGGAGTTAGTCATACAAGGACCTTGGGACCCTGGCTCTGGTCTTTACTAGCCCTGACTCTGACTTAAATCTCTTGGAGTCTCAGTTTCCTTATACCTATGGTGGAAATAATAATACTTCCTTGAATTGTTTCAAAGGTAGAATAAACAGATGCATGAAAAGGTATTAGCACATAGCAGATGTTCAATGAATGCTAGCTTCCTTTCCATCTCAGCCACACCACTACTAACAGAAAGAGTCCAGGCTTCTATTTACTTTGTTCATTGCAGGGCGGTGATGCAACATAACATTTGTTCTTACTTTCTGTTTGTTGGTTTTATTTATTAAAACATAAATCTTTGGATTGCCTAACCCTGTCTTATATTTTCAGATATTGTCTCCAAATATTTTAGAATTCTGTTTGTCATTCTGGATGTTTGGTTAAGAATAGCCCATGTGACGTGGATGGTTTTAGTTATTTAAAGATTGAGAGGGGCATGGAATAAAAGGCAGGAACATATAAGAGATAGAATGAAATAAAATAAAATCTTAATAATCTATGATAACATAAAATAAGTGGAATGGCAGCACTCTAGAATGGTTATTGTCTTCTGACAGAACCAGGTTATGATTCTGGCTTCAGGAGTAGCTGTTTAGCTGCTGGCCTCAGGAGCAGCTATATGAAGCCTGATGTGAGCAAGCACATTAGAGTTTACAGCACTAATGGAAGCCTCTAGCTCTGCAGGTTGGAGTCAGACTGTTGTTTCTTACTTATTCCCATTTCACTTTGTGCAAGCTTCACATTAGTTTAGAATAATTTGTGTACTTGTCTATTACCAGATTGTGTATTCCTTGAGGACAACTGAGCTTCATTCGTGAATTAAAGCAATTTTATTCCATTATCTTTCCTTATTTTTATAACTTTGGTTCTGGCCATGACTCCAACTCTAACTCCTGTGGCAATCTCTTGCTTGAGGCACTGTATGTTAGGAAATGTTTTTTCTTCATAGAACTTACCAAACATGTTCTATGATGTTACAGCTGCTGTAACCATACCCTTTATCTCTGTCCATTTTCATCGCCTGGACGAGAGATGGCAATGATCACATATGCTCCATTTACTTCGGTTCTTACTGAAGGTGGCCCTGGATTCAGGCTAGTTGTCATGTGGGTGGTAGTAAGGCGAGTCTTATGGGGAATTACTCTATGGCACAATGTTTGGACTGGAAGGTAGGATATTCAAAAGGGTGTGGTCCAAGATTTACATTTATACAGGCATATTATGAAGGCTTATCTTCTGACTTCATTATGTTGGAAAGACATGAGAGAATATTGGTTTAGTCTCTAAGGAGTAAGAGTAGGCATTTTTGGATTTAGACCCATCTGTATCTGCTTTTCCTTCCTGAGACCAGAGCCATTGTAAATTCTTCAGAGAAGAGAATTGAGTTGGACTTGGCATTGAGGAAATTGTAAAGGTAAGGATAATTTAACTAAGAAAACTCTTTCAAAGCAGTTGAAATGTGGTAGAGGGAGGGCTGCTACAGAATAACGGAGAGTCAAAAAATGTGAAGCTACATATGCTTGCATACACTTTGCTTCGAGGGTTAATGCAAATAGTAAAGTGAAGCTCAAGAAATAGTTCAAATTGGTTAAGTGTATTGGAATTTATAAATGTGCCTTGAAATGTGAGTCACTAAGATTTAGGAATATTTTGTTTTGGTGATGGCTTAAGATGAAATTTTAATTCAAGATTTTCCTCATGGTATTCGTTTCATATTGAAGTTAGCTATTTGGTGGATTCCACCAAGAAAACTGTAGAACCTCTTTCTCTGGTGTATTTTGAATTCTGTCCTCTTTCTGTGCACAGGTCTGGTCTGTGGTTTATATGGCTGGAACACTGGGAATTAACATGTAACACCTGATTTTGATCTTGGGATTTGCCTAATATTATCTCTAACTGCTTGAATTTAAACATATTTCCCTTTTGGGTGGTGAGTGAGTGTGTATGTATGTTGGGGACACTCAGAAAAAAGGGGCCAGTAAGGGGTATCAGGAGATGTTTCTTGTCTTTAGCCCAAAGGATGATGTTTAGTGTAAGGAGTAGAGAATTATTTGGATAGGGGAGTAGTTTGAATTTTTAGGGTGAACTGCAGTTGGAAGCCAGTGATCGAATCTTACAAACCACTGTTCGAGACCTGGGTGAATCACTTTACCCATGAGATTACATGTAGGGAAATTAGGCAGGGAGAATGTTGAGGAAGGACCTTTTTGTTTCCTATCTTGATGATTTTTCCTGAGGTTCTTGTTAGCTGCCTAGCAAGTATGATCTGCTCTGTGGGTAGGAAAGCCCCGAGTTCTCTTTCCAAGGAGAATGGTCTGGTCTTTGGATTTAGTTCTAAATTGCAACTTCAGGCAATAGTAAATCTGGGAGCAAAAGATAGATTTTTGGATAATGGTGTTCTAGGAGATCACAATGAAGTGCTGTTTGAGGATTTGGGCAGTTTTTTCTCTCCACAATGAACGTGAAATCAAGTGAATGCCATTTTTATTGCCAGGAGCAATTGGGTCTTTTTGGTCCCTTAGCCAGGCAAATATAGCAAGCCTGCTTTGACTTCATTTTGCTTCGGTCTTTTAAACAGAGAACCATTGGGATTGTTCCAGATTAGAAAGCTAAAGATGCATAGGTTTTACAACTCTGTAGGAATAAGGCCCAATTTCTTTCACCATCCTGACCACCTTGTATCACTCTTCAAAAATCTTCATTTACTCACTATTGCCTCCCTATTACATGCCGATGGCTGTGCTAAGATATATTGGTCTGCTCAGCCCTTGGGGCAGCAGGAACTTGTTAGCTAGGTCATGGAGATGGCTCAGGAGGATTATTTGGCCAAAGGTGCTCTTTTAGGAAGAGCCCCAAGTTAAACTTTCATGTAATCTCCAATATAGGCAGTATGTTTTGGAATATGTCTTAAAAGTCTCTATTTGGTAAATCTAAACACTGAAAAGCAATGACAGTCTCTGTAACTCTGGTTTGTCATTTTCTTCCTCTTTAATATACCAGGAGCCTCAAAAACAAACAAACAAACAAACAAAAACAAAATGGAGGTTGGCCCAGGAGCCTAGCCTCTGAGAGACTCCCAATTTCCTGCTACACAGGCTCTCACAATACAGTGATGGACATAGAGGCTAGTGAAGAGGACAGGCCTTCAACAACTAATCACACAGAGAAGTCGTTAAAGTGAGAACTGGGTACCTTGGGCAGATGTAAGAGGGGCCCTCTCCAGTCTGGGCCATCAGGGAGGATTTCCCAGAGCTGATGAAATCGAGGTGGGTAGGGGACAGCAGCCAAATTTGGAGCAAGGGAGTGTTGATGTAAGGCAATATGGACAATAGGTCTCAATAAGAAATTAGTTTTCAAGGGTATACGCGGACTCTAGATGATTTTCATACTTTGAGTTTGGGCAAGTGGGTGAATGGTGGTGTTGTTAAGCAAAACAGTTACCTGGGGGAACAATTGTTTTCTGGAAGTGGGAGGTGGATAAGGTGGTATTTTGGGGTATACTGAGTATGAGTGGGCTTTAACACATTGATCTGGACACACTTTATAAATAGATGATCTTGGTTATAAGAAGGGCTTAGTTACTCTTGTTAATTTAGAACTTCATAGTGTATAAAGTGTTACCCAGGTCCAATAGGGGAGTAGAAAGAATAGATCTATTGTCCCTGCTTTCAGGAAACTTATCTCTAACTGTAGTCAAGGAGCTGAACAGCACAGAAGCTTCCAGTAACCCTCTAAACAACAGGAAGAGAAACGTTATAAGTAGTGTGTGAATAATTGCCAAGATAATTATATAATTATATAAATGTTCCTTGCTTTTCAGCAGCTATTATCCAAGTAGGATTTCTCATCTGGTTTTACTTATTTACTACTTTGGTAGTCTGAGATGGGTTGAGGATAACACGAGCTTGTTTAATAGTATGGTGGAAGTAACTTATTTTCTTTGGAATAATAACTCATTTAAATTTTATGAGATAAGTACTGTTATTTGTTCCATTTTACAGAAGAGGAAACTGAGGCTCTGAGAGGTTTCCCAAAATCGTGTAGCTAGTAAATGTTAAATTTGGGATTCAAATCTAGTCATCCTGAATCCAAAGCCCCTTCTCAGTTTAAAAAAAAATACATTCTTTTCATTAAATATTTAAGATATTCACTTTCATGTAAGTTATTCGAAAGTAGTTTTTTTGTGTGTGTGTGTGTGGCTGAAAATTTTATTTAATCATTCTCCTAATTTTAGACATATATAGTGCTTTTAATTTGGTGCCTGTATTTCCAGTTGTATCTTTAGGATAAATTCACAGAAGTGGCGTTCCTATACCAAGAAATATAAAACCTTTAAGACCCCTTAAAACATATCAAATTCTTTCCCAGAAAAGTTCAGATAACTTGCAGCTTGGAGGTATTTTTCAATCCCACAGAGAAGTATTTTTCAATCCTGTATGGTTGCCTAAGCCAAGACAAACAGGAGAACTCAGTGTAACTGAGTGGTTAGGGTAATAAATCACAGAATATTAGAGAAGGAAGCAATTCCAGATATCATGGAGGCCACTTCCTTCTTTTATTAATTCTGAACTAAGGCTCAGAGAGGTTGTGGGACATGCCCTAAACCATAGCACTAAGTAGAGTCAGAGTTAAGACAAGAACTTGTATTTAGCACTCGGTGATATATTAAGTCAGAGTCTCTTGGATGGTTTAGTAATTCACGGTGTGCTGAAATGTCCATCTGGGGTCTCAGCTGGATATTTAAGAGCACTTTATTGTTTGAGTCAGCTTCACAGTTACCTCTGAAACTTAGCAGCTATGTTCAAGGGATGTGGAAATAACCCAAAGGGGTGTGCCCTGAACTGAGAGACCCAGTACCCACACAAGGGGATAAAGACCTCTTCTGAATAGCAGGAACCCTAAAATTTCCTGTCATGAATTTTTCTGCATTTGGCCCACTGTCAGATCCATAAGAACATTCTGAATTCTCTCTCTGTTATTCTGTTGATGGTACAATATGTTTGAACAAAGGGCTGCTCACATAATTCAAGCTTGATTTTCTATACCACTGACCAAAAATGAGGATATTTCTGTTTATCCTTGCTCCATCATGTAGCAATAGTATAAACAGAATTTACAATTTGATTTGGCTTGGATTCCATCTGGATAGGCTTGGTTAACTGTTAAGTTTCAAAGTTCCAAGAATCTAGCATTATTAAGGGTTGTTTTATTACAAAATATGAAGCAGGCTGGTTGGCCATCTTCTTTGTTGTAGATATGCCATGCCAAGTTTGCCAAGGCGGGGGAAGAGAGAATTAAAGGAGTAATGTAGTCTCTTAACTAACTCAAGTAGGTGACAACCCGGGAAGTGACTAATGCCACAATCCATTGACCAGAACTAGAAACATGGTTCTGATTCAGCTGGAGGAGAGACTGGGAAAAGTGTGTGGGGGAGCATACAGATATTGGATAAGCCATGCTTGATAGTTTGAAATGACCTAGTTAAAAAGCTCTGTAGGCATTTTCATATCATTTCAAGTTTTAGACAGACAGGTGAAACATTCATATCATTCATATTACTTTCCTTCAAATATGCTTAAAGTGTAACTCTATGGGGGGAGCACATACCATCATTTTAAGAAATCATTTTGAGCTTGTTAAAAGCAACACTTTTGCTTAACAGTTGTGAGATTTAGGCAAGTCATTTAACTTCTCGAAACCTGTATCCCAATTTAAAATGGGCTAATAATTCCTCATTCGTTGGTTTGTAGTAAACATTAGGTTAGAAACTGCATGTAAAAGACTTGATAGTGTTTGGCGCTCTACAAGGTAAGTGTTCAACAAATGTGAATGTTTCTTCTTGTTGGTATTGTTTATACTGTAGTGGATATACTACCGTTGACAGTAATATTGGAGTCTCTGACTCTACGTATCATTAGAAGATAGTGTACTTTCTGGGAACAAGCAGTGTTTTAGCTGAGGTCTGGAAATGAAATGTCTTCATTTTCTGTATGTTCTTATCTTGGTAGATATGGGGACTTTCAGAGGTCATGCCGTCCCTGGGGCCTTCTTCATTATCATGGGTATTTGGTGGACTACAAAGTGTGTTCTGAAATATGCCTGCAAAAAGCACAAGCAGACTTCCTACCTTGATTCCAAAGCATTATTCTATCGAATAGAAATTTTGGAAGGAATCATATTAGTCGGCATGGCTTTAACTGGTGAGTGAACCTTTTCTGTGTTTTTTTTTTCTCTTTCTGGGTACTTTCAAATGCAGAGAAAAGATTCACTATCAAATCAAGAAATTGCTAAAATGAATTTTTTATTCCAGTATATTTCTAAACACATGTTCTAATTGTAATTTCTATCTGATATAGTTTGTTAGAAGGTGATGTTTCATGTTTATACAAAGCCCTATGCCTTCACAAGTTAGCCATAGTAATTAATGTGCCTGTCCACTCAGCATGAACTCTCTCTAGGATTAGTTGGAACTCTCTCTAGTCTCTGAAATAAATTTGTATCAGTTATTCTGATGCCTGAAAAAGTAAACTCTATCAGAAACCATTTTTCAAAATTATATCGATTATTTATCAAGTAATTATGGGAATGCTTCAATAATAAATTGTTGCTGATACACTGTACAGAAGGGTCAGGCTGAAGAAGGCCTTTCCTCTGGCACTCATCCTTATTGTGTGATTCCTAAATTGTAGAAGGATGTTAGGCCAGATGACTTCTAAGGCCTTTCCCTTGACTGTAAGGTTTTGTGAAGATGTTCCATGTTTTTGGAATTCCACTTTGGCCTCTTCTTTATGAAAGGTAAAACTTTCTAATTTCCCTTTGGATTTTTTCCTCCTTTATTATGGTAATAGGTCTTTGTGATGGCCATCAAATTAAAGGACAACTATTCCCAAAGAGAGGGATTTCCTTTCCACATTCTTTAGATTAACAAATAAAACAACGTCTTTAAGAAGGTTTAAACATTTGTATAACTACTGGACCATATGCTCCGTCTGCCTATGCTTTCTCAGTTATCTGTAACTGGGGAAAGCTGAACTTTAGAATTTTTATCCTGAACCAAGCCCAACTTCCTACTTCATGGCAGCTACCCAAGGATGTAGTGTATAAGGACATAATCAGCTTCTATAGGACATGCCACAAATCCAAATCCAAAACCATCGGGGAGTTATCTAGCCATTAGATTGAAATAGGAACTAAGATCATCAGCGGACCTGCTCATGGCGCTAAGTCTACAGTCATCAGCTTTGAAGATCTGAAACTGCTGTTTGACTAAATTGGTTATCTTTGACTAAAAGGGATTATCCCAACTAGCATTTGGACCTCTAGATCAAGCCTAAAGCACCAGTGCCCAGCTGTTAGGGGAAATCCCGGAAAGAAGAATCAGTGTCATAAAAGGACACTAGGTTAAGCAGCATGCTAATTCTCCTGCATCTTCCTGCTTTCCCAGTCAGGTTGTGGAGAGGATTTCTAAAACTGTGGTATGCTCCTCTACAGGCATGATTGGGGAACAGTTTTACCTTGGAGGGCCCCATCTGACCTTATATAACTATAAAGAGGGCCAGTGGATTGAACTCCTGAGATGGCATCATTTCACCATGTATTTCTTCTTTGGCCTGCTGGGTGTGACAAACATCTTATGTTTTACCGTCAGTTCACTTCCTGTCTCCTTAACCAAGTTAATGTTGTCTAATGCCTTATTTGTGGAGGGTAAGTACGCATGAGTATTTTCCCGTACTTTGCATTATTACTGAACATTTTTCTAGCCCTGTACAATAATATTCTTTTAGTATCCTGGTGCAGCCTTGATGGATAGGACCGTCCATTTGAGACATGCCCAGACATTCAGATGTCCTAATCAAGATGCCAAAGATTTTCTCTCCGTACTGACTCCTTTAGTACAACAGGACAAGCACAATCATTCAGTGTGCTTTATTCACTTTTCACATCAGTCTTAACCCCCTAACATGGTTATTTATCTCTGGTTTAACCTGGAGATTTATCATTTCCATTTGTAACAAGTGAAACTGAGCTCAGAGTAGTGAAGCATGAATATACTGAAATAAGCAGGAGCAGCTTCCACCACCAACTAATGAGTCTTTTTCATACTGACGCAGTAAAACTCCACCATCACATGATAGGGCACAAGAGATTCAGTCACGTAAAAATATGAGGCCCTATTTTTGAGAGGTTAATGAAAAACTTTTTTTTGTTGGTTTCCCCATTACTTGTAGGGAAACATGGAAAACAAGTTTTGGATGATTTGTCTTCATTTATTACACTTGTAAGGAATAGACTGATCATGAAACTAAACAAGCCCCAAATTACCAAGAGGTAGTCATTTTCCTAATCATCCACTTTGCCTCCCACATCTGAAGGTATGGGCTTTTGCTAACTGCTCTTTGAGAAAGGGCTAGATAAAAGACAGGCATCAATGATGAAGAGTGTGACTCTTATTATCTCAGGGAGTTACTGCATTTTGAATGAACATCTTTTCCTCCTTCTACCTAAAGGAAAGGGATGAAGCTGAAGCTGGAATGTGTCAATGGGATTAAAAATGTAGTTAGGTACTTCTTGGGAGCTTTCAGAGTATCTTGTCATACCCATCAAAGTCTACTCTTAGGATTTATGTATATTTTTGCTTTCTCCAATGGACTGAATTCCTCAAGGTGGGGCTTTGTCTTATTCATCTGTGGATTCACCCTAACTCCTGGTCCTTTGTTGTAGTCATTCTTATTATTCATCCTTCTGCATAGAAGATGCTTTGAAATATAGTTAGTTGAACATGTCATTATGTGTTAAAGGAGAGATTAGATGTTGGAGAAAAGAAAAGGAATGTTAGATTTCAAAGAGATAGTGATGACTCCAAAAATGCTGGAGGGTTCTGTTATTGTGGGAAGCAGTGGGCATCTGATATTTGGACAAATGTGTATGTGCAAAATTCTGTGGAGAGAGAGGGCATCCCTTGGTTTCACTGAAAAATCAAACTTTTTTTCCCCCCTCTATTAGCTTTTATCTTCTACAACCACACTCATGGCCGGGAAATACTGGACATTTTTGTGCACAAGCTGCTGGTCTTGGCAGTCTTTTTGTCAGGCCTCATTGCCTTCATGGAACTCTTCATACGGACCAATATAACAGTGGAGCTTCTGCGGACAAGCTTTGTCTTCCTCCAGGGAAGTTGGCTCTGGCAGGTGAGTTGGGGCCTCCAGCTAATGTACCTGGTGTCTCCACCTATAATCTTCTCTCATTGTTTGGTGGGGCATTGTGCTCTAGAACCCAAAGACTTCCTGCCGATGTGCTGCCTATAGTGAGAATGTGGGCCTTTGAGAGGTGATGTTTCTTTGATTGACCCAGTGGCCCTGGTGGGAGCATGGACAGAGTGTTGGGGAACAAGTGGGGTGGGCACATCTTCATCAAACACTGGAATATCCATCTGTTATGTAGGAACTCTGAGTTAGCGCTCTTAGATGGAAGCAGTTCCTGATGCTAAAGCACTTTAAAGCCTAATAAGTAATAAGCTCAAGAAATATATGGAAGGCGGGAAAGGAGGACATTATTATTTACTGAGAAATAACTATGTGTTGGGACTTTTACATACACATTGTTTCATTTTGTCCTTACAAAGACTTGGAAGTTAGATACTATTATCCCCAATTTATTGAAAAGGAAGGCTCAGCGAGACCGAGTTACTTTCCCAGCATCATGCAATAATGGAACGAGGATTTAAATGTGGGTCTGTCTGGCCCAGATTCCAGACTTTGTGTGTCTTTCCACTTTACTCTGTTAACTCCCTAACTTTGGTGTGTTATTGAAAACCTGTGTTCTAATCAGTGAACATGTATTTTCTAGAGACTGATATATCAGAATCCAGTATGCACATATAGATGTAAAGGAAGTCTGGGATGAAAGATGAATGTTGGTTAATCAGAGCAGGCTTCTTAAAAGAGTTTTAGTCATCAGAGAGCAGGGATTTGGGATGATGACATTATTGCAGGGAATTGCATTTCACATGAGGAGTGATAAGAAAGCGTTGGTAGGTGATGGGGAGAGAAACGTCATGGTAAAAAAACATCATGGATAGGAGAGAAGTGATAGGTAAGCAAATGGGGAAGGAGAAAGGCTGTTAGAGCAGAGATTAGTAAGGAGCATCTAGATTCAAGGGTTGTTTTGAAGGAAAAGTGATATAGAAAAAAACAAATATCCTATAATACTGATAAAATGAATGGTGAATACAACCAATTGATATACAGAAGTTGTTTTGCTAGATTATTTATCATCTGTTGGGAACCTAAATGGAATGATACATAAAACACTATTATGCATTATATATCTCTTGATTGGAATATATAACCTATTCAAAAATAAAAATAAGTTTAAAAAATATTTAAATAGGTAGTTTCTGGTTAAGATGACACTGAAATTTATGCTTCAGTGTATCTTCTCTGCTCCAAATACATGACAATGACAGATAATATATTAAAAATATGTGTAAAATTAAAAAGAAACTAAAAGGAGAAAAAAGATTTGACAACCAAGAAGTTGGAAATACCTCACTAGACTTAAACAACACAAACAAAAACAGGGCAAGATACCTTGTGAGCCAGACAAAGAATAGAACTATGTAGCAGAAGGGCCCCATGTCTAGAGTAAACATGAAGGCTGGTTGTTTGGCTCCATTGAAACTACAAGAAAATAAAAGGATTCCTCTTAAGGTTAGGGATGAAGCCACACTGTTGGAACTCTTTAATTGTGTAATTTATATATTCTGTCTGATAGAGATCGGTCAAAGTTTTGTATTAGAGTTATGGATTTGTCAATTTCTCTATTTTCAGTTTCTGTTTTAATGTTGTGAGACTGTATTCTGCTTCTCTTTTTCTAGTTTTTTGAGTTGAATGCTCATCAATCTTTCTTGTTTTTAAAAAAATATACTTAAGGCTGTAAATATCCCTCTACATACTATTATAGCTACCTCCCATAAGATTTGATGTATGGTAGTTTTCACTGTTGGGAAATTCTGAATGCTGCATTTCCCACATGCTTTCCTCTTTAATTTATGAGTTATTTAGGAGTCATTTTTAAGTTTCTAGAAATATTCTTTTTTTTTATAATTCATTTTCAATTTAATTATTTTATAGTTAGAGAATATGTTCTCTTTGAAATGAGATAATATTTTCTTTGGGACATACCCCAATGTCAGTGGTAGCGCGTGTTCCATGTATTTGAAAAGAAAAAGTATTTTGTCTTTGTTGAGTTCAGGACTTTTTTTTTAATTGAAGTAAATTTGATATGCAATCTTATATTGGGTTCAAGTATACAACACAGTGGTTCAGCAGCTACCCATATTGTGAAATCCTCACTACTACTAGTGTAGTTACTGTCAACATAGAAAGATGCTACAGTTTCAATGGTTGTATTCTCCATGCTGTACTGCTATCCCCATGACCAACTTATATTATGATTGAGAATTTTTGTGCCCCTTCATTCCTCTCACTGCCCCCACCTGTCCGCCCTAACCCATCCCCCATGGTAACCACCAGTCACTTCTCAGAGTCTACTGTTACTTTGTTCATTTTGTTTTAAGATTCCACAAATAAGTTAAATTACATGCTATTTACCTTTATTCACATGGTTTATTTCACTTAGCATAATACTCTCTAGGTCCATCCATGTTGTTGCAAATGGCAGGATTACTTTCTTTTTTATGGCTGAATAACTTTCCATTGTGTATATGTACCAGTTTTTCTTTATTGATTCATCTATTAATGGACACTTTGGTTGCTTCCATATTTTGGCTATTGTAAATAATGTGGCAATAAACATAGGGGTACATATATCTTTTCATATCAGGGATTTTGTTTTCTTCAGGTAAATTCCTAGGAGTGGAATTACTGGGTCATATGGTATTTCTATTTTTAGTTTTTTGAGGAACCTCTTTACTGCTTTCCACAGTGGCTGCACCAATTTACATTACTACCAACAGTTCCCTTTTCTCCACATCCTCACCAATACTTGCTATTTCTTGTCTTTTGGATAGTGGTCATTCTAACTGGTGTGAGGTGATATCTCATTGTGGTTTTGATTTGCATTTTCCTGAATGATTAACAATATGGAGCATCTTTTCATGTGCCTGTTGGCCATCTGTATTTCTTCTTTGGAGAAATGTCTTTTCAGGTCCTCCACCCATTTTTTAATTGGGTTATTTGTGTTTTTGGTGTTGAATCATATGAGTTCTTTGTATTTTTTGGATGTTAACCCCTAATTGATAATTCATTTATGAATATATTCTCCCATACAGTAGGTTGCCTTTTTGTTCTGTTGATGGTGTCCTTTGTTGTACAGAAACTTTTTAGTTTAATGTAGTCCCACTTATTCAGTTTCAATTTTGTTTCCCTTGCCAGGGAGGGTGTCCAGAGAAAAATTGCTCATGCTTCTGCTCAAGAGATTTTTGCCTGTGTTTTCTTCTAAGGGTTTTATGGTTTCCTGTTTTACATTTAGGTCTAATCCATTTTGAGTTTACTTTAGTGTATGGAATTAGACAATAATCCAGTTTCATTCTCTTGCATGTTGTTCAGTTCTCCCAACACCAGTTATTGAAGAGGCTGTCTTTTCCTCATTGTATATTCATGGATCCTTTATTGTATATTAATTGACCATGTATGTGTAGGTTTATATCTGGGCTCTCTATTCTGTTCCATTGATTTATGGAGTCTGTAGTTATGCCAATACAATACTGTTTTGATTACTGTGGCTTTGTAGTATAGCTTGAAGTCAGGGAGTGTGATACTCACAGCTTTGTTCTTCTTTTTTAGGATTCCTTTGGCTATTCAGAGTCTTTTGTGGTTCTATATGAATTTTAGAACTATTTGTTCTAGTTCATTGAAGAATGCTGTTGGTATTTTGATAGGGATTGCATTGAGTCTGTAGATTGCTTTAGGCAGGATGGCCATTTTGACAATATTAATTCTTCCTATCCATGAGCAGGGCATGTGTTTCCATTTATTGGTATCTTCTTTAATTTCTCTCATGAGTGTCTTGTAGTTTTCAGGGTATAAGTTTTTCATCTCATTGGTTAGGTTTATTCCTAGGTATTTTATTCTTTTGATGTAATTGTAAATGGAACTGTTTTCCTGATTTCTCCTTCTGCTAGTTTATTGTTAGTATATAGGAATGCAACAGATTTCTGTGTATTAATTTTGGACCCTGCAACTTTGTTGAATTCAGTTATTAGTTCTAATAGTTTTTTGGTGGAATATTTAGGGTTTTCTACATATAATATGATGACAACTGCAAATTGTGACAGTTTTACTTCTTCCTTACCAGTTTGGATGCATTTTATCTCTTTATCTTCTCTAATTACTGTGGTTAGGACCTCCAGTACTGTTGAATAAAAGTGGTGAGAATGGACCCCTGTCCTGTTCCTGACCTTAGAGGAAAAGCTTTCAGTTTTCACCATTGTAATAATGTTAGCTGTGGGTTTGTCATATATGGCCTTTATTACGTTGAGGTATGTACCCTCTATACTTACTTTGTTTAGAGTTTTTATCATTTTTGACAAATACTTTTTAGCATCCTTTGAGATGATCATGTGGGTTTTGCCCTTTTTTTTGTTAATGTGGTGTACCACATTGATTGATTTATGAATATTGTACCATCCTTGCATCCCTGGAATAAATCCCACTTGGTTGTGATGGATGATCCTTTTGATGTGTTTTTGAATTTAGTTTGCTAATATTTTGTTGAGGATTTTTGCATCTATGTTCATCAGGGACATTGGTCTGTAATTTTCTTTTTTTGTAGTATCTTTTTCTGGTTTTGATATTAGACTGATGCTGGCTTCATAGAATGAGTTCTACTTTTTGGAATACTTCTAAAAGAATGGTATTAGCTCTTTTTTATATGTTTGGTAGAATTCAGCTGTGAAGCTATCTGGTTCTGGACTTTGGTTTGTTGGAAGTTTTTGATTACCAATTCAATTTCATTACTGGTAATTGGTCTGTTCAGATTTTCTCTTTCTTCATGGGTCGGTCTTGGAAGGTTGTACTCTTCTAGAATTTGACAATTTTTTCTAGGTGATCCAATTTATTGGCATATAATTTTTCATAGAATTCTCTAATAATTGTTTGTAGTTCTGTGGTATCTTTTGTGACTATTTTTTATTTCTGATTCTGTTTACTTGTGTCCTCTTTTTTTCTTGATAAGTCTGGCTAGGGGTTTGTTTATTTTGCTTATCTTCTCAAAGAACTGCTCTTGGTTTCATTGATTTTTTTCTATTTTATTCTTCTCCATTTTTATTTATTTCTGCCTTGATCTTTATTATGTCCCTCGTTCTACTAACTTTGGGTTTTATTTGTTTTTCTTTATCTAGTTTCTTTAATTGTGATCTTAGACTGTTTATTTGAGATTGTTCTTGTTTCTTGAGGAAGGTAGTTCCTTCAGCCTTTGTTTATCTGGGAACTTTTTAATCTCTCCTTCAAATTTGAATGATATTGTTAGATACTTTCCTTTAGAACCACTTTTGTGGCATCCCACATATTTTGGACTGTTATATTTTTGTTTTCATTTGTTTCTATGTATTGCTTGATTTCTATTTTGATTTGTTCATTGATCCACTGCTTAGTTAGAAGCATGTTTAGCCTCCATGTGTTTGTGTTTTTTTTTCTTCATGTAATTTATTTCTAGTTTCATACCATTGTGCTCTGAGAAATTCCTTTATATAATTTCAATCTTTTTGAATTTATTGAGGCTCTTTTTGTGGCTTTGTATGTGATCTATTCTGGAGAACATTCCATGTACACTTGAGAAAAATGTGTATCCTTCTGCTTTTGGGGGGAATGTTCTATAGATAATCTGTTAAGTACATCTGATCTATAATGTGTTGCTCCAGTGCTTCTGTTTCCTTATTTTTTTTCTATCTCATTGATCTGTCCATTAATGTAAGTTGCATGTTAATGTTTCCTAATATGTATGAGTTGCAGTCTATTTCCTCCTTAATTCGGTTAGTATTTCTTTTACATATTTAGGTGCTCTTATGTTGGTTTCACAGATGTTTATAAGTGTTATATCCTCCTGTTGGGCTGATCCCTTTGTCATTATGTAATGTGTCTCTTGTTACTTTCTTTATTTTGAATTCAATTTTTTCTGATATAAGTACTGCTACTCCTGCCTTTTTCTCCCTATTTTTTGCATGAAATATCTTTTCCATTCCTTCATTTCACTGTGTCTGAAATGAGTCTCTTATATACAGTGTATAGATGGGTGTTGTTTTTTTTATCCATTCTGCAACTCTATGTATTTTAATTGTTCATTCCGTCCATTTACATTTAAGGTAATTATTGACAGGTATGTACTTATTGACATTTTATTAATTGTTTTCTGTTTGTTTTTGTTTTTCCTCTCTCTTCCTTTCTTTCTCTCTTATACTCTTCTCTTGTTATTTGATGGTTTTCTTTAGCATTGTGATTGGATTCGTCTGTTTAAATTTTTTATATATCTATTATAGGCTTTAGGTGTTTGTGCTTACCATAAGATTCATGTATAGTTTCCTAATTATATAACAGTCTATTCTGTTGATGATCGCTCTATTTAAAATGCAATCTAAAAGTATTTCTTTTTTTGTCTTGTATAGCTGGTTTTACTACTTTCATTTTGTTTATTTTGTCATACTTGCTTGGTAAGTAATTTGTCTACCACCTTTACTGTGGGTTTCTTTTCACTGGTGAAAACTATTTAGGCTTAAGAACATTTCCATCTATAGAAGCCCCTTTAATATATCCTGTAATGATGGTATAGTGGTGGTAAATTCCTTCAGACTTCGTTTATCTGGGAACTTTTTAATCTCTCCTTCAAATTTGAATGATAATCTTTCTGGGTAGAGGATTCTTGGTTGAAGGTCCTTCTGTTTCAATACATTAAATATTTCATGCCACTGCCTACTGGTCTGTAATGTTTCTGCTAAGAAATCTGCTGATAGCCTGGTGGGGTTTTCCTTATAAGTAAGCTTTTTTCTCTCTCTGGCTGCTTTCAGTACCCTCTCCTTAACCTTAATCTTTGTCAGTTTAATTATTATATATCTTGGTGTTGTCTTCCTGGGGTTCTTTTTGCTAGGGACTCTCTGAGCTTCCATGACCAGTGTGTCTATTTCCTTCCCCTAACTGGGGAAATTCTCAGCAATTATTTCTTCAAAGAGAATTCCTACCTCTTTTTCTCTCTTTTCTCCTTCTGGTACTCTTATTATGCAAATATTGTTTCATTTGGATTGGTCACACAGCTCTTTTATTATTCTTTCATTTCTAAAGATTTTTTTCACTGTTCCTCAGTTTCATTGTTTCTGGTTCTCTAATTTCCATCTCATTGATTGTCTCGTCCACTTGCAGCAATCAATTATTCATTCATTCCATTGTATATTTCATTTCAGTTACTGTATTCTTCAGCTCTGAGTGGCTTTTTTTCAGCTCTTGTATTTATTTGTTGAAGTCCTCCCTGAGATCTTCAGTACTTTTCCATAGATCAGTGTGTGTATTTATGAGTGTTACTCTGAAATCTTTATCAAGAAGATTGGTTAGCTCCATTTCATTCAGCCCTCTTTCTGGTGTCTTATCCTGTAGTTTTGTTTGGAACATAATCCTCTGCCTCCTCACTTTGTCAGGGTTTCTGTGTTTCTTCCTTTGTAGTAGATGGATCTACTATGCTTCCTGGTCTAGAGAGTAAATGGCTACATGAAGAAGGCATCCTGTGGTGGCCAGAAGCTCAAGACTCTTTCCTCTCCAGTGCCTGTTCTTCTTTGTGGTGGAGCCCTAGTTGCTGTTGGTGGGCAATGGGTGGGCCACCTTTCTCTCTGTCTGAGGCAAAGTTCAACTCAGTCAACTACAGTTGTACTTTGCCTCAGCTGGCCCTTTGTGATGAGAGCAGTAGCTTCTGCTGGAATCATTGTGGGTGGGCTGCCCTCTGTCTGCCCTGAAGCGATGATGGTGCTGCTGGATAATGAGGTGGTGAGGCAATGGTGAGGCTCTGGGGCAGGAACACAAAGCTGGTCCCCTCACCTTCCCTCCTGCAAGAAGGAAGGAGTGCTTGGAGCTGGCTTCTGCATGTACCTTTCCCATGGGGCTGAGATAGGGCCAAGAAATCTGGGAAAGCCTCCCTCTGCCTTCCAGGCAGCAAAGCCTCCCTCTGCCTGCCTGGGAGCAAAGTCTGACGCTATTGGGCTAAGTAGGCTGTTTGGCAGGCAGATGCCAGGGAAGTGTCTTGAGGCTGAGCTGCCAGCAGCAAGGGGAATGGAGTATTTGGGGCATCCACGAGCACCTGACCTGTTGGGCTGAGGGAAGGCTGGGCCAGTGTCATCCACCTGCCCTTTCTCCTGCAGAGAGAGCTCTGTCCAACCCTCACCCCTCTGATACCCTTCCTGCTGCTGGCAAATCTTTCAAACTGCTGCCTCTGTTTTGGATCTCAGTAGGACTGAGGGAGCATGCCTGTCTTCCACAAGTGGCTGGAGTCTCAGTCTCTCAGAGTGCTCCAGTGCCCCTGGTGTCCAGAACCACTAATCATCAGAACCCAGTGCAATGTAGACTCATGTTCCCAGAACAGATCTCCAGGATTCTGCAAAGTTCCTCAGTGTCCATCCCCTCACCCCTCTATTCCTCTCCCTCTCATCTGTGGACTGGGATGGAGGAAAGGCTTGGGTCCCAATTGACCATGGCTCTGCCACCTTACCCTTCTCTGTGTGTTCTTCTCTTCTTCACCAGGTATAGGTAGTCTGTTCTGCAGTCTTCAGGTCATTTTCAGGGTTAGTTGTATTTTCTGCAGCTGCTTCCTTGGTGTGTGTGTGGGAGGAGGTTTGTGCCTTGCCTTCCCACTCTGCCATGTTTTTTCCTTTCCTCCCAGGATTTTTCCTATATTTGTTAGGTCAGGTTTGTTAAAGAGGTAAAAATTCAAATAAAGAAGTTAAAAAATAAGAACAAAAGGGGAAACCCAAAGAGACTTGAAGAAAGGAATAATAAAGTAAAAGCAGAATTAATGAAACTAATTGTCCATTAATAATTAATGATTAATTAAGAATCTGAGGGAGGAAGCTGTGAACTGTCACAGCTGAGAATAGGTTGACTTAATGTTGTCCTTTTGGGCAGAGAAATAACGTTTTCATATTCCCCCAAAAGCTTTTCTAAGGAAAAGCAATAGGCTTCAAATCTTTGGGCAAAAATCTTGATTATTTAAAAAATTTTTCCATGTAGAAGTATATCTAGACTAGTTTCTTTTTTTTACCTGGACTAAATAATGTTTGGAGCCTTAAATAAAAATGAACACACCATATACCAATGGAAACACACACACTGGCAGGAAATGAAGGTTTAGCCATATTACCTTCAGATTCCTCATGCTCAGATTCCTCTGAAACAACAAAGTCAAGAGACTTAGGTGAATTTATTATACTTCCTTTGGGGAGGAATTCAGTTCAGGAAGGAATTTATTAAAGCAAGAGTGGCAGGGAATGGCAGCTGCCTTGCAGGCAGAGGGAAAGGAAGAACAGAGAGATAAGGGAAGTTCATTGGACTGCTGTTCGGCATGGGACACATCCCCTGCCAACTCCTAAAGCCAGGTGTGGTGTCCAGTGTCCACTTGGATTTGCACAGTGTGGGAACTAGCCCCTACCACCCCAGGATTTGGGGGAGCCACAGAGCACTGGATGGAGTGAGATTATGTTCTGAGAACTTCCCAGAGGTGAAGAAAGGAAACTTTTAGGCAAGCTACTAAAGAACACAATCATATAGCTGAAGTTCTGACTGGTCACAGGCAATGGGAACTTCCAAGCCCAAATCAGAGCTCCCAGCAGTCCCTCCAAACTTCTCTGAAAAAGCAGGACATAGTAAGAGTGAAGACTTGAGCTTAAATCTGGAGGATAGAATGAAAAAGCAAATTAAGAAAGCCATTTACCACTGGTAGAGCACAGAGACAGTAAGTTGAGCAGTGAGAAGTTTATTTAAGACAAAAAGGTGCACACTCAAAGAAAGGGGAGTGTAGGCAACCTCAGAGAAGAGAGTCCCCTAAGGGTTTAGGGTCTGGGGTTTAATAGGGATTTTTGGGTAGGAGTGAGCATAAAGCATGATGTATACAGGTGATTTATAATCCCTGTGGAGTTTTGTCTTAAGAATAGGATTATTTAGATGACTATGTTGGTACAGATCCTGGCATTCTTTGTTCACATAGGTTTATTTACACTTCTGAGATCTGTTCTCTGCCCTGGTTACAAAGTTACTTGATTAAGGGGCGGGAAGAAGAGGAAAAAAAAGCATATAGGTTAAGTTAAAGAATAAGCTGGGTCTTTTAGCAGGCTAAAGTAAATCTTATAATGGCATGATCTAACTGATACAATGAAGACATGGGCTGCTCATGGAATATGTGGACCTTCCAAGTTGCTCCTGGCCTTTGGAGCTTCAACTGATTAACTCATTAATTCTGTGAGTCTTTTCTGGCTCTCTAGTTTTACCTGGTTAACTCTTTGAGTCCATTTTAGTGGGCTTTACTGGCCTTATTCTCCCTCGACCTGCTCTTATCATTTTTCTCCCTAACACTTCCATGTTTTGTTGCTTTGTGTGGCGTATGAACGTTTACTGAAAACTCCATCTTAAGCTAATAATATTACACTGTGACTTCTTTATCACATTTTTTTTGCCTCAGTTCATCTCTATATATGGTTAATACAACTGCATAAACAGTATATAGATAGATTAGAGAAAATGCACAGCTAGATTCTTGGAACTATAAGGAGTTGTGAACTGAATGAGGGAAGTGCTCATATTGGCCACTTTTAAATAACACGTATGTAGATGCTGGGTAATAAGCAAACCTAGAGGGAATTCCCCTCACAGTCTATAAAAATGGTTTCTTTACTGAACCACATTACAGCCAAATGTGTTTTGCCAAATGCTTAACTACATCATGCAATTTAAAAAAGAAAAAAAAATCCTTCAGACCCATTCATTCCATTAATCATGTTTTCTTTAGGTCTCTGTGTGGTCTATTCTAAAGCTCAATTTTGCCCTTGTCATTCCCAAGTACCCTCCCATCATTGTCTGAGCTGTGGCACAGAGAAAACCAGGGAATAAGGAAGATGCTCCTGTCTTTGCTTCTCATTACTTTGGGCAGTTGCTTCTGCTGCATTTCCTAGCTCCATTAATTGTCCCCAGGGACTCCTTCCATGACTTCCACATCTCCGAACCCAAACTAAAGCTCAGCTTTGTCTTGCCTTTAGGAAGACAAGTTCATTAGAAAATGGCAAAAAGACCCAACGAAGCAGTAGTGGTCTGAAATCTATCTGATATAGTGGATCAAACACTTGTTTAGGCTTATCGTGTTGAAATAAGTGATTGGAGAATAAGATAAGACACTAGGAAATTCAAACTCTAACGTATAGGAAATGGGCCCTTGGCTTGTTGCCCATCAGAGATGAATCTATTCACATTTTAAATGTGAATACTAATGAAGCTTAACCTAGTCAAAAACAGACGATCAGGAATGGCATACAAGATACAGCAGGAAAAAAATTCTTTTTCAGGTCTTTTTTTTTTTACTTGGAATTTTACATTAAGAAAGGATTAGGATAACAGATGAAAGAGTAGTGTCTGATTTCATACTTATAGGAGAATTTAATGAGCTCTGGTATTTTCTGGCCCTTAGTTTTCAGCTTTCCTAATTTACTTGCTTTTGGGCTGGAATGACTTTGGAATGTCTCTGTGGTTTTCATTATAATCATATCAGCTAACTGGTCTTAGGCTTCACAGTGGATTCTGTTAAATCTTTAGCTTTCAGCATCAGGCTCTGAGGGTCCCAATGAAATCAGCAGTAAGAATGCTCAAAGTTTATCTTTTCCTGGTATAAAACAGTAAGCATTTTGAGTGGTAGAACTGATGATGACCAATTGAGGCGACTTAAGAGAAACTTTATTTTGAAATCTACAAAGACGACCGTGACTATGGCATATTGGCAGAAGTCCTTGAACTACCAGGTCAGGAGGTCTGAATTCTGGTTCTACCATATTAATCATGTGACTATACACTAGATATTCTGTGCCTTTAGGTTTCTTCAACTGTAAAACAGAAATAATATCTCACAAGACAGTTGTGAGAATTAAACATTATAACTTGAAAATACATGATGCCCTGAGGAAATGCTGTGAATTCAGTAGGAAGAGGGGTGAGAAAGCTTCCAGGAGAAGGCAAAGTTGAGTTGGGATTTGAAAGATGGATGAGAGTCCCAAATGTGTCCAGGATTGAGGTTTGGAACAACTAATATTCCTTTGCATCTTTTGGTCTTAATTCATTTAGTTTCCCAAGGCTGCAATAACAAATTCCCACAAAGTGGATGACTTAAAACAATGGAAACTTATTCTTTCACTGTTCTGGAGACCAGAGGTCCAAAAATCGAGATGTTAGCAGGGCGGCTCCTTCTTGGGGGCCCAGGAGGAGAATCTGTCCCATACCGCTTACCTAGCCTGTTGCCAGCAATCCTTGGCATTCCATGGCTATGCAGCATTACCCCAAGATCTGCCTCCACAGTTTTACCTGTGTGTTTCCTTGTACGTGCGGCTTTACACGGCCTTCTTATAAGACACCAGTCATTGGATTTAGGGCCAATTCTAATCCAGTATGATCTCATCTTAACTTGACATCTGTAAAGCCCCTGTTTCCAAATAAGGTATTAACAGGTACCTGGGGTTAGGGCTTCCACGTGCCCTTTTGTAGGACACAATTTAGCCCACAACAATTGTTAACCCTTACTTCTGGGGGTTGGAGCAAATCATTTCCCAAAGAGGGGCGGTAGGTTTTGTAGAGGGCATTGGAGGAACATTGGTAGGACTGATTTGTGGGCTCTGGGGAGCTAGTCTATAGTTCATTACACTCACCCCCCTGCCCAAAGGCCCTTTCTTGACATAGAATTTCTCTGTCATCTTCCATAAATTTCTGGGGGAGGAGGGCATGAGAAGCATGAGGATAATGATATCTTCTTGGGGCTGACGTGAGGACTGAGAATCATTGTGAAGTTTATGTGCAAGAGTGAGGTTAACATGCCCAGCACATGGTGCATCTGCCAGGTGGTACAAATGGCAGTTCTCTTTCTAACTGAAGGGAATCCTTTAAAACGGGAAATGGTAACGAGTAGGGCACCAATTGTAGTTTTCCCTGATTTACTCAGATTATTTGAAATTTCAAACAGAAATGAAGGTTTCACTCAATATTGTAGACTAAATGCTTTCTTTTCCTCTAAAATTTTATTTATTAGATGTGTGACCATGGGCAGATTGCTAAACCACCCAATTTTCTTATCTGGATAATGAGGATAATAATACATTAAAATGGGATAATTATACACCATTGAAGGACCATTGTAGAGAAAACTTCTAAGTACTGTTACTGACACATAGTTAACCAATATATGGTACACATTTGCACAATTACCTGTGTAATTAGCTTGGTTTTGTATTTCATTTAGTTCTAGAGACCTGACAAATGCCCATCTGTCTGTCTACCTATCATCTATCTACCGTATTGTTTTTATTGGGGTAAAAGTCACATAACATAAAACTAACCATTAAAAAAGTTCAGTTCAGTGGCATTTAGTATATTCACAGTGTTGTGCAACTATCACCTCTATTTGATTATAAAACATTTCCATTACTCCCAGATGAAAAACTCCAGGCCCATTAAGCAATCAGTCCCCCTGTCTGTCTCCTCCTAGCTCCTAGTAATGTAATCTGCTTTCTGACTCTATGGATTTACCTATTCTGGATATTTCATGTAAACAGAATCATACAATGTGTGACCTTCTGTGTCTGACTTCTTTCCCTTAATACAGTGTTTTCAAGGTTCATACATGTTGTATCATGTATTATTATGTCTACTTTTTATGGCTTAGTAATATTCCATTGTATGGATACACCACATTTTGCTTATTCATCATCAGCTGTGGACATTTGGATTGTTCCCAACTTTTGCTTATTGTGAATAATGTTGCTATGAACAGTTGTGTACAAGTTCATATTTGAACACCTGTTTTCAATTCTTTTGGGTATATACCTAGGAAGAGAATTGCCAGGTCATATGATAATTCTATATTTAACTTTTTGAGAAACCGTCAAATTGTTTTCCACAGTGGCTGCATCCTTTTACATTCCTAGCAGTAATGTGCAAGGATTCCAATTTCTCCTTATCCTTACCAATCCTTGTTATTTTTTGTTTATTATTTTAATTACCAGCCTAGTGAATGGGAAGTGGCATCTCATTGTGGTTTTTATTTGCATTTCTGTAATAACTAATAATGTTCATCATCTTTTCATGAGTTTATTGACTATTTGCATACTTTCTTTGGGGAATGTCTCTTCAAGTCCTCTGCCCATTAAAAAGTTATTTTTTAAATCTTTTTGTGGTTGAGTTTCAGTTTTTTAACATTATAGATATAATTTTTCATTAGATATATGATTTACAAGCATTTTCTCCCATGCTGTGGGCTGTCTTTTCATTTTCTTGATGATATCCTTTGATGCACAGAAGTTTTAAATTTTGATGAAGTCCAATTTATCTGGATTTCTTTGGTTGATTGTGCTTTTGGTGTCATATCTAAGAAATCATCACAACATCCCAGGTCATGAAGCTTTCCCCTTTTGTTTTCTTCTAAATGTGTTATGGTTTTAGTTCTCATATTTAGGCTTTTGATTCAAGTTAATTTTTGTATGTGGTGTAAGGTAAGGATCCAAATACATTCTTTTACATGTGTATATCCAGTTGTTTCACCACTATTTGTTGAAGAGGTGATTATTTTCCAAATGGCCTTGGCATTCTTGTCAGAAACCAATATACTACAAATGAATGGGCTTATTTTGGATTCATAATTCAATTTCATTGACCTATATTTCTATAATTATGTGAATACTACACTGTTTTGATTCCTGTAATTTCTGTAGTAAGTTTTGAAATCAGTCAGGTGTAAGACTTACAACTTGTTCTTTTTCAAGATTATTTTGGCTATAATGGGTCTCTTGTAATTACATGTGAATGTTAGAATCAGCTTTCCATTTCTGCAAAATAAGCCATTGGGATTTTGATAGGAATTGCGTTGAATCTGTAGATTGCTTCAGGTGTTACTGCCATCCTAACAATACCAAATCTGACAGTCCATGAACATGGGACGTATTTCCATTTACTTAGATCCTCTTTGATTTCTTTTTTTTCTATTTTTTTTTAGTTTATTTTGCTATCATTAATCTACAATTAAATGAGTAATATTATGGAAATTACACTACCCCCTTCATCAGGCCCCCCCCACCAACCCCATTACAGTCACTGTCCATCAGCGTAGTGAGATGCCATAGAGTCACTACTTGTCCTCTCTGGGCTGTACAGCCCTCCCCGTGCCCCCCGAACATTACATCTGCTAATCGTAATGTCCCTTCCTCCCCTTTACCCCTCCCTTCCCACCCATTCTCCCCAGTCCCTTTCCCTTTGTTAACTATTTGTCCGTTCTCTGGTTCTGTGAGTCTCCTGCTGTTTTGTTCCTTCAGTTTTTTTTTTCCTTAGTTCTTATACTCCACATATGAGTGAAATCATTTGGTATTTGTCTTTTTCAGCTTGACTTATTTCACTGAGCATAATACCCTCTAGCTCCATCCATGTTGTTGCAAATGGTAGGATTTGTTTTCTTCTTATGGCTGAATAATATTCCATTGTGTATATGTACCACATCTTCTTTATCCATTCATCTACAGATGGACACTTAGGTTGCTTCCATTTCTTGGCTATTGTAAATAGTGCTGCGATAAACATAGGGGTGCATCTGTCTTTTTCAAACTGGGCTGCTGCATTCTTAGGGTAAATTCCTAGGAGTGGAATTCCTGGGTCAAATGGTATTTCTATTTTGAGTTTTATGAGGAACCTCCATACTGCTTTCCACAATGGTTGAACTAATTTGCAGTCCCATCAGCAGTGTAGGAGGGTTCCCTTTTCTCCACATCCTCGCCAACATTTGTTGTTGTTTGTGTTTTGGATGTTGGCCATCCTCACTGGTGTGAGGTGATATCTCATTGTGGTTTTAATCTGCATTTCTCTGATGATTAGCGATGTGGAGCATCTTTTCATGTGCCTGTTGGCCATCTGAATTTCTTCTTTGGAGAAGTGTCTATTCATGTCCTCTGCCCATTTCTTAAATGGATTATTTGCTTTTTGTTTGTTGAGGTGCGTGAGTTCTTTATATATTTTGGATGTCAACCCCTTATCGGATATGTCATTTATAAATATATTCTCCCATACTGTAGGAAGTCTTTTTGTTCTACTAATGGTGTCCTTTGCTGTACAGAAGCTTTTCACCTTCATATAGTCCCACTTGTTCATTTTTGCTTTTGTTTCCCTTGCTTGGGGAGATATGTTCATGAAGAAGTTGCTCATGTTTATGTCCAAGACATTTTTACCTATATTTTTTTCTAAGAGTTTTATAGTTTCATGACTTACATTCAGGTCTTTGATCCACCTTGAGTTTACCTTTGTGTATGGGGTTAGACAGTAGTCCAGTTTCATTCTCTTACATGTAGCTGTCCAGTTTTTCCAACACCAGCTGCTGAAGAGGCTGTCATCTCCCCATGTATATCCAAGGCTCCCTTATCAAATATTAATTGACTGTATATGTTTGGGTTGTTTGGATTTTCTATTCTGTTCCACTGGTCTGTGGGTCTGTTTTTGTGCCAATACCAAATTGTCTTGATTACTGTGGCTTTGTAGTAGAGCTTGAAGTCAGGGAGCGTAATTGCCCCTGTTTTATTCCTCCTTCTCAGGATTGCTTTGGCTATTCGGGGTCTTTTGTGGTTCCATATGAATTTTAGAATTATTTGTTCGAGTTCACTGAAGAAAGCTGTTGGTAGTTTGATAGGGATTGCATTGAATCTGTAGATTGCTTTAGGTAGTATAGCCATTTTGACAATATTTATTCTTCCTAGCCAAGAGCATGGGATGCATTTCCATTTGTTAGTGTCCTCTTTAATTTCTCTTAGGAATGTCGTGTAGTTTTCAGGGTACAGGTCTTTCACTTCCTTTGTTAAGTTTATTCCTAGGCATTTTATTCTTTTTGATGCAATTGTGAATGGAATTGTTTTTCTGATTTCTCTTTCTGTTAGTTCATCGTTAGTGTATAGGAAAGCAACAGATTTCTCTGTGTTAATTTTGTATCCTGCAACTTTGCTGAATTCAGATATTAGTTCTAGTAGTTTTGGAGTGGAGTCTTTAGGGTTTTTTATGTACAATATAATGTCATCTGCAAATAGTGACAATTTGACTTCTTCTTTACCAATCTGGATGCCTTGTATGTCTTCGTTTTGTCTGATTGCTGTGGCTAGGACCTCCAGTACTATGTTGAATAACAGTGGAGAGAGTGGGCATCCCTGTCTTGTTCCCGATCGTAAATGAAAAGCTTTCAGCTTCTCGCCATTAAGTATGATGTTAGCTGTGGGTTTGTCATATATGGACTTTATGATGTTGAGGTACTTGCCCTCTATACCCATTTTCTGGAGAGTTTTAATCATGAATGGATGCTGAATTTTGTCAAATGCTTTTTCAGCATCTATGGAGATGATCATGTGGTTTTTGTTCTTTTTGTTGATGTGGTGGATGATGTTGATGGATTTTCGAATGTTGTACCATCCTTACATCCCTGGGATGAATCCCACTTGATCATGGTGTATGATCCTCTTGGTGTATTTTTGAATTCGGTTTGCTAATATTTTGTTGAGTATTTTTGCATCCACGTTCATCAGGGATATTGGGCTATAGTGTTCTTTTTTGGTGAGGTCTTTGCCTGGTTTTGGTATCAGAGTGATGCTGTCTTCATAGAATGAGTTTGGAAGTATTCCCTCCTCTTCTATTTTTTGGAAAACTTTAAGGAGAATGTGTGTTATTTCTTCTCTATATGTCTGGTAGAACTCAGAGGTGAATCCATCTGGTCCGGGGGTTTTGTTCTTGGGTAGTTTTTTGATTACCGCTTCTATTTCGTTGCTGGTGATTGGTCTGTTTAGTTTTTCTGTTTCTTGCTTGGTCAGTCTTGGAAGGTTGTATTTTTCTAAAAAGTTGTCCATTTCTTCTAGGTTTTCCAGCTTGTTAGCATATAGATTCTCATAATATTCTCTTATAATTCTTTGTATTTCTGTGGGATTCGTCATGATTTTTCCTTTCTCATTTCTGATTCTGTTTATGTGTGTAGATTCTCTTTTTCTCGTAATGAGTCTGGCTAGGGGTTTATCTATTTTGTTTATTTTTTCAAAGAACCAGCTCTTGGTTTCATTGATTTTTTTCTATTGTTTTGTTCTTCTCAATTTTATTTATTTCTTCTCTGATCTTTATTATGTCTCTCCTTCTGGTGACTTTGGGTCTCATTTGTTGTTCTTTTTCCAATTTCAGTAATTGTGTCTTTAGACTATTCATTTGGGAATGTTTTTCTTTCTTTAGATAGGCCTGGATTGCAATATACTTTCCTCTTAGAACTGCCTTTGCTGCGTCCCACAGAAGCTGTGGCTTTGTGTTGTTGTCATTTGTCTCCATATACTCTTTGATTTCTGTTTTGATTTGGTCATTGACCCATTGATTAATCAGGAGAATGTTGTTAAGTCTCCATGTATTTGTGAGCCTTTTTGTTTTCTTTCTAAAGTTTAATTCTAGTTTAATACCTTTATGATCTGAGAAGTTGGTTGGTATAATTTCAATATTTTCAATTTTACTGAGGTTCTTTTTGTGGCCTAGTATGTGGTCTATTCTGGAAAATGTTCCATGTGCACTTGAGAAGAATGTGTATCCTGTTGCTTTTGGGTGTAGAGTTCTGTAGATGTCTGTTAGGTCCATCTGTTCTAGTGTGTTGTTCAATGCCTCTGTGTCTTTACTTATTTTCTGTCTGGTTGATCTGTCCCTTGGAGTGAGTGGTGTGTTGAAGTCACCTAAGATGAGTGCATTGCTGTCTATTTCCTCCTTTAATTCTGTTAGTATTTGTTTCACAAATGCTGGTGCCCCTGTGTTGGGTGCATATATATTTAAAATGGTTATATCTTCTTGTTGGATTGACCCCTTTATCATTATGTAATGTCCTTCTTTATCTCTTGCTACTTTCTTCATTTTGAAGTCTATTTTGTCTGATACAAGTACTGCAACACCTGCTTTTTTCTCTTTGTTATTTGCATGAAATATCTTTTTCCATCCCTTCACTTTTAATCTGCGGATATCTTTGCGTTTGAGGTGAGTTTCTTGTAGGCAGCATATAGATGGGTCTTGCTTTTTTATCCATTCTGTTACTCTGTGTCTTTTGATTGGTGCATTCAGTCCATTTACGTTTAGGGTGATTATTGAAAGATATGTACTTATTGCCATTGCTGGCTTTAGATTCGTGGTTACCAAAGGTTCAAGGGTTGCTTCTTTACTATCTAACAATCTAACTTAACTTTCTTGTTAAGTTATTGTAAACACAGTCTGATGTTTCTTTATTTCTCTCCCTTCTTATTCTTCCTCCTCCATTCTTTATATACTAGGTGTTTTATTCTTTTCCTTTAGTTAGTTTTGGGTGGTCTGCTTTCTTTGCTATGATTTTATTTTCTCTGGTGGCAGCTTTTTAGCCTTGGAAGTGCTTCCCTCTAGAGCAGTTCCTTTAAGATGTCCTGTAGAGATGGTTTGTGGGAGGCAAATTCTCTCAGCATTTGCTTGTCTGAAAATTGTTTAATCCCGCCATCATATTTAAATGATAATCGTGCTGGTACAGTATTCTTGGTTCGAGGCCCTTCTGTTTCATTGCGTTAAATATATCATGCCATTCTCTTCTAGCCTGTAAGGTTTCTGTTGAGAAGTCTGATGTTAGTCTGATGGGTTTTCCTTTGAAGGTGATCTTTTTTCTTTCTCTAGCTGCCTGTAATACTCTGTCCTTATCTTTGATCTTTGCCATTTTAATTATTATGTGTCTTGGTATTGTCTTCCTGGGGTCCCTTGTGTGAGGAGATCTGTGGGCTTCCATGGAGTGCGAGACTATTTCCTTCCCCAGCATGGGGAAGTTTTCAGCAATTATTTCTTCAAAGACACTTTCTATCCCTTTTTCTCTCTCTTCTTCCTCTGGTACTCCTATAATGCAAATATTGTTCCTTTTGGATTGGTCACACAGTTCTCTTAATATTCTTTCATTTCTAGAGATCCTTTTATCTCTCTCTGCCTCAGCTGCTCTGTGTTCCTGTTCTCTGATTTCTATTGCATTAACAGTGTCTTGCATCTCGTCCAGTCTGCTGCTGAGCCCGTCGATGGCTTGTCTCATTTCTGCATTATCTCTCCTGACTTCCCTCAGTTCCTCCCTTAGCTCTTGCATATTTCTCTGTAGATCCATCAGCATGGTTATGACTTTTATTCTGAATTCTTTTTCAGGAAGATGGTGCATTTCCATCTCTTCAGATTCCTTCTCAGAGGGCTCTGAATCTTGGTGAGCTTTGTCTGTATCAATTTCCTCTGTCTTGTCATGCTGGCAGGAGTGGTCGCTGACAGGTGCCAATTATGTCAGCTGGGTTCTGGAATGGATTCTCTACGCGTGCTGTAGTTGTTGCTGTTGCTCCACTAATTCGCAGCTGCAGCCGCGCCGTTTTTGTAGGTAGGAATGAATGGGATGCTATTGTTTTCTGTATAAAGTTCCAGTGTGGTTGCTCCCTTCTTTCTGTCACTAGCGAAGGGGACCGAAGTTCCCCAGGACTTCCAGCCTGCAGGGCTGAGCCTGCCGGGGCGCTGGTGTTCCCTAGCTGTGCCCCCCGCCTCTCCGAGACCGCTACAGATGGCGCGCGCTTTTCTCTTGTCCCTGGGCACTGGCTGCACTAGCGAAGGGGACCGAAGTTCCCCAGGACTTCCAGCCTGCAGGGCTGAGCCTGCCGGGGCTCTGGTGTTCCCTAGCTGGGCCCCCTGCCTCTCCGAGACCGCTACAAATGGCGTGCGCTTTTCTCTTGTCCCTGGGCACTGGCTGCACGGTCCCGGCACCTTCCCGGCTCAAAACCTGCACCTTCTGCCTCTCCAATGTCTGATGCACAGCGCGATGTGTGTCAGCGCTCCCGGTGCTCCGGCGCAGACCACCGGGGCTGGTTATCTCGCGGACCTGCTCTTCCACTCCCTCCCGGCTCCAGCTCCTCTCCTCCCGCCGGCGCGCTGGGCTGGGTGAGTGTTCGGGTGCCGCCGGGTCACGATTCTGGATCTTACCCACCTCGCGGGGTGCTGAGTCCTCACAGGTGTGGCTGCACGCTGTGCACTTTCCTGTGTGCTCTGATTTCTCTTTTAGGAATAGTTGTATTTGCTGTGTTTTCATAGATTTATATGGTTTTGGGAGGAGATTTCTGCCGCCCTGCTCACACCGCCATCTTTCCGGAAGTCCTCTTTGATTTCTTTCAATAGCATTCTGTAGTTTTCAGTGTACAAATCTTGAAGCTCCTTGATTAAATTTATTATTAGGTATTTTATTCTTTTCAATGCTATTGTTAGTGGAATTGTTTCTTTAACTTAAATTTTGGGTTGCTCACTGCATGTGCATAGAAGTATAACTGACTTTTGAATGTTGATTTTGTATCCTGCATATATGCTGAATTCATTCATTATCTGTAAAGTTTTTTTGTTGACTTTTTAGGATTTTCTCATATAAAATCATGTCATCTCTTGAATATAGATAGTTTTACTTCTTCCTTTGCAATCTGGATGCCTTTTATTTATTCTTCTTGACTAATTGCTCTGGCTAGAATTTCTGGTACAATGTTGAATAGAAGTGTTGAAATCAGACACCCTTGTCTTGTTCCTGATCTTAGGGAACAAGCTTTCAATCTTTCATCATTGAATATATGTTATCTCTGTGCATTTATTTATTTTAAAACCTTTTGTACTCTAATTTTGAAATAACTGAGTGAAACTGCACAACTTAGAGACCTTTTTGGAAGGTCCACTAATCTCCAGAGATGAGTACTGTTAATGTTTTAAAAATTAATTTTTAAATGTCCTTAAATTTCATTCCCTCCAAAAATCTGACCTGGAAGATACTATCTGTATTACTAAAACAGGCAGGAAAACCTGATGCCTCACACGTAGCATCTCAGATAATGGACATTATCTTAATTACCATTAACCTTGGAACCAAGCAGTTTGAAATGCACCATCTTTGGGAATGTGGCTGTTTATTTTAATATGTGCTTTTTGTTTTAAATTACAGATTGGGTTTATCCTTTATCCCCCCAGTGGAGGTCCTGCATGGGATTCAGTGGATCATGACAACATTATGTTTCTCACCATGTGCTTTTGTTGGCATTATGCATCAACCTTTATCATCATTGGAGTGCTTTATGCCTTTGTTATCTGGTAAGTTAGTGATTTTTATTCATGGAATTTCTTCTCCTTGGTCTGATCATTAAGACTCAATAGTACTGAGCTTAAAATTCAAAAGGGGATTTCATTGCTTAGCATTCCACAAGACAGAGTGCTGTAGCAGAAAATTATCTGCAAACACAAAAATTCCCAATAAAAAGAAAAAGTGTTGTTTTAAAGTTAGACTAACTCAACAGTGTCCCTACTGTGCCATTGACCTATGCATCACCCTTCAACATCCTCTTCTGTGCCTCCATGTCTTTGTACATGCTGTTTCCTTTTCTCAGCAGTCCTCCCCACACCTGCAGTGAGCCCTCTATTTGCCCATGTGTACATCAAATTTGACATTTAATGTAATATTTCTAAGTAAGATTTAGCTGAATGATACCTTTTCACAAGGATCCTCATACAATGTTTCACGATGGGTGAGGAGCAATATAACTGATTGATAAGAATGCATATTCCCAGCTTGCTATTTGGCAAATTATTTAACCATAGTAAGTCTTAGTTTTGATGTTTGAAAAATGGGGATAATAATAGTACCTAAATGAGGTTATGTATCTAAGCTGCTTAGGACATAATAAACGGTCAATGAAGGTTCTTCTTCTTAGTCGTGTTCTTTTTGTTATTCTTCCTGTTTTTTTCTCCTTCACTTCCTCTTCCTTCTATATTGAAAAATGCGTGAGGTCTTTACCCTATGTGAGGAGACAGACAATTTAAATACAGTACAATACGTGGAAACCATTTCCTGGACTAGCTCCCATGTGTCTCTGCTAGGCTTCAGGTCAGCCTGCTTTGAGCTGTAGTTACCTTCTAGAGGTCTAAGTGCTTTGGGTGCTGGGAAGGATTACCATCTCATTGATTTCTACTAGTGCTATTCCAATCCCCCAAAGCGTGTGCATGAGCTGCCTGTTAAGCATTGAGTGCTCTGCCATTGAGGGAGACTTGGCTTCTTCCTCTCTTGTTCTAGGCTGACAACAGGGCCTCATCTCCTTAGGGGATGGGCAGCCTCCAAGAACAATGCCAACATTCAAGGAGCGCCTCTACTTCCTGTCAGCTCCCTTCCAAATCCAAATGAACTACTCTCTCTGCCTGTTTCAAAAACCTCCAGACCCCTAATGAATCTCCTATCAACTTATGGTTCTTTAGAAACCAGAAACTCCATGTTCATTTTTTCAACTCCCCCCTGCCCCACGACACCTTTAATTTTTTGACCATTTAGTTCCCTCTACCTGGGATACCCAAAGTAAATGCTCATGTCTTCTGTGAAAACTTCTGTGATTCTTCTAGCCCTTGCTCATTTCCCTGCATGAGTTTTCATAACACCTTAGTCTCTACCCACACATCCTGACAGTTGTGATCTATCTTGTGATGTTTACCGTTAGCTCATATAAGTCTTATCTGCTAGCTAGATTGTGTCACCTTGAGAAGAAGACCCTTTTCATATTTCTCACAACTCTTGGCACACTGTCAAACATATAGCAGATATTTGACAAACACTTATTTGCTATTTTAATAGATGTTTCAGTTGCTTGTTTCATGTTACTTCAGCTTCATTTGTTTGGAAATCATGTTTTATATGCTTCCAATTTTGTCTCATATTGCTCTTGGAATATAAGATCAAGAGCTCATGTTCCATATACGTTGATATAAACTTAAGCAAGAGCTTAAAAATATCATGAATATTCAGTACTGATTTTCAATAAAGTCCATGGCAGGCTAATTCAGTCCTGCAGTCATAAGGAGCTTTGAAAATCTGCTTGTCAGGGTTTGACTGTGGGGTGGTTTGTAACTCTGTCACAGGTAACTGATTTTCAGGACATTATACCAGAATTTATTTGATATACTACAACGATGGCCGTGGAAACAAAACTGGATTTTGGAAGTACTATCCCCAAAATCTCTGATAAAGAAGCTGTACTTCCCAGCTTTCAAAAATTTGTCCCATCCAGTACCATGCCTGCAGTCTTGATTTTGACAGCTCATGGGAGAGATCTATCTGTTTGGAAATCTTATTAAGTGTTTTACTGTATTTTATATTAAAAAGCCACTGTTGCACAGAACTGTTTGGAAAGCCCCTCTCTATGGGTAGAAATATCGCCCCTTTCAGGCTGGTTTTCCAAACAATGATTCACATGAGCCATTTTGAAGAACAAAATAGTGATGACCAAATTTCAGGCATATGATATTTTGCCTTCTGGAAGTCTAATTTCCAGATAGACTCTGGAAGTATACCTTGAGTCTCAGCTTTGCTCTTTCTTGTATTAACTGAAAAGAACATATAGAATCCTGAATTTGCGATATTCCAGGTACTAGTTATTATTCGTACCGCCCCTTTGTTACTCCCTCCCTCAGACTGTCTCCTGTGGCCATTTCTGCATGTGCCAATATCTGGGCTCCAGGATGCAGACGGAGCCTGAGTATACCTTAGCTCAGTGGCTTGTAGCAACAGCAGATACAACCGTAGAGAGAAGTGCAAAACAGGAAGAGTCTCTGGGGTTTATGGTAACAATTAATCTGTGAGAAGTAGCCATGCTTTTGCTTTATTTTCCACAAAAATCATGAGAATGAATCTACTGAATGAGTTAACTAATTAATCCATTTCATTTAGCATGTATTGAAGTTGTACAATGTGGAGATAACTGAGGACTTAAAAAACAACACAAACATTGTCCCAGTCTTTAACTTATTTAAGATGATTAGACTTTTGTGAGACCAGTACCTTGAAGAGTTGAGGACATTGGGAGCAACATCAATAGTCAGTTAATAGGGCAAATGATTTTGGGTGGTTTTCTTGAATTTTGATGAGTCAATAGATGTTATTGATACCTCTCAGTTGTTTATTGGAGAAGTTGGGAGTGACCAAAGAATGAACCTCTATGAAGAGGTGAGTGATGTGAGCTCCTAGAAGACTTCTCCAAAGGCCATTGATTCATCAAATGTATGCTGAATCACTTTTATGTACCAGACATTGTTCTAGACTCTTGCTAGGGTTTGGGTACAAAATAAGATGAGGTCTTTGCTTTTATTTTGGTGGGATCCTGAGCACAAATAAAAGCATTGCATATTGATAGCAGAAGGCCAGACTTTCATGGAGGAGGAAGAAAAGCAGAAAATAAGGGTAAAGATGCGGATACACCAGTGAAGTTTTTCATAAAATGAGATTTGGTACATCAACTTTGTTTGCACATTTCTATGTATTTCTGGAAGTTAACTGTATTTTATTGGTATGGGCACACTACAGTGTCTTTAAAAACGGTCATGAAGAGGAAATGCTTGACCTAGTTCTTATTTCAAAGAAGTGGAGAGCCTGCTGAGTTTCTGCCACTAAGACCCTTCATATCTTACAATGTCAAAATTTGTAATTGCTGCTTCCCCCAAAGCTACAGATTCTGTTAATCTAGGAAAACAGTTGCAAGGTGGAGGGCACTTCTTTCAATTTCTTAATTAATCATGGGCTTTCACAAGCAGGTGAGCAGCCTGTGTCCTGAACAAAAGCGCTCCTCTGAAGGTGTGAGTAGGGACTGCAGTATAGCCTAGACCTGACAGGGGGCCTGCGAGAGGGAAGGCGGTGACTTCCTTTACAGGATGGGGCTCCTTTTTGCAATACACAGCTACAGGTGGACTTGATGGAGAAGCTCAGCTGATCTTGGTTACATCTGGCTTGCTACAGCTCAGAGGTTCTCTTGCTTGTTTTAGAAATGATCAATGTTAATAATAAGGCATCCTCTGATGCCTAATTAAACAATCATGTCACACATTTAAAACTTAATTGTATCATCTATTTACACCCTGTTTTAATCCATAAAAAAATTTTAAGTTAACTCCAAAGCCAAATAAAAGTGATTTTCTTTTTTGGGTTTGCCTCTTCCATTTGCACAGATAATTTAGAGTTTGTTTTATTGTAGATATATGAAATGCCTTTCATTCTCTTCAGGTTGGTTAAATCTCGACTTAAAAGGTTCTGCCCCTCAGAAGTTGGACTCTTGAAAACTGCTGACCGAGAGCAAGAATCAGAAGAAGAGATGTGATTTCGATGGGCAATCCAGTCTTTCTAGATGAACTTTTTTGCATTGTTTTTGACCTATTTTGTTTGAAGAACAACCAGATAGGGATGATTATTGGTGTACTGTTTGCATATCCAAATTTTGTTAAAGTAATTGCATTTAAATATTTTATTTTTAGTTTGAAAATACTTGGGATGGTAAATTCATTTTGCCCATCAATCATGGTACTTGGGGTGTGAAGTGACACTTCCAAGGTTGTCTGAAATTTGATTCCCTTGCTATGAAAAGTGTTTCTTTAAATTTGCCTTATAGAAATGCTAAAGGTTCCTGGGCTTCCTACCTTTCGGAACTGGTTATACATGGAATTATACTTGTTCATCTTGTTGCTGCAATGCAAAATAAATGAGTATATTAAACTTGGCTCAGACACCTCAAACCTTTTTCTGTAGCACCTGAGCTGTCCCCTGGGTAAAGTAAGCCAGAAGCCATCCTGAGCTGTGCATTCTTTCAGAGGGGCTAAAAGGGATGATTCCCTAGGATCATGGATACAGTAAGAGATTGGGAAAGGAGAGTTATGATGTTATCTATATCATAAAAAGTCATCAGACACCATAGCATGACCACCATACCATCCACTCTGCTGAAATGGTTGAGGGGTTAATATAAGAAAGTCTTTCATGGAATACCTACCTGGGTAAAAAGTCAGAGTCCTTACCTAGTCTATAGGCTAAGTAGCCCCCCATGGAGAGTCAAGAAATCTTATTTTTAATTCTGGCTCTACCACCAACCAGCCTCTAGGGCTTTAGCAATCACCATGCCCTTTCTCTCTAAAGTAAGGGAATTGAATTGGGTGAACCATGGGGCCCTTTGTGACTGTCACATTTTATGAATCTAGAGTCTCTGAGACAAAACTGAAGCCTGGAGACAGCTAACTTAGTACAATGTTAGTTGGAAAAGCCAGCCTGCTGTAACAGAAAAGGTAAGGAGGGGTCCCGGAATCTTTGAGGGATGACTCAAATATGGAGGAAAGGGGGCAGCTCAGAGTGAAACGTGGGCAGTTAAATCCTGAAGCTCCCTGGCATTGCCGAAGCACTGACAAATCTGGAAGTCTGTCCTAGTCTGGGATTATCACTGTGACACTGAAGAGGGAGGTGCAGTGGATTCTTTAGGCCAAAGAACTGAGCACATGTAAGTTTATGTGAAGGTTGAAAAGAACTGATGTGGGTGTCTCAAGTTTATTTTGAAGAATGCAGTAAACCTCATTGCATTTCTGGCATATGAAATGCCCACAAACCACGGTCCTCAGGTGATCGTGGCATTTTTCCCATGTCCTTATGAGTGAGCAGAAATGTCCGTTCCTCCCGTCTCTGCACAGAGAAGTACAAGCAGTCTGCACAGTGACATGAACCCAGTGAGTTCTCAGGGGAGAAACACTTGGTTCAGATCTAAGTCCGCCGTGTCTGGGGCTATCTGCCTCTAGTCCCTAGCGTGAGCAACAAATGTGAACACCATTACTGTAACTTTATAGAGGCCTTTGCCAAGGAAGGGGTGGAGGAGGATGCCCTCCTTTACTTTTGTTTGTGTTTTATCTCAACATTAAAAAAAATCTGGGATCTCAATTCTTAAGCACTTGCCAACCCCCTGCCATGGGTATCCGAGGCTTCGCCTGCGATAACCCAAGTAAAGAAACTCAGAAGAGGTCGGTGCAATGGCAGCATTGGCTGTTGACGTGAGGAGCTCAGCTTCTCGGTGACTTCTGTAAACGTTAATTTCCTTTGCTTGGGAAACTGCAGCTCCTGACTGTGCCAAGTTTCAGCTTATTGTTGAGATGGCAGGTTGGGTCATGATATCTTACTGTACTCCTTCTTATCGTTTTGTCACTGTTGGGCTCATTAATCAAGGCTGTGCTGATTCTGTCTTGGATGTAAATTAGTAAGGTGGTGCCAGAGTCACTGCTGACTATGGGAAGAAGAAAAATAAAAGCTGAGAAGTGAGCAAGTCTCCCCAAATGCAAGGCATCAATAATAAAAAGTATGAAAGGAAAGTTTATATACAGGGAGAATAGATCCAGAGATTCTATATTCTGTTTAATGTGAATTCCAGATGGAGAAAATTGAGAGGAAAGAGGATAAGCATGAAATAAATAGAACAGAATTTCCCCTAAATAAGTGGCAATGAAGGGAGAGTTTAGCTTTAAGCTTGGAAAGGTGCTTAAGATACGTGCAGTGACTAGAGTGACTGGGTTTCTGGACTAAACCAGTAAAAATGAAAAAAATCCCTTCTTATGCCTTTAAGTTCATTTTATGAATATTATTATTCTATTTTTAAGTCTGGAAAATTTTAGCAGTTTTAAGGAGACTAATGTTTGGGCATAATTTTAAACTTAGATAATTAGATTTCCCTTTAAATATCTTAAACTGTATTTATGAGTAAAATATTTTTGATATCCTTCTCAAGAGGAGTACTTCAATTAACTGAACAAATCTTCCTAAGTTGTTAAGTTATTCTTACAGATCTGATTTATTAAATTTATACATGTGGTAAAACTTAACTGTTCTTAAAAGTCCCAGTATTGTATATAAACTTAGATTTCAACTTAAAATTGTAAGCTTAAATCTTATTCAGTTGCACATATATTAATTGGATTTATAAGACTGATCTTCATAGACAGAATTATTTTAAAAATTATAAGTACCTAAAATGCTAAACATGAACAATTCCTTAACACAAAAATTTCATTATAGTTTTGTTTCTCTTAAATGTTTTTATACTTAATTCTAAGTCTTTCCATGTTAAAATAGGCTTCTTGTTAAGGAAATGATTCATAACAGATGTCAAGGAATACCTAGTCTGCTGGTTGAAATGTTGGACCCAGATATTGATGGGACAGGATTCTTGACAGTGACCCTAGTGACACACGCAGATCCTATTATTTGTAGCCACTATATATCAAACCCTCCACACAGGTTGTGTCCCAGCTTGCTGTAGCATAGGAAAGGCACCTTCCTGAGTTGGAGTCATACTTAAAATATCTGTCCTTTCTGCCTGCTCATGAAAATCTGCAACCCCCGCCCAGGCTGTCATGTCACTTAATGGGATTTCATGATCCTTTAGCTCTTAAGATATTTAAATGTTTCTTTCTAGGCATAAAGACTTTTTTTTCCTAAGCTTTGTTCCCATATATTTCCTATCTGATAAGACTACTCAATTTCACAGCTATTAAGGTGATATCCCAATAAAATCTAGATCACTTTCTTTTAAAGGTAATTCAACCTACAGCTCGGATTGGATGTCAGTATTTCATAGCCTTTAATTCTTTAAAGCAACATGTCTTTGTTCAGTCAGTGTGTGTATGAGCTGTGGGAAAAATTACTGTGACTAATGTGAAATGTTGAAATGGAGGCAAGAAAGGACCTCTCATCTGGTTCCTCTGAATTTAGGCTGTTCTGCCTGTTTTCAGATGTCTTAAGGGAGGGTTAAAGATTTTAAGAATCTGGGGGTGGAAACCAAAATAATTCCCTACTTAATGATTTGTGCCTGAAGTCAAAATACATCCAGACTCTAAAACATAGGTATAATCTCACCCACATAAATATGTGGGGTTTAGCAATTTAGGATGGAACAACTCTCTCATCTGCTCAGAAACTGACCCAGACTTTTTTTTGCCTCTCAGTTCAAATCTAAATTAATTAGTATTATATTGAGATGAAGTAAAATCACTTCAGTCAAGTGTTCTTTGATATTATGCTTTCATATTGTTCAAAAACACCCTCGTGCCAGTCAGGCTGACTTGTTCTCTATTCCCCCAAATGAGTTCATTGTAATTTCCATATTGATGTTGTATAACCACCCTCCCTGCCCTCCTCGCAGCTTAACTTCTGGAGCTTCTTTAAGGCCCAGTTCAAAACCTTTCTTTGCTGCGGCTTCACATTGCTCTCTTCTGTCTATAAATGCCTACAGCACAGAGCCCATAGTAGCCACTGGATTATATTCTGTTCAGTCCACTAATCATTTTTATACATAAATTCTTCCTGCCTAGTATTTATAATCTCCTAAAGACAAACCATACTTCTTTAGTTTCTACTGTAACACCTAAGGAATCCTACTCAACCTATAGGACTGGAAAATGAGCTATAGGAACAAAAAGCAGAGAGAAAACCAAAGGAAGATAAAATTTAGAGAAAATAGGTCCTAAAACATTGTCTATGGACTCTGACATCAGTTAGTGACTTGTCTAAGACTAGTGGCTGAGCCGGTCATAGGGTATAAGTGTCCTGACACCAGAAGTGAGGACCCTTTCTACTTCAGAGTTAACACTACTGCATAGTGAATGGCTCAGTTCCTCTTTAGATGGCCCGGCCTTATTTTAAAGACACTCTTTCCCCACACTTGCTCCCCACACAAGTGTCCCATTCAGAGGGAGAGACCTCAGCTTCTGTTCAAATATCTCTGGTGATTTGATCTGATGAGAAGTTGTCTTCGCTAGGCTGCTATAACAGAATAATACAGACTTGGTGGTTTAAACAACAAGCATTTATTTCTTACAGTTCTGAAGGCAGGGAAGATTGAGATTGGATCTGATGTCTGGTCACACTTCCTGGAGTACAGATGGCTGCCTTCCCATATGCTCACATAGTGGAGTGTTAGATTATCTCTCTCTCTAGTCTCTTCTTCATAAGGGCACTAATCCAATCATGAGGGCTCAAGCCTGATGACCTAATTATCTCACAAAAGCCCCACCTCCAAATATGGTCACCCTGGTGTTTAGAGCTTCAGCATACGAATTTTGAGGGGGATGCAATTGTTCAGTCCATAGCAAAGATCCAGGAGATGGTTGATGGGGATGCACCATTCTTCCCAGCGTATGACACCTTTCCCATTCTCCAACCCCCAGGAAATCTGTCTACGTTTATTTCACACCTACTGTGCCTACATTATGGATGAATGGCTGAGTGCTGAAGATACTGTATAATAGGCTTAACAGCAGAAGCAACAATAGCACAATGCTGCCCTCTGATGACAGAGCATGGAAACACAACTCATAAACCAAAGTGCAGGTTCACATCCTAAAAGAAGCTTCCTTAAGCCAAATAACAAGCCAGATCACCAACATTGTTAGAGGTAGAGTCTGGGTTATTTTTTTAAATCTTAGATTTTAATTTGTTAGCACAGTAACCCATTATTATGGATTGAATTGTGTTCTCCCCAAATTCATTTGTTCAAGTACTAACCTCCAATATGTCAGAATGTGACCTTATTTGGAAATAGGATTGTTTTAGGTATAATTAGTTTAGTTAAGGTGAGGTCATATTTGAATAGGGTGGGCCCCATGCAATATGACTGGCACCTTTATGAAAGGGGAAATTTGGACATAGACACACATACAGGGAGAATGCCATGTGAACATAAAGGTACAGATCAGGTGACATGTCTGCAAGCCAAAGAACACAAATGATGCCAGCAAACCGCCGGCAGCTGAGAGGGTGGGCTGGGACAGATTTTTCCCTAGCACCTTCAGAGAGCATGGTCCTGGTATTAACTTGATCATGGACTTCTTGCCTCCAGAACTGAGACAATAAATTTTTCTTGTTTAAGCCACTCAGTTTGTTTTACTGTGTCACAGCAGCCATAGAAAATGAATACATCCATTGTTTTCACAGTAGTTTTAATGAAGTTTCATGTTTTAGATTTCAAAATAAGGTATGTATTTGAACTGGAAAATGGTAGGCTGAAGGTAATATAGCAAATGCCAGGGATGAAGATATTTTTACAAACCATAAAATATATTATCCTCATTGAGAAACCTGCTAACAACTTGGATGGGTTATACTTTTAGCTGTTTTGTGGTCCCACACCAGTTGGAAAGTTTCCTTAACTGGTCTTTTTTGTCATTCACCATTCTCCAGGTAGGAATGCAGAGGAAACCCTCTTAGAGTAAATTGCTGATCAACTAGTGACTTCTGCATTGTTAGCTTTGGTGTATTCTAACTTTGTATGTGCCTGCTCTCTAACTAGATCATAAACTCCTTGAGCATCATGCACTATTATTAGGTTTCCTGGAGAGTATGGGCCTTGTCTGGAAAATGCGTGGTGCTTGTCACAAATGTCCTCTGTATTAGGGCTGTTAGAAACAGAACCAATATGCATCTCCTACTGGAGAGAGAGAGGGAGAGACAGACATTGAGATTTATTTTAAACAATTGGCTCATGTGACTGTGGAGGCTGGCAAGCCCAAAATCTGCAGGGTGGGCCCCTAAGCTCTTAAGAAGCCTGGCTGGGAAGTATTGATGCTGAAGTTTGAGTGCAAAGACAGTCTGCTGGCAGAATTCCCTCATCTGCCGTGGTCAGTCTTTTTTGAGGAAGTCCTTCAACTGCTTGGATTGAGGGTACTCTGCTTTCCTCAAAGTATATAGATTTAAATAATAATCTCATCTAAAAAAATACCTTCACAGAAACATCTAGAATGATGTTTGACTGATAACTGGGTACGATGGCCTAGTTAAGCTGACACATAAAATTAACCACCAGCCCCCCAGTGAATTCTGCTTCCTCAATGGAATTCACGCTTGTTTGTAGCCCCTCCAGTATCAAATCTGTACTGTCTGTGTGATTTTCACTGACTAATAGAATGTGGTGAAAAGAGTGAAACAGAGCAAGTTATGACCCTAGACCTTCAGAGTCCTGCAGGTCACACTGCCATGTGTTGGAACCCAGCCACATGTGAAGGCAGCAAGGCTGTCCTGCTGAGAAGACCTGAGAGAGGACGAGGCCCAGGAGGAGAAAAGGCCATGAGGTAGGAGAGACAGCCATTCAACGGCCTTTCCAGTCATCTCAGCTGAGACCCCAGCCATGTGAGAAAGGCCGTCTGGGATCCTTGAAGTTCTAGGTACTATTTTCAGAAGGACTAGTGTTACATGGTACTGATGTTCTTGGCTGAAGCTCTTGTTTAGCTACTGTAAATTCTGGGTTTTCCTTTAACTGGAATCAGGCTTTTCAGAAAGCAAAGAAGAAAATCAAACTATTTCCTACACTATGCCTCTCAACCTAATCATAGTTGACCACTTTCCTCCTTTTTCAATCTTGACCGGTCATCAGCTCAGATCTGGGGGAGATGAAAAGGGAAGAAATAAAAAAGGAGAAAATGAGAAGTCCTTTAAAAGGAACAAGTCATAAGAGAAGAGGAGAAGAATTGCAGATCTCTGGAGCGGGATATGGAAGTAAATTTAAAACTAAAAAAGAATTTGAGGCTTCCTTTTCTCATCTTCTGGAGTACAGAGAGGTTGATTCAGGGTTACATTAATCAGAGTCCAGCATCTTCCATGGACACATGTTTTAGTTTCAGAAGCAGCAAACTTCTAGGTATTAAGTGTGTTACTTTTCACAAAATGATGTTGGTTTTACCCCCATGAAGCAATCAGTCCTCAAAATCCTATCTGGATCACTTGTCTCTGGGGAGCAAAGAAGGCATCTGAAGAGCAAAGGCATATAGAGCAGAGGAAAGTGAAAAGGTGCAAAGAAAGGTCAGTGACTTGGTGACTTCCTCTTGGCCCAGGAAAGCTTTTTTGGTACCTTTCTTCCTGCCCTCCATGGACCACCTAGTAGAAACAGAGAGGGTAGGGTTGTATAGATACACAAACAGATGAATTCAAGGGTTTCTCTATTAACATTAGCTCAGAGTTTTTACTAACGAAGGTGTAGCAAATGCAATGGAAGGGCTTCCAGTGGAGAACCTCTGAGTTGTTAACATGTGGGGAAGTGGCAATTAGCCTTTATCATCAATATAATGGGAGGTGAGGTAAGCTAGTTTCTATGTACTTATTCTCCATTGGGGTCACAGTCCAGATTGTAGGGAAACAAAAGGGATCTCAGAACTTCTTGATGCTTCTGGGTACAAGCTTATTTAAAATCTGGTTAATAAGTGAATAAGATAAAACAAAGAACAGTGGTTTCACAAATGGCAGAAATATATGCTCCTCATGAATTTTATCAGGCTTATCTGAAAATCTGGCAATCATTAAAGCCGTAAGATTTCCCATAAACATTAATAAAGGAATATCTGATTACACAAAAGGCCGTTTAATCTCTTGCCATTCACTAATGTACTGCAAATTCCTTTGGGAGATTCACTTCGAGAGAAGGACTCCAGAAAAGCAGTTACCAAACTTCAGCAGGCATTAAGTGGGAGGACTGGTTAAAACACAGATTTCCGAGCCCACTCCCAGAGTTTCAGATGCAGTAAATTTTCTATTTTTTTAATGGGTTATAATCTGTTATAAATTTATAAATGGGTAATAAATCTGTGAATGCTCAAACTGTCCCCTGTTTGGTAACGGGAAGTCACTTTGTGTCCATTTGCTGTGTACCCATCACTCCTTGAACATTTCTTTGCTTTCTGGCATGAGATAGTCTAGACTCATCTTAGATTTTCCCTGCTCCAGTCTTGGAATTAGCAATTTTTCCAAGAAGCAATGTCCCTTTTAATGGAAAATTGTTTTTAGAAATCAAGATCTGAGCTCTACGTGTGCTTAATGCTAATGGGTGTCTCTGCTTTCAGAACTTATAAGCAGCTGGAAATAGAGAATATATGTATGTAAATGTGTCATATATATCATAAACGTGCATATATAAATTTGTGTGCATACATACACTTCTGCATCTATATTTTATATATTATTATATATATAAAATGTTTTTGAATATACATTGAAATATGTATTATTTAAAAAATATATATATATTGAAAACCATGAGTCTATACCCATACACACATCCAATTCTAGTTCAACACTCTAGGTTTCTATTTTTTTTAAGGCACAATGGAAATTATTTAGTTGAAGTATTGGAAATGAGATGTGGAAAAAAGAACTTCCTCTGAAATACTCAACTCTGTTGTAGTCATCAGTTTTCTTCTTGTGGATATAAATTCATGACTGAATTCATGCACTGGTCTGAAAACCATGTTCCCTGAAGGATATTGGTTCCTTCAAAATTAGCAGCCTGTAGCTTTGATGACAAGCAGCTCTGATGACCTGTTTCAAAATTCTTAGGGAATTCAAGTTTTCTCCCTTTCCATATTTGTAACTCCCTTCTCCTAGAATGAGGAACTTGCTCCCGTTATTCTTACGCGTTTATCCGTTTGATCCATCAGCCTGCATGTAACCAGTCTCTGATCAACAGCCCACACCACCCGCGTGCGGATACCCTTCTCTCCCTACTGGGGTCTGACTCCCTACCCTTAGGTGCCACCCTGTGTGGGCACCCTTCTCACTCCACTCTAGCTCTGACTTCGCACGCCAGCCGGCCTCCCCGTGCAGAGCAAATGCTCTCCCGATCCCTCTCAGGCTCTGAAGGAGTGCCCTCCACTCCCTGATCTGGCTGTGATTTTTCATACTGAGCTGTCCCTCACCTGGACGCCTTGCTCACGCCTTGGTTCTGACACCCCATGCCGGCCATCGTTCCCCATCACACGGATGCCTTAGTCACTCTGCTTAGGGGCTGACATCTCATGCCAGGCTCTCCCGGACCTCTTGCCCTCTGCCATAGATGTCCCCTCCTTACCCTACTGGGCTCTGACATGCGCTCTGGATGATTGCTCCTCTCTCCCTCACCACAGACACCTAATTTGCTCTTCTATCAAGTCAGGTGAGCCTCTTATAACCAATTTTAACTCTTTATCAACTTGCTTAACTGTTTTGTTTAGGTTTTTTTTCTGAAGTTTTTATTTATCTTTCATTTGGAGCATATTCCTCTGTCTCCTCATTTTGTTCGACTTTCTGTGTTTGTTTCTGCGAAACAGCTACCTCTCCCCATCTTGAAGGAGTGGCCTTGTGTAGCAAGGAGCCCTGAGTAGCCTGCGTGAGCCTGGCACCTGGGGATGATTGACAGGAGCTGTAGCGGGTGCAGGCCTGGTGGTCCCTGGGCGCTCCATGCCAGGGCGACCCCGCTGGGACAGCAGGAACTGAAGTGGGCAAGGGCTGGGGATTCCAGGGGTGCTCAGTGCAAGGGGCACCATTTTGAGATAGCCGGAACTAAAGTAGACATGGGCCAGGGGGTCCCAGGGTGCCTTGTGCAGGGGGCACCCCAGCAAGACAACCTTAGGCGTCCTAGGTGCAGGCGGGGGTGTGTGTCAGTGCGCACTGCCCTAGTGCTGCTTTGCAGAACAGCTTGAACTGGTGCGGCTGAGGGCTTGCTGAGGCGGCCAGCTGGCCAGAGCCCCAGCCCCCGCTCCCCTCTGTGCTATCAAGGAGGAGGGGGAAGGTAACAATGGTTACATCGGCACCTCTGACCCCTGAGAGAGTTCAGCAGTTCCCCCACCATTTGGCAGAAGCTCAAGGGTTAGTAAATTGGTTTCCTTCACTGATATTCTAGTTGCCCTTGAAACGGAGGTTTTTCCTGTGCTCCAGGGCAGGTGAGTCTGCTGCGTCCCTCACGGCTATCCCTCCCTCTCAGTCCCTAGTGGTGGGCGCGGGGCTCCCAGGGCGCCTGTGGCTCCTGCCAGGCTCTGTGAGCTCTCTAGCCTCGTACAGAAGCTGTGCAATAAGCCCTCAGTTCTTCAGGACGAACTGCTCCATGTGCAGGTGTAGAATCGGCGGGTCTGTGGGAAAGGGGACGCTTCGTCGGCGGCCATCTTGGACCTCCTCTCCCAAATCTCCTCTTTTTAGGAGGGCCGCACTCACGCTGGATTAGCGCCCACCCTGATGACCTCATTTTAACTAGATTATCTCTATAACGACCTAGCTCCAAAAAAGGTTAGTGTCTGTCGTACTGGGGATTAAGACTTCAATGTTCAAATTTTTAAGGTGACACAATTCAGCCCTGAACAAGTAGGTTGTAATACTGGGCCTTAGTGCTTTTCAAAATTCACTCTGTGCCAGTAAAGGCCACTCCCGAAGTGCAGTGGTCACAATGTGGGCTCCTGACAGCAATGCAATACTGGAATCACATGCATGTCCCTGTTTACCTCTCCTGAACAACCTACTTCATTTCCCCGAGAGAGAGTCTGTGGCCTGAAGTGCCTGCTACTCTACCTCTGTTAGACTCTCCTAAATCAAAAGCACAGGGAGCTGATCTGGTTTGTTTTTCTGGTTACCTTCCGCATGTTCTTCTTGTCTGGACATTTACACTTTGACCCTGTTAGCTATTCCCTCCCCTTCTTATTTATTGCCCTGAGTAATCTTCCTTTTCCCAAGATTCCAATCACTTTTTAAATGCTTTCACTCAGTGAAGGATGAGGTAGTTGCAGTCAGAGCATGCACCTTTTTTTTTTTAGGTAATTAGAACTGCATCCTGTCTGATTAACCTCAAAAATCCTAAAAAATGAGGACCTCTGCCTGACAGATCGGTTCCTGAAAGGAGGAATTATTTTTATTTTTCAGCTCTAGAATTATTTTTATATTTTAGAGTAGTTTCTGATTAAACTTCTTGGCTCAAGAAGAAAAGAAGGTAGTTATTTTTCACGTAGGAGTGGAGTTGTGGTTTGGCCTTTCCATGGCTTCCTGCCGTGAGTGGGACCCCAAGGTGCTGGTAGCCATTGTGTGTGGACTGCTGACCATCACTGTTTTGGGACTGGGCATTTGGAGGACCGTGATCAGGATCCAGAGAGGTAATGTCATCCTGCTATGTTTAGTGTGAGAGAAGGCACTGAGACTCTGTCACTGCCACCTGACACGCCAGTACTGGAAAGTGCCATGTCTGGGCTGAGGCTGTCCACCAAGTTGCCATTTATGAAATATAAAAGACAAGGTTCAAGTGAGTGCTGACATACGGTTGTATGTACATGAATACATGTGTGTGTGAGTGGGCAGCATGATGAATAACAGTTGTATTGGCCTCTTTCTGCTCTTTTAACTCCTGACTGGATAGTAGAGTAATAATTTAAATAATAACACATGGTTGGATTTGTTTAGCCAAATCCAATAAAGGTAAACAGTTATGGACATACACACACCTACATGCATAATCAAACATGCACAGAATGCAGTTTGTTTCAAGAAGGAAATTTAAGAATGTTTTCATGAAGACTGTAAATAACATGATCTTAGAGTTTGCACACAAATTCCCCACTTTCCAGGTGTAGAAAACTATTCAGTCGTCTAGATCATTTAGAAAACTATTTTCCTAGATGTTGAACAAATATTGGTTAGTCACCTGTTGTGTGCTAGAGCTGACTCCAGGAAAGATGGGGGTGGGGTGGGGTGGGGGGGACAGGAATGGTCTGTAAAACAATGATGGTAAAGGAAAGACCCCAGAAACTCACAAGAGAGACTTTGCATAACTAGGATGCTAGTTCGCTTGGCCTGCAGTGGTTCTCCACGAAGGGATTCAAAGCTGGATGTGCAGAGCAATCCCTTTTGTTAAAAAACAGAGAAGTTTTCTAAGGAAACTGAATAAGGTAGGGTAAATGGTGCAAGTCCAGAGAGGGTAGGAGGAGAGGTGGTTTGCTCTCTGAGTCGGGAACTAGGGAGGACAGAAGGGTGGGGGAGCCAGCAGAAACAGTGCATGGCTGCAAAGGTCCACTGTTGAGGACAAAAGAAGTGAAGTCTGCTGGCTGTTGATGGAATGGTAGTTGAATGAAACCTTTCTTCCCTCCTCCAAAGAACAATATTTAGAGAATACTGTATTAATAAGATTTAGCGAACTAGCATAAGAACATGCACCAGGATAGAAATAATGAAATTTAAACTTGGAGAAAATATGTTTTTGTTTGTTTAAGGTTAAAAAATTATGAACTATAGATTTTACTCTATGAAGTTTGCTACATTTCAATGACCTTATTTAAAGGGTGTATTTTAAAGAAATCTTTTCCTTCCTTCTTACCTTCTTTTTTTTAATATGAGATCTACTTTTAAAGGAGAAACGTGTGTTGATTTATGGAGGACACAGGTACAATAGAACCATTAAAACAAGGACCAAAGTGCAAAAATATCATAAGGAAGAGGACAGGGTAGGGAATAGAAAGTACCTGAAAGTCAAAAGCTAGGGTAGTTGCTAAATAAAAATAAAAAACGTTTCCTGAGCTTCCTGAGGGCTAAGACCCAAGATGACACATAATAAGCAGTAATTGATTAAAATTAATATAGAGTAAAATTAAACATCTAATATAGAATATGGTAGTTAAATATGCACATGAAAGCTGGGGGGAGAAAAGGTACATGAGGAGAAAAAAAACCTGTGTTTAACAGTAAAAACATTCCAGCTCCTCACAGAAGAGGAATGTTTCCTTGCACTGGCAGAACTTTTCAATTGGCTGTTTAAATAAAGAACATCTCTCAGTTTTTGGGTAAACCCAGTGGAAAAGGAAGGGGTTATTCCTATCATTTAAAGAGAAAGAAGGAAAGACTGATACTGTTTGCTGTTACTACTTTGCCCCATACATTTTATCTAGACTTTGTTTTAGTTGGTAGATTCTGATTCATTCTACTTCACATCCTCCCACTTATTTCACCCCGTTCTCCTCCACCACTTTTCATCCGTCTCATCCCACCCTCTGTAATTATTCAATGGTCTAGCTATGATCCCTCTACGTGTGTATAGATACAAATTGTTTTTAAATTTATTTTTTGAGGGGAGAGTCATGGGTATCTCTGAGAAACTGATGAAAACTATGAATGTCTTACTTGGAAAAATATACATAAACACATATAATTTTAGGTCAATTAATTTTATTGCATTCAAAATTTGTTTTGTCAATATAAACAGAACATACAAATCATGCCTCTCTCACTTTTACCTGTCATGAAAAAGTAATGGTCTCTCTGAAAAAACAGAAAAAAATCCAAATTCTGCTCTGAGTATATTTTAATGAGAAGTTGCTGTTTGACTACAGAGTGAACATTAATGTGGCTATATGTATGCTATTTAAGTATTTCATTATTATAAAACCTACAATTAAAAAACTTTTTTTTTTTACTATTTTCTAGGTACTGTGCTAACAACTTCACATACCTTATTCCATTTAGTCCTGACAAACACCTTTGAAGCAGTTTTTATTATATCCATGTTACAGATGGGGAAACTGAGGCTCAGAGAATGTTTTCAAGCTTACATAGTTAGAAACTGTTGGGTCTGGATTTGAATCTACAGAATCTGATTTCAATATTTGTACTCTTCACTCCCACACTATTCTTCCTTCTTAGAGGGAAGACAGTGGTAACCCAATCAATTGATCCATCTTTTCTTTTTGAGGCAACTCTGGCTGAAAACCCTAATTCACGAAGACATGCAGTAACCGGTAGAATGAGAGACCTTAATGAAGCCAAAGTCCTAGAAATGGTCAATGTGTTGCATGGCTTGGAGCATGGCTTTGCTGTTTTGCTGGGCAAAGTCAGGCACTTTGGGAAGTCACATTGCCTTCAAGTCAGTGAGAGCTATATGATTAATGTAGTCTGTGAATAAGTTCATCTCTAATCATTCTAAGTATAAGTTTATCTTTTCCCTTTTTAATGTGAATTATTGGTTTAAATATCAAACAAGTGCTTCAAGACATGGCCTTTAGCATGCCAATGATTTTTTTTGTGTAGTATAGAAAACCTTTTTATTCTGCTCCTGTTACTTAATAAGTCCTCTTGTAAGAGGTCATGGTTCAAGGCTCTGGACCTAACGAAGCTGACGACATTTCTAGGAAATAGACAAGACTCCTTTCAGGACTGCTGAAATAGTGTCTGCCATTTTTATATGCTGTTGCTGAAAACATTAAGTAATAATGATTTTTCTTTCACCAAAGTATCACAATGAGATATATTGCCAAGTGTGTAGGACTTTTTCCATCTCTGCTCCCAGGAATAAGATACTTTATGCATTTAAGTTTGCTTAGTAAGAAAAATTTCAAAACTGTTGATGACTCTTGCAATTCCAAAAGGAGATTAAGACTTGAAGTTCTTCTCTGATGATGTCAGTTTGTCTGGAACACTCTTTCTCCAGAGTTTCACAGAGCTGTCTCCTTTGATGATTTAGGTCTTCATTTAAATGTCACCTCCTCAAAGAGACTTTTTCTGTTCACCTAGTCTAAGGTTATCATCACTTTCTCTCTCTTTCATATGTGTTTTTTATGGCTTTTATTACATTATGATTTCTTAGTTACTTGTTTGCTGATTTACTGTCTGTATCCCCCTTCTTAGCAGGAAAGCTCCAGGAGAACAGGAACCTGACTTACTAATCTTGTTTCCCTGCCCCTAAAACAGTACTTGGAATAGAGTTGTCAAGATAGAGTTGATGAGTAAATGAAAGAATAGTGTGAAAACCAGAAACTGGACTAAGAGTTATCAGACTTATTAGAAGTAACATAGCTGCTAACTTCTTGGGATTTTTCTCAAAATATTAAAGTAAATGTAATTCTGGATTTGTTTACATCAGTTAAGACAGGCACCATTTTAGGTTTCTTCCTCTGCTCCAAGCCATGCAACACATTGACCATTTCTAGGACTTTGGCTTCATTAAGGTCTCTCCAATTGTGTGTGACCTCTTTTGTTTAACCATAGGATCAGCAATTTTGTGGGATGCTTTTATGTCAGATCAAATATAAGTTTTTTCAGACTTCCAGACATTTTACATTGGCATTCTTCATAGAATAGCATTCACCTTATCTGTTGTATTTTCAGAATGGACGGACATACGGTGCCCCATCTCCATTGCATTCATGCTTCCAATAGAAAGACACTCTGACACAAGAAGCAGCATGGCTTTTCAGTCCCACAGATGATAAAATGAAGATATAATTAAGCTTTATTGTATATCTTTCCCTTGATATTTTCCAACTTGAGCTAGGCCTAATGTAAACATAGACAGATGTCCATAATCTTAATAGTAGGGGATGTTTTCTTTAACTCTTACTAATGGGAGAGTACCTTAACTTCACATCCTATTAGCAATGATGATCATGCCTTATTCAACCATATCCTGTAACTCTTCTGGATCAGAGGACTTCCTCTTCTGTGCCATCATGACTGCCTTTCCCGCCCTCCCCTGATGCTCTAACCCTCATTCTCCATCTCAGCACTCACTTATGCCTCAAGCTAACCAGAGACATTCGTTGGCTGAAATATTTCCAAGCCCAAATGTCAGATTTCATGGCATTGAAATTCTTGCACAGTAGGAAATGTGTTCTGGGGAAAAGTCAAGGAGAGTTTATTGATTCTCAGAAAGTAATTTGTCCACAGATACTTGGTTTTCATTTTACTCAATTACAGTACTTTTTCAGGAGGCACATTTGAAAGTATATCAACCTCACACGACTGTTACTGTTGGACAGGTTGCATTTTGGTGTTAAAAAAATAGACCCAGAGGAGTTTTCTGGATGTATGAAGTTGGGTTTTAGGTAGCTGTCGTTTCAGACTACTTAGTGTTAATCTGACTGCTGTAAATCAATTCTTCTTTACCAGTTTCCCTTCTTGCTTCCTCCTATAACCACTCTGTAAATCAAGAAAATACTTTCTATGAAAGGGAAGGGATTTGTTTTTTGTGGAATAAATCTTATTATGTAATTGTCTTAGGGGCATGAATTATTTTAACATCAGAATTAGTAATGTTTAAATTGCTGATCCCATATAAAAGTCACTTTCTTAAACTAAGAGGATAGAACCTTGGTTTATTGGATTTTTCCTTGTTATCCAGGTATTAGACCTTTCTACTTGAAATTCTGAATACAACTCCCGCTATAGGTAGTTGATGACATATTATTGAAAAACATCTAATATAGGCTATGGTAGTTAAATGTGCACATGAAAGCTGGGGGGAGAAAAGGTACATGAGGAGGGAAAAAAATAAGCTCTGGAGCCAGATGCCTGCTTCAAATCCCAGTGTCACCACTTACTAAGTGAGCATTCTTAAGCAAGTTACTCAACATTTCTGTGCCTCAGTTTTCCTCTTATGGGAGTAATAATAAGCCCTACCTAATAGGGCTGCTGTGAAGATTAAATGAGTTAACACCTTTACAGGTTTAAGATGACATCTAGTACACTATAATTTACCAATTTAATTTACCAATTTTAGATAATTCAGTGCATAGTTTTCTCCACTCCCTGAACTGTACCTTGAATAGATGCAGTTGACCTAGATTGGACCTTTGGATTGACACTCATTTTATCAAACTGAAGGTGTACAATAGGTTTAGTCATTAAGTTCAGCTGACCAGCTCGAAACAGAAACTGAAAGTTCTAAGAGCTGCTATATCCTCCTGTATTTTCAAAAATGTTTAATATGGTACACCATCAAGGAAATTTTTATTAAAATATTTAACCAGTTTATTGAAATGTGTAACCATGTAGTTACTTTTGAATGACCTTTATCTTAAGGAAAGACTATATGTATTTTATTTGTTTAAATTTTAAAGTTTTTTTCACAATGGAATAAACTTTCCTAAACATTGTCCTCTTACTTAAGAGTAAGATTTATTCTCATCCAAATATTTCAAATTCCTTGTCTGGGACAAATGGCAGGTGCCTGGATTCTAAACCCGTAAAGAATCTGAGCCAAACACTAGAGTCTCCTGATGGAATTTCGCTAAGGAAAGATATTTTTATTCCTTTGTTTAATCAAACTAGACTTTTCAAAACATATTCTAATTTTGTCTCATTTAGGAGAAGAAATTCAAGCCATGCATCAAGTTTGTCACATGTTTAATTTTCCATGACGTGTAGTAAAGATATTGAAAATTGGGCGAATATTTCTGGAAATACACTTATTACAATTTAAAAAAATGTAGGGAAATATTAATATCATATTGGTGTCATAAGAGAAAAATACTGCTGTGAAATGTTTGCCTGTGTGTGAATCCTTTAGTAAAATGAGCTGATGCTCTCAGGCACTGTGAGGAGACAGCCAGGCATGTGATTAGTGGCCAAGCAATTAGAGTTCTAGTCCCCACTCAGCTAATTATTAATCTGGAACAAGTTACTCTTTATGTAGAATGAAGAGTTTGGGCTAATGAATAACTAATATCACTTTTATGAGTCCCTAAGTCTAAAAATTGTTATGTGATATAAACAGGCCATGTAATCTTTTTGGGTCTGACTTTCTTTACTTAAAATACAGAGGCTCAGCAATGTATTTTGTGGCAATTCAGGTACTTCAGAAGATAGGGTCTTGAACTGGGGAGCACAAGATATTGGTATGATTATGAGAGAGAAGTGGATAGCTCAGGATAAGCTCTATATCCTCAATCAAAATGCAAATGGCAAAGAAGCCAGTCAGCAAACATTCGTTAGATACTTCTTAGGCATCTGCGTTTGTGCTAGACCTGGAGATAATAAGCCATGGCGTTTGCTTTAAAGGGAGTCAAAATACTCATTAAGTATTACAAATGACTCTTGACTTACAGCAAAAAGGCAGATTGGGTACGCATAGATAGGTCTCCTTTCTACTTACAAACATATAGAAGTCATGAATAAAATGTAAAAGTAATTCAAATACACAGCAGGTTTTCTTCCTTGAAGGGAAATCCCAGGTGGCAGAAACCAGAGGAAAGTCAATACTGTAGTGATGAGCAGGCACTGACATAAGACCTGCAGGCTGGGGGTTGTGGCTTTGATGCATACAGGGGGCTAGAAGACCTGACTTCATCCTGTATGAAGTGGGGACGCCAGACCTGAGGTGTGGGTGTAATGCCTGATGCCTTGAGTTGCTTCCGCCCTGAAAAGGTGGTTAGGAAGGTTCCTGCTCAATAGCCCAGAGAAGCGTTAAATAAATCTATCATCTGTTTAGGGACATAAGCAGGGAAAAAAATTAAGTCACTACAAGAAATTGAAACCCCAGGCTATAGAATCTGGATTTGTCCTACCTGTACAGTGCAGAAACACCAGTGAGAAGTTATCGTGAAACTGGTTGAAGACTACTACTGATAGTACTCAAAGACCTTAAGAGAAGTAATCATAAAATTTCCCTGTAGAAATATTCTCACAAATTTGTAATTAATAATAACGTATCAGTATTGGTTCATCCGTTGTAACAAAAGCAACACATAGTGCAATATATTAATAAGAAAACTGGAAAAGGGGGGTGGATGAGACAAGTAGTAAGTGGGAACTCATTGTACTTTCTGCTTAACTTTTCTGTAAACCTAAAACTGCTCTAAAATAAATTCTGTTAGTTAAAAAAAATAAGATACTGATCAAAGAACTTAAGATTCAGCAAGAGAGATTTAATTATGATTGGTGTGTGACAAACTTCTCTGTGTAACCAAGGGAATATGCAAATTTTTTAAATTATAAAATACTTCAAATGCAGAAAGCACAGAGAATAATAAAACATCCCCAACTACCCAAAACCCAGTTTTGAATGGTAGAAACTTTCTCTCATATTTGCTTCAGGGTTTTAAGAAAAATAAGTCATACAACTTTACAGAAAGAGCTGAAAATCTTTGTACTCCTGTCTATCAACATTCTTTTCCCTCCCTACCCAGAGGTAACAATATTCTGAAATTGTCATCTTCCCCATCATATTTTATACTACTGTATGTCTAAGATACTTTGTAGTATTTGCATGTAGATTTTTTTTTATTACTGATTCAACTATTTTAATGGCTATAGTTCTATTTAGTTTTTTTTTTCCTTCTTTTGGGATAAATTTTGGTCATTTTTTTTAGACAACTGCCATTTGATCACAATTTTTATGTTAGCTAGGATAAGGTTTTTCGTGGCATTTGCTTATGATTTTTGTTTATTACTATTTGTTCGGAAATCTTTGTTTAATGCATATTTGAATAGGTCATATACTCACAGAGTGGAGAAATAAAAATAACATACCAAGGTATGTAATCTTGTTCCCATATCCAAATATATGCAAGTAAGAATTTCTATTAATTTTTTCCAATCTTTTGCAAGTACAGGCAATTATGAATCTATAGTCTTATTTTCTGTCTCATTTCTGTACCTTGCTCTTGCAGTAACAATGAATGTCAAAAATCTCTCCACAGCACTTCATAAAGAACTTCTAGATCTTTTACAGCTACATTATATTACATTATATGGATGTACCCTCAGTTATTTAACTAACCCCTTACTGATGGACACGTCATTTTCAATTGTTGCTTCATATACATATAGTCGACGATATCACTTTCCCTCTAAGCGCTGCTTTCACTGTATCTCACATTTTTATTCAGTTCAAGATATTTTAAAATTTCTGTTGAGACTCTTTTAACCAACATGTCATTTAGAAGCATGTTGTTTAAATTCCAAATATTTGGGGATTTTCTAGCTACCTTTCTGTTATTGATTTCTAGTTTAATTCCGTTTTAGTTTGAGAGGATATACTTTGTATGATTTCTATCCTTTTAAATCTGTTAAAGTATATTTTACAACCCACAATGTAGTCTATCTTGGTGCATACTCCGTGTGAGCTTGAGAAGAATGTCATATTCTGACATCGTTGGTAAATTACTCTCAATTAAACATACTTGATTTAAGGTGTGCTGTTTAGTTCAACTATATCCTTACTGATTTTCTGTTTGCTGGATCTGTTGATTACTAATATAAGGGTATTTATCCAACTGTAGTAGCAGATTTGTCTATTTTTCTTGCAGCTTTAATCAGCTTTTGCCTTACTTAGTTTAACTGTTATTGTTAGGCTTATATTGAGGATTGTTAGTTCTTCTTGGAGAACTAGCCTTTTATCATTATGTAATGTACTTCCTTGCTTCTAATGACTTTTCTTAATCTAAATTCCTCTTTATCTGAAATTTATATAGCTTCTCTAACTTTCCCCAATTAGTGTTAGCATGGCATATCTTTCTCCATCACTTTATTTTTAATCTGTCTATATATTTTTATTTAAAGTGAGTTTCTTTCAAACAATATCAACTTGGGTCTTATTGTTTATCTGCTCTTATAGTCTCTGTCTTATAATTTGTGAATTTAGACCATTTTCATTTAAAGTGATTATTGGATTAATATAGATCATGTTTGTCACTGTTTTTATTGTTCTTTCCTTTGTATCTTTCATTTCCAATGTCCTGTTCTGCGTTCTCTGGTTTCAGATGAGCATTTCTTTTATTGAGGTATAGTTGATAAACAATATTATATTAGTTTCAGGTGTAAAACATAGTTTTTTGACAATTTTATACATTATGAAATTCTCACCATGATAAAAGTAGTTACTATCATTATACAAAGTTATTACAATATTATTGACTACATTCCCTATGCTGTACATTCATCCCCATAACTTATTTTATAGTTGGAAATTTATACCTCTTTATCCTTTTCACCTATTTTGCTCATTACCCCACTCCTACCCTTTGGAACCACCAGTTCTCTGTTATTAAGAGTTTATTTTATTATTATTTTTTATTTTGCTATTACTAATATACAATTGCATGAGCAACATTATGGTTACTAGATCCCCTATTATCAAGTCCCCACCATATACTCCATTGCAGTCACTGTCCATCAGTGTAGTAGGATGTTATAGAATCACTACTTGTCTTCTCTGTGTTATACTGCCTTCCCCGTATCCACCCACCCCACCCCCACCCCCGCTACATTATGTGTGCTAATTGCAATAGCCCTTTTTCCCCCTTATCCCTCCCTTCCCACCCATGTTCCCCAGGCCCTTTCCCTTTGGTATCTGTTAGTACATTCGTGGGTTCTGTGAGTCTGCTGCTGTTTTGTTCCTCTAGTTTTTTCTTTGTTCTTATACTCGACAGATGAGTGAAATCATTTGATACTTGTCTTTCTCTGCCTGGCTTATTTCACTGAGCATAATAACCTCTAGCTCCATTCATGTTGTTGCAAATGGTAGGATTTGTTTTCTTCTTATGGCTGAATAATATTCCATTGTGTATATATACCACATCTTCTTTATCCATTTATCTACTGATGGGCACTTAGGTTGCTTCCATTTCTTGGCTATTGTAAATAGTGCTGTAATAAACATAGGGGTGCATCTGTCTTTTTCAAACTGGGCTGCTGCTTTCTTAGGGTAAATTCCTAGGAGTGGAATTCCTGGGTCAAATAGTATTTCTATTTTGAGTTTTTTGAGGAACCTCCATACTGCTTTCCACAATGGTTGAACTAATTTACATTCCCACCAGCAGTGTAGGAGGGTTCCCATTTCTCCACATCCTTGCCAACATTTGTTGTTGTTTGTCTTTTGGATGGCAGCTATCCTAACTGGTGTGAGGTGATATTTAATTGTGGTTTTAATTTGCATTTCTCTGAAGACTAATGATGTAGAGCATCTTTTCATGTGCCTGTTGGCCATCTGAATTTCTTCTTTGGAGAAGTGTCTGTTCATCTCCTCTGCTCATTTTTTAATAGGCTTATTTGCTTTTTGTTTGTTGAGGTGTGTAAGCTCTTTATATAATTTGGATGTCAACCCCTTATCGGATATGTCATTTATGAATATATTCTCCCATACCGTAGGATATCTTTTTGTTCTGATGGTGTCCTTTGCTGTACAGAAGCTTTTTAGTTTGATATAGTGCCATTCGTTCATTTTTGCTTTTGTTTCCCTTGCCCGGGAGATATGTTCATGAAGAAGTTGCTCATGTTTATGTCAAAGAGATTTTTGCCTGTATTATTTTCTAAGAGTTTTATGGTTCATGACTTACATTCAGGTCTTTGATCCATTTTGAGTTTACTTTTGTGTATGGGGTTAGACAGTAATCCAGTTTCATTCTCTTACATGTAGCTGTCCAGTTTTGCCAACACCAGCTGTTGAAGAGGATGTCGTTTCCCCATTGTGTATCCATGGCTCCTTTATCATATATTATTTGACCATATATGCTTGGGTTTATATCTGGGCTCTCTATTCTATTCCACTGGTCTATGGGTCTGTTCTTGTGCCAGTACCAAATTGTCTTGATTACTGTGGCTTTGTAGTAGAGTTTGAAGTCAGGGAGCATAATTCCCCCTGCTTTATTCTTCCTTTTCAGGATTGTTTTGGCTATTTGGGGTCTTTTGTGGTTCCATATGAATTTTAGAACTGTTTGCTCTAGTTCATTGAAGAATGCTCCTGGTATTTTGATAGGGATTGCATTGAATCTGTAGATTGCTTTAGGCCAGATGGCCATTTTGACAATATTAATTCTTCCTAGCCAAGAGCATGGGATGAATTTCCATTTACTAATGTCTTCTTTAATTTCTCTTAAGAGTGTCTTGTAGTTTTCAGGGTATAGGTCTTTCACTTCCTTGGTTAGATTTATTTCTAGGTATTTTATTCATTTGGATGTGATTGTGAATGGAATTGTTTTTCTGATTTCTCTTTCTGCTAGTTCATTGTTAGTGTATAGGAATGCAACAGATTTCTGTGTATTAATTTTGTATCCCGCAACCTTGCTGAATTCAGATATTAGATGTAAAGTTTTGGAGTGGATTCTTTAGTGTTTTTTATGTACAGTATCATGTCATCTGCAAACAGGGACAGTTGGAGTTCTTCCTTGCCAATCTGAATGCCTTTTATTTCTTTGTGTTGTCTGATTGCCGTGGCTAAGAACCCCAGAACTATGTTGAATAAAAGTGGGGAGAGTGGGCATCCTTGTCTTGTTCCCAATCTTAAAGGAAAAGCTTTCAGCCTCTCACTGTTAAGTATAATGTTGGCTGTGGATTTGTCATATATGGCCTTTATTATATTGAGTTACTTGCCCTCTACCCATTTGTTTGGAGTTTTAATCATGAATGGATGCTGAATTTTGTCAAATGCTTTTTCAGCATCTATGGAGATGATCATGTGGTTTTGTCCTTCTTTTTGTTGATGTGGTGGATGATGTTGATGGATTTTCAAATGTTGTACCATCATTGCATCCCTAGGATGAAGCCCACTTAATAAAGATGGATGATGCTTCTGAAGTATTTTTGAATTAGGTTTGCTGATATTTTATTGAGTATTTTTTCATTTATGTTCATCAGGGATATTGGTCTGTAATTTTCTTTTTTTATGGTGTCTTTGCCTGGTTTGGGTATTAGAGTGATGTTGGCCTCATAGAATGAGTTTGGGAGTATTCCCTCCTCTTCTACTTTTTGGAAAACTTTAAGGAGGATGGGTATTAGGTCTTCACTAAATGTTTGATAAAATTCAGCAGTGAAACCATCTGGTCCAGAAGTTTTGTTCTTAGGTAGTTCTTTTTTATTACCAATTCAATTTCTTTGCTGGTAATTGGTCTATTCAGATTTTCTGTTTCTTCCTGGGTCAGTCTGGGAAGGTTGTATTTTTCTAGAAAGTTGTCCATTTCTTCTAGGTTATCCAGTTTGTTAGCATATAATTTTTCATAGTATTCTCTCATAATTCTTTGCATTTCTGTGGTGTCTGTTGTGATTTTTCCTTTCTCATTTCTGATTCTGTTTATGTAAGTAGACTCTCTTTTTTTCTTGATAAGTCTGGCTAGAGGTTTATCTATTTTGTTTATTTTCTCAAAGAACCAGCTCCTGCTTTCATTGATTCTTTCTATTGTTTTTTCTTCTCAATTTTATTTATTTCTGCTTAAAGCTTTATTATGTGCCACTTCTACTGACTTTGGGCCTCCTTTGTTCTTCCTTTTCTAGTTTCATTGATTGTGAGTTTAGACTGTTCATTTGGGATTGTTCATCTTTCCTGAGGTAGGCCTGTATTGCAATATATTTCCCTCTTAGCACGGCCTTCGCTGCATCCCACAGATTTTGTGGTGTTGAATTATTGTTGTCATTTGTCTCCATATTTTGCTTGATCTCTGCTTTTATTTGGTCATTGATCCACTGGTTATTTAGGAGGATGTTGTGAAGCCTCCATGTGTTTGTGGGCTTTTTCATTTTCTTTGTGTAATGTGTTTCTAGTTTCATACCTTTGTGATCTGAGAAGCTGGTTGGTACAATTTCAATCTTTTTGAATTTACTGAGGTTCTTTTTGTGGCCTAATATATGATCAATTCTTGAAAATATTTCATGTGCACTTGAGAAGAATGTGTATCCTGTTGCTTTTGGATGGAGTGTTCTGTAGATGTCCTTTAGGTCCATCTGTTCTAATATGTTGTTCAGTGCCTCTGTCTCTTTACTTATTTTCTGTCTGGTTGATCTGTCCTTTGGAGTGAGTGGTGTGTTGAAGTCTCCTAAAATGAATGCATTGCATTATGTTTTCCCCTTTAAATCTGTTGGTATTTGTTTCACATATGTAGGTGATCCTGTGTTGGGTGCATAGATGTTTATAACAATTATATCCTCCTGTGGGATTGACCCTTTTATCATTATGTAATGTCCTTCTTTGTCTCTTGTGACTTTCTTTGTTTTGAAGTCTATTTTGTCTGATACAAGTACTGCAACTCCTGCTTTTTTCTCCCTAATAGTTGCATGAAATATGTTTTTCCATCCCTTTACTTTCAGTCTGTGTATGTCTTTGGGTTTGAAGTGAGTCTCTTGTAGGCAGCATATAGTTGGGTCTTGTTTTTTTTATCCATTCAGTAACTCTATGTCTTTTGATTGGTGCATTCAGACCATGTACATTTACAGTGATTATCGACAGGTGTGTACTTACTGCCATTGAAGGCTTTAGCTTCATGGTTACCAACAGTTCAAGGGCAATTCCCTTACTGTCTAACAGTCTAATTTAACTTACTTCATGTACTATTACAAACACAATCTAAAGGTTCTTTTTTTTTTCCACCTTTTTCTTCCTCCTCCATTCTTTGTATGTTATGAATCATATTCTGTACTCTTTATCTTCCCTTGGGTGACATCTATTTAGCCTTAGGAATGCTTCCATCTATAGGAGTCCCTCCAAAATGCACCGTAGAGGTGGTTTGTGGGAGGTAAATTCTCTCAGCTTTTGCTTTTCTGTAAATTGTTTAATCCCTCCTTCAAATTTAAATGATAACCTTGCTGGGTAAAGTATTCTTGGTTCAAGGCCCTTCTGCTTCATTGCATTAAATATATCATGCCACTCCCTTCTGGCCTGTAAGGTTTCTGTTGAGAAATCTGATGATAGCCTGATGGGTTTTCCTTTTTATGTGATCTTTTTTCTCTCTCTAGCTGCTTTTAAAAGTCTGTCTTTATCCTTGATCTTTGCCATTTTAATTATTATATGTCTTGATATTGTCTTCCTTGGGTCCCTGTTTTGGGAGATCTGTGCACCTCCATGGCCTGAAAGATTATCTCCTTCCCCAGATTGGGGAAGTTTTCAGCAATTACCTCCTCAATGACACGTTCTATCCCCTTTTCTCTCTCTTCTTCTTCTGGTACCCCTATAATACGAATATTGTTTCATTTGGATTGTCACAGAGTTCTCTCAATATTCTTTCATTCTTAGAGATCCTTTTTTCGTTCTGTGCCTCAGCTTCTTTGTATTCCTCTTCTCTAATTTCTATTACATTTGCCCTCTCTTCTACTACATCTAATCTGCTTTTAAATCCCTCCATTGTTTGTTTCATTTCAGATATGGAATTTCTTAATGATTGAATCTCCAACTTAAATTTGTTCCTCAGTTCTTGAATATTTTTCTGTACCTCCATAAGCATGTTTATAATTTTTATTTTGAACTCTCTTTCAGGAAGATTGGTGAGTTCAGTTTAATTTGGCCCTTTTTCTGGGTTTTGTGAGATTTTGGTCTTAACCATGTTCTTTTGTCATTTCATATTTCTGTGTGGTGCCCAGTAGTGGGCAGAAACTCCAGTCTCTGGAGTTAGTCAGTTCCTAGAGTGAGGCTGGGTGTCCTAGGGGAGTGGAGCTAGTTCCTTGGGGGAGGAACGATCTGTTTCCTGATTCCTGTCTGCAGTGCGTGTCTGCAATGTCAGAGCCAGTGGGCCAAGCACATATGTGTAAGCCTCTGTGCTTTGCATCTCTAGCTGTTGTGGGCGGGGCCTCCCTGTGGCTTGCCTGATGCCTGTGCAGTTACTGCGGGTTTGTGAGCAGGTACCTGCAGGCCAGTAGGAAGGCTTGGCCAGGCTGTGTGTTACAGTGGGGTGCCTTGGAGCTGAGTATGCAGCCAGGGGGATGGAGCACCTGAAGCTCCCAAAATTCCCAACCAGTCAGGCAAAGCGCATCCAGACAACCCTGTCCAGCTCTCCCTTTTCCCGCACAGCAAGCTCTGTGCAAACCCCACCCCTTCAGCATCCCTCTTGCTGCTAGGAATCCTCTCAGACTGCCTGCCTTTCCTCTGACACCGAGTGGCTGGGTGTGGATCCCCTCCTCCACAAACGGCCAGAATGTCAATTTCTCAAGCACTCTGCCTGTCTGAGCCCTCCCACGTCCAGAGCGCCCCACACTATAAGATTCTGCCCACAAAGCAGATGTCCAGGGATAGGTGTTCAGCATTCCCAGTCTTCCACACCCTCCCCCACTCCGTTTCTCTTCATCCTGCTTGTGAGCTGTGGTGGAGGAAGGGCTTGGGTTCCGCCAGATTAAGGCTTTCCTATGTTGCCCTGTATCATGAGGTCTGCTCTGTTTATAAGGTCTGTTTGCAGTCTGGTTCAGCCTTCTTTCTTGTTGCTGTTTTAAGGTTAGTTGTATTAATTAACTACATTTTTGTTCTGTCTGTGGTTTTGGGAGGCGTTCTCCTTGTCACCTCTCATGCCACCATCTTGAATTCCTCCAGTTTATTTTTGTTTTCCATTTGTTTTATATTTTTAGATTCCACATATAAGTTTAATCCTAAGGTATTTTTCTTTTTCTGACTTATTTCACTGAGCATAGTGCCCCCTAGGTCCATCTATGTTGTTGGAAATGGCAAGATTTTATTCTTCTTTATGGTTGCATAATATGCCATAATATATATGTACAATGTCTTCTCTATCTTTTTATCTGCTGGTCACTACTTGGGTTGCTTCCATGTCTTGGCTATTGTAAATAGAGCTACAATAAATAGAGGAGTGCATATATCTTTTCAAATTACTGTTTTTGTTTTCTCAGGATAAATACCCAGAAATGGAATTACTGGATCATGTTATAGTTTTATTTTTAATTTTTTGAGGAACACTTCCATAGTGGCTCTACCAGCTTACATTCACACCAACTATGCACAAGGGTTCCACATCCTTATCCACAGTTTTTATTTCTTGTCTTTTTGATATTAGCCATTCTGACTGGTGGGAGGTGATATTTCATTGTGGTTTTGATTTGCATTTCCCTAATGATTAGTGATATTGAATGTCTTTTAATGTACCTGTTGGCCATCTGTATGTCTTCTTTAGAAAAATGTCTATTCAGTCCCTTGCCCAGTTTCTATATCAGATTATTATTATTGTTATTATTATTTTGGTGTGGAGTTGTATGTCTTTATATATTTTGGATATTAACTCCTGTTGGACATACCATTTGCAAATATATTCTCCCATTTGGTAGGTTACCTTTTCACTTCTTTGATGGTTTCTTTTGCTGTGCAGAAGGTTTTTCTTTTGATGTAATCCCACTTGTTTATTTTTGCTTTGTTCCCCTTGCCTAGGAAGGCATATCCAGAAAAAAATTCTAACGCCAATGTTCAAGAATTTACTGCCTATTTTTTTTATATTTTGAGTTTATTTTTGTGTATGATGTATGATACTGGTCCAGTTTCATTCTTTTGCAGGTAGTTAATAGTTTTCCAAGCACCACTTATTGAAGAGATTGTCTTTCTCCATTGTATGATCTTGTCTCCTTGGTGTTATATTAATTGACCATGTAAGTATGGGTTTATTTCTGGGATCTCTATTCTTTGACATTGATCTACATGTCTACTTTCAGGCCTGTATTATACTGTTTTTATTACTGTATGTTTGCATTATACTTTGAAGTCAGGAAGCATGTTATCTTGAGCCTTTCTTCTTTCTCAAGATTGCTTTGGCTGTTCAGAGTCTTTTGTGGTTTCATACATATTTTAGGATTATTCTAGTTCTGTGAAGAATGACATTGGTGTTTTGATAAGGATTGCATTGAATCTGCAGATTGCTTTGGGTTGTGCAGACATTTTAACAATACTAATTCTTCCTAACCATGAGAATCGAATATCTTTCATTTCTTTTTTGTTCTCCAGTTTTTTTCATCTAAGTTTCACAATTTTCAGACGGCAGGGTTTTCACATCCTTGGTTAAATTTATCTTAGGTATTTTATTCTTCTTGATGCAATTGCAATTGAGATTGTTTTCTTAATTTTATTTCTGCTAGTTCATTTTTAGTATATAGAAATACAACAGATTTCTGTATATTGATTTTGTATTCTGAAACTACTGAATTCATTTATTAGTTCTAGCAGTTTTTAGGTAGAATCATTAGGATATTCTATATCTAGTATTATATCATCTGAAAATATTGACAATTTTACTTTTTCCTTTCCAGTTTGGATGCCTTTTACTTCTTTTTCTTGTATTATTATAGCTATGACTTCCAGTAGTATGTTGAATAACAGTGATGAAAGTGGTCAACCTTGTCTTGTTCCTGATTTTGGGAAAAGCTTTCAGCTTTTCACCATTGAATATGATGCTGGCTATGGGTTAGTCATATATGGCTTTTATTATGTTGAAGATGTTCCCTCTATATCAACTTTTTGATAGTTTTTATCATGAATGAGTGTTGAATTTTATCAAATGCTTCTGCATCTATTGAGATGATCATATATGATATTTATCTTTTTGTTAATGTGGGTTTCATATTGATTGATTTGCAGATATTGAACCATCCTTGTATCCCTGGAATAAATACCAGTTGATTGTGGTGAACGATCCTTTTAATGTATTTTTAAATTCAGTTTTGATAATATTATGTTGATGATTTTGGCATCTGTATTCATCAGGGATATTGGTCTGTAGTTTAATTTTTTTGTAGTGTTTTTTTCCAGTTTTGGTATCAGGGTAATTTTGGTTTCATGTCCTTCTTTTTCTATATTTTGGAATAGTTTGAGGATAGGTATTATCTCTTCTTTAAATGTTTAGTAGAATTCACCTGTGAAGCCATCTGGTTCTGGAATTTTGTTGAGTTTTTAATTACCAATTCAATTTCATTACTAGTAATTGGTCTGTTCAGATTTTGTATTTCTTTCTGGCTCAGCCTTGGAAGATTGTGTTTTTAGGAATTTATCCTTTTCTTCTAGGTTTTCCAGTTTGTTGGCATATAATTTTTTGTAGTAATCTCTTATAATCCTTTGTATTTCTGTGGTGGCAATTGTAGGTTCTCTTTCATTTCTCATGTATCTGAATCCTTTCTCTTTGTTTGTTGATGAGCCTGGCTAAAGGTTTATTGAGTTTGTTATCTTTCCAAAGAACCAGTTCTTAGTTTCATTGATTGTTTCTATCTTTTTAAGTCTCTATTTCATTTATTTCCACTCTGATATTTCTTTCTTTCTTACTACTAACTTTGGGCTTTGTTTGTTCTTCTTTTTCTAGTTCCTTTAGGTTTATGGTTGGATTATTTACTTGATATTTTTCTTATTTCTTTACATAGGCCTGTATTCCTATAAAATTCCCTCCAGAACAGCTCTTAATACCTTCCAAAGATTTTGAGCCATTGTGTTTCTATTTTTATTAGTGTCCAGGTATTTTCTGATTTCCTGTTTGGTTTCTTCATTGACCCATTGGTGGTTTAATAGCATGCTATTTAGCCTGTATGTGTTTGTGTTTTTTTTCCAGTTTTTTCTTGTTATCAATTTGCAGTTTCATGCTGTTGTAGTTGGAAAAGATGCTTGATATTATTTCAATCTTCTCAAATTTACTGAGACTTGTTTTGTGGCCTAACATGATCTATCCTGGAGAATGTTCCATGTTCACTTTAAAATAATGTGTATTCTGTTGCTTTTTGATGGAATGTTCTGCATGTAATTGTTAAGTCCATCTGGTAATGTATCATTCAAAGCCACTGTTTCCTTAGTGATTTTTCTGTTTGGATGATCTATCCACTATTATTTATTACTCTCAATTTCTCCCTACATATCTATTGATATTTGCTTTATATATTTAGCACTTTATTTGATTCCACTTTCTCTCCTCTCTTAGCATATCATTTGTACTTAAAAAACTTTTAATGATTGCCCTAGAGTTTACTATGTACATTTAAAATTAATCCAAGTAAAACTTTATAATAACAATATATGGTCTCATGGGTAGTGCCAATATCTTAGAGTATTCCCAATTCCTCCTTTTCCCTTATAACATTTTTTTGTCATTCATCTCATCATCCATAAGCTATAATCACCTCATATATTGCTCTTATTATTTTGAACAAAATGTAATTAATAATAAAAAAGATTTTATTTTACCTTCATTTATTCCTTCTCTAATGCACTTTTCTTATGTAGATCCAAGTTTCTGACCTGTAACATTTCTTTGTCTCTGAAGAAGTTCTTTTAACATTTTTATAAAGTAGACCTACTGGTGATAAACTCCCTCAATGTTTTGTCTGAGTATGTCTTTATTTCTCATGTACTTTAAGGGATAATTCCTTAGACACAGAATTCTTTATTGGTGGTTTTTTCTTTCAACATGTTACATATTTCACCCCATGTTTTTATTGATTGCATGGTTTCTAAGGATAATTCCAATGTAATTCTTATACTTGTTTTTTTGTGGGTAAATTTTTCCCCCCTTCTAGCATCTTTTGAAATTTTTTCTTTATCTTTTATTTTCTGCAGTTTAAATAGGATATGCCTAAGTGTAGTTTTTTTTTCTTTGACATTTATCCTGATTGGTGTTCTCTGACATTCCTGGATCTATGATTTAGAATTTGTCATTTATCTTGGAATATTCTCAGACACTGAAAATTCCAGTATTTTTCTGTTTCCTTTTCCCTTTCTTCTCCTTGTGGTATTCCTATTATATATATATATATATGTTACATCTTTTGTCCCACAGTTCTTTTGGATATTCTGTTACGTTTTTCATTATTTTTTTTACCCCTTGATTTTTAGTTTGAGAAGTTTCTACTGAGTTTTCTGCACACTCAGTGATTCTTTTCTTGGCCTTGTCCAATCTACTGTGAACCCATCAAAAGCATTTTTCATTTCTGTTACAGCGCTTTTTGTTTCTAGCATTTCTTTTGATTATTTCTTAGAGTTTCTATCTCTGTGCTTATATTACCCACTTGTTCTTGCATATGTCCACTTTTTTTCATTAAAGCTCTTGGCATATTAACCATAATTAAGTTCTTGATCTGATTATTTCCAACTGTCTGTCATATAGAAGTCTGGTTCTGATACTTGGCTTAACTCTTAAGGGTGTATTTTTTTTGCCTTTTAGCATGCCTTGTAGTTTTTTAATTGGAAGCTAGATATGCTGTAAGGAGAATTAAGGTAAAGGCCTTTAGTGAGGTTTTACATTTATTTGAATAGGGGTTAGGCTGTGTTCACTGTTTGCTGTAGTTGTAGGTGTTCCTTGCCAGTCAATCTCCCCACTTCTATTCCCAACCCTGTGGACAAACATTGTTCTGATTTTATTACCATAGATTAGTTTTGCTATCCTTGAGCTTCATAAAAAAGAATCATACAGTATTTTCTAATTATGTCTGAATACTTTTTCTTAAAATAATGTTATTGAGATTCATCTATGTTGTGTTTATTGGTAAAAACTCTGTTGTAAAAAAATATTCCATTGTAGGAATATACCATAATTTGTTTATTCATTATCTTGTTGATGGACTATTTGGGTAGTTTTATCTTTTTTCTTTTTCTGTTTTGGCTACTATAAATAAAATTGCTAGGATTGAGTTCCCTGGAAAAGAAATTCTGAATAGATCTGTCTATATAAATGTTTCAACAGGGGCTCTTGAGAGCAATACTTTTGCAGGAGTCACTAAGACAGGATTGGGTGAAAAGAGAAATTGAACTGCAACACAGCTGAAGCTAGGATGGCCTTTTGGGGTGCCCTCTGTGTTAATCATTTATTGTTACAGAACAAAACACCCCAAAACTTAGTAGCTTGAAGCAACAGTGATCATTTATTATCTTTCATGGTTTTACTGAGTCCAGAATTTAGAATCAGCATGCCTGCGTAGTTCTGGATTAGGATCTCTCATGAAGTTGCCTTCAGATGGTGGTTTGAGCTGGGGACATTTTGAAGGCTTTTTCACTCATGTGTGGTGTCTGTGATGGGAAAACTCAAAAGGTTGAAATAGCTGAAGCTCCTTAGGCTTCTTTCTCTATCTCTGGTAAGTTTCTGCCCTTGAGATTTCCATCATGGCGGGCTTCAGAGTAGCAATGTTTTTATATGTCACCTGTAGACTCAGGTCTCCTAAGGCATATATACGGAGTGAGAGAGAGCTAGGTGGAAGCAAAATCACCTTTTATGATCTGGCCTGGAAGTCACACTTCATTTCTGTCCAGACAAATATAAAAGTCTACTTGATGTGAGGAGAGGGAACATAAACTCCACTTAGTGGAGAAGTATCATCACCATATTATAAGAAGAGTAAGGGATATGGGATACATAATGCCGCTATCTTTGGAAAATACACTCTTTGATATATTGAGGCTGGGGGATGGGCTGTGGCTTGTATCCTGAGAATCTTGGATGAGCTGACTCTCTTTAGATGAGAGCAATTCTAGAAAAAGACTCAGGGGAATGTTCTCAGTTGTCTACATTCATAAAAGTTCTAAAGGGAGGATCCAAGTGGTATACAATAGCATCCATGTTTTTGTGATTTTGCATTTTGTATCCTGCCTACCTGGGGCCTTCTTTTTCATCTGGCTCTTCTAGATTTAGTCTTAGTACTAATTCAGATACTTTTGGAAAATCTTCCCTGTATGGGTTCCTCTGTCCCCAACAATTTGTCTTCTATGTTCTTAAAGCACTTAGAAATCTGCATGCTGACTCAGTTAGTCTATTTGTCTATCATCTCTATCTATCATCTATCTATCTATCTATCTATCTATCTGTCTATCTATCTATCTATCTATCTATCTATCTGTCTATCATCTATCATCATCATCTATCTATCTATCTATCATCTATCTATCATCAATCATCTCTCTCTCTCTCTCTCTCTCTATCTATCTATCATCTATCTATTATCTAATCATATGTATAATCTCCTGTTTCCCTCAGTAGTTTGTAATCTCCTTGGTCAAGATGTTGTGTCTTTCAAATATTTTTTTGCTATCCATAACACTTAGTAAGCACTGTATTCCCTATGTAGGGTTTTTTTTAATGAATTTTGTTGATGATGTTATTACAAAGAATGTTTCTCCAGTGGTTCAAAGTAATGGTTTTACATATATAAATAAAAAGCCGCAGGCCCAAAGAGGAGAAACTGATCAGGCAGTTCTTATACTATTGTGTTATTTGTTGTTTCTTTAGGAACATTTACCACCGAGTCAATCGTCCCTATAGAGTTCTGCAGGAATGGTGGGACCTGGCAAAATGGCAGATGTACTTGTCCAGAGGAATGGAAAGGACTGAGATGTACCATCAGTAAGTTACTTGGAATAATACTAGGGTGTAAGGTTTAGGTAACTCTTGTTTTAATAAGGGCAGCACCAAAGCTTCTTGAAGCTTCCATTAATGATTATAGTAACAATGGGCATAATGACAATGGCTTTAAGATGTGTTTATTAGCTCAAGTAAAAAGTGAGTGCTCTTCTTGGGCTATTCACCTATATATTCAATATACCTTGTCTGTTTCCCAACTATCAAGTTTCCTTGTAAACTCACAGTGGCTTTTCCTTGTAACTGCAACATCTACTCCGGGGCAATAGCCGATATGGTTTTCTCAGGTCCTTTCAATTGCTGATGTGCCATTTTACCCCATTTCAAATATTATAGTTCTATCATATTTAACTTTTCAGAACTCAAAATGCATCTTCCTATCCAAATATATATGTAGCTTAAGTTCTTGTCTTTTCTTCCTTTCTCTTGGAGGGATGTTATTAAATAAGTGGTTTGACTTCAATCAATGACATTTCAGAATCAAAGTTCAAAGCCAGTTCTTGATCTGCAGTGTGCTTCTTAATACTCTGCATACTTCATGCTGTCTGCTTAGGATCCAGAGTCCTATAAGCTCACTCATCATTACCTGCTCTCCTACCAGCCAGTATATCTCACATATCCCCTGACTTTAGCGTTTTTTTGCTGCTGCTGTAGTTTCTACATACTTAATTTTCAAGGTTTCAACTTACCTGAAACACTATCCTTTCTGATGTGTTGTGATCACTTTCCACTGCTACCAAGTTATATATTGTGCACATTTTAGGTGGAACATGTTATCCAACATACTATTTATTCTAATGGTATCTAACCAGATAAGAAAGTGTGAAGTTCTTATGGGCCAATGGGTTCTATAAGCCTTCTATTACCCTTCAAATTACACTGCATAGGTTTTTGAACTTTGACTTTTACCTGGTTTGAAATTTGAAAAAAGTATAGTTAGTTATAAAACATATATTTTTCTTTTCATTATAGCTAATTTCTGTGAAAACAGTACCTTTGGGGATTTTACTTTTGCCAGAATTCCAGTGGGAAGATATGGAACTTCCTTGCAAATGTGTGACAAGAGCACGCCAAATGGTAAGTGTTTTTCCAAACATCTCCTCTGATTAGACATATGAATCACTGTGCTGGATCATACCTACCATCCTCCCAACTACTATTAAGCCCCTGGAAGAGGAATCAGGAAAGGTTTTGTGGAAGGGTTTGGCTCCCTTTCATGATGCCAATGTTCAAAATTAAGGGTGCAACCTCACATAATTCTGATTTTCCTAAAAACCATAATATGCAGCTGTTGTAAATTACTTTTAATCCCTCTTCAATTGGTTTATGGTTCCAGCCTACTGTATTTCCTCGAGTTCAATCAGGCTATCATCTTCTCTTGAGTTTTATAATTTGTCTCAGTTTTAAGGATTAGCTATAGATTTACACATCTACTTTAAGACTTCATCTTTCTAGGAAGAGATGCTCAGTTAAGTGTGTCCACAGTTGATAGTACTTCATCTCCCTGGTGATTTTAGAAATCTATTTTAGAACTTTTCTTAGCTTCATAATACCTTTTTATTATTATTAAGATATCATTGATACACAATCTTATGAAGGTTTCACATGAAGAACATTGTGGTTTCAATATTCACCCATATTATCAAGTCCTCACCCCTACCCACTGTAATCACTCTATATCAGCATAGTTAGATGCGATAGAGTCATTACTTGTCTTCTCCATGCTGTACTGCCTTCCCTATCTATACTGTGACTGCAAATTATAGTGCCCCTTAATCCCCTTCTCCCTCCCTCTCCACCCACCCTCCCCAAACCTTTCCCTTTGGTAACCGCTAGTCCCTTCTTGGAATCTGTGAGTCTGCTCCTGTTTTTTTTCTTCAGTTTTGCTTTGTTGTTATACTCCACGAATGAGTGAAATCATTTGGTACTTGCTTTTCTCCACCTGGCTTATTTCACTGAACATAATACCCTCTAGCTCCATCCATGTTGTTGCAAATTGTAGGATTTGTTTCTTTCTTATGGCTGAATAGTATTCCATTGTGTATATGTATCACATATTCTTTATCCATTTATCTATTAATGGACACTTAGGCTGCTTCTATATCTTGCCTATTGTACATAGTGCTGTGATGAACATACGGGCACATATATCTTTTTAAACCATGAATCTTTTTTTCTTTGGGAAATTCCTAGGAGTGGAATTACTGGGTCAAATGGTATTTTTATTTTTAGTTTTTTGAGGAACCTCTATACTGCTTTCCACAATGGCTCAAGTAATTTATATTCCCACTGACAACATAGGAAGGTTCCCCTTTCTCCACATCCTCACAAGCATTTGTTGTTTCTTGTCTTTTGGATGTTGGGCATCCTAATTGGTGTGAGGTGATATCTCATTTGTGGTTTTAATTTCCATTTCCCTGCTGATTAGCGATGTGGAGCATCTTTTCATGTGCCTGCTGGTCATCTGACTCTTTTCTTTGGAGAAGTGTCTGTTCAGATCCTCTGCCCATTTTTTAATTGGGTTATTTGTTTTTTGGGTGTTGAGGTGTGTGAGTTCTTTTTTTTTTTATTAAGGTACTATTGATATACACTCTTATGAAGGTTTCACATGAAAAAACAATGTGGTTACTACATTCACCCATATTATTGTGTACTCCCATACCCCATTGCAGTCACTGCCCATCAGTGTAGTAAGATGCCACAGAGTCACTGTTTGCCTTCTCTGTGCTACACTGTCTTCCCCCTGATGCCCCCCACACCATGTGTGCCAATCATAATACCCCTCAATCCTCTTGTCCCCCCCTCCCCACCTGCCCTCCCCCACCCCTCCCGCTTGGTAACCACTAGTACCTTCTTGGAGTCTGTGAGTCTGTTGCTGTTTTGTTCCATCAGTTTTGCTACATTGTTATACTCCACAAATGAGGGAAATCATTTGGTACTTGTCTTTCTCGCCTGGATTATTTCACTGAGCATAATATCTTCCAGCTCCATCCATGTTGTTGTAAATGGTAGGATTTGTTTCTTTCTTATGGCTGAGTAGTAATTCCATTGTGTATATGTACCACGTCTTTATACATTCATCTACTGATGGACACTTAGATTGCTTCCATATCCTGGCTATTATAATTGTAAATAGTGCTGCAATAAACATAGGGGTGCATATGTCTTTTTGAATCTGAGAAATTATATTCTTTGGGTAAATTCCTATGAGTGGAATTCCTAGGTCAAATGGTATTTCTATTTTTAGTTTTTTGAGGAACCTCCATATTGCTTTCCACAATGGTTGAACTAGCTTATCCCACCAGCAGTGTAGAAAGGTTCCCCTTTCTCCTCATCCTCACCAGCATTTGTTGTTCCTAGTCTTTTCAATGTTGGCTGTCCTAACTGGTGTGAGGTGATGTCTCATTGTGGTTTTTATTTGCATTTCCCTGATGATTAGTGATGTGGAGCATCTTTTCATGTGCCTGTTGACCATCTGAATTTCTTCTTTGGAGATTTGTCTGTTCATATCCTCTATCCATTTTTTAATAGGGTTATTTGCTTTTTAGGTGTTGAGACATGTGAATTTTTTATATATTTTGGATGTTTACCCCTTGTTGGATATGTTGTTTACAAATATATTCTCCCATACTGTAGGATGCCTTTTTGTTCTGCTGATGGTGTCCTTTGCTGTACAGAAGCTTTTTAGTTTGATGTAGTCCAATGTGTTCATTTTTGCTTTTGTATCCCTTGCTCGAGGAGATGCATTCAGGAAAAAGTTGCTCATGTTTATATTCAGGAGTTTTTTGCCTATGTTATCTTCTAAGAGTTTTATGGTTTCATGACTTATGTTCAGTCCTTTGATCCATTTTGAGTTTACTTTTGTGTATGGGGATAGACAGTAATCCAGTTTCATTCTCTTGAATGTAGCTGTCCAGTTTTGCCAACACCACTTGTTGAAGAGGCTGTCATTTCCCCATTGTATGTCCATGGCTCCTTTATTGTATATTAATTGACCACATATGCTTGAGCTTAGAGGTGTGTGAGTTCTTTATGTATTTTAGATGTTAACACCTTATTAGATAAGTCATTTATTAATATATTCTCCCATACTGTAGGATGACTTTTTGTTCTGCTGATGGTGTCCTTTGCTGTACAGGAGCTTTTAAATTTGATGTTAGTTCCATTTGTTCATTTTTTATTTTGTTTCCCTTGCCCAAGGAGATGTATTCAGGAAAAAGCTGCTCATGTTTATATTCAAGAGATTTTTGCCTATGTTTTCTTCTAAGAGTTATATGGTTGCATGACTTACTTTCAGGTCTTTAATTAATTTTGAGTTTACTTTTGTGTATGGGATTAGACAATAATCCAGTTTCATTCTCTTACATGTAGCTGTCCAATTTTGCCAACACCAGCTGTTGAAGAGGCTGTCTTTTCCCCCTTGTGTGTCCATGGCTCCTTTATCATATATTAATTGACCTTATATGTGTGGTTTTATATCTGGGCTCTCTGTTTTGTTCCACTGGTCTTTGGGTCTGTTCCTGTGCCCTACCAAATTATTTTGATTACTGTGGCTTTGTAATAGAGCTTGAAGTTAGGAAATGTAATGCTCCCAGCTTTGTTATTTCTTCTCAGGATTGCTTTGGCTATTCTGGGTCTTTTGTTGTTCCATATGAATTTTAGAACTGTTTGCTCTAGTTCACTGAAGAATGCTGTTGGTATTTTGATAGGAATGCATTGAATCTGTAGATTTCTTTCAGCAGGATGGCCATTTTGACAATATTAGTTCTTCATACCCATAAGCATGGGATTTATTTCCATTTATTGGTGTCTTCCTTAGTTTCTCTCATGAGTGTCTTGTAGTTTTCAGGGTATAGGTCTTTTACCTTGTTCATTAGGTTAATTCCTAGGTATTTTATTCTTTTTGATGCAATTGTAAATTGAGTTGTTTTCCTGATTCCTCTTTCTACTAGTTTGTAATTAGTATATTGGAATGCAATAGATCTGTGTATTAATTTTGTATCCTGCAACTTTGCTGAATTCAGTTATTAGTTCTAATAGTTTTTTGGTAGATTCATTAGGGTATATCATGTCATCTGCAAAGAGTGACAGTTTAACTTCTTCCTTACCAATCTGGGTACCTTTTATTTCTTTGTGTTGTATGATTGCTGTGGCTATGACCTCCAGTACTATGTTGAATAAAAGTGGTGAGAGTGGACATCCTTGTCCCCGATCTTAAAGGAAAAGTTTTCAGCTTTTGCTGTTAAGTATGATGTTGGCTGTGGGTTTGTTGTATATGACCTTTATTATGTTGAGGTACTTACCCTCTATACCCATTTTATTGAGACTTTTTATCATGGATGGATGTTGAATTTTGTCAAATGTTTTTTCAGCATCTATGTAGATGATCATGTGATTTTTGTCCTTTTTGTTGGTGTGTTGTGTGATGTTGACTGATTTTCAAATATTGTACCATCCTTGCACTCCTGGAATAAATCCCACTTGGTCATATGTATGATCTTTTGATGTATTTTTGAATCTGGTTTGTTAATATTTGTTGATTTTTGCATCTATGTTCATCAGGAATACTGGTCTGTAATTTTCTTTTTTTGTAGTGTCTTTGTCTGCTTTTGGTATTAGAATAATGATGACCTCATAGAATGAGTTTGGATGTATTATTTTCTCTTCTACTTTTTGGAAAACTTTAAGGAAGATGGGTATTACTCTTCTTTATATGTTTGATAAAATTCTGTCATGATGTCTTCTGGGCCAGGGCTTTGTTCTCAGGTAGTTTTTTGGTTACCACTTAAATTTCATTGCTGGTAATAGGTCTGTTTAGATTTTCTGTTTTTCCTGGGTCAGTCGTGGAATGTTGTATTTTTCTAGAAAGTTTTCTATTTCTTCTAGGTTATCCAATTTGTTGGCATATAATTTTTCATAGTATTCTCTAATAATTCTTTGTATTTCTTTGCTCTCTGTAGTGATTCTTCCTTTCTCATTTCTGATTCTGTTTATGTGTGTAGACTCTCTTTTTTTCTTGATAAATCTCACTATGGGTTTATCTATTTTGTTAATTTTCTCGAAGAACCAGCTCTTGCTTTCATTGATTCTTTCTATTGTTTTATTCTTCTCAATTTTATTTATTTCTGCTCTAATCTTTATTATGTCCCTCCTTCTACTGACTTTGGGCCTCTTTTGTTATTTTTTTTGTAGTTTCATTAATTGTGGTTTTAGACTGTTCACTTGGGATTGTCCTTTCCTGAGGTAAGCCTGTATTGTTACATGCTTTCCTCTTAGAACTGCCTTTGCCTTGGTCTACCACAGGTTTTGGGGTATTGAGTTGTTGTTTTCATTTGTCTCCATATATTGCTTGATATCTGTTTTAATTTGACCTTTGATCCATTGATTATTGAGGAGCATGTTGTTAAGACTCGATGTGTTTGTTGGCTTTTTTGTTTTGTTTGCATAATTTATTTCTAGTTTTGTACCTTTTTAGTCTGAGAAACTGGTTGGTATAATTTCAATTTTTTGAATTTACTGAGGCTCTTTTTGTGGCCTAATATGTGCCTATTCTGGAAAACATTCCATGTACACTTGAGAGGAATGTGTATTCTGCTGCTTCTGGGTGGAGTGTTCTGTAGATGTCTGTTAGGTCTGTCTGTTCTAATGCAGTGTTCAGTGCCTCTGTCTCCTTACTTTTTTTCTGTCTGGTTGATCTGTTTTTTGGTGTGTGGTGTTTTGAAGTCTCCTAAAGTGAATCCGTTGCATTCTATTTTCTCCTTTAATTCTGTTAGTATTTGTTTCACATATTTAGGTGCTCCTATATTGGGTGCATAGATATTTTTAATGGTTATTTCCTTTTGTTGGACTAACCCTTTTATCATCATGTAATGTCCTTCTTTGTCTTGTGTTACTTTCTTTATTTTGAAATCTATTTTGTCTGATATGAGTACTGCTACTCCTGCTTTCTTCCTATTTTTGTGAAATATATTTTTCCATCCTTTCACTTTTGGTATGTGTGTATCTTTGGGTTTGAAGTGAGTCTCTTATAGGCAGCATATAGATGGGTCTTGTTTTTTTTTTTTATCTATTCTGCAACTCTATGTCTTTTGATTGGTGCATTCAGTCCATTTACATTTAAGGTGATTATCAATAGATCTGTACTTATTGTCATTGCGGGCTTTAGATTTGTGGTTACCAGAGGTTCAAGGACAGCTTTCCTACTATCTCACAGTCTATCTTAACTCATTTACGCTATTTAAAGCACAATCTAAATGTTCTTTTTTTTCTTCCCTTCTTCCTTCTCCATTCTTTATATTTTAGGTGTCATATTCTGTACTCTTTGTGTATCCCTTGACTAAGTTTGTGAGTAGTTGATTTAATTTTGTATTTGCTTAGTAATTAATTGGTCTACTTCCTTTACTGTGGTTTTATTTTCTCTGGTGACAGCTATTTAGCCTTAGGAGCACTTCCATCTAGAGCAGTCCCTTTAAGACACACTGTGGAGATGGTTTGTTGGTGATGAATTCCCTTAACTTTTGCTTATCTGGAAATTGTTTAATCCCTGCTTCAAATTTAAATAATCTTTCCAAGTAGAGTATTCTTGGTTGGAGGCCCTTTTGTTTCATTGCATTAAATATATCATGCCACTCCCTTCTGGCCTGTAAGGTTTCTGCTGAGAATTCTGCTAATAGCCTGATGGGGTTTCCTTTGTAAGTGGTCTCTTTTTTCTCTCTGGCTGGCTGCTTTTGGTACTCTCTCCTTGTCCTTGATCTTTGCCATGACCTGAGTAACTATTTTCTTCCCCAGATTGGGAAGTTCTCTACAATTATTTCCTCATGGTGACTTTCTACCCTTTTGTTTCTCTCTTCTTCTTCTGGAACCCCTGTAATGCTAGTATTGTTCTGTTTGGATTGATCCCACAGCTCTCTTATTATTCTTTCATTCCTAGAGAGCCGTTTTTCTCTCTGTGCCTCAGCTTCTTTGTTTTCCTGTTCTCTAATTTCTGTTTCATTTACTGTCTCCTCTACCTCATCTAACCTACTTTTAAATCCCTCCATTGTATGTGTCATTTCAGATACTGTATTTTTCAAAGTTTCTGTCTCTTTGCTGAAGTCCTCCCTGAGATCTTGAATATTTTTCTGTAGCTATGTGAGCATGTTTATGAGTTTTATTTTGAAATCTTTATCAAGAAGATTGATGAGTTCAGTTTCACTAAGCCCTCTTTCTGGCATTTTTCTTGTAATTTTGTTTGATCAGATTCCTTTGCCACTTCATTTTTTAGTGTTTCCTATGGAATAATAACTTTGCATAGGTGGCACCCTCTAGTGCCCAGAAGCTCTACTCTCTGGCCACTGCCATGCACCTGCAGCAATGGCAGGAGTCGCAGGTGAAAGGAACTGGTTCCTGCTGGGAGGAAGTAACTGCAGGCTGCATACTGCAGTGGGGGGCCTTGGGGCTTCCGTGGCCAACCAGGGTCATGGAGTATCTGAAGCTCCTGAGAGTTCCTAACCTGCTGGGCTGAGTGTGCTGGGAAGGTTTTGTCCACCTGCCCTCTCTCCTGAGCAGTGAGCTCTGTATGATCTTTGTCCCTTTAGTGCTCCTCTTACTGCTGCAAAGTCCTTCAAACTGCCCACCTTTCTTTTGTCCCAGGGAGGCTGGCTGTGCATACATGTTCTCCACAAACAGCTGTAATATCAGTCTCTCCAAGTATTCTGCCCATGTTTGCTTTCCAGCCCCGCTGATCTCCAGAGCACCAGGCAATGTGGGTTCGTGTTTCCAGAGCAGATCTCCAGGGCTGGGTGTTCAGCAGTCTTGGGCTTCTACTCCCTCCCCATTCCATTTGTCTTTCTCCTGCCTGTGGTCTCAGTTGGAGGGAGGGCTTGTATCCCACCAGATTGTGGTTTTGCTACTTTACCCTTTTCTGTGAGGTCTTCTCTTTTTCCCAAGATGCAGGCAGTCTTTTCTGCCATCTTTTGGTTGCTTTTTCAGGATTAGTTGTATTTTCTATATTGTTGTGTTTTTGGAAGGAGGTTTCTGTCTCACTTCTCATGTCACCATCTTTTTTTCCTTCCTCATTTACTTTTTTCAACAGCTTTATACATTTGCTTACCTCCATGATACTTTCCTTGAAGCATGACGACCTTGCTTGCACAGAGGCATTCTGAGAATAAAGGAGCAAATAATATTTTCTATTTCAAATATGCTCCTTGATGATATCCATGAATTTGGCGACTTAATTGACTTCAATGCCACATTGTTTGATATTTCTGAGAGGAAGCCTTTGAGATTTATAGATCCTTTCCTGACAGCCTATTATGCCATATGATTTTCCCTAAGTGTTTTACTTGTCCTTTGATTGCATTGACTTTCTTCTGACCAATCCTCCTATGTCTCACATCTTCCTGTAGGTTATTATCCATTTCCCTCAAAACTCAATAATACAGCTAACTCTATATCACTTATGAAAGTGTTTGATAGAACTTCTGTCAGTAGTGACCCTGGGGAGAATATTACATTTTATTTAGATACTTATTTTTGTGTAAGTCAAGGGCTCTTTGAAACACAAAATAAATTATCACCTGAGCCTCCCTATTGCAGTGTCCTCTCATAGCTAATACTTAAGAGGCTGTTAATGTATAAAACCACCTCCCACTGTCATTAGAGGAAAACTGATCAGAAGGTGACCTTTTTTTGGAGCAGCTTTAGGCAGCTGCTTCCTTGGGGAACAACTAGAAACACCGAAGTTAGAGCTTGCTTCTACAACACAAAGTAGAAAGTTAAAGTCACTCTTAACTTGTATTATGGCTCCACATCTACTCTATGACATAATGAAAATTTCAAACATATATGTAGCTCTTTCCTATGTGCTTTTTAAACCTTATTTATTCTAAGAGATTGGTAGACCAGCATTCAATTTGCAGAATCCAAATCGCTTCTGCACAAATATATCATGGTTACTCAAGTATTCATGGTCATACCTCTTTACATCGGTCATTCCAGACTCTTGATTAAAAGCTCAGAAGGTAATGGGAGGGCTTCAACTGTACTGGTACTTCTTATATTGTGTGGTACATCCATGGATATCTATTGTCTTAATTCTTATAGGTTTTGAATGTCTTAAAAACTTCATTATAATTTACAAAACAAATGCAGCTCCAGAAAATAATTGGGTGCTATTGAATCAGGAAAAATAAGACTCAGTAATATACCCATCAAGGGACACTACACTTGATATATATTACTTCTTTGGGGACAGGAGAATCATATTTCATTTGGTTTTTATTTTTATTTTCTGAACAACTATTATGAAAATGTTTATTATACTTACCTTTGAATTTCATATTAAGCCCATAAAAAAATTTAAAGATATAGATTCCAACTATTGGCAAATTTGCTTTTAGTTTTATATTAAGAATTACTTGTAATTATTCAATTTTATATAGCAAATGACCAAAATACTTTTTAATGATTTTGAATAGTTGGATTCACACTTGTAGGAAATAGAGAGGAAAAGATGCATTTGACTAAGCCACTGAAAAAATAAAATCCTACATGTATGCTTCAAATTTCCTTATGTCGTAGAGTAAGGTGGAGCCATCATCATATTAGAGTGACTTTAACCTTCTACTTTAAGTCTTGTAGAAGCAAGCTCTAACTTCAGTGTTTCTAGTTGTTGCCCAAAGGAGCAGCTGCCCAAAGTTGTTCCTGGAAAAAGTTCACCTTCTGATCAGTTGTGCTTCTAATACAGTGGGAGGTGATTTTATCAATTAACAGCCTTGTAAGTATTAGCAATGAGAGGACACTGAGGTAGGGAGGCTCAGGTGATAATCCTAGGAAATAAACCCAATGATGGAACAAGTATTTATTGAAATCCAACCCAATATCAAATAGGTGCTAAAATACAATAGAACTCTTTGCCTTTCAGTTATTAACCCGATTTGGATAAAGAAAAAAAATCAACATATAACTCAATATCTAGTAAGAATTTTTCATATTGTTTCTGGTCTCTCAGCCCAATATTCCACATCACGTCCAATTTAAAACCCTTATGTCCCTAATTGTTGGGATGCAAATTTCCTTGCAGACTTCAAAGGAAAGAAATAGTTGACTGGCCTTTTGAAAATTCCAAATTTAAAAATCAAGACAAGTGGTGTCTGTCTAAAATATTCTTGTAATAACTGTCTGATTCACTTTTTCATTGCTGTTTATCTAACCATCCCAAATTTAGCAGCTTAAAGCAATGATGATTTAGATTTCTCATAGTTCTGTGGGTTGAGTGTGCCTTGAAGGTTTAAGACAACCTCTCACGTGGGGCATTAGTGCTGGATGTTGGTTGGAAGGCCTCAGTTCTCCTCCACAAGGCCTCTCATCCTCTGGTAAATCAGACCTGCTTCTTTATATGACAGTCTGGGGACAGCGTTCCAAGATAGTGACAGCTGAAACTTCAAGCCTTCTTGAGGCCTAGGTTCGGGAACTCATATGACACTTTTGTACCACATTGTGTTGGTCAAAGCAAGTTATAAAGCCGGCCTAGAGTTAGGAAATTTAGGAACAGACTCTACTTTTCGATAGGAAGATCACCAAAATCACATCCCGAAGAGGTATGTGTACAGGACCAGGCAGTTAACTATGGCCATCTTTGTAAACACTTTTTTTCTTCTTTTTATTAAAGCTGGCAGACCAAAGGCAACCCGGCTGTGCAATATTACTATATATGGAGAGATAGTATTAGAAAATGTGACAATAGGAAATTGCAATGAAAATCTGGAAACCCTGGAAAAGCAGGTATGCCATGTGGCCCATGTAATAGGCACCTGGAAAAAGTGCAGATGGTGCAGTCTCTGTTCTTTGGATACCTGATGGCTGAATCAGTGCTTTTAACTTTCCAATTAGAAATAAAAAATAGTAACTAAAACCTTTCTTATTTTTTTGAAGTTGGCAACTATTTGTGAAAAAGTACAGTCAGACATGTTAGTTCAGCAAATTTCAGCAAATGATAATCTATAGCATATTTTATGTGGCCTCATTTTTTTTTGACCAGTGAAGTTTTGACTAAAAATAGATCCTTGATATTTGAGGCCTAAGGGAAGGTATTTTGATGGTCTATTGGATCGCAATAAAGGGAAAAAAAACTTTGACCAAAGACCTTTTGATACAGAAAACTCTAGTATCTAATGCTGGGCTCAATCTGAATCCATGAGTAGGTGAAATGGGAAATACATGTGACTAGTTTTTCATGTAGATTAAATTATTTTGACTAAGAATATGCCCAAATGCATGGAATTGTTAATACCTGGTGCAAAGCAGAGAGAGGAAAAGGAAACTTACCTTTATGTTGTCACTCAAGGTGCCAGGCATGTTACATGTTACCTCATTTAGTCCTTATAGAACCTGTGAGTTAGATGTTATTCCCGTATTATAGATTATTATAGCTAATCACACTTACTAATTATTGAGCACTTACTGCATGCCAAATACTGTGCTAAGCATTCTATAAACACTATTTTACCATGTTTAATTCTTGTAATAACTATATAGCTAGTTATTAATATACCCATTTTAAAGATAAGAAAACGGTGTCACTGAGAGGTGTAGTGTTTTGCCCAGTGAACACAGCCAAAAGGTGATGGAGCTCCTCTTGATGTTAAAGTCCACACTGTCCCATACTAGCTCCCTAACCCAGGATAGGCAGTGGTGTGGGTGGAGTTGGTAGCGGAGTGTGGAAGTGGCTGCCAACCATATGAGCTGTGCCAGCTACACAGACTGGGGGAAAGACTTCCTGTTCTAGAGGCTAACAAACTAGTTTTTGATCCACAGCTCTATCACTTCTAAGCTGCATGAACTTAGGGTGAACTCCTTAACCTCTTCAAGCCTTGAAATAAGAATGAAGATGCTTAACTCATGGTGTTGTATTAAACATGGTAACACCTATAAAGCATTTAGCAAAGTGCCTATCACACAGCGGGGAACTGGCAATTGAATAAGAACATCATTTGATTCAGTCTACTGATTGAATATTGTTTCCAACTTTTACTTAAGCTTGAATAGCCTATGATCTTAGTCTGATTTTTGAAATGATGCTGCCATCTAGTGAAAAACAAATCCCCCCCACACACCCCCACCTACCCACACTGACACCCAGCTCTACTAAAAACAACATGGATTACATGTGTTAACTTCATAGCAGAATCTGGGGACTAGTTGGTACCTGGAAAGGTTGTCAAGGTCAGTGCTTCCCAAACTACCTGTGCTGAAAAGCCAGTTTAAAAAATTTCTCACCTATTGCAGACCAATGATTTTGTAAAATATAATAAAAATGAGGATTACTAAGAAAAATAAAAAACGTGAAATACAAATCTATTTTAAAAATTAAGATTCAATGACATATAATTGTTACATATGTTTCTGATCACTTACTTTCAGTTTCTGTGCTTAGTTCCGAGGGACTCTGTACAAACAGCGAACCAAAATGGGTCACACCTTGAGCAGTACTTATGAAGCTAAGACAGGCTGTCAAAGTTAACGAATCCTGGCAGGTAGTAAAGGCTAGGAAAACCCCTGGCTTGTGTGTACTTTGTCCTTCACGCGAGGAAAAAGCAAACATAACACATTGAGCGGATATGATGTTCTGGACACTGAGGATCAGCTAAACCCCACTTTATTCAACTGCTGTTGCTTGCAAACTGTTTAGATACAGTTGTATAATGTTAGGTTTTTTGTTTTTTTTTAAAACAGATAGTCAATATTTCAAAAGAGTCTGACAATATATCTGCTGAAGCCCAGATTTTAACATCTGATGCCAATAAATTAACTCCTAACAACCTCACTTCTGCTACTAGAGTGGCTGGACAGATCTTCAATGCATCCAGAAATGCTTCAACTGAGGTAAAACTCACAAGGTTTTAAAAAAAAAGAGAGGGGAAGAAAGAAAGACTTAGAAAGATATAGGAAAAAGACAAATCAAGAAATAATTTTATGAGGCATAATAGTTTTACTAAATGTAACTAATAAAGTATAGCTATAATGTTTTGAGAATCTGAACTCTTATTTTGTTTCTGCTTCTGTATCCAAGCATCTGCTTTTGTGTTCTTGAGGGTGGTGATGGAGGTTCTTTGAAGACCTTGTCATGAGCTCAAATTCAGAGACCTAAGTTTTCTAATTGACTCAATTTATATTTTTGATGCCAGGGTTCTTGTTTGTGGAGTCGAAGAATGAACTTAGCAAACACCCAAGGTAGGAGAGCCAGGGCAGAGGCTTTTATTTAGAAATAAAGTGAGAGGGAAGAGCTCCCGGCTCACTCTAGGAGGGGACAAGAGAGCCCGGGGTGGTGTGTTGTCTAGGGGATTTATAGGCAGTTGAGGATTTTTGGAAATTGAGGGCTTAGGGTGTGGACTTGTACCACCTGCCCTGCCTTCAAGGTGGGCTGGGTTATTGTCTGTTTGCTAGGGCTGTTTACAGTGAAGTCACAGATTATGCTGAGACACCCTTGTGGAACACTCAAAACATTCCAGGCGAGTTGCTCCTGGCCTTTTGAACTTTAACTGATCTCACTGAAAATGTCTATATTCCTAGTCTGGTATCTTTACCCTAGAGAATTAGTGTGACCTTGACTTTGCATAATACTGAATACAGAGTTTCCATAGGGACTTTACATTGTTACATTGATTTGACTGTAAATATCCTGCCTTGCTTTTTTCCAGAGGCCCTCACCCTACTCTGACTACACCCACAGTCCCTGTCTCATTTTCACCCTGCCTTATCTTTATTCTCTTAGCTACTTTATGTAGATCAAAAAATAAGCCATTATTTCTTTTTGCCCCTCTATTACCATACCAATGGTACCACTTGATACCATAATAATTCATCATAATGCTGGATGGTTTGTGTCTTCTATGACAATTGGTGCCTTCTTCCTGGCAGGCAAAAAGAGTGGCTGTTACAACAGTGAGTCAACTTCTAGATGCCAGTGATGACGTTTTTCAAAGAGCTGCTGCTGCTGATAATGATAATACCTTTGCAACGTAAGCACAATTCCAATTTTTAAGAAAACCTGACAAACTGCCACTTATTTTCCTAGGTTAAAGTATTAGCAGTGGGTCTTTGTCTCTTCCATGAATATACTAATTGGTTGATTCTGCTGGAATGCATACTGGAGCATTGGCTTCCCATGTGATCTTCGGTTACTAGGTGGAGTAGTATGTTAACTCTAGTTACAGGGTGGCCATGACCTGGGGGAGAGAGAGTAACTGGGATGATTCATATTAGAGCTTTATTTCCTAGATTTAGTTCTGCCCGGGGCCAAGGGACAACCTGCATGCATAATAGGAGCTTTTCCAACTCCTTTTTAGTGCACAGAGCAACAGATAACAGTATAACTTTGCAGTGCACCCACTTAAGTTATCTTGACCAAATGGAGACTTACTGTAAAGAGGCAAATGGAAACTCAGGGAACCTAAAAATAGGATCAAAATACAGTGGGATCCTATAGACCCTGGGAGTGGGGGGGATGACCAGGCATCCAAGACAACCTTGAAGATATCCATAGAGGAGTTTATGGGTCTTCACTCTGGGATAATATAATGGTTGTGGCTGTAACCTTTAGAGTCAGACAGTCCTGGGTTCAAATGTTAGCATTTTTATATATAGCAGGTACATGATTTTGGCCAAATTCCTTCACATCTCTCTGAAGAGTGTCAGATTCTTCAATGTCATATGGAGGTAATTTTGGGACTCATTTCAGTAGGATTCTTAAATGAAATAATGTATGTAAATCAGTAGCATAATATCTGACTTACACATGTTAAGTTTTAAAGTTAGCTGTCGTCTGTATAATTAATATGACCCGATAAATATGTATGTCTTACCCGATAAGTATGTATTACTTCTAGTATCTGCTGTCTCATAATTTAACCTTTTTCGTGATGCTGGGGAAATAGAAATTAAAAATGAACCTTCTCCCAATCCAGAAATGCTCTCCACAAAGGTAGTAGAGAAAGAAAACACTTTCATTATTCTGTAAACATTAAACCAGGATGTGACGTGCATTACAGACAAAACTCTTAAGAGATTTCAAGGGTAGAAAGGAATCCCACCTCTTTTATAGCCAAGCAGTATAGCCCATTACATACATGTTTTCAGATAAACATTAACTAGTCCTCAATTAAGAGAACTTGACAGAACTATTTGTCACTCATACTTCATCCTAAATTAACTTGGTAATTGAGGTGACCATTTGTATTAGCTAACCGACTTTATCGAGAGGAAAATCAAACTTCTCTTATCTTTAGGACAGCAGGTAGTCTTGCAACTTGGGGTAGGGTGCCCTTCCACCGACATCAGCCTCCTTTTCTCCCCAGAAATTGGGAGATAGGGGCACTAGCTCCCTTGATGTTTACATTTCAAAGAGATGACTCCCAGGACAGAGAAAGATATTCCTAGGTCATTAAGCTGACAAAGGATTTATTTACATTCCAAAGAGAGGAGAAAATACCTATAAGTTTTCTGAATTAAATGCTAAAAGAAAAAAGGAGAAATTTCTTCCTTTATTTTCAACAGGATGAATTAAGCTTCTTATTTTTAATTTGTATTTGTCCTTACAATGACACAATGACCTCTTTGGTCCCCTCTGCACCGTGACTTTCCTTAAAGCAATTGCACTCACTGGAAAATTCCTGAGTGAAAGAATCTGACAGCTTCTCTGCCATCCTTCAGATTGGGTACTCTGAGGTGGGCACCCATCTCTAATCCAATCAGTTACATCAAGGGAAGGGAAGAATCGTGTGGAAGAAAAAAAGGCCTTAGAAGTGCCTGTGGCTACAGCAACCCTTTCAAAGTGGTTCTGAACATGGAATTGACCCCATACATCAAGCACAACTTTCCCTTTACCCTTCAAATGCCTGAGGGAGCACCTCTTGGTATTTTCAGTGTTTCACGGGACACTGACCTTTTGGTAGGTACCCAGTATATATTGTTTGGTTGATGAATATATGAATTATGTTCTTAGCAGATTGGAGTTTTGTTAGGTATTCCTTCTGTTGACAGTTCTGGAGTATGATTGTCATTCAGTAAGTGGACATAATTGCTGAGAATTCAGAAAACAGTGTCATGAAAGGAAAACATTTGAAACACGGAAACCGACTTCCGTGTTTTCATATGAATGATAATTTATAAAGTAATCTTTAAATATTTTAAAATGTATCCATCTTTTTTAACTCAGTTGGGGAGAGGAAAAGATATTTTTTTGGCAGAAATAAAGACCTAAAATATGGAACAACTACATTTTCATGAAATCCTTTCATTTCTGGTAAAACTAGATCAAACCTATTATCCCAGACACAGAGATTTTGTTTTGTCATGTACAGAAGTAGGGCAAATATTTCTTATAGAAACAAGAAAAAGAAAAGGTTTTACGACTTTTCTTTGGACAACACCAAACTGACAGATTCCTCCTATTGCATCTCAACTCTCATGTAATCGATCTTCAAATTTATCTGAAGCAGAGAAGAACACTGTGAAAACCTGCAATATTAATTTAGTTAATAGCCAAGATAATGAGCTCCAAAGTCTGCTCTCCCATGGTTCCTTGTGAACTGTTGCTGCAGGAACCAACAACTTACAAGAGATGCTTTGGACACCAAGGGGTTTAGGTGAGAGGTGGGAGTTGAGTAAGTAGAATTGATTCTTACCATTGCAGAAGGAAGAGCATTCCTGACCAGTGATGGGTAGCAACAGCATTCTTTTATGTGAAGAGCAACAAGAGAGACTATTTCTATTGAGAAATCTGTCATTGAGTTCTAGCTTATGCTAGATTGACTTTTAGTTGATTGTGCCAATGTTATCACAAGAGTTCTGTGGCCATACTTTTCTACTGGGATGTGGGAGAGAATACACACCTCTGATTTTATGATGAATCTCTACATTATTATGTTGTATGTCCTATTCAGGCTTGTTGAACAAATGGAAAATTATTCCTTGTCTTTGGGTAATGAGTCAGTGGTGAGTCCTAATCTAGCAGTAAAGTCCGTTAATTTTTCTTCCAAAGACACCGTGGGATCTACAGATATTCTCTTCACTGTGACTGAAGGTGAGCTGTGTTTCATGTGCTTTTAATAGTAGAGAGCATTCTGCTACCAACCATGAATAATGCTCTATTCATGAAAATGTAGACTTTTAAAATCCTACGTTTTTCCTTCTCATAGGAAGTAGTGATTCTTTTGTTTCTGGTTCCATATATGCAGAAACAAACAAGAAAATGCTTGAACCAAATCAACAGACTGAACTTCAGATCTTGCTCAGCTCGCAAGGTAGGTCTCACACTGTCACCTTAAAAAAGGCACTCCAATTCATGGAATTAAAAACTTAAAATCCAGCGAATGAGAAAGTGAAAAGTAATGTTCACATAGCTTCACACTAAATAATTTTTAAGTATATTTGAGCTCTGACAGATTATGGTAATTTCACCTCTACTGTTCTAGGTCATAGAGATGACTTCTCTCTCTCTTTTTTTCTTTTCAAAATCCCTTTGGAGGATAGCAAATTGAAATGCTCTGACCATGGCAGACACAAATCTATTTTCTTACAAAATTAGCTAATGCAATTCGGTTTCACAGTTAAAAATACATTAAAAATATTCAGTTACAAACTGCCTGTATTTACTAGTGGTATGGCACTCACAGGCTTGCATTCATCCTGTAGATCTGCCATTGGGCTATTTTATGTAACTGACACAGTTATCAGTAGCACCAATTATCAGTTATCTCTACTAATGGCGACCATCATGCACTCCCTATCATCTTGCATACGGCTCTTCAGAAATTTTTATGTCTAACTTGAGATGTTTGTACTTTTCAGAGTTTTAAAAAAATTGACGGGTTAATTTGACAATAATAATAAGCAAACTAAAAACACATTTACTTTTATTCCCTCCCCAAATAAAAACATCCAATGCTAGAAAGTACATATTTTAAAATTCAAAATACCACTGAAAAAGAAGAAAGGTATTATTTGTGGTTCTGGCATGCTGTTATGTGGAGTGTTGCTTCCGTTTGCTTTGGCCACATGCTTTGTGAAGAGAGAGACTAAATCCGAGTCTTTTATGCTCTTTTCTATGCTTTTCTTTTTTTTAATATAATTTATTTTGGTATCATTAATCTACAATTACATGTGCAATATTACGATTATTAAACTACCCCCTTCATCAGGTCCCCCCCACAAACCCCATTACAGTCACTGTCCATCAGCGTAGTGAGATGCTACAGAATCACTACTTGTCTTCTCTGAGTTGTACAGCCCTCCCCGCGCCCCCCCAACATTACATCTGCTAATCGTAATGCCCCTTTTTCCCTCTTGTCCCTCCCTTCCCACCCATCCTCCTCAGTTCCTTTTCCTTTGATAACTATTAGTCCATTCTTGGTTCTGTGAGTCTGCTGCTGTTTTGTTCCTTCAGTTTTTTTTCCCTTTGTTCTTATACTCCACATATGAGTGAGATCATTTGATATTTGTCTTTTTCCGCTTGGCTTGTTTCACTAAGCATAATAACCTCTAGCTCCATCCAGGTGGTTGCAAATGGTAGGATTTGTTTTCTTCTTATGGCTGAATAATATTCCATTATGTACATTTACCACATCTTCTTTATCCATTCATCTACTGATGGACACTAAGGTTGCTTCCATTTCTTGGCTATTGTAAATAGTGCTGCGATAAACATAGGGGTGCATATGGTTTTTTCAAACTGGGCTGCTGCAGTTTTAGGGTAAATTCCTAAGAGTGAGATTCCTGGGTCAAATGGTATTTCTATTTTGAGATTTTGAGGAACCTCCATACTGCTTTCCACAATGGTTGAACTAAATTGCATTCCCACCAGCAGTGTAGGAGGGTTCCCTCTTCTCCACATCCTCGCCAACATTTGTTGTTGTTTGTGTTTTGGATGTTGGCCATCCTCACTGGTGTGAGGTGATATCTCATTGTGGTTTTAATCTGCATTTCTCTGATGATTAGCGATGTGAAGCATCTTTTCATGTGCCTGTTGGCCATCTGAATTTCTTCTTTGGAGAAGTGTCTATTCATGTCCTCTGCCCATTTCTTAATTGGATTATTTGCTTTCTGTTTGTTAAGGTGCATGAGTTCTTTATATATTTTGGATGTCAACCCTTTATCAGATACGTTTTTTATGAATATATTCTCCCATACTGTAGGATGTCTTTTTGTTCTACTGATGGTGTCCTTTGCTGTACAGAAGCTTTTCAGCTTGATTTAGTCCCACTTGTTCATTTTTGCTTTTGTTTCCCTTGCCCGGGGAGATATGTTCATGAAGAAGTCGCTCATGTTTATGTCCAAGAGATTTTTGCCTATGTTTTTTTCTAAGAGTTTTATGGTTTCATGACTGACATTCAAGTCTTTGATCCACCTTGAGTTTACCTTTGTATATGGGGCTAGACAGTAGTCCAGTTTCATTCTCTTACATGTAGCTGTCCAGTTTTTCCAACACCAGCTGGTGAAGAGGCTGTCATCTCCCCATTGTATATCCAAGGCACTTTTATCAAATATTAATTGACTGTATATGTTTGGGTTAATGTTTGGATTTTCTATTCTGTTCCACTGGTCTGTGGGTCTGTTTTTGTGCCAATACCAAATTGTCTTGATTACTGTGGCTTTGTAGTAGAGCTTGAAGTCAGGGAGTGTAATTCCCCCTGTTTTATTCCTCCTTCTCAGGATTGCTTTGGCTATTCGGGGTCTTTTGTTGTTCCATATGAATTTTAGAATTATTTGCTCCAGTTCATTGAAGAAAGCTGTTGGTAGTTTGATAGGGATTGCATTGAATCTGTAGATTGCTTTAGGTAGTATAGCCATTTTGACAATATTTATTCTTCCTAGCCAAGAGCATGGGATGCATTTCCATTTGTTAGTGTCCTCTTTAATTTCTCTTAGGAGTGTCTTGTAGTTTTCAGAGTACAGGTCTTTCACTTCCTTCGTTAGGTTTATTCCTAGGTATTTTATTCTTTTTGATGCAATTGTGAATGGAATTGTTTTTCTGATTTCTCTTTCTTTTAGTTCATCATTAGTGTATAGGAAAGCAACAGATTTCTGTGTGTTAATTTTGTATCCTGCAACTTTGCTGAATTCAGATATTAGTTCTAGTAGTTTTGGAATGGAATCTTTAGGGTTTTTTATGTACAGTATCATGTCATCTGCAAATAGTGACAATTTGACTTCTTCTTTAGCAATCTGGATGCCTTGTATGTCTTTGTTTTGTCTGATTGCTGTGGCTAGGACCTCCAGTACTATGTTGAATAACAGTGGAGAGAGTGGGCATCCCTGTCTTGTTCCTGATCTTAGATGAAAAGCTTTCAGCGTCTCGCCGTTAAGTATGATGTTAGCTTTGGGTTTGTCATATATAGCCTTTATGATGTTGAGGTACTTGCCCTCTATACCCATTTTGTTGAGAGTTTTAATCAGGAATGGATGCTGAATATTGTCAAATGCTTTTTCAGCATCTATGGAGATGATCATGTGGTTTTTGTTCTTCTTTTTGTTGATGTGGTGGATGATGTTGATGGATTTTCGAATGTTGTACCATCCTTGCATCCCTGGGATGAATCCCACTTGATCATGGTGTATGATCCTCTTGATGTATTTTTGAATTCAGTTTGCTAAAATTTTGTTGAGTATTTTTGCATCTACGTTCATCAGGGATATTGGTCTGTAATTTTCTTTTTTGGTGAGGTCTTTGCCCGGTTTTGGTATTAGAGTGATGCTGGCTTCATAGAATGAGTTTGGAAGTATTCCCTCCTCTTCTATTTTTTGGAAAACTTTAAGGAGAATCGGTGTTATTTCTTCTCTATATGTCTGGTAGAATTCAGAGGTGAATCCATCAGGCCCAGGGGTTTTGTTCTTGGGTAGTTTTTTGATTACCAATTCGATTTCGTCACTGGTGATTGGTCTGTTTAGTTTTTCTGTTTCTTGCTTGGTCAGTCTTGGAAGGTTGTATTTTTCTAAGAAGTTGTCCATTTCTTCTATGTTTTCCAGCTTGTTAGCATATAGATTCTCATAATATTCTCTTATGATTCTTTGTATTTCTGTGGGGTCCGTCGTGATTTTTCCTTTCTCATTTCTGATTGTGTTTATGTGTGTAGATTCTCTTTTTCTCTTAATGAGTCTGGCTAGGGGTTTATCTATTTTGTTTATTTTTTCAAAGAACCAGCTCTTGGTTTTATTGATTTTTTCTATTGTTTTATTCTTCTCAATTTTATTTATTTCTTCTCTAATCTTTATTATGTCCCTCCTTCTGGTGACTTTGGGCCTCATTTGTTCTTCTTTTTCCAATTTCAGTAATTGTGTCTTTAGACTATTCATTTGGGAATGTTCTTCCTTCTTTAAATAGGCCTGGATTGCAATATACTTTCCTCTTAGAACTGCCTTTGCTGCGTCCCACAGAAGTTGTGGCTTTGTGTTGTTGTTGTCATTAGTCTCCATATATTCTTTGATTTCTGTTTTGATTTGGTCGTTAACCCATTGATTAATTAGGAGAGTGTTGTTAAGTCTCCATGTATTTGTGAGCCTTTTTGATTTCTTTCTAAAATTTATTTCTAGTTTTATACCTTGGTGATCTGAGAAGTTGGTTGGTAGGATTTCAATATTTTTGAAATTACTGAGGTTCTTTTTGTGGCCTAGTATGTGGTCTATTCTGGAAAATGTTCCATGTGCACTTGAGAAGAATGTGTATCCTGTTGCTTTTGGGTGTAGAGTTCTGTAGATGTCTGTTAGGTCCATCTGTTCTAGCGTGTTGTGTAGTGCCTCTGTGTCTTTACTTATTTTGTGTCTGGTTGATCTGTCCTCTGGAGTGAGTGGTGTGTTGAAGTCTCCTAAGATGAATGCATTGCTGTCTATTTCCTCCTTTAATTCTGTTAGTATTTGTCTCACATATGCTGGCGCTCCTGTGTTGGGTGCATATATATTTATAATGGTTATATCTTCTTGTTGGACTGACCCCTTTATCATTATGTAATGTCCTTCTTTATCTTTTGCTACGTTCTTCGTTTTGAAGTCTATTTTGTCTGGTACAAGTACTGCAACACCTGCTTTTTTCTCTTTGTTGTTTGCATGAAATATCTTTTTCCATCCTTTCACTTTTAGTCTGTGTATATCTTTGGATTTGAGGTGAGTTTCTTGTAGGCAGTATATAGATGGGTGTTGCTTTTTTATCCATTCTGTTACTCTGTGTCTTTTGATTGGTGCATTCAGTCCATTTACATTTAGGGTGATTATTGATAGGTATGTACTTATTGCCATTGCTGGCTTTAGATTCGTGGTTACCAAGGGTTCAAGGGTTGCTTCTTTACTGTCTAACAATCTAACTTAACTTTCTTGTTAAGTTATTGTAAACACAGTCTGATGTTTCTTTCTTTCTCTCCCTTCTTATTCCTCCTCCTCCATTCTTTCTATAATAGGTGTTTTATTCTTTGCCTTTAGTTAGTTAGTATTTGGATGGTCTGCTTTCTTTGCTATGATTTTTTTTTCTCTGGTGACATCTTTTTAGCCTTAGGTGTGCTTCCATCTGGAGCAGTCCATTTAAGACATCCTGTAGTGGTGGTTTATGAGAGGCAAACTCTCTCAACTTTCGTTTATCTGGAAATTGCTTAATCCCTCCATCATATTTAAATGATAATCATGCTGGATACAATATTCTTGGTTCGAGGCCCTTCTGTTTCATAACGTTAAATATATCATGCCATTCTCTTCTGGCCTGTAAGGTTTCTGTTGAGAAGTCTGATGATAGTCTGATGGGTTTTCCTTTGTAGGTGATCTTTTTTCTCTCTCTAGCTGCCTTTAATACCCTGTCTTTATCTTTGATCTTTGCCATCTTAATTATTATGTGTCTTGGTGTTGTCTTCCTTGGGTCCCTTGTGTTGGGAGATCTATGAGCTTCGGTGGACTGCGAGACTACTTCCTTCCCCAGCGAGGGAAAGTTTTCAGCAATTATTTCTTCAAAGACACTTTCTATCCCTTTTTCTCTCTCTTCTTCCTCTGGTACTCCTATAATGCGAATATTGTTCCGTTTGGATTGGTCACACAGTTCTCTTAATATTCTTTCATTTCTAGAAATCCTTTTATCTCTCTCTGCCTCAGCTGCTCTGTACTCCTGTTCTCTGTTTTCTATTCCATTAACAGTCTCTTGCATCTCATCCATTCTGCTGTTAAGCCCGTCGATCGCTTGTCTGATTTCTGTATTGTCTTTCCTCAGTTCCCTCACTTCCTCCCTCAACTCTTGCACATTTCTCTGTAGGTCCATCAGCATGGTTATGACTTTTATTCTGAATTCTTTTTCGGGGAGGCTGTGCATTTCCATCCCTTCAGACTCCCTCTCTGGGGTTGTGTGGTTGATTTTGGTCTAAACCATATTCCTCTGTCTTTTCATGGCTATATAGTTGGTCACTGATAGTTGCCACGTATGTCAGTTGGGCTCTTTAAGACTTTAAAAAGAGAAGAAAAAAGAAAGAAAGAAAAAAGAGAAAAAGAAAGAAAAGAAAAAACAAAAACAAAACAAAAAACAAAACAAAAGAAAAAAAACAAAAAAAAAGCCCACCGGACGTAGATTCTGTGGGAATGCTCTAGGTGGCGCTATTGCCCCACTCTTCCACAGCTGTGACTGTGCCGCTCCGCATGGCCCTTTATCGCTCTGGCAGGGGTGGGAACGAATAGTAGGCTGTTGATGTCAGTGAGAAGTGTTAAGTATGGCTACGCTTCCTCAGTCGCCAGCTAAGGCGTCTGAAACTCCCCAGGACTCCCAGGCTGCTGGGTTGAGTGTGCTGGGGCGGTCCGGCTCCTCCGCTGGGCTCCTGTCTCTTTAAGACCGCTGAAGAAAGTGCGCGCTTTTTTTTTTTTTCCTTCCCGGGAGCCGGCTGCAAGCACCCTGGTGCGTTCCCCGCTCAGATCCTGCCCCTCTGTCTCTCCAATCTCCACTGCACTGCGCAATGTGGGTCAGCGCTCCCCGCGCAGATCACCGGGGCTGGCTACTTCGCGGGGTGTACTTCCACTCCCTCCCGGCTCTGAATCCTCTCCTCCCGCCGGTGCGCTGGGGTGGGGGAGGGCTTGGGTCCTGCCGGGTCGCGGCTCCGTATCTTACCCGCCTCTTGGGGTGCCGAGTCCTCTCGGGTGTAGCTGCACGCTGTGCGCTTTCCTGTGTATTCTCGTCTCTCTTTTAGGAATAGATGTATTTTCTGTGTTTTCATAGATAAATATAGTGTTGGGAGGAGATTTCTGCCGCCCTGCTCACACCGCCATCTTCCCGGAAGTCCTGTGGTGACATCTTTTTAGCCTTAGGAGTGCTTCCATCTAGAGCAGTCCCTTTAAGATATCCTGAAGAGGTGGTTTATGCAAGTCAAATTCCCTCAGCTTTCACTTGTCTGTAAATTGTTTAATCCCTCCCTCAAATTTAAATGAGAATCGTGCTGGATACAATATTCTTTGTTCTAGGCCCTTCTGTTTCATTACATTAAATATATCATGCCATTCTCTTCTTGCCTGTAAGATTTCTGTTGATAAGTCTGGTGATAGTCTGATGAATTTTCCTTTGTAGGTGATCTTTTTTCTATTCCTAGCTGCCTTTAATACTCTGTCCTTATCTTTGATCTTTGCCATTTTAATTATTATGTGTCTTGGTGTTGTCTTCCTTGGGTCTCTTGTGCTTGGAGATCTGCAGGCTTCCATGGTTTGGAGACTATTTCCTTCCCCAGCTTGGGGAAGTTTTCAGCAGTTATTTCTTCCAGACACTTTCTATCCCCTTTTCTCTCTCTTCTTCCTCTGGTACTCCTATAATGCGAATATTGTCCTGTTTGGATTGGTCACACAGTTCTCTTAAAATTCTTTCATTCCTGGAGACCCTTTTATCTCTCTCTGCCTCAGCTTGTCTGTATTCCTGTTCTCTGATTTCTATTCCATTAACAGTCTCTTGCATCTCGTCAGTCTGCTGCTAAGCCTGTCGATCGCTTGTCTCCTTTCTGCATTGTCTTTCCTCACTTCCTCCCTTAGCTCTTGCATATTTCTCTGTAGATCCATCAGTATGGTTATGACTTTTATTCTGAATTCTTTTTCAGGAAGATTGTGCGTGTCCATTCCATCAGGATCCCTCTGGGGGGTTGTCTGGTCTGAGGTTGTCTGGGTAAGCTTTGTTTGTACCATATTCCTCTGTCTTTTCATGGCCATAGAAGTGTTCCAAAAAAGAAAAAAAGAAGAACGGGAAAATAGAGAAAAAAAAAAACAAAATAACAACAAAGAAACGCCTGCCAGGTGTAGTTTCTGTGAGGATCCTGTTGGTGGCACTGCTGCTTCAGTATTCCGCAGCCACGCCGTTCCACCAGGCCCTTTGTGACTGTTCGGGGAGTGAATGAATGGGAGGCTGATGATTTCTGTGGGAAGTCTCCATGCAACTGCTTTTCCCAGCAGCAGTCCAAGGCGACCGAAATTCCCCAGGACCCCCAACCTGCTTGGCTGAGTGCACTGGGTCGATCCTGCTTCTCCATTGGGCCTCTGTCCCTTTAAGACCCCTAAAATAGTGCACGGATTTCTTTTGTCCTGGGGAACTGGCTGAGTGAACCTGCTGTCTTGGATCCTGCATCTCTGTCTCTCCAGTCTCCGATACACCATGCGAACTGTGTCAGTGCTCCTGGCACAGATCACCAGGGGACTGGTTATTTGGCAGGCCTGTGCTTCCTCTCCCTCCCTGCTCTGAATCCTCTCCTCCCGCCGGTGCGCTGGGGTGGGGGAGTGCTCGGGTCCCGCCGGGTCATGGCTCCGTATCTTACCTGCCTCACGGGGTGCCGAGTCCTCTCAGGTGTAGCTGCAGGCTGGGTGCCGTCTTGTATCTTCTGGTCTCTCTTTTAGGAATAGTTGTATTTGTTGTGTTTTCATAAATATATTTGGTTTTGGGAGTAGATTTCCACCGCCCTGCTCACGCCGCCATCTTCCCGGAACTCCTATGCTTTTCTTTTAATTGAAAAATATTTAATGCATACAGAAAATAGTACAAGCAGCACCTAGGTACCACCAGCAAGGTAAACAGATGTCAAATTTTGCTATATTTACTTCAAACCTCTTAAAAAAAAGGAAGATATTATAGCTGCACCTGAAAGTTCTGCCTTGTCCCATCCCACCGTCCCCAATATTTTATCTTTCTGAAGTTAGTTTGTATTGTTTTCATGGTTATGTTTAAATTTTTGCTGCATTTTTACATATCTATACATAAAATATCCTATTTTTCAAGTGTTTTACACATTTATGTAAATGGTATCATGTTGCATGGAACTTATTTGTTTTTACCTTAACATTCTCTTTTGGAGATTCATCCATGTGTTATCAAGCTTATTTTAGCTTTCTTTTTTCTGATTAATATGATGTAGGTATTTTTATTTTCCTTTTGCTGCTTAAAGTTCAATGGTATGTTAGATTTTTCCTTTGTTTACTTGAGCATCTTTACATATGTTTATTATATATTCTGATTTCCTACTCTGTGACTTGTTTGTTCAAACACTATTGTCATTTTTCTGTTGGATTGCTTGTCTTTTTCTTATTGGTCATTAGAAGTTTTTTACACATTCTGGTTACTAATTCTTTATTGGTTATATAAGTTGCAAACATCTTCCCTCCACTCTGTAGCTCTCTTTTGCTTGGTTTTGATATCTTTTGCAATACCAACGTTTCAATTTATAATGCAATCCAATGTATCAGTCTTTTCCTCTGTAATTGGTACTCTTTAAAAGAAATCCTTCCCTATGCTAAAGTCACAATGATAGCGTCCTATCTATATTTTCTACTGTGTGTGTTTAGTGTTTGTGTGTACATTAAGGTCTTCAGTGAACCTAGAATTTATGTTTGTGTTTGTTGTAAGATAAAATCTAATTTTTTGTTCCATATAAACTATTGGTATATTCAAATGAGCTAAAAAACAGTTAAGAGACAGACTAGATTAGACTGTAGGGGACATATTTTTATGTTGATTTAAAAAATTCAGACTCCAAGATTATCTATATTTTAATTCTTTATTCCCTTCATGAAGCATCACCAAAATGTATAAACAAAAATTATTGGAAATATAGGGACACATTGACCAAATCACTATTATAGGAAGATATTTTATTGTAACTGTCCCAGAAATTGCAGATCAACCAGACAAAAAAATAACTACTAAGCTTGACCTTTATATACATTTGAGTATGTTTGTTATTTTGTTTGTGGAAAACAGATGATAAAAATTCTTTTCAGATATCCATGGAGTGCTTCAAAAACTGACATTAGACCACCCAGAAAAACGAACACATTTTTGTAAAATAAGTTACAGGGGACGTAGTTCCTTACCACAATGCAATAAAACTAGAAATGTATCACAAAAGAATAGCCAAAATTTTACCCAATTAGAAATTTTAAAACATCATTGTTAGAAAAGAAATCAAAATGCACGTTAAAAATTACTTGAATACTGATGGTAATGAAAATAACATATCAAAACCTATGGGATATGGACAAAGAGGTATTTACAGGAAAATGTGTATCCTTTAATAAATTTATTAGAAAATAAATGAAATTGTTCAAAAGTGAACTAAACATACAGCTAAAGAAGCATAAAAATAAAACTACTACAAAGAAACCTAGAATAAAGGAATTAAAAATATATAAGGGTATAAATTAATAAAAATAGAAGTTAACAAATGCTAGACTTGATTAACAAAATGAAAAATTGGTTCCATGAAAAGATTAATGAAGTAGGCAAGCTTCTGACATATCTGATCAAGAAAAGAGAAAGAGAAAGGAAGGAAGGAAGGAAGGAAGGGGGGGAGGGAGGAAGGAAGGGAGGGAGGGAGGGAGGAGGGAAGTGAGAGAGGAAGGAAGGAATAAAGGAAGGAAGGAAGGAAGGAAGGAAGGAAGGAAGGAAAGAAGGAAGGAAGGAAGGAAGGAAGGGAGGGAGGGAGGGAAAAGACAAACGAACCAAGGAGGTACATCTAGAAATATGGAGATTTTTAAAAATTATGAAATAATGAATCTGAATATCTAGATGAGAATGATGATTTCTAGTAAATGACTGAAATACTGTAGGAATTGGGAGAAGAATGACCAGGGACTTTCTTTTTTTTTTTACTTTTATGCTTCTATGAATCTGAATTTTACATCAAGCTTGTCATTCTTTTATTTAAAAAAAACATAATAAAAAGAAGTCATTACATTTTTAGGGTTAACTTTGTCATCTGGTGTCCTGGGTGAAAAATTTATTGAGGTCAATGTGCTGTGAAAACCCCCCTGAAACCAATGTTTTTACTTCCAGGTAGAGGGTGGAGCAACATGGCTTGCTGTGCAGGGCATTTTAGGAGCTGCCAGGGCTTGCCTTCTTCTCAAATCATGTGACTTGAATAGGCTGGTCTCACTGCCACTGTTTTAGTTTTCTTTGTATCACTTGTAAAAGACAGCAGAGTTTGGGGAATTAATTCAGTTAAAATGAATACTTACTGTTTTTCCTCCCCTTGTTTTAAATATGGTCAACAGTTGTGTAAAGTGTTAGGAGACATTCCTGAAGTGGGTGCTTGACCACTGCTGCTGTGGCCATGCCCTTCTAAGATATCCGAGGAACAACTGACCACTTTTTCCAGTATCCTAAAGAAACGTGTCACAATTGTTTTCCAGCCTTGGGAAAAGCCCATGATTGTCAGGAAATAGATAGTTCAAGATAATGGACAGTGTATGGCTCCACTGAAAGAATCCCTGATATGTACAACTTGAGCTCATGGCTCTGTGATAATAGACTGGTTGGTCCCTGCTCAGTTCGTCTGAATGGGAGACAGATCTCACGGAGCACTTTTCTAGGCCCAGCCATCTTGATATTCACCCTTTGCTATTTATTGTCTGGTGTCTTATCAGTGGGGGAAGCAACATGGGCTTTGGGTTACTGGCACGTCACATTCACTGTCTCACTGTATAAGAAACAAGATGTTTATTTTATACATAAGATACTCAAAATAACTTCTTGAGTGGACTAGGCAGAAATTTTTGTTCCCATTTAGAAAGTAAGGAATCTGAATCTTAGGAAAAGAATTAATGGAGGTGGAAGGGCCAATACCAGGTTTATATATATTATTTACATAGTACAATTAAGTAAAGGTTCTGTCATCAAACCATTTTTACTGTACTTTTCTTAGATATCAAGCAGCCATGCAGTTGAATAATGACATAGAACTTTGTTTTTTGTTTACCCTAGGGGTCATTTATTGATTTTAGTATCTTTTTTCTTTGTTTTACTCTCACAGGTAACAGTCAGGCATGTGGCTTTGTAGTGTATAAAAACAACAAGCTTTTCCAATCAAAAACTTTTAAAGCTAAATCAAATTTTACTCAAAAAATTATCTCAAGCAGCACTAAGAAAATTGAGAGAGCTCCAAGTACTGTTAAAATGATCTTTAGTCCAAAGGTGAGTTTTTCCATTAACAGAAACAAAAGTATTTTGCCCACTCTTGATTACAAAGGCAGGGCTAGTTGGGGCAAAAGAAACGCACAGAAAACTCTTTGAAAGATTCTTTGAAAATATTTATTTAAACCTTACCCCCCTATCTATTTTTGTCAAAGTAGCAAACTGTAAAATCAACTAATTTGAAATTTTTAATCCCTTTTTTCCCTCTCTGTCTATAATGAAGATGCTATGCTTAGTACATATCTAATTGATTTCTCATATGCTTATCTTATTTAATCTTTTCTGCTTGATTAAACATTTAAAAAAATCAGTTGCAATTGTCTTATCAATTCACAGTATAACCAACAAGAATTCCAACTCCATTCCTATGCCTGTGTCTACTGGAATTTTTCAATGAAGGATTGGGACACATACGGCTGTCAAAAAGTCAGTAGCACTGATAAATTCCTGAACTGCTCCTGCAACCATACTACTAATTTTGCTGTATTAATGGTAAGGTCATACACAGTGATCTCTTTCTAGATAAGATTTTCCCTTATACACAATTCTGCTCTGTGCTGGTTGGACACAACTTTGGTGTCCAGTTTACACAGCTACTCAATTCAGATGAAATGGAAAGACAGGGAACAGAGTGACAGGATTAAAAAGGGAAGTGCTGGGAAAGGCAAGTAGAATAGTTTTTTGCTGTATGATTTCAGGATAGATGAAGTTGACAGTGTGTGTTTAATAATGAGAAGGGAGCTCATGTGCAAAAGAGGAGCTGACAGATTCTATCCCATTTAACTCATTCTCATGTTCTGAAGCCTGGAGTTTTATAGCCAGATTTAAGGCTGTATGCTAGGAACAGATTCAATACATACTTAGGTATGGTGAGTTTAAATAAGTTACCCAAAGCTTTTTCCATTGGAATAATCCAAGTTACTAAATTTATGCTAGAAGATATAAGACGGACAGCTCTTGAATTCATTCAGTTTGTCCCATAGCTCCCCTTAAGTCTTAACTATAAAGCCACCGTGTACAATTAACTGATAACATTTAGCTATAAGTACACCTCTGAAAGTCCTTGGGCTGACTTGTACTTTTAGAAATCTGGAGAGGTAATAATAGTGACCACCATGTGGATAGGAGACATGTAATTCTTTTTGTTTGTCTGCACTTTTAATTTTTTAAATTGTTAAAATTAGAAAAGCAATATATGCTTATCTATAAAATATGAAAGTAATATAAAAACATAATAAAAAAGCATAGTTTCTCTTTACTGCCTGCTACCCCATATCATACCTTACCTCTTAAAATCTCTTTTTAAGAAGAGGGGATTCTGTTTGTTTCATTTCAGAAACCTATTATTCTGGTGAAACCAAAAATGTTAGTTTAAATACTTGATGGAATGTTTTTATATGCAGTGCAATGGGAAGGGATATAGTGTCTCACTCTTGTTAAGGGACTATTGACCTTATGACTCTCCCAAAGAGAAAAGGATGTGTTCATTCCCCAGTAGTTTTGATGTAATCAGATTTGGGAGGCCGATGGAGATCAGAACATACTGGTACAACACAGAATACCAAATTACAGAATATGCTTTATAAGATTTTTTTGAGATAACTAGCTCTCTTATTTTACTGATTGACCCTTTCTTATTTTGATTATTTTCGAACATATTACAGAGAGATCTGCTTTCTCAATCAGAAAATATAAAGTTTTAAGTTTTTTTGATATCTTAAGATCATTAATACCTTTCAATAGCTGTGTAAAGCTCAGACTGCTGTGCATATTAAATGACATAGACTGCATCGTTGTAGTTATTTTTCTCCTTTTTGAGGTCAGGCTTTCTTCTCATTAATATCTGAGTCTGCCTCAGTGCCTATCTACTTACACTTGTAAATAGTTTTGGGTTATGAAATTTTAAGAAAAATTAGATTAGAATTGTATGGACAAAGTAAGAACATACAGGCACTAAATGAATAGATGATTATAAAATCTGAAGATCTACGTAGTCTGTGATTCTTTGTCCTCTACTCAATATACTGCAAACAGGAAGTAATATGAAATTTTTGTTTTATTACTTTTAAAAATATTTATTTTATTTCCACAAAAAGCAACACATATTCACTGCATAAAGCTTACCTACTAAACAGAAGTACACTGATATGGAAAGATGTTTATGGTTAATTAAAATAGCAATTTGAGAAGTCTTATTATGTTAACAAACTCCTAAATATTTGTGAAGGACACAGAAAATATTTGAAAGCACATAAAAAATGGTCACCTCTGGAAAAGAGAGATTTTATGAGGTAAGGTATGTTATGGGGTAACAGGCAGTAAAGAGAAACTATGCTTTTTTAATTATGTTTTTATATTACTTTCATATTTTATAGATAAGCATATATTCTTTTCTAATTTTAACAATTAAAAAAATTAAAAGTGCAGACAAGCAAAAAGAATTATATGTCTCCTATCCACATGGTGACCACTGTTATTACCTCTCCAGATTTCTAACAGTACATACTTACATGGAATATACTTTTCTATGAATATATAATAAATACTGGGATAGATGTCGATATAGTACACAAAAATGAGACCTCCTTTAAAAGAATTAACAGGATTGTATGAAACTCTTTCCATGTTCATAGACATATTTCTGCATTATTATTACTTTTAGTGCATTAGCTGAAATATGCAGATTTCCCCTTGGGTTATAGTTACACATAAAAATAATGTAAGGGGTAAATGAAGCAACTCTAGCTAATTCAGATCTGGTCCAAACAACTCTGATGCAAGACGCTGAGGAAAAGTATATATATTTTCCCTAACTGAATTAGTTAGGTAACTGTTCTCAATCTTCTACTCTATGTAAACTGCTTAGAGATAGGGGTTATTTCCTTTTTGAATAAATCAACAGTTTTATAAAAAGAAGACTTATCTGGCAACTATCTGGTTATTTTGAACAATGTAACTTGGGATGATTTTCATAGACATTTTAGGCATGGTTATTTAAAAATATGAGTCTTAATTTATTTTCCAGAGTTTCAGAAAGACATATAAATATCCTGAATCACTAGACATAATATCCAACGTTGGATGTGCACTGTCCATTACTGGTCTGGCTCTCACAATTGTATTTCAGATTGTCACCAGGTAAGAAGGGAAGCAGGCTCTTGTCAAGAGAGAAATTGCTACCCTATTATTATTTCCTCTGAGCATATTCTAATCAGAATACAATCTCTTGGAACTAGAAAGGAAATAAAATTTAGTTTAACATGCTCATTTTATAGAAGAGGTCACCCAGTCCTGGAGAGGTTGAGAAATACACACAAATAAATATATAATTATAAACTGTGATAAGTACCTTGAAGGAAAATTACATACAAGTTTGTCATGTAAAACTAATATGGTCCTGTAGCTTATTAATGCCACAGTTCCTTTGTGTTGAAAAGAACCATACCTACCAATTTGAATTTATAAAATAAAAAAACATTGCTAAATGGCAAGTTTTTGAAAATAAAAGTAATTAAAAAATATATTAAGTTTTCAAGTGGTGAAATTTTTTAGTTTTTTAATTCCATAGTTAAAAAAAAATCTAACTAAAAAAAATTACCTGTAATAGTGACTGCACTGAAGAGGGTGAGGACTTGATAATATGGGTAATTGTTGAACCACAGTGTTGTGTATTTGAAACCATCATAAGATAGTATATCAATGACACTTTAGTTTAAAAAATTACCTATAAACACATCTCTCTCCACCTAGACATCCTCACTCAAGGTCCAATTTTGTTTAGCACTTGTTATGTTTTTTCATATGCTACATTTTTAACAATCTGTAAATATAAACTTGTCATTTATTAGTTTAATTGTAGACTCTCTGTTTTCCCATCAGCATGAAAACTGATGAGGACAGTTACATAGTCCAATTTTGTTGTTGCTGTTATTTGTTTTGTTTTAGTTTCTTCACTGAATTCCCAGGGCCGAGCACAATACCTGGCCCACAGTAGAGGAATATCTATAGGATAAATGGGTCTATTGAGCATTGCTACCTGGCTCTCCTCTCAAACTCAAGATGTACTCATTTTTTGTTCAAAATTATTTCTGCCTACCAAATTCCTTCACAACTGCTTTTTCTCAGATGTGTAGATTCCAATGTGTAATTTTATATTATATGTGTAAATTTTAAAGTTATTGCCATTTAAAATATTTTCCTGAAGTCTTATTAAAAAATTAAAAACCTACAGAAAAGTTGAAGGAGAACACTAAACACCCATATAACTTTCACCTAGGTTCACTAATTATTAATATTTTGCTTTATCTCATTTTTTTCCTGAAAATCTGAAAATAAGTTGTAGATATCATGACTGTTTTTTTTTAATTCTTCAAGATGCATCTCCTAAAAGCAAGGACATTCCCCTACATAGTATAATACCATTATCTTCACTCAGGAAATTTAACTCAAGAAGTTTAACATAAATATAATGTTATCATGTTAATATACAATCCATATTCAAATTTCTCCAGTTGTCTCAGTAATGTCCATTAGAGCTGTTTTCCCCATTCTCAATGTATTTAGTTGTCAGGTCTTTTTAGTCTCCTTAGCCCAGAATAATTCCTCTCCTTTTCTTGTTTATTTTGGTCTTACATGACATTAAAACTTTTGAAATATTCAGGTCAGTTATTTTGTGGAAGGTAGGATATTTTACAACTTAGGATTTGTCTGAAAATTTCCTCATGATTTGACACCAGTGAAATATATTTGATGAGAATGCTAAATCATTAAGACTTTTCTCAGTGTGACACAGCAAAAAGTTTATGATGTTAGTTTGTCCTGTTATTGGCTGATTGCTTGTTTAAAGTGGTATCTGTCAGATTTCTATACGTTTTCCTCTTTGTAAATAACAGCTGATCAATGGGGTGATACTTTGATCCTTACTGGAATATATTATTACAATAGTGGTTAAGAATGATGATTTTCTAATGTATCATTCTTTCTATGTACATTCACTGTGTTCTTTGTAGAGAGGCGTACTCTTCAGAGCAAACAGAGGGAGTCCCTTCTGTTGTTGTGCCATGTCCCTATTAGTCTTGACACTAATTATTTTAGGCAGCGCAAGATGACCCAGGCACATCTTTCACTTTCTCTGCCCCATATTTAGAATCAGCCATTTGTCCAAAGAGACAGAATTGTCTTTGATTCCCACTTTTACCTTTCATACTTAATGAGTCTCTTACATTCATTTAAAATTTTTATATCGAGTGCTTAGTATGGCCAACTATGTGAGGACTGAATACAAAACTATGAACAGTACACGTAAGCTCCCATTTCATGGCATTTACATTCTCAGTGGGGAGAACAAATTATGGCAAGTGCCTTGAAGGAGAATTACATGCCATATTATTACCAGTTTGTCACTGTAAAATGAATTGGTGCTTATGTTTGTCCTATCTGCCATCACCACACTGCATAACTCTTTTTTTTTCCTAAAATCTCACTCTTTCCAGTTATCGCTGGATTTTTTTTTTCATCCCTTATCAACATGTTTCTTAGCACAGTTTTGTTGCTGTAGATGTCACCAAAAACTCATCAGGAAACAAAAACAAAATTGAATTGTTTCTAAATCCTGAATCCAAATAGTTTTTTTCAAGGGCAGGTTCCCATATAATATATATTATATATATGTATATATATATATACACACACATATATATGTATGTATATTATATGTAGTATCTGTATACTATATGTTTCTGTGCATATAATAATAATGCACAGATAGTAATATTCAGAAGATCCAGGCTAGTCTGTTCTCCCTGTGGATTATACAGAGAATTATAATATGTCATTAGAGGGGATTTAAGGATATATCTGCCTTTAAACAGTAAGGGAAACAATACATGCACAGTAAAGAGAATATCATACCTCATATTTGAGATCAACATTATTATGAGCAACCTTGCATTCTCTGCCAATCTGAAAATATACACATGGACCATCACAGAACACATACACATGTGAAATACATGTGCATATATGTGTATATGTGAAATACACACATACTCTACAGTGCCCTCTGAAGACTACTGGTAAACAATACCATATTCCAAACAAAATGAAAAAAGCTTTTCTTATCTAGCAAACATCTTAAGTAAATATGAGAAGAAGAAGAAGAAAAAAAATAGTTTTAAAGAGCACTTGGTTCTACACACAGAAATTATACCTTTAAATGAAGCAGCGGTCCTTAAGTTTTACAATAAAAGACCTATTTAGAATCTTGACCATTTGACTATCAGCAACTGTTTCCCAAAGTATAATCTTTGGAACCCTAGTCCTTGGGAGATACACTGTTGAAAAGTGTTCTGTGATGATGTACAGAAAAGACACATGAAATTTTGTTTAGTATAAATCATTTACAGAGAGAGCAATCATCAGTCTGCTCAAATTATGAAGAATATCATTCATAGCAATAGGCCATGAAACAAATTTTATTTTATTATTTTTTTAAATTTTTATTAAGGTATTACTGATATACACTCTTATGAAGGTTTCACATGGAAAAACAATGTTGTCACTACATTTACCCATATTATCAAGTCCCACCCATAACCCAGTGCAGTCACTGTCCATCAGTGTAATAAGATGCTACAGATTCACTATTTGCCTTCTCTGTGCTACACTGCATGAAACAAATTTTAAATATTTTTACTTAAGATTTATTTAACTTAGTATTTTTGCTTAGTTTAAAATTATAGTTGGATTTATTGTTTTACAATTTACACATGATTTTTAAAAATAATCTAAAAAACTGCAGACACTTTCCCTGCATTTGAACATGGGTTCATCTACTAATGTGCAATAGTTTCCTATTATGATTTTTAATAAATCCATTTAGAACTTTCCTACAATAGCCTTTGTATATGCTTGCAAATCTTGAGTACAATGAATTGTCTATTGGGGTATTAAAAACTGCCCTAAAACTTAGTGGCCTGAAACAAGTTTGTTATCTCTGATGATTCTTTGGCTTGACTAGGCTTAGCTGGATGGTTCTACTGGTCTTGCTGAGGGTCTCCTATGAGGCTGCAGACGATGGTGTCTGGGATTGGAGTCATCTGGAGGCTCACCCAGGATTCTGGGACAGCTAGACCTTTTTCCCTCTCCATACAGTCTCAGCATTTCCGGGGTGGCTGGACTTTTTACATGGTGGCCCAGTACTTCAGGAGCACAAAGGGAGAAGCTTATTATTACCTTTATGGGCCTTTGGTATTTTTGTCTTTTGGGGACACTTCCTCCCCAATTTTTTCTTTGCCCTAAAAATTCATTTGTTTCCCCTTCTGGTTTTAAAAAAAGTCCAAACATTGCTGTGGATCATAAAAAGTATTATGAACCCTGAGCACTACTTTGTCTAATCGACAAGTTGGCCCTGGCTTCCAGGCCTTCTGTCGTATTCTATTAGTTAAAACAAGTCACAGGTCAGCCTTAGAAGGGGACTACATAGGACATGAATACAGGAAGTAGAGTTCACTGGGGGCCAACTCTGGAGAATAGCTGTCACCTTTGATTAGAATATAGTTTCAAGAAAGGATTGTCAACCTGTTTTCTCTAACTCACTTTGTGGAAATGAGATAAGAGGAGAGTATGCCTTTCTGGTGTAGTTGGGAAGGTAGATTTATTAGCTGGTCCTCTGGGCTATAAACTGGATTTACATTGGGGTAATAATATTCCTTTGTTGCCTCACAATTTCACTAGAGTTTATTTTTTGCAGTTGTTTTGTTTATAAATTAATTAATTAATTTTCTTTCAGGAAAGGCAGAAAAACCTCAATAACCTGGGTATTGGTCAGTCTGTGCATGTCAATGTTGGTTTTTAATCTCTTCTTTGTGTTTGGAATTGAAAACTCCAATAAGAACTTAAAGACAAGTGATACCAGCATTAATGACAATAAGAATGAAATGCCTACACAAGACATTATAGTCTACTCGAATCCCACATGCACTGTGATTGCTGCCTTGATGCACTATTTTCTGTTAGCAACATTCACCTGGTCTGGACTCAACGCTGCACAGCTCTATTTCCTTCTAATTAGGACCATGAAGCCGCTTCCTCAACATTTCACTCTGTTCATCTCCTTAATTGGATGGGGTAAGCGTTTGCTTCTCCACTTACTCAGGAGCTTGATTTTGTTGAAATCATTTAATTCAAGCAAAAGCCTCTTGAAAGCCTAATAGTACAAGGCCTTGAGGCAGGGGACACGGAAAATCTAACAATCACTAAGACTGCCTTCTGCCTAGGGGCTCATACACCCATGAAGGAGGAAAATGTGAACGAGGCAGCTGTGCTAGATGCATCACACACTGACTTCAAGATGTTACTTTCCTTTAGTATCTCTAGTAATTTGATTTAGACCACATATAATTAAATTCCTAGCTATTTTAAAAGAAATATTTCAAGAAAATCAGAGTGACTTTTTAAGAAAAATAATCTGAAAAATTCACTGGTTTCCAGAAAAGGAGAATTAGTTTAGTGATATCTAAATTTAAATTTATTCAGGTAAAAGAGGAATTAGGCCATTTAAGAGTGGAAATTGTGGGAGGACCAGGCCAAGATGGCAGTATAGGAAGACCTTGATCACCCCTCCTCCCACAGACGCACCCATTTTACACCTACATATAGAGTAATTCCTCCTAAAGAACTGAAGGCTGGTTGAATGAGAATGGCAGGAGAGATGGAGACCCAGTCAGGATGGAAGCCCTACCCCCAATGCTAGGAACTGCAGTAGGGATGGATGTCACTGAGGTATCCATATGCAGATTCACGTGCCCTGGGGAACAGAAAAAAAATGCAGTTTAAAGGGCAACTAGAATATAAGTGAAAGAAACAAATTTACAAACTCTCCAGCATCTGCCACATGGTGGGGGAACTCCTAGGACTCTTTCTGGGGTTGGAGATGCTGGCATAACCAATGTTACATTCCCCCTGTGCCTTGATAACACATCTGGAACAAGGTCTGTGGGCTTTAGCTGGCTTGCTGTCTCAGTGAGCCCCTGGGCCTCCAGCCCATGCCAGCTCCAGCTGTCACACCAAGGCAACAATAATGCAGTGCATGCTGAGACATCCCCAGCCTGTCCCCACTGCATAGCTCAGGCTGTCTTGACAAGGTGTCCCAGGCACAAATCACCCCAGGACACTCCTGGCCCACACCCTCTTCAGCAACAGCTGTCTAGCCAAGGCACCCTTGTGCAAAGCATCCTGAGACCCCCTAGCCCATGCCTACTTTAGCTACTGCCATACTGTCAGGGTTACCCCAACATGGAATGCTCTAGGACCACTGGGTGCACAACCACTACAGCTCCAGCCAGCCAGCCAAAGCCACCAGTCATATGCAGTCTAGACAGGGAATGTTCCTACACAAGCGTACTCATTCAAGAAGTGGAGAGGTAGCTGTTTCACCTAATTCACAGAGGCACAGAAAATTAAACAAAATGAGATGGAGGAATATTCTCCAAATGAGAGAGCAAGACAAAACTTCAGAAAAAGAACTAAACAAAACACAGGTAAGCAATCTGCCTGACAAACAGTTCAAAATATGGTCATATAGATTCTCACCAGTCTGGAGGAAAGAATGAATAAACTCAGTGAGAACTTCAACAAAGATACAGAAAAATATAAAAAAGAATCAATCAGATTTGAAGAATACAATAATTTAAGTGAAAAATGCATTAGAAGGAATCAACAGCAGACTAGATAATGCAGAAGGTAGTAGAAGGCGCTCAAACTGAACAGAAAAAAGGAAAAAGAATTTTAAAATATGAGGATAGGTTAAGGGACCTCTAGATCATTATCAAGTGTAATAACATTTGTCTTATAGGGATCTCAGTAGGAGAAGAGAGGGAGAAAGGGGCAGAAAACTTATTTGAAGAAATAATAGCTGAAAACTTCCCCAGCTGTGGGAGGAAACCAACATCTAGGTCAAAGAAGCACAGAGGGCCCCGAACATGGTGAACCTGAAGAGATCCACACCAAGACACATAATTACTAAAATGGCAAACATTAAAGAAAAAAAGAGAATCTTAAAAGCACCAAGAAAAAAGCAGTTACATACAAGAGAAATCCCATAAGGCTTTTAGCTGATTTTTCAGCAGAAACTTTACAGGCTAGAAGGGAGTAGCATGATATATTCAAAGTATTGAAAGGAAAAAACCTACAACCAAGAATACTCTACCTGTCAAAGTTATCATTCAGAATTGAAGGAAAGATAAAGTTTCTCAGACACACAAAAAGTTAATGGAGTCCATCACCACTAAACTGGCCACAGTAGAAATGTTAAAGTGACTTCTTTAAGAGGAAAAGACCGTAACTAAAAGTAAGAAAATTATGAAAGGAAAGCATTTTGCTGATAAAAGTAGGCATATAATAAAGGTAGTAGATCAATAACTTAAAAGCTAGTCTGAAGGTTTTAAGACAAAAGTAGTAAAATCAATTGTATCTAAAAATTAGTTAAGAGAATCACAAAATAAAAAAGATAACATATGACATAATATACATAAAACATGGAGTGAGGGGGGTCAAAATGTAGTGCTTTTAGAATGTGTTCAAACTTACTGACCATCAACTCAATATACTTCTATATACTTAGGATGTTATATATGAATCTCAAGCTAACCACAAGCCAAAATCCATAATAGATACACAAAAAAGAAGAAATAATACCAACCACAACACTAAGGAAAGTCATTACTCACAAGAGAAGAGAGCAAGAGAGGAAGAAAACTATAAAAACAAGCAGAAAACAATTAACAAAATGGCAATAAATACATACCTATCAATAATTACTCTAAATGCAAATGGCCTAAAAACTATAATCAAAATACAGGGGTAACTAAATGGATAAAAAAAGCAAGACCCATTTTCATGCTGCCTTAAAGAGACTCACTTCTTACATAAAGACACATTAGACAGAAAGTGAAAGAATGGACCAAGATATTCCATGTGAATGGAAGTGAAAAGAAAAGCTGGGGTAGTAATACTTATATCAGAATAGACAAAATAAACTTTAAAACAGACTGTTTAGAGACAAGGACATTACATAATGATAAAGGGATCAATCCAACAAAAGAATATAACAATTGTAAATATCTATGCACCCAACATAGGAACACCCAAATATATGAAGCAGAAATCAGTAGACATATAGGGAGAAATTAATAGTAATGAAATAATTGTAGGGAACTTTAACACCTCACTTATATCAGTGGATAGATCATCCAGAACAGATGATTAATAAAGAAACAGGGACTTTAAGTGACACATTAGACAACATGGACTTAACAGATGTATACAGAGCATACCATCCAAAAACAGAAGAATACTCATATTTTTCAAGTGCACATGGAACATTCTCCAGGATAGATCACATGTTAGACCAAAAAACAAGTCTCAATAAACTAAAGAGGATTGAAAGCACCTTTTCCAACCTTTTCCAACTGTAGCAGTATGAAACTATAAATCAATTATAAGAACAAACTAGAAAAACACAAAACACATGGGGGCTAAACAACATGATTCTAAAAAACCACTGGGTCAACAAAGAAATCAAGGAAGAAATCAAAAATTACCTGGAGACACCTGAAATTAAGCACAGTGGTTCAAAATTTTTGGTACACAGAATATCAAGCAAAAGAGTGAAGTTTATAGTGAGACAGAAACAAGAAAGAAGAAACGTCAAGAACAGGAAACAAGAAAAATCTCAAAAAAATCTACCTCAAGAAACAGGAAAATCTCAAATAAACAATCTAATGATGAAACTTTTAGGAACTAGAAAAAGAAGAACAAAGCCCAAAGTTAGAAGGAAGAAAATAATAAATCCAGAGTGGAAACAAATGAAATAGAGACAAAAAAAAAAAAAAAAAAAAAAGGATCAATTAAACTAAGAGCTGGTTCTTTGGAAAGAAAACAAAATCAATAAACCTTTAACCAGACTAATTAAGGAAAAAAAAAGAGGATTCAAATAAATGAAAGCAGGAATTACTCAACACCATATAAATACAAAGGATTATGAGATTACTATGAAAAATTATATGTCAACAAACTGGACAACTTAGAAGAAATGGATAAATTCCTAGAAACATACAATCTTCCAAGGCTGAACAAGGAAGAAATACAAAATCTGAAAAGACCTATTACTAGCAATGAAATTGAATTGGTAATAAAGAAGCTTGTGACATATGTCCAAAATCTTCATAGGTGAATTCTATGGAACATTTAAAGAAGAGTTAATATATATATTTCTCAAACTACTCCAAAAAATAGAAGAGGAGGCAATGCTTCTAAATCATTACACAAGGCCAATAAAAACCTGAAAACAAAACCAGGCAAAGACACTACAAAAAAAAAGAAATTATAGACCAATATCCCTAATGAACATAGATGCCAAAATTGTCAATGTAATTATAACAAAATATAATTCAAAAATACATTAAAAAGATCATTCACCACAACCAAGTGGGTTTATTCCAAGGATGCATGAGTGGTTGAACATCTGCAAATCAATCAATGTGATACACCACAAAAACAAAAGGAAGTATAAAACCATTTGATCATGTTAATAGATGCAGAAAAGCATTTTACAAAATTCAACATCAGTTCGTCAAAAATAGTTAACAACGTGAGTATAGAGGGAACATACCTAACATAATAAAGGCCGTATATGACAAACCCACAGGTAGCATCATACTCAATGGGGAAAAGTAGAAAGCTTTGCTCTTCAGAAGCAAGACATGGAATGCCCACTCTTACCACTTTTATTCAACATAGTACTGCAAGTCTTAAATACAGCAATCATATAAGAAAAAGAAATAAATGGCATCCAAATTGGTAAGGAATAAATAAAACTGTTGCTATTTATAGATGATATAATATTTTGACATCATTATATATATAAAACCATAAAGACTCCACCAAAAAGCTGTTAGAACTAATAAATAAATTCAATAAAGTCTCAGGTTACAAAATCAATTTACAGAAATCTATTGCATTTCTATACATTAATAATGAAAGAGAGCAATTAAGAAAACTATCCCATTTATAATTGCATCAAATAGAATAAAGCACCTAGGAACAAATTTAACCAAGGATGTGGAAGACCTGTATTCTGAAAAACTACAAGGCATTGTAGTGATGAAAGAAATTGAAGTTGATACAAATAAATGGAAATATATTCTATATTAATGGATTGCAGGAGTTAATATTGTTAAAATAGTTGTACTACTCAAATTAATCTACAGATTCAGTTCAATCCCTATCAAAATACCAACGGCATTTTTCACAGAACTAGAGCAAAAAATCTTAAAATTTGTATGAAATCACAAAAGACTCTGGATAGACAAAGAAATCTTAAGAAGAGCAAAGCTGGAGAGAACATGCTCTGTGACTTTAAACAATATTACAAAGCTATAAAAATCAAAATAGCACGGAATTGGCACCAAAGTAGACACAGCAATATATGGAATAGAATACAGAGCCCAGAAACAAACCCACACTTATTTAGTCAATTAATATATGACAAAGGAGGCAAGAATATACAATAAAGAAAGACAATCTCATCAATAAGTGATATTTGGAAAACTGGACTACTACATGCAAAAGAATGAAACTGGACCTCTTTCTTATACCATGCACAAAAATCAACTCAAAATGGATTAAAGACCTAAATGTTAGACCTGAAACTATAAAATCCATAAAGTAAAACATGGGCAGTAAACTAAACTACTGACATCAACCTTATGAAATCTTCTCTGTATATGTCTCCCCAAGCAAGGGAAACAAAAGCAAAAATAAACAAGTAAGACTACATCAAACTAAAAACTACACAGCAAAATAAATCATCAACAAAAAGAAAAGGCAACCTCCTGCATGGGAGAAGGTATTTCTAAACACTATCCAACAAAGATATTTTGGTAATATGCAAAATATGCAAAGAAGTCAACACCAGAAAAAAAAAAATAACCTAATTTAAAAAATGGGCAGAGGACCTGAATAGACATTTTTCTAAATGACATACAGGTGGCCAACAGACACATGAAAAGATGCTTGACACCCCTAATCACCAGGGAAATGCAAATCAAAACCACAGTGTGATATCACCTCACACCAGTTAGAATGGCTAGAATCAAAATGTCAAGAAATAAAAGACACTGGCTAGGATGTGGAGAAAAGGGAACTGTTGTGCACTGCTGGTGAAATTGCAAATTGGTGCAGCCACTATGGAAAGCAGTATGGAGACTTCTCAAAAAATTAAAGATATCATGCAGCTCGGGAATTCCACTTCTGGGTTGAGCTTGATCGTCCACCTGAAGAAAACAAAAACAGCAATTCAAAAGGATGTATGCATCCCTATGTCTATTGCTGCGTACTTATAATAGCCAAGGTGTGGAAACAACTGAAGTGCCCATTCATAGACTAATATATAAAGATGTGGTACCACAAATAGACAGAAAAATAACAAAACAAAAATCCAAAAGAAGTGGTACATGTAGACAACGGACTGTTATTCATCCATAATAAAGAATGAAATTTTGCCATTTACAACATGGGTGGAGCTGGAGGATATTATGCAAAATGAAATAAGTGAGACAGGAAAAGAGAAACATCATGATTTCGCTTATATGTGGAATCTAAAAAACAAAACAAATGAACACACAAACAAAAAACAGAAAATATACTCATAAATACAGAGAACAAACTAGCGGGTGCCAAAGGGGAGGGAAAGTGAGGAAAAAGGTGAAATAGATGAAGGCAATAAAGAGACACAAACTTCCAATTATGAAACTAATAAATCACGGGGATGAAAATTACAACATAGAGAATATAGTCAGTAATATTGTTAATAACTTTGTATGATGACCGATGGTAATTACATTTACTGTGGAGAACATTTTTAGTGTTTATAATTGTAAGATCATCTGAAATTAATATAATATTGTATGTCAAGTATACATCAATTTAAAAATAGGGAAATTGTGGTAAAAGTTACAAAGGAATCAGAAAACTATAGAGTTGGTATGTAAAGTCAACACTTACAGAGAAAGGAAAACAGAAAAATTATGTCCACTGTTGACCTACATCTGTAGGATCATTTAATGCATTGTCTATGGTGTAAGAACAATACATGCTGAAAAGGGTCAGATCTATAATTCATTCATGTCCTTTTGTAGTTAATCTCAGTCTTGGTAAATTATTAATTCTATGTCCCTTCTTATCACATAGGAGTCCCGGCGGTAGTGGTGGCTTTGACAGTGGGAATTATTTATTCTCTGAATGGGAATGATCCGGAATGGGAGTTTGAGTATCGGCAAGAGGAAATGTGAGTTTATATATTTTAAAATGTTTATTTCTTTGATAAAAGAGCATAACTGTCCAGCAATGTTGAACTCAATCGTCACTGTACATAAGAATGTCACTTTGTAGTTGCAATATTATAAGTGGGTATGCTCCAAGAACATACATTTTAAATATGACATGAAAATTTCCTATGATAAATCCTTTTGTAAAGGAAGTGATTACCTTCTAAATTTATAAATCTGAATATTCTTATATTAAATTTGTCTTCTTATGTTGAGCCTGAAAATCACACGACGCAATATAGGTGTGATCCTTAGTAACACCTTAGTTTTCTCACCTAGGAAATGGGAGTAATAGTAATACTAATACCTGCTCTGGGGTTACTGTGAGGGGTCAAGCAAGTGTGAAACCATTTCATATAATTGAAAGAGCACTGTCCATGCTTATGAACAAATTTTTATGTTGATACGATCATAATGAATCTTTCATGTTGACTTATCACACATAATAAATTTTCCCTGTAACTCAGGAGTGAATAACTAACTGTTAATAATGGAAATATCTGATTGTTTGAAATTTGCTTTTTATGTGAGATGGGAGAGAAGAGATCTCAGATGAACTCTTTATGTATTTCTTCTACTAAATGGCAGCTGCTCTGTAATTTATCCTTCCTTCTCATTTTATATTCCAATCATTCTTATCCTCAAATCCCACCTTAAGTCCCAAACTAACTCAAATCAAAATAAAATCCTTGGAAATGTGCAAGTACACCCAAGGGAAGACTGTGGTGTCTGGGCGCTTACCTTTTTCCAATGCTGACCATATCCAACTGTAGAATAATAGACTACCTGCCTGGCTTGATTTTAGGAGCCAAATACTCCAGTCACTATTATCTCTGTTTGAGTAGGGTTAAATATCTTTTAATGAGTTTTAAAAATTTAATTCCACAAAAAGATATCAGAAGTAAAATGCAAATTTCTCATGGCAGAGGCAATCCTGAGTTATCTTCCCAGCAGTTGCATCTCAATATCCCATGCTCTCCCTCACTGCTCCCAGTTCTGCCAATCCTACCTGAAACCCCTGCCCCAGTTCCCCTGATGTACGGCTATCTCTGTGAGGACCAGTTAAGGGGTGACTGCAGGACTGGCCACATTTTCTCGAATGGTCTATCCCTTGATTCTCTGTACCACCACCATATGTGCTGTCTAAAACTTTCCTGGAGGGTTGAGGTGATGCCGGGTTCTTGTTCACGTAGTTGAAGAATGAACTTCACAAACACTCAAGGTAGGAAAGCAAGGTAGAGGCTTTTATTTAGAGATAAAGTGAGAGGACAGAACTCCTAGCTCACATCAGGAGGGACAAAAGAGTCCATGGTTGGCTCATTGTCTAGGGGTTTTATGTGCGGTTGAGGATTTTCAGGAATGGGAGTAAAGGGCTAGGGGTGCAGACTTGAGTGGTCCCAGAATGCTCATGTTTGATGAGTAACAGAAGAAATTTGCTGCTCTGATTCTTTCTCAGGATAGCAGTTTCCCTCTGGGAGCATGTCAATTAAGACCACCTACCCTGCCCCCAAGGTGGGCTGGGTTGTTGCTCGTTTGATAAAGTGTGTTAAGAATCTTACTTCTTAACTTCTTGGGCTGTTTATATTTGGACTTGCTTACTAAATTAATCTTTTTCCTAGGTTGCAGATTACTTGATTAGGATTAGAGAAGGAAACACAGCACATAGGTACAGTTAAAAATAAGCTGGGCCTTTTAGCAGGCTAAGGTAAATTTTATGGTGTCATGATCTAATTGATACAGTGAAGTCATGGGTTATGCTGAGACATTTGTCTTTACCTGCAGAACACTCAAACATTCCAGGACAAGTTGCTCCTGGCCTTTTGAGCTTTAAGTGATCTCACCGAAGATGTCTATATTCCTAGTCTGGTATCTTTACCCTACAGAATTAGTGTGACTCTGACTTTGCATAATGCTTAACACAGAGTTTCAATAGGGACTTCTTTGCACATTGTTACATTGTCCTGACTCTATCTTGCTCTGATTTTTCTCCAGAGGCCGTCACCCTACTCTGCCTAAACTCACAGTCCCTGTCTCAGAGGGAATCATGGGAAATTACAGCACATGAGAGGGAAACTTTTTCAAGTGTAGGCCTATATACTAAAACTGTCTTCATGTCATGTTTCATGGCAATATCACCAAGGAGTTAAACATTCACCTGAGGTCCACCTATGATGCCCTCAGCCCTCTGGTTCACAGCTGTTTGTCAGATCAACTTTAACTGTGTGACTCTGCAAACTCAATTCTAGAAATCCCACTCCCTAGACAAGGGTTAGTCTCACTGTAAGATCCACCCCCCTCCTCAAAATCCAAGTCATTAAATTCGGAACAACCTTTGTCATGAAAATAAACCCAGCATGACTATCTCTCTAAGTAGGACAAAGAATAAAGGGGGAGAGGAAGTGTGAAGTAACTAAGGAATCTTACAGGTCTACAGTACAAATAATAATTCTCAGAAATTGTATTGTCTAAAATTTAAATGACACATGCAGATAAAGATAAATATTTGTCTAACTGTTTCATAATTTGCAAGCCTGCCTTTATTCAATAGAGTTGAATTGTTCATTTTCTTTTTCTATCCTTTCCTCCCCTTTGAAACTTTAGGCTGCCTGGCCAAGAAATGTGCCCATCTTCTTCATTTAAAACTTTTGATGGCTACAAAGTTAATAAAGAAGCTTCTAGAGATTTGAAAGTGCTTCTCTGCAGGATTTCATTAAATTCTTAGCCAAATGCCCGCCTATTTCTTCTGTGTAGGGGATTGAGAGATGGAGGATGGCAGGAGGTTTGCTTTCCATGTACAGATAAAAGGAAATGGAAGCCACAAGTCTTTTTTTAAAAAAATATAATTTATTTTATTATCATTAATTTACAATTACATGTGCAATATTACGATTATTAAACCACCCCTTCATCAGGTCCCCCCCACCAACCCCATTACAGTCCCTGTCCATCAGCGTAGTGAGATGCTATAGAGTCACTACTTGTCTTCTCTGAGTTGTACAGCCCTCCCCGTGCCCCCCCAACATTACATCTGCTAATCGTAATGCCCCTTTTTCCTTCTTATCCCTCCCTTCCCGCCCATCCTCCCCAGTCCCTTTCCCTTTGGTAGCTATGAGTCCCTTCCTGGGCTCTGTGGAAGCCACAAGTCTTAAGGACAATCTTGCTCACTCTCACCATTTTATCTAAGATGGTCCTATCCTATTGATTGATGGATTAGAGACACTCCTTTTAATTTTTTAATTCATTACAGATACTTGAACATCATTCCCAGTTTCTTTCTATGTCATTCAGATTAGTAATATGATTGCTAATAATTTAAATTTTAACAACATTCTAAAGCAAAACAATTTAGAAATCCTTTGGCATGTATAATAATGGTGTTTTACTTGCAGGGAAAAGAGACCATAGGTTAACTGAATGTGAAATATATGCCAGGGCTTTTCATGTTATTTTGTTAATACCCAAAAGCTTACCTGACCACCACCTGGCTAAAAGGACATCTCCTGGTGTTGCCTCCTACTCCTGCTGTTCCCATCATCTTCCCCATCTCAGTTAATGGTAATTCCGTCCCTCCAGGTACTCAAGCTAAAGACTTTAGGGTCATCCTTGATTCTCTTACATCTCACATCCAACTTATCAATACATCCTTTTGCTTTACTTTTAATTATATCTGGAATCAGACTACAGTTGACCCTTGAACAATGAGGGTTTGAACTGCACAGATCCACTTAGATGTGGACTTTTCCAATAAATACATGGGAAAATTTAGAGATCTGCTGCACTTTGAAAAACACTTTGTTTTCTCTATCTTACTTTATTATAAGAATACAGTATATACTACATGTAACATACAAAATGTGTGTTAATTAACTGTTTATGTTATCTGTAAGGTTCTGGTCAACAGTAGGCTATGAGTAGTTAAGTTTGGGGAGTCAAAAGTTACACATGGAGTTTTGACTGCACAGAGGTCAGTGTCCCTAACCCCCATGTTGTTCAAGTGTCAGGTGTGTTTCTTACCATCTCCTCTCCTGGCCCAAACCAACAGATTATTGCAATAGTTTTCCTGTTTTTCATGGTTTCCTACTTTTTCATGTGCTCTTCTCTTATCACTGTGTAATAAAAAGTAATACTTTTAAAACTCAAGACAGATAATGTCAAGTTTCTCTTGCTCACTGAGAATACATGTAAAGACCTGTAGAGCTGTGATGTAATTTGCATATTTTCACTAATCCCACCCATTTACTTTCTGTTCAAGCCACATGAGACTCTTGGCTGTTTCTTAAGCTCTCAGTTCAGGGCCTTTGTGCTTTGCTGTTCCCTTGGTCTGGCAAACCCTGCTCCCTCATCTACTTCAGATCTTTGCTCAAATATCACTTTTTTCCACAAGACTTGTCCTGACCACTTCATTTAAAATGAAACACTCCTCCACCCCATGTGCACACACACACACACACACATACACAGTAATACCAACCCACAATACCTGCTTTATTTTTCTCCATAGCATTTGTCACCATCTCACAGTGTATTTTACTTGTTAGTTTTGTCTATTTCTCTGCATTAGAATAAATTCGCTAAAGAAAGGATTTTTGTTTCTCATTCACTGCTAATATCTTGGTATCTAGAACAGTGTCTGGCATATAGCATGTACTTTGTAAATACTTATTAAATGAATGAATTCCTACAACAATGCCAGGAGATGATTACTACACCCCACAGATAAGAAAAAACACCAAAACCACCACCAATGCTAACAGCAGAAACAAAAAACACAAAATCACACACACACACACACACACACACACACACATTAAAAAAAAAGATACAATGAAGTTAAATAACTATTCAGGTATTTTTTAAACATTAAAAGAATTTAAGTTCCCTTTAATAAGAGGCTGTTTAAATAGTTTATTGTCTAAAAATGATAGAATACTATGCAGCTGTAAAAAGTAATGGAGACAATTTTTATATTCCAATAAGGAATGATTTCCAATATATGTTGTTAATTAAGATATAGAAGTACCATATGTTATCATTTGTTTAAAAATCAGTAATAAATATGCATTTGCTAGTGTAACATAGCCTAAATCTGAAATAAAACAAAAAAACATTGATAATCACTGGAGATAGAAACTAGGTAACCAGGGATAGTTGCTGGAGGGGCTATTGTCTCTGTATGATGATTTGTACTTTTAAAATTTTGAGATAGCTAGGTGTGCTGTATATTCAAAAACAAAATAAAATAATAACTTTCCTAAAGTCAGACACCAAGTATGTGACAGAGACTAACATTTAAATTCACCACTGCCTGACTCAAAAGCCATATTCTTCCCAGTAGCTCCTACTGTCTCATAGAGATAAGACAGAACAATACACTTCATTTTTCTAGTGGAATGAATTCTTGTAAGTCATCTCAAATATATAGAATGCAAAGGCATATTGACTTTCAGCAGGCCTTTCATTTAAGTGAACATCAGTAATGTTAACAACATAAAGAACCATTACTTATACCTATCTTAGTTTGCTGAAATGTTTCTTTTCTTTCCATAGATGCTGGCTGGCAATTTCAAAAAGCAATGGCTTTATAACAGTTCCATTCTTGTGGTCATTCCTGACACCTGTGACCATTATCCTCATCAGCAATGTTGTTATATTTATTATCATCATGGTCAAAGTCCTGTGGAAGAATAACCAGAATCTGACAAGGTAAGATTCCCCAACAAATGGGAAGCTGTCACGCTTGACTAATATAGTACCTAACACAGCATCCATGGTTCCTAGAAGAGTTTTCAGACTCTGGGACAATAGCAAGTATATGTAGTTTGCAAGACACATTTTCTCTTAAGCTTTGTCTCATAAAATGGATCTTCTTCTCATCTTCCTCAACATCAGCACTACAATGTGGATCTACTGCATTATATGACACAATTTTGTGCTATATGGGCCTAACTAAAAACTAAACTCAAAGACCTCAAGAAAACATGTTTTCTCCCAATCCCAACTATTCAAGAAATCAGATTTGAATAATGAAAGAAATGAGAGAGTTGGGGAGATGCTGGTAACTGTATTTTCATTTTATAAATTAGTAGCCATAAGCTAGATACATATTTTTATTGAATTATCAATATACAATTTTATATTGGTTTCAAATATACACATTGTATACTTGTATATATTTCAAATATACACAAATAAACACAGTGGTTCAACAGCTACCCATATTATTAAATCTGCACTCCCCTTAGTGTGGTTACTATCTGTCAACATAAAAAAATGTTACAGAATCATTGACTGTATTCTCCATGCTGTACTACTATCCCTGTGACTGACTTATATTATGATTGAGAATTTTATGCCCTTTCCCTGTGGTAACCACTTGTCACTTCTCAGTGTCTGTAAGTCAGTCTACTGATGTATTATTCATCCTGTTTTGCTTTGTTTTTATATTCCAAAAATAAGTGAATATATACCACAAATATGGTATTTGTCTTTCTCTACCTGGCTTATTTCACTGAGCATAATACCTGCTAGATCCATCCATGTTGTTGGAAATGGCAGGATTACTCTCTTTTATGGCTAATATTCCATTGTGTATATGTATCACCTCTTCTTTATCCATTCATGTATTAATAGACACTTATATTGCTTCCATGTCTTGGCTATTGTAAATAATGCAGCAATAAACATAGGGGTGCATATATCTTTTTGAATCATGGATTTTGTTATCTTTGAGTAAATGCCTAGAAGTCGGATTACTGGGTCGAATGATATTTCTATTTTCAGTTTTATGAGGAACCACCATACTACCCTCCAAAGTGGCTGCACCAATTTACATTCCCACCAACAGTGTAGGAGGTCTCCCTTTTCTTGATATCCTCACCAACACTTGTTCTTTCTTGGGTAATGGTCATTCTAACTGGTATGAGGTGATACATCATTGTGGTTTTGATTGGCATTTCCCTGTTGTTACTGATGTGGAGCATCTTTTCATGTGCTTGTTGGCCATCTTCTTTGGAGAAATGTCTGTTTAGGGCCTCCACCCATTTTTAAAATTGGGTTATTTGGGTTTTGTTTTGGTGTTGAGGCATGTGAGTTCTTTATATATTTTGGATGTTGACCCCTTATCGGATAAATTATTTATGAATATATTATCCCATACTGTAGGTTGCCTTTTTGTTCTGCTGATGGTTTCATTTGCTGTACAAAAACTTTTTAATCTGATATAGTCCCATTTGTTAGTTTTTTATTTTGTTCCCCTAGCCAAAGGAGAATGTGTCCAGGAAAAAATTGCTGATACTTAAGTTCAAAAGATTTCTCCTCCAAGAGTTTTATGGTTTCTTGCTGTACATTCAGATTTTTTATCCATTTTGATTTTATTTTGAGTATGGAGTTTCATTCTTTTTCATGTAGCTATCCAGTTTTGTCAACACCATTTGTTGAAGAGGCTGTCATTTCCTCATTGTATATCCATGCCTCCTTTATCATGTATTAATTGACCATATATGTGTGGATTTATATCTGGGCATCTCTATTCTGTTTCATTGATCTATGGGTCTGTTCTTGTGCCAGTACCATACTGTTTTGATTACTGTAGCTTTGTAGTATAGCTTGAAGTCAGAGTGTGATGCCTACAGCTTTTTCTTTCTCAGGATTGCTTTGGCTATTTGGGGTCTTTTGTGGTTCCATATGAATTTTAGAACTATTTGTTCTAGGTCATTGAAGAATGCTCCTGGTATTTTGATAGGGACTACATTGAATCTGTAGATTGCTTTCAGCAGGATAACCATTTTGACAATATTAATTCTTCCTATCCTCAAGCATAGGATAGATTTCCATTTATTGGTGTCCTCTTTAGTTTCTCTCATGAGTGTCTTACAGTTTTCAGAGTACAGGTCTTTCACATTCTTGGTTAGGTTTATTCCTAAATGTTTTATTCTTTTATTTGGAATTGTAAATGGGATTGTTTTTCTGATTTCTCTTTCTGCTAGTTTGGTGATAGTACATAGGAATGCAACAGATTTCTATGTATTAATTTTGTATCCTACAACTTTGCTGAATTCAGTTATTAGTTCTACTAGTTTTTTTGTGGATTCTTTAGGGTTTTCTATGTATAATATCATGTCATCTGAAAATAATAACAGTTTAACTTCTTCCTTACCAATTTGGATGCCATTTATTTATCTCTTTGTCTTGTCTGCTCGGCATGGCTAGAACTTCCATTACTATGTTGAATACGAGTGATGAGAGTGGACATCCTTGTCTTGTGCTGATCTTAGAGGAAAAGCTTTCAGCTTTTTGCCACCAAGTATTATGTTAGCTGTGGGTTTGTTGTATACAGTCTTTATTATGTTGAGGTACATACCCTTAATAACCATTTTGTTGAGAGTTTTTATCATAAATGGATCTTGAATTTTGTTAAATGCTTTTTCAGAATCTATTGAAATGATTGTGTGATTTTTGTCCTTCTTGTTAATGTGGTGTATGATACTGATTTACAAATATTATATCATCCTTGCATTCCAGGAATAAATCTAACTTGGTTGTGATGGATGATCTTTTTGATAAATTTCTGAATTTGGTTTGCTAACATTTTGTTGAGGATTTTTGCATCTATGTTCATTGGGGATATTAATCTATAATTTTCTTTTTCTGTAGTGTTTTTGCCTGGCTTTGGTATTAATGTGATGCTGGCCTTATACAATGAATTTGGAAGTATTCCCTCCTTTTCCACTTTTTGGAATACTTTAAGATGGATGTGTATTAGCTCTTCTTTAAATGTTTGGTAGAATTCAGCTGTAAAGACATCTGGTTCTGGATCCTGTTTGTTGGGAATTTATTGATTAGCAATTCAATTTTACTGTGATGATTGGTCTGTTCAGATTTTCTGTTTCTTTCTGGGTCAGTCTTGGAAGGTTGCGTTTTTCTAGAAATTTGTCCATTACTTCTAGATTGCCCCATTTATTAGCATATAATTTTTCATAGTATTCTCTAGTAATTATTTGTATTTTTGTGGTATCTTTTTTGACCATTCTTTCTTTATTTCTAATTTTGTTTATTTATGTATTCTCTTTTTTTCTTGCTAAGTCTGGCTGGGGTTTATCTCTTTTGTTTATTGCCTCAAAGAACCAGTCTTGATTTCTTTGATTTTTTTTCTATTGTTTTATTCTCCATTTTATTTATTTCTGCTCTGATCTTTATTATGTCCCTCCTTCTACTAACTTTGGGTTTCATTTGTTCTTCCTCCAGTTTCTTTAATAGTGAGTTTAGGCTTTTTATTTGGGATTGTTCTTGTTTCTTCAGGTAGGTCTGTATTGCTATGCACTTTCCTCTTATTATCGCTTTTGCAGCATCCCACCAATATGAACTGTTGAATTTTTGTTTTAATCTGTCTCCATGTATTGCTTGATTTCTGTTTTAATTTTGTCATTGATCCACTGATCATTTAGAAGCATGTTGTTTAGCCTCCATGTGTTTGTAGGGTTTTTTGTTTTCAATGTGTGGTTTATTTCTAATTTCATACCTTTGTGGTCTGAGAAGCTGCTTGATACAATTTCAGTCTTTTTTAATTTACTGAGGCTCTTTTTGTGGCCTAATATGTGATCTACTCTGGAGAACATTCCATGTACATTTTAGAAAATGTGCATCCTGCTGCTTTTGGGTGGAATGTTCTGTAGATATCTGTTAAGTCCATCTTATATAATGTATTGTTCAGTTGCCTTGGTTTCCTTATTTATTTTCTGTCTGGTTGATCTGTCTATGGATGTGAATGGTGTGTTAAGGTCTCCTAAAGTGAAGGTGTTGCTGCTTATTTCCCCCTTTAATTCTGTTAGTATTTGTTTTACATATTTAGGTGCACTTATGTTGAGTCCATAGATTATTTATAATGGTTATGTCTTCTTGTTGGACTGGTCCCTTTATCATTATGTAATGTCCTTATTTGTCTCTTGTTACATTCTTTGTTTTGAAATCTATTTTTTCTGATATAAGTACTGCTACTGCTTGCTTTTTTATCTCTATTGTTTACATGAAATATCTTCTTCCATGCCTTCATTTATAGTCTGTGTATGTCTTTGGGTTTGAAATGAGTCTATTGTAGGCAGCATATAGGTGGGTCTTGTTTCTTTATCCATTTTGTCACTTTATGTCTTTTGGTTGGTTCATTTGGTCCATTTACATTTAAGGTAATTATTGATAGGTATGTGCTTATTGCCATTTTATTAATTGTTTTCTGGTTGTTTTTATAGTTCCTCTCTGTTCCTTACTTTCTTCTACTATTTTTTGTTATTTGATGGTTTTCTTTACTGTTGTGATTAGATTCCTCTTTTTTAATTTTTTGTGTATCTGTTATAGGCTTTAGGTTGTGATTACCATAAGGTTCAAGGATAGCTTCCTGACTGTATAACAGTCTATATTAAGTTGATGATTGCTCTATTTTAAAGACAATCTAAAACGACTTATTTTTTCTTCTTCCTCCTCCACTTTATGTATTAGATGTCATAATCTGTACTTTTTGTGTATCTCTTGAGTGATTTTGTGTATAGTTGGTTTTACTACCACAGTTTTGTTTTAATTTCATACTTGCTTGGTAATTAAATGGTCTACTCCCTTTACTGTGAGTTTATTTTCACTAATAAAAACTATTTAGCCTTGGGAACATGTTCATCCATAGCAGTCCCTTTAACATATCCTATAATTCTGGTTTAGCAGTTATAAATTCCCGAGCCTTCGTTTATCTGGGAATTGTTTAAATCTCTGCTTCAAATTTGAATGAGAATCTTTCTGGGTAGAGGTTCTTGGTTGAAGGTCCTTCTGTTTCAACAAATTAAATATTTTTATTGCAACTCACTTCTGGCTTGTAACGTTTCTGCTAAGAAATCTGCTGATAGCCAGAAGGGGGTTCCCTTTTAAGAATCTTTTCTCTCTTCTGGCAGCTTTCAATATTCTCTCTCTATCCTTAATATTTGCCATTTGAATTACTCTATGTCTTGGTGTTGTCTGCCTGTGTTTCTTTTGTTAGGGGCTTTCTGAGCTTCCATCACCAGGATGTCTACTTTCTTCCCCAGACTGGAGAAGTTTCCAAAAATTATTTTCTCAAAGAGACTTTCTATCCCTTTGTCTCTCTCTTTTCCTCCTGGTATCACAATTATGTGAATATTGTTTCATTTGGGTTGGTCACACAGCTCACTATTCTTTCATTCTTAGAAATTCTTTTTTCTCTTTTCCTCAGCTTTTCTCTAATTTCCATCTCATTGTGTCCTGTACTTGCAGCAATCTATTGTTCATTTCTTCCATTGTATATTCATTTCAGTTACTGTAATGAGACTGATAATCTCTATTTCATTTAGCCCTCTTTCTGGTGTCTTATCCTGTGGTGTTGTTTTGAACAAATTTCTCTGCTGCCTCTTCATTTTGTCAGGGTTTCTGTGTTTTTTCCTTTGTATTAGATGGATCTGCTATGCTCTCTGGTCTAGAGAGTAATGGCTTTAGGATGAAGGTGTCCTGTGGTGCTCAGAAGCTCAAGGCTCTTTACTGTCCAGTTCTTGGTTCTCCTTTGCAGTGGAGCCCCAGTTGCTGTTGGTGGGCAATGGGTGGGGCTGCCTTTCTGTCTGCCTGCAGTGGTCTCAGTCTGTTGTGGCTGGCAGTTTGTCTCAACTGGCCCTTTGTGATCTGAATAGTGGCTTCTGTGAGATTGTTGTGTGTGTGTGTGGTGGGTGGCGCCACCCTCCGCCTGCCCTGCAGTAAGGGTAGGGTGGTTGCTGCTCTGGGGCACAGTGGGGTCATGGTGAGTTGTACAGTAGCCCCTTGGTGGTGGCAAGGCACAAAGCACTGGGTTTGGCTGCCTGGGGGAAGAAGGAGACCATGGAGTTGGCTCCTGCTGACACCTACCCACTTGGGCTGAGACAGGGCCAAGAAAGCTGGGAGATCCTCCATAGGCCTGCCAGTCAGCAAAGTCTGTTACTGCTGAGTCAAGTCGGCTGGTACACAGGTGGTGTACAGAAGCTGAGCTGCCAGTGAGGGGGATGGAGCATCTGGAGCTCCTGGGAGTGCCTGAACTGTTGAGCCAAGGGAGGGCTGGGATGGAGGAAGGGCTTGGGTCCTGCTCCATTGCATCTCTGCCACTTTTCCATTTTCTGTGTGGTCTTCCCTTCTTCCCCAGTTGTAGGTGGTCTATTCTTTAGTCTTCAGGTTCTTTTCAGGTTTAACTGTATTTACTATAGTTGCTTCCTGGTGTGTTTGCCTCAGGAAGAGGAACAGAATGGTGAGGGTATAGGCACCCAGGAACACAGCACACCTGGCCCTGGAGATCTGCTCTGGGAGCACGAGTCCACATTGCATTGGGTTCTGGTGATTAGTGGGTCTGGACACCAGGGACAGGGACAGGTGGTGGGAGATTTCCACCTTGCCTTCCTACTCTGCCATCTTTTTTTCTGGGAGCTCCTATATGCTATATTTTACATTCATTGCTGGAATCACCCAATGGCTTTACATTTTTTTAATTGGTTGAAAATGTATAAAAATTGGGAGTTTTATAATTGCATTTCGCTTGAAAAAATTGGAACATCTGGCAGCACTGAGTCCACATTCCCTGTAGATAGGGCATATGTTCTTTGGTTTATCAGTTCCCGTGTAGCCTGCTTCTACTTTCTATAAACTTTCTGACCCCAATAAACATTTTCATTGTCATTCCTGAAAAACAGAAATTGCTTTCATTTGGAGAGAAAGAAAAGAAATTATTAAGCATATACATTCCCTTCACCTCCATCTCCCACAGCATAAATTGGTTAGAATGTAGTGGTAATGAGGGTCTAAATTCAGGTTTAATTCTATAAGACTCTGTTTAACCCCAGTAGACCTACTATAAGCATATTTGTGAGCTTTGGTCACCAAATGGATCCATTTGGTATGAACAGATGGGTGAAAAGAACCATCATTAGTGGGAATATAACTTAAATTTTTTTTTTACTAACCAAGTGTAAATATCCTATCTTTCCCATATGAATGGGGAAATATGAGGAAAAAATCTATCACTGGTAATCATTCAAACCTCTGTTTTATTGGCAATGAAGAAAACCTTTAGTGAAGTCTTCTTAGGCTAACTGCAAATTAGGTTATATTTCCTTTGTACAGAACAATATAATTTTGGCCACAGACATCAACCAAATTTATATTTCTAAATTTTGGCTGATAGCCCACAGTTTTTAAATTGGCTTAGGTATAATGAAAAGCAGGTTAAAATTTAATTGTTTAACAAATTATCTCCCATGTGTCATTTAGCTTTTGCTACATAAAAAACCACCCCAAAACTTAATGACTTAGAATGACAAATATTTATGATTTGTCATAATTTTGAGTGTTGGTCAGGTGATTGTTCTGCTCTTGGTTGGTGTTTAATGCTGATGATAATCTAAGATGACTCACTTTCATTCCTGGTGGTTGGTGGTTGGTTGATCTTCAGTGGAAGCTGCTCAGCTGAGAAAGCTCATATCTGCTCCATGTGGTCTCTTATCTTCCATTAGAGCAGGGCAGGTTTCATAATATAGTGGTCTGAAAGAACAATAAGAGAAGGTATGCTCTAATGAGCAAAATGCTTTCAAGCTTCTGCTTATGGAACAATTGCTAATATCCCACTGGTCAAAGTAAGTCATATGGTTGAGTCCATATTCCAGGTATCTAGACTTAGCATGAGAGAAAGAAGATCACTTTGCACTTTAATAATTGTATTTCCATACCAACCTATAGCATGGAAAAGTCCCAAATGTTCAAAAAGGAATTTCTCACATGTTGATTCAGTAGTAATAATCACTAAAATGAAATTCCTGAAAGAAAAAGTTGATTCTTTCTGAAATTTGCCTGCAATAGTATTTAAGAAAATTTTTATGCCTGAGCTTTTAAGCAGATATCACTGTATTTATTAATAAAGCTTGCTAAGCCGGATTTTATCCAGAATAACATAGGTCTAGCATAGTTTTTCCACCTGAGGCATAATATTGTTAAATGAACTCTGATTTCATTGTCATCCCTGATATACAGAAAGATATTTCAGTTGGAGAGATAAAGAAAAGAAACTATTAAATACATACACTCCCTCCACCCCCATCTCCCTGTATTGGACTCTGTATAAATATGTTGGAGGCTAACAATGACAATAATCAGCAAAAACCCTCAATAAACCATATTTTCTTTCTTGCTCTCTTACCTAGCACAAAAAAGGTTTCATCCCTAAAGAAGATTCTTAGCACATTATCTATTGCAGTCGTTTCTGGAATTACCTGGGTTCTGGCATACCTTATGCTAATTGGAAATGAGAACATCAGGATCATCTTCAGCTACATATTCTGCCTTTTCAACACTACTCAGGTATGGTGTGGATTAGTCTGAAAGTAGCAGACCATATATTACCCTGGATAATATTACCCTGGATCAAAGTTTTCTTCTTTGAAAACTTCCTGAAGATCGTTTAATTACCTATAGGAAACTCTATTTTTAATATACTTTGAGAGAAAAGGAAGGAAAGTTCTTTATGACTTACCTACTATGTCCTTTCCTGGGCTGGGGTTCATAGAACATAATTGTGATAGGGTTGAACTAGTTAGTACCTCTTCTATGAGCAGAAGATATATTGACACACAATTATCTTCGGAAACATTTCTGTTCTTTTCCTTCCATGAGACAGGTTCACAGCAGCTTCTCACCATGATTGGTGTGGACAATGTTACAGTTAGTGCTGGAGCTTGAACCCCTGTGGGGTTGGCTGAAATTTTTTCTTTTTAAAGATTTTATAAGATTGTTTATCTTGTCTTTTAAAAAAACTTTCCTGGTGAATAATTGGGAATAATTGAGAATAACTGATAAATATAATTGTCTATATTTAATGGGTACAACATGATGATCTGATATACATATACAGTGTGGAATGATTACCAACAATAGTTAACTTTTATTAATGGTTGAAATACTTAGTTACTCAGCAACTTTCAAGTATACAATACCATATATACTGTATCTATCTATCATCTATCATCTTTCTCTCTGTAAATATACTATAGTCACCATGCTGTATAATAGATCCTCAGAACTTATTCTTCTTATAACTGAAATTTTGTACTTTTGATCTACAGTACCTCATTTACTTCTCCCCCCAGCCCCTGGAAACCACCATTTTATTCTCTGTCTCTATGAAATTGGATTTTTTCTTTCATTTTTTTTAAAGAATCTACATGTAAGTAGTACCATACAGTATTTGTCATTTTCTGTCTGGCTTCTGTTACTTAGCATAATGCTGTCCAGGCTCATCCATGTTGTCACAAATGGTAGGATTTCCTTCTTTTTAAAGGCTTAACAATATTCCATTGTACATATATACCATACATCTTCTTTACTCATTCATCCATTAAAGGACATTTAGGTTGTTTCCATATTTTGCCTGTTTTGAATAATGCTGCAGCGAATGTGGATATACAGAGATCTCTTCAAGATAGTGATTTCAAATCCTTCAAATATACATCCAGAAGTGGGATTGCTGAATCATATAGCAGTTACATTTTTAATTTTTTGAGAAACTGCCATACTGTTTTCATAATTCCTGTGCCAATTTACATTCCCACCAATGGTATATAAAGTTTCCCTTTTCCCCATATCCTCACCAACATATTTTATCTCTTTTTGATAGTAGCCAACCTGAGAGATGTGAGGTGACATCTCGCAGTGGTTCTGATTTCTATTTCCCTGATGATTAATGATGTTGGGAACCTTTTCATATGTATATTGGTCATTTTTATGTCTTCTCTGGAAAAATGTCTATTCAGGTCCTTTGCCCATTTTTAAGTTTCTTCCTTCCTTCCTTCCTTGCTTTCTCTTTCCCTCTTTCTCTCTTCCTTTTCTTTAATATTACATTGTATGTGTTCCTTATGTATTATGGATATCAATTCTTTATCAGCTATATGCTCTGTGAATATTTTCTCCCATTCTGTAAGTTGCCTTTTCAATTTATTGTTTCCTTTGCTATGAAGATACTCTTCAGTTTGTTGTAGTCCCACTTGTTTATTTTATCTTTTGCTGCCTGTGCTCTTGGTGTCTTTTTATTTATTTATTTATTTATTAAGGTATCATTGATATACACTCTTATGAAGGTTTCACATGAAAAATAATATGGTTATTACTTTCACCCATATTATTGAGTCCCCCCCCCACCCCACTGCAGTCACTGTCCATCAGTGTAGTGAGATGCCACAGAGTCACTACTTGTCTTCTCTGTGCTACACTGTCTTCCCCATGATCTCTCTGACACCAGGTGTACTAAGCATAATACCCCTCAATCCCCTTCTCCAGCACTCCCCACCAACCCTCCCTCACGCCTTCCCTTTGGTAACCGCTAGTCCCTTCTTGGAGTCTGTGAGTCTGCTGCTGTTTTATTCCTTCAGTTTTGCTTTGTTGTTATACTCCACAATTGAGGGAAATCATTTGGTACTTGTCTTTCTCTGCCTGACTTGTTTCACTGAGCATAATACTCTCCAGCTCCATCCATGTTGTTGCAAATGGTAGGATTTGTTTATTTCTTATGGCTGAATAGGATTCCATTGTGTATATGTACCACATCTTCTTTATACATTTATCTACTGATGGACACTAAGGTTGCTTCCATATCTTGGCTATTATAAATAGTGCTGCAATAAACATAGGGGTACATATGTCTTTTTGAATCTGAGAAATTATATTCTTTGAGTAAATTCCTAGGAGTGGAATTCCCGGGTCAAATTGTATTTCTATTTTTAATTTTTTGAGGAACATCCATATTGCTTTCCACAATGGTTGAACTAGCTTACATTCCCACCAGCAGTGTAGGAGGGTTCCCCTTTCTCTGCATCCTCGCCAGCATTTGTTGTTCCTAGTCTTTTCAATGTTGGCCATCCTAACTGGTGTGAGGTGATACCTCATTGTGGTTTTTATTTGCATTTCCCTGATAATTAGTGATGTGGAGTATCTTTTCATGTGCCTGTTGGCCATCTGAACTTCGTCTTTGGAGAATTGTCTGTTCATATCCTCCACCCATTTTTTAATCAGGTTATTTGCTTTTCGTTGTTGAGGCATATGAGTTCTTTATATATTTTGGATGTTAACTCCTTGTCAGATATGTTGTTTACAAATATATTCTCCCATACTGTAGTACTCCCTTTTTGTTCTGCTGATGGTGTCCTTTGCTGTACAGAAGCTTTTTAGTTTGATGTAGTCCCATGTGTTCATTTTTGCTTTTGTTTCCGTTGCCTGAGGAGATGCATTCAGGAAAATGCATATAAACATGCATTCATATTTATATTCAGGAGATTATTGCCTATGTTATCTTCTAAGAGTTTTATGGTTTCATGACTTACATTCAGGTCTTTGATCCATTTTGAGTTTACTTTTGTATATGGGATTAGACAGTGATCCAGTTTCATTCTCTTGCATATAGCTGTCCAGTTATGCCAACACCAGTTGTTGAAGAGGCTGTCATTTCCCCATTGTATGTCCATGGCTCCTTTATCATATGTTAATTGACCATATATGCTTGGGTTTATATCTGGGCTCTCTATTCTGTTCCATTGATCTATGGGTCTGTTCTTGTGCCAGTACCAAATTGTCTTGATTACTGTGGCTTTGTAGTAGAGCTTGAAGTCAGGGAGCATAATCCCCCCAGCTTTATTCTTCCTTCTCAGGATTGCTTTGGCTATTCAGGTTCTTTTGTGGTTCCATATGAATTTTTGAACTATTTGCTGTAGTTTGTTGAAGAATGCTTTTGGTATTTTGATAGGGATTGCTTTAGGCAGGATGGCCATTTTGACAGTACTACTTCTTCCTATCCATGAGCATGGGATGTGTTTCCATTTATTTGTATCTTCTTTAATTTCTCTCATGAGTGTCTTGTTCTTTGTGTCTTATTCAAGAAATCATTGCCAAGACCAATGTCAAGGATCTTTTTCCGTACTCCTTTCCTAGGAGCTTTTAATGGTTTCACGTCTTACATTTAAGTCTTTAACCCATTTCAAGTTAATTTTTGTGTATGGGATAATATAAGGGTCCAGTTTCATTCTTTTGCATGTGTATATCCAGTTTTCCCAACACCATAGTACTGAAGAGAATATCCTTTCTGCCTTATTTGCTCTTGGCACCCTTGTATAAAATTAGTTGACAGTATATATGTGTGTTTATGACTGGGCTTTCTATTCTGTTACACTGGTCTATACCTGTTTTTATGTAAGTATCATACTGTTTTGACTACTATAGCCTTGTAATATATCTTGAAATCAGGAAGTATGATGTTTTCAGCTTTGTTCTTCTTTCCAGGGTTGCTTTGGCTATTTGGGGTCTTTCATGGTTCCTTCCAAATTTTAGGATAGTTTTTTTCTATTTCTGTGAAAAATGCCATTGTATTGAATCTCTAGACTGCTTTCATATAATATGGACATTTTCACAATATTAATTTTTCCTATCCATGAGTACGGGACAAATTTTCATTTATTTGTGTCTTTTCAATCTCTTTCATCAGGGTCTTATTATTTTCAGGGTACAGATCTTTCACCTCCTTGGTTAAATTTATTTCTAAGTATTTCATTGTTTTTGATGCTAAGTAGGGTTGATTTCTTAATTTCTCTTTTAGATAGCTTATAATTAGTGTATAGAAATGTAACTGATGTCTGTATATTTTTTATCCTGAAACTTTACTGAATTCATTTATTGGTCATGGTTTTTTTCTCGTGAGGTCTTTTGGTTTTCTACATGTAAGATCATGTCATCTGCAAACAGAGATAATTTTATTTCTTCCTTTCCATTTTGGATAATTTTTATTTCTTTTTCTTGATTAATTGCTCTGGCTATGACTTCCAGTACTATGTTGAATAGAAGTGGCAAGAGTGGGCATTTCTGTCTTAGAGGAAAGGCTTTTAACTTTTCATCATTGAGTATGATGTTAGCTATGGGCTTGTCATATATGCCTTTTATTATGTTGAAAAATATTCCTTCTATACCTAATTTGTTGAGAGTTTTTTTCATAAAGAATGTTGCATTTTGTCAAATACTTTTTATGCATCTTTTGAAATGATCATGATTTTATCCTTCATTCTGTTAACGTGGTGTATCACATTTATTGCTTTGTGTATGTTGAACTATTCTCGCATTCCAGGGATGAATGTCACTTGATATTGGTGAATGATCCTTTCAACATATTGTTGAATTCAGTTTGCTGGTATTTTGTTGAGGATTTTTGTACCTATGTTCTTCAGGGATATTGGCCTATAATTCTCTTTTCTTGTAGTATCCTTCTCTGGCTTTGGTATTAGGTTAATGCTGGTCTTGTAAAATGAGTTTGGAAGTTTTCTCTCCTCCTCAATTTTTTTTGAAGAGTAGGAAATATTGGTATTAATTCCTCCTTAAATGTTTGGTTGAATTCACCTGTGAAGCTGTCTGGTTGTGGGGTTTTATTTTTTGTGAAATTTTTGATTACTAACTTAATCTCCTTGCTCATTATTGATCTGTTTAGATTTTCTATTACTTCATGATTCAGTCTTGGTAAGTTGTGTGTGAATTTTTTCTTTCAATTCTTGTAAAGTATAGAGACTGTTTTTATGGCCTAGCATTTCTCTATCTTTGAAATATTTATCCTTGAAAAGAATGTGTATACTGTATTTGTTGGGTATAGTTTCTAAAATGTCAATAGGACTGAAATAACTGTTAGTTTTGCACAGATTTTCTATCCTTATCAATTTTTTTTTTGGTCTGGTTGTCTCAGTTGCTGAAAGAAGAATGTTAAAATCTCAATTTTGATTGTGAATTTGTTTATTCTTTTCTTAATTCTGTCATTTTTGCTTCACATGTTTTGAGATTCTGCTAGTAGGTGCATGTACATTTTCGACTGTTATTTTTTCTGGATGAATTGACCCTTTATCATTTGGAAATATCCCTTTCTAACTCTGACAATGCTCTTTGTCATGAAATCTACTTTATCTGATATCCAGCCTTCTTATACATATTGGTTGCATGATATATATTTGTTCATCCATTCTTTTCAACCTTTCTGTGCATTTATAGTTAAAATATGTATCCTGTAGACAGCAAATGAGTGGGTCTTACCTTTTTATCCATTCTGGCAATCTCTATCTTTTAGAGTGTTTTGTCCACTTAGAGGTAATATAGCTGTTAATATGGGTGAATATATGTCTACCATTTTACTATTTGTTTTCTGTTGCCACTCCACTTTTTTATTCTCTGTTCCTCCTTTCCTGCCTACTTTTGAGTAAATTTATTTGCTAAGATTCCATTTTAATTATATGTCAATTATTAAGCATTACCTCTTGACATTTTGTTGTTATACATTAGTCATCTTTAACTTTTCATAGTCAACTTAGAGGTAATATTTTGTCACTTTTAGTAAAATCTAAGAATCTTATAATATTGTTAGTTCACTTATCATCCTCCCTTCCTTTATGTTAGAGTTGTTTTATGTACTATTTTTGTATACATATAAATCCCACAGAGTAGTGTTAAAGATTTTGCTTTACATAGACATACATATTTTAAGGAAAGTAACAGGAAAAAATGTTTATATTCACCTATATGTCTATAATTTCCAGTATTCTTCATTCCTTTCTGAAGATCTGAATTTCCATGTGATTTCGTTGCCCTTCAGCCTCAAAGTTTCATTTAAAATTTGTGGTGACAAATTCTCTTAGTTTTATTTTATCTTAAAATGTCTTTATTTTGCTTTCATTCTTGAAGGATATTTTCACTGGATAAAGAAATATGAGTTGATAGAGACTGTCTTTGAGTTATCTTACTACAGGCCCAGAAGTCTCCTATAACAGTATTTATAGGATATGAGTCTAGAAATAAATCCTTATAAGGCTTCAGGTCCTATAGATGTCACTCTTGGAGATATTCATGGATTTAAAAAAAAAATAACTTTTTAAAGTTTGTAATAGTTTAATACAAGAAGTTGAAAAAATAGTAAGTTCCCATGTACTCTTTGCCCAGCTTCCCCCAATGATATCTTATATAACCCTAGTACACTGTCAACATCAAGAAATGAACATTGGCGCACTAATATCAATCAACCCACAAATGTTATTTAATCTGTTATCTTTACAAAGGATTATGAGGAATTAACAGTGACCTCTTAGATGCTATACTATACTTTACAACGTCTTTCTATTACAGTTATAAGCAAGAGGCAATGTAGTGTATTAGACAGAGGAGTTTTGAAATCAAACATATGTTCATCTCCAGACTCAACTGATTACTGTTTGTGTAATCTTAGGCAAGTTACTTAATTTATCTGAGCTATAGTTTCTTCATCTGTAACATGGGGATAGTAAGACTTATTTTAAAAGGTTGAAGTTAGGGTAATGATGAGGATCAAACAAAAAGCAAGTGACATACTAATAGAACTTCAGCAAGTTGTAGTTTTTATTTAAAAAATGTGCAGAAAATAGTGCTGTCTTATGTGGGTTAATTCCTCATGCAATTTTGATCTTCATATGTAAAGTACAGAAAAGCAATGAATAGAAGTGCTTAAAATTTTTCTTTTGTCCTTAAATGTACCACCAAATTTCTAGTTATATTACTAAAATGTAGAATCATAGAATGTTAGAAATGGGAAAGAATTAGATAACCCATAATCAATCTGCCTCTTTTGGAGAATTGAAGATCAACGTCATTAGGAAAAGAGCAAAATTACTGTGCTATACTAAAAAACGAATATTTGGTTTTTGTCCTCAGTTCCCAACACACAGCTCCTAAAATTCTTAGGATCTCCAGAGTGATAAAAGTGTCTTTTGTATTTTAATGAGATGACTGGTGGCTAGGACCCCTAGATACCTTCAGGATAGAGGCTGGCTGCCAGAAATACCAAGCCCAATTAGAAGCTGGTAACTTTCAGCCCCACCACCCAACCTCCAGGAAGGGGAGGGGGGCTGGAGATTGAGTCAATCACCAATGGTAGTGGTTTAATCAACCATGCCTGTGTAACGAGACCTCCATAAAAACCCTCTAAATGAAGGCATTTGGAAAATTCCAGGTTGGCGAACACATGGAAGTGCTGGGAGAGTGGCACACCTGGAGAGGAAGTTCTGTTGGGAAGGAACTCAGTTCAGAGTCACAGGGAAGTCAGATAGAGACATGAAACCAAAGTCAAGAAAGCAAAACAAGTTTTATAATGCTCTGTAACACAGTGGACTTGCCTAAGGTCAAACAGGCTCTGACTGCTTACTGTGAGGTTTCTTTTACGGGGTTTTTGGCAGGGCAGTGAAGTCCTTGATTGACCATCCCTGGTCTTGGAGGCCTGATCTAACTGGTGAAATGAAGACATGGGCTGCACTCTGATGTTTGCTGTGCCTGTGCTCTGATGTTTTGCTTTATCTGGGGAGTGCCTGTGCTCTGAAGTTTCTTATCTGGGCAGCTGTTTTTCATCTGAGGAATGGCTGGACATTTAAAGTCACTCGTGGCCCTTGAAACTTTATGTAATTAATTCTGTGAGTCTTTTCTGGCTCTCTGGTTTTATTGATTAAATCTTTGAGTGCTTTCTAGTGGGCTTTATTCTCTTTCCACCCCACTCATGTCTGTCTTTCTGTCTAATAGTTCCATGCTCCTCCCCACATACTTTGCCCTGTAACTTCTTCTGTTTGGTTGTTCCTGAGTTGTATCCTTTAAAATAAACAGATAATAGTAAGTAAAGCTCTTTCCTGAATCCTGCGAATCATTCTAGCTTATTATCAAACCTGAAGTGGGGAGGCAGATTGTGGGAACAGCCCACGTGGTAGCCACATTGGACAGAAAAGTATGGGCCCCAGGCTGGCAGTACTTGGAACTGGCATCTGAAGTGATGGCAGTCTTGTGGAACTAAGCCCTTAGCCTGTAGAATATGACACTAACTCTGGGTAGTTACTGTAAGAATTGAATTGTAGGACATTCAGTTGGTGTTAGCATTGTCTGGTGTCAGAAGGAGAAAATCCTCTCCGGTACATATCCAACATTGACCTGAACTCAGGTCTTCTAACTCTACTACTAACGTGTGGCCCTATAAGTTAGAACTTGCCACAGTCCTCTTAGACAAAAAAAAAAAAAAAAAAAGTGCACAGGAGCTGCAGACTGGGAAACTCAAATTGGGAATTTGTTGTGCATGATAAAGGTTGGTGGCAAAGTGAAATAAAATCTCTTCCCTGATTCTGTATCTCACCACTTATCTAACATTAAACTTTTATTCTGTCTGCTAGGGATTGCAAATTTTTATCCTCTACACTGTCAGAACAAAAATCTTCCAGAGTGAAGCTTCCAAAGTGTTGAATTTGCTGTCATCGTCCACTAGCAGAGTAAAGTCGCTGCCATCAGTGATCTCAATGAGGCTGAGTGAAAGGATGTATAACCTGCTCTGGTCATCTCCAGCCCTAAATGAAAACTTTAGGTTGCTGGACCCATCTGTAATTACTGAGGAAACAACATTGTCTGAAAGTGACCAAGCAAACACAAGCATCTAGACAGTAAAATTGTTGCCTTTTGTGGTCCTCTTTTTATTCAATTCAACGTGTTTTGCTTTTTCTGTTTTCTTCCTTAATTACCCAGTCCTCCCAGAAAGTCACCCACAATGTATTTTTCTCAAGGCAAAAATTAGATAAAACCTGTTGTTTATTACCATCAGGGATAATGGATTTGGTAGTTTTTCTGTTTTTCAATAGATTCTTACCCAAACGAGATGAAGAATTTTACCCAGCATTCAAGATAATTTAATGTTATCATGCTCCTTATATGCTAAAGTCTATGTGAAAAACTTTGATAACATGTAAAATCTAAGACAAATTATTTTACAATTTATTAAAAATGACATGAGGAGAAAAATTTACCTTCTAGAACAAAATGACTCCTGGTTAACACTGCAAGGAGTTGCTGGTATGTGCCATACCTTGACCTGCAGTTATTTTGAATTTGTAGGTGCTTGCTCAGACTTTCATTTCCAGTTAAGAATGCTGTACCAATGTAACTTTTTGGAACAGGATATTTTTTTTCTGTTAAGAAAATCAAACATGCTTTGTGACCCGAGGAATTGGTTCTGTAAGAAATCGTCAGTGAGACATAGAAAGATTACCTGGTTACTAAAGTCTCTGGGTGTTTCCTTCTAGTTCTTGATATATCTTCCTTTTTATCGATGAAATGACACTGAGACTCAAAAAATGAAAAGTTAGTCACAATCACCCCTTATGGCTTTTAAAAGACTGACGTACTCATGGAATATCAAACACTTGAATTACGAGTGGCTTCTTAAATAGAGTACAATCTCCACTCAGGTGGCGGGCACTCCCTCTGAACTTAGGAGGTAGTAAGTCTTTGAACTGCTGTGTCTGTTTTGTCATAAGCTAGGCAGCTGCAGAGTGCACTGAACAAAGAGACTAACAAATGTCATGTGGGCTGCAGAACTACATGACACCACAGTCTCACCACACCCTAGAGAACATGTGTTCTTTAGTAGAAATGGTTGTAAATGACTGTTGAATTCCTGGGCAAGCCAATAACCTATTTCATTGTAGTGTAATTGACTCCTTACAAGATAATGGAAAAAAGAAAAGGGAAGAGGATAAAGAAGAAAAGCAGTTCTCAGAGGTCAGTGCTTTTAGTGGTATTATAGTACTATCTCTAGATGGGGGCTGGACACTGGGAAAATTATAAGATGTAGTTGACCTACACTGTATCCTGAAATTTGTTCCATGCAGACTAAAATAAACCTTAAGTAAGAGCCACTTTAAATGTGAAAAAAAAATCACCAAAGAGCTACTTTTAGCCTGAGGGTGAAGTATATGTTCCCTTGGTGATTTAGTTTTCTCTGCACTTTTTTTCAGCACTCTTAGGGGTTTAGCAACCAAAATTCCATACAATTTTCTTGGAATGGCTGTACCACAAATGAGCATACTCCCCATGTGGAGGATAAGTCAGGAGGACATTGATAGTCCTCTACTTATCTTGAAATACTACCACTTGGCAATATTAAGCCTCTATCTTATGCACTGGTCAGGAATCTTTTAGCTTAGTGGAAGTTTAGGTTAAGGATTAAAGAGAATTTAATAGTTCATTTAAAACCCAAGGGCTGAGTTGATGTTAGGTAGGGGGACTGTAAGTTTTGGTTTGCCTGGGCCAGTCCCAGTTTGTGCCTGTTGCCCTGAATTATGTATTACTAGCAGGCCCACTTACTTTCAGGTGTCCTGGTTTGGGGCATAAAACGTATGATAACACTAACTTTAGGTCCAGAATTCCAATGAAAGGAGTTTAAAGAATGTGTCAGAATTCTTTTTCTCTCTTGTGTTTGACTTCACCCTCAAACTAGGTTTCCAAAGTTGGAAATCGGCCATTGGCATACCCTTTCTCCTGCCCTGTAACCTTCTGTCAGTTCTCCCATAGGCTGCACCAGCCAGAAGCCAGCTGAGCCAGGAACCTGTGGGGCTCAGCCCCCGTGATACAGAGCAAATCAGGGGCAGGGAGAGGAAAGGACCGAAAAACTGCCACACCTCACTTGGTCATGTGCCCACAGGCATATTTTCAGGGAATCTTGGTCTAGCCTGAGTCACATACCCATTGTGAAGTGAGGGATGGGGGATGACCTGGTTGATGGGATATCCTGCAAGGGAAAGAGGACAGTTACATCAATGATGGGATGTCAGCATCAAATTGTCGAGGTGCTTCCACTCTATCTCTGGACAAAAAAAATACAAGTTATCTCCTGGGAAAACAACCATTTTCAGGCTCATCAGTCATTTCCCTTATGCTGAATGAGACTATTAGATCTTTGTCTGAGCAGGTGTAGTGGGGAAAGGAAAGCAAATAATTATTTGGTGCCCTGGAAGTTGTGGAGAGAGGATAGGGACTATAGGAGCCAAAGGGTGACTTACTTAGGAAGAAAATTTCAGGCAAGGGAGACTCAGAGTTTTTCTTCTTGCAGAACAGGTTTTCATGATGTCACCTGGGGCCGGGTTTCTGTGTCTCTGATTTATCTTGTGTGGCAGCAGGGCCCTACTACAGCCTTTTTGGTTGTGGGAGCACAGTTTCTTCGGGGAACAAATCATGCTGACCTTTGGATTTCCTTTCCTGGGTCTTAAGTGACAGTTTAGAGCTCACTGTTTAAGGGTCTGGATTGCCTTTTCTCTTACCCTTCCCATTTTGAAGTTTATCTTCCTTTTTTTTTTTCTGTTACCAACAAAGGGAGATCATTCTCAAGCTAACTGCTACCAGTGTGCCACTGTCTCATCTGGAAGAGCTTGACAGTGCCCACTGGATTATACCAACCTGTCAAGCACTGGAGTTCTCTGGCTCTGTGGAACCCCCTTAATATGACTCTGGGATCTTAAATACCTGGCTCCTTAGATGAGGTCCAAGACAGGATTAGGTTCTACCCAGGGGAATTGTGGAGGATAAGAGGGAAGGAGCCAGTTATTAAGAAAAGAAATATCTTCCTACTTACATTTTTAAAATACTGTACTAACTATATCATGACAATTTTAGAAGGTATTCACAAGGTATGTTTTTCAAAAAATCAAAATCCATAATTCCCTAACCTATCAATAATGTGTTTTTTCATATCCCTTATTCTCTTTGTTTGAATACATAAGAATTTAAATAACTATAATTATAGTAAATGAAATCTATTCTGATTTTCACTTATAATTACTCAGCCCTTGTAACTGATTGCATAATATAGCACATGTTACAAAGTTGTTCTATTACTGGACATCTAGAGCATTTCAATTTTTGATATTGTAATGACACATGAATAATAAACTAGTATATATGTTTTTCCTTTTTTTAAATTATATGCTTAGGACAAAATCTCAAGTCTAGGGTAAATGTGTCAAAAGATAAGGACATTTGTTCAGATTCCTTGTATATATTACTATATTGCCTTGAAAACATTTCATTCATATGTCAAAAATATTTGGAGAACCATATACATTTTTAATATATTTGTTTACTTTGCTATTTTATTTTTTAGTTACTTACATGTGTTGTCTTATCAATTGGGCTATTGTTATTTTCTCTCATAAATTCATGTGAGTTCCTTTCTATTATACTTATTAGCCCTTTAATCATTACATTTGGTAAAAATATTTTCCCAACTTACTGTTTTTCTCCCTTTTTTATATAACAAAATGTTTACTCTACATTTGATTCAAAACACCCCAAAGACTTATTGGGGTTTAGCATTTTTTGAATTTATATGTCCTCATAAAGGCAGAGTATTTTCCATTTTTGTGGTAAGGAATATGTAAGAGACTATGTGGAAACTTCTAAAATGAAGAACAGCAACATAAATAGCCATTCCAACTGAGGCCAACTGGATCATGTACGACAGACACATGGCATCTCTAACCCTTCATTATATCGTACAGCACTTGAGTAGGGTTCCATGACATTATTTTTCCCTCTCAAATGTTTTCTGTCTCTTTGTGTTCATCCACCTTTTCTTAAAAATAAAACACCAAATCTTGGAGAAGAGAGGGGAAGTTTTTTCTAGCAATTATTTATTCACACACACACAAATTCAGAGACATCAAACAGTGTTATATATGTATCATCTATACTACTTCACTTACATATAGGTAACCTACTAAAATGTGTGTCTGAAAAAATATGTATGTAAGTTGCTGAAAAACTGATTAAGGAAATCAGAAGGAAGGGAAAACAATCATAGGAACAAACAGTAAGAAATCAGGGATGAGATTAGTACCCAAGGGAAACATGTCATAGGGTCTTACATTTCTGCTAGGAGTGGGCCACAGGTTAGACCATAAGGTTCCTGACACCCAGCATAAATAGGGAAACATCATCACATAAGTCACATATGTGACTTAACAGTTAAACAAATAAACATTTCTTGGGAAAAACACAGTTATTCTAACACTACCTGAAATTAGCATTAAGGATTCTTGAAAATGTCCAGTTGGGTATGTTACCAAATGAGGAAGCAAATTTTTGAACAAACAGAATGGCACTGCAGTTGGAAACCCAGCATGTTCACAGCCATGCCTGCCAGTTTGCTTAGTGCACACACTGAACAGTCATGTGTAATGTTCAATGTTATTCCAAAGCAATACAATACTATACTTAAACATACACTTTATGACTCAGCAATTCCACTAGGTATTTCAAGAGAAAAGAAAACACATGTCCACACAAAACTTGTATAAAAATATTTCTATCAATTTTATTCATCATTTATAAAACTTGGAAATGACCAAATGCCATCAGCTGGTGAAAGCAAAAACAAAATGTGGTCTAGCCAAACAACCAAATACTATTCAGCAATAAAAAGAAGCACCTATTGGTACACACAACATGTGTGAATCTCAAAACCATTATGCTGAGTGAAGGAAGCCAGACTTAAAGAGGACATGATTCCATTTACTGCATTCTAGAACAGGCAGAACTAATGTATAGAAATAGAACAGTCTTCAGCTACTTGTTATACTGAAGTTTCCTGTGGTACGTTAAGTGTGTGTCTTTGTATATAGCATAGTATTGTGTATAGTGAAAATGTTGGTAAAAATATTTTCCCCCAGTTTATTGTTTTCTCCCTGTTTAATAAAATAAAATGCTTACTCTGCATTTGATTAAAAAATATCCAAAAGACTTATGGAGCAATTAGCATTTTTTGAGTTTATATGTCTTCATACAGGAAGTGCATTTATTTAACTTTATAAGCATATATTTATAAGAAATAATGAATGTAATAAAATTATAATAAGTACAACTCCATATTTAACTTGGTAAGAAACTGCTAAACAGTTTTCCAAAGTGGTTATACCATCTTATACCCCCAATAGCAATATATGAACTTTGGAGTTAGTTTTCAAGTCCTGACTTGTGAATTATTTCAAAAAGTAGAAATAGGTTATCAATCCTTTTTGCAAGCTATCATGTTTCTTGAAAAACTCCATTGCCTAATATATTAACCCTTTAACAAAGAAGAAGGAAAAAAATAAAAGCAAAATACATGATCTAATGCTGTTATGCAAATTATATTTTCCAGGGAACTATAGTCCAATTTTTATCTTCTAGAAGAGCTTTGTTACGTGTGGAAGTAAGACATTGATAAGTTGCTGAACTTTGATATAAGCTGCTATGAAACCATGATATGAGATCTGGACCTTTGCAATAACAAAAAAGGAAGATTGTTTTTTACTGGCCACAGTAGTTACCAAGCAATTGCAGATTAGGGACACATTCTGGACTGGAAGTTGTGGTTCCAGCTACAAATTATATGACTTGAGGCAAGACATTTACCTCTGTGGGCATAAGCCTGAGGCTGTACCTCTGTACAGGTATGGGTAGGACTAGGTGAATTCTAAATTCCTACCAGCTCTAAAATTCTGTGACTAAATGCAGGCTGAAATTATTTTTATATTAACTTAAAATATTTTTCCCACTTAATTATTACATGAGTATATTTTCCTTAAAAAAAGAAAATAGGACATGCCAAATAGAATCAAAGTCTCCTTTGATTAATCTGTACCAAACCCAGGCTCCTCCTCTCCTCTTCCTTCCCTTTCTCCCACAGTTAACCACTGTAATAAACTTGGTGTGTATCATTCTAGATTTAAGAAATACATATACAGTTGGCCTGTGAACAACACAGATTTGAGCTCTGTAGGTCCACTTATATGCAGATTATTTTAATAAATATATTGGAAAAATTTTTGGAGATTTTGAGTTTGAAAAAACATTTTATCTATTTTGTTGTAAGAATACAGTATATAATAATATAAATACAAAATATGTGCTAATTGTCTGTTTATGTTATTGGTGAGACTTCCAGTCAACAATAGGCTATTAGTAAAGATTTTGGGGAGTTAAAATTTTTATGTGGATTTTGGACTGCCATACCCCGACTCCCTGTGTTGTTCATGGGTCAATTGTATGCAAAATTATATACCCATGGAAATTCATAGTTGTGTGTGGGATTTTTTTCTTTTTTTACATAAAAGGTATAGGAAACTGATTCAGTGGTCCCCAGGCCCACCTCCAGGTTCAGTGACTCACTAGAAGCACTCTAGGATTCAGCATAGGGTTGTATTCATGGCTATGATTTATTATAGCAAATGATATAAAGGAAAATTAGCAAAGGGAAAAGTTGCATGGGGTGAAGTCTGGAGGAAACCAGGCATAACCTTCCAAAAGTTCTCTTTTGGTGCCATCACACTGGAGGTGCTTAATTCCCCTAGCAATGAATTGTGACGACACCTGTGAAATGCTGCCTACCAGGGAAGCTCATTAGAGACTCAGTGCCCAGGCTTTTTAGTGGGGCTGGTCACAAAGGCACCTTCTGCCTGGTATGTACCAAAATTCCAGACTACCAGAAAGCAACCACATAGGGTTGTGTTCAGCATAAACCACATTGTATAGTTTAGGCAAAGTACACCATTCTTACCAAAGAAATCCGAATTCCAGATACCAGCCATCAGCCAACCTTGCAAGCAGGTCTTTCTAAGGATAATAGTGTCAGACTGGTATGTTAACTCTTTTCTGCACAGCAACACAACTTTGGGAAACTTGTTTTTTCCACTTAATAAAATACTTTTGAGATCTAATATGTTTCTTTTATTTGCTTTTCAGTCATTTACTTGAAAATAACACATTAAGGATATCCATGTTCTCATGTGCAAGGGTTTCTCTGCTATCTTAGAAATAGAATTGTTGAGTAACATATGGTTGGATATTTAAATATTACCATACCACCCTTAAAATAGTTTGTATCAATTTATTCTCCCATAATGAAATATGAATGTCTATTGTCATATCAGCCCTGTTTAATTATGCATTTGTATGGAGGAACTAAAAGCAGGATCATTGGCATGATGTTAGATATGCAAGAACCTCCAAGTGCCCACAATTTGACTTGACATGCATGATTTCTAGAATCTGATATCTGGGTTTCTTAAAGAGCTGAAAAAAATTATTCTTAATCAAATGAAAAGTTGTGAGATATCCTTGCACACCCTGTGGCATTGGTCTTTCAACCTAAATTGACAAAGTGCACAGTGGTAACTCAGCACTGTCTCTAGGAAACATAAATAAAGAAAAGTGAACAATTTTAAATTACTCAGAGATAAAATCCTATACTGCTAGGAAACTAGGAACTCACCAGTGATTGGGAGCTTTCTGTTTCTGAAATCTTGTCCTTTAAAACAGTGGGGAGCTTAGTTTTCATTCTATCATTCAGTAAATATGTACTGAATACCTAGGAGGTGCCAGCCTCTAAGGAAACAAAATCCAGGAAGCACTGCCTTTATTAAGCAATTTCTCTGAAGAGAGGTCAGATATAAAGCCCTATGGTAAGGCAAAAACATTTTAGGGTCTCACTGGATGTGCCGCTGGTAAGACAGACTGAAGTATTTTGCTTAGCTGGTGATCAGAATGACTCACTGAGAGGTACACAATAGGAATATTATTTTTCCTTCAATAGCTGTTATTGTTATTACTGTTCCTGTAACGTGCCCATACCTGCTGATGATACAGGTCTCTATACTTAGGTTCCCAATAAATGCAGGTGATAACTGGCCATGAAGCAATAATATGAATTTAACCAGTTACCACCCTTACCAAGAACAGGAATTCTTGGTATGTACGTGGAGGAGAGACTGCCCTGACCAACTGGCCCCTATTTGGTCCTCATGAGTTTCCCCTTTTGAGTTCTCTTATTTAGCCAACTGCCACCACAACAAAGTTGATACTGGGTAGGGACATAACTTCTCCTTTGAAATTCTCACTCAAGAAGAAACTTACATACTTTCCTTTATTCCCTTGTGGGTAGCTGAGATGATTGAAATTTTTAAAATGACTTATACTAACTACAAAAGGAGAACATGATGAAACACAGGTTTCATCTAACTTGCTTAGAAGACTCTTAGTCTTTGTCCCATTTCCCACCCAGTCTGAGAATCTCCCTTTTTTATTTTTAGGATTTTCCCCCTTCTACTTGAGAAGTTTCAGCCACACAGACTTTCATGGAGAAAGAACAGGTAGTGAGTTGACTGACTCTCTCAAAACCACAGTACAACTCTAACATTTCTTCAGATGTCTGGGAAACAAGGAAAGTAACCTTTGGACATAGCACCTCATTTCTTACCTCAAAATAACCTTTGAACGTAGAACCTTGCTACGGGCAGGTCAGAGGTATTTCCTTACAATGCTTCTCCTTTCTGCACATATTTCCAACTTTCACATTTCTGATTCAAGGCTATTTTTGGTGATCATCTAAAACCAAATTCACGCTGACATAGGACAGAGGACCAGGTGAGCATGAAGGTCAATTTACTCTGGTTCAGTACCTTTCAAAGCACCCCACAAAAAGGAGAGTGTTTTCTGACTAAGAGCACTTTAAAGGTGTGCTTATTTATAGAATTCCTAGAACAATCCTCTTAAGGGCTTGATTGATGTTTATCCAAATAAATGTGACCATAAGTGATTAGTAAGTGATAATTATATGATAACTTAGCCTTTTTGGGTTCACTAATGAAAGGCAGAAGTAACTAGTATCATTGTCTACACATACATATTAAGAAACTATTCTTGGTAAGGGAAGTAACTCATTAAATTCAAGTTATCACTCCAATGCATTTATCACCTGCATTTACTAGGAGCCTTTACACACTCAGACGTTTGTTTCTCGTAAACGCTACTGGAAATTCCTTGCTCACAAACTGATTCATCCTCATTCCCAGTAGTGCTTGGAAGAGTAGGCGTCCAATAACGAATGAATGAGTTTGTAGAAGGAAGGCGGAAAAAGCGTTAGTTTTTTCAAAATATGACTAGGAGAACTATAATGGTGAAAAACAAAAACAAAAAAACCTAAATTTGGATAAATGCCCACTATTAACAGGCTCTCAGAGTCCAGAGCAACAAGCCACGCCCACTCTGTGGAGAAATACTGGAAATACAAGCTTTCAGGAAAACCGGAAGTGCTTGGTCAGTCTCTGCGCACGCGCGCATCCGTTCGGCTCCTGCTCACCCCATCCTGGCCGGCGGGGCGCCCGCGTCGCTGCGCATGCGTTTTGGGTTGCCCTGCTGGCTGTAAGGCGGGGCGAAGGGCAGATTTTTTTTTTGTTCCCGCCCCTCTTTTTCCCTCCACCTGCCACGTACTGGGCCCGAGCTCTCGCTAGGGTTGGTGGGTCCGTGCGATTGGACGGAGCGTGCGCGAGCTTGCGAGCGAGGTGCGGCGGCCGCGGAGGACATCCGAGTGGGCCTTGGCCTCAGCCTCTCCCGGACGCTGCAGAGCCTGGCGGCGGACACCCGCGGAGGGGCGGCAGGGGCTACCTTGGCGAGCTGGTATGGCGGCTGGTAACGGAGGCGCGGCCGCTCTATAGGACCCGCCGGCCGGGAGATCGGGAAGCGCTGGGAGGGCCTCGTTCGAACCCGCAGGCGCCGGGCGGGTGGGAAGGGGTTGGGGCCAGGCGGGGCCCTGCGTGAGGGAGCGAGGCCGCGGAGAGCGTCGGACTGCCAGAGGGGGCGGAGGGGTGCTTTAGGAGGCTTGGGGTGGTCGGGCGCCTAACTCCTAGAGAGACCTGGAAGGATGAGAAGGGTGGGGAATGGCGCCCATGGGAATAAATTGATTAGGGTCTTTCCAGAGGAACCTCGTTCCTTGGCTGTGTCGGTGCTTAATCCAGCGCCATCCGGAGGCCCAACCCAGTGTCATAGTGATGATAGCTAATTTTTAAGAGATAGCTTTGCTAGGCAGTGTACTAAGTATTTCAGATACATGATAACATTTAATCATTACAAATATCCAAATTTAGATATTGCCATGTTGCATATAATGGAAGTGAGGCATTGCGAAGTATTTTTCTAAGGTCACACAGCTAGTAGTGGGCATCTTTACCATCTTGCTACACTGCCTGTGGTCAGGCCGGATTTGAGAATCCTTGGGTTTCTTGGAATAACCTAGCATTTTACCAAGGATTTCTTTAAGGAAATTGCTACCCTCTGGAGGTGCCTAAGTTAGGCCCCTCTGAATTTTAGCAGGCCTTGTACCCACAAGGTTAGTGGAGCTGGCAGTTTGGCCACTGAATCCAGGCCTCCTGGTTCAAGAGGCAGGCCTTTTATGTGTCTTTGGACATGTCACTTTGTTCTTCAGTGCTTCTCCTGTTGGAAGGTTTCATAAGTTATGACTCGTTTCTGGACTTAAGAGGGAGTGGGGCAAGAACCAGATGGGAGAAGAAAATACTTTTAAGGATCTCACCAGCAGTCTTGGCAACAAGTAGTTCATACCAGTCTTTACTTTGTGAGAAGTTAGAGAAAAAGAACGTGAATTCTACTGAATTCCTTAAGTTTTTTCCCCTGGAAGGAAAAATTTTGTGGGTACCCTTAGTTTTGTTACACTTGACAGCCTGATACCTTGAGCTGGGGACAACCTTCGGAAAAAAGTCCTGGTTCCTGGTCACAGGAAATTTATAGTACATGAGAAACACAAAGAATAAGTGAGTTTGCACGCCAATATGGCAGATACAAAGTAAAAGAGAATTATGCTCTCAGATCCATTGGCACTGAGCAGCAATTCCCCCATTATAAAAAAAGACATACTATCAATTATATTCGATGTTGGAAATTTCTTTTAATTGTATGTTGTGGGGAGTCACTTCTAACTACACAAAGGAGGTGCAGTATGATGGCCTGACTTAGGAACTGGCCTCATAGTATAGCTTTTTTCTCCCAACCCCTTATTGGAAATTTATTATTCCTTATCCATCTGTTTTTCAGGAAACAAGTTAGTTGGAAGGACACAGGGCATTCGCATGAAGCATATTAGGGCATTTATATGTAATTTCATAAAACAAATTAGTTTTCTTGAAAACTTCAAGTATTTGAATGTTTGATGTGTTGGGGGCAGGTGAGGTGCTTTTAGCACATAGAAAAAAGATTTGTACAGAAGTATGAAAACCAAGTATGTTAATGAAATTACACATTTGAGAGGAGAAAAAGCTGCCAGTAGTAAAGTATGAGATTGGAACCAGAATGTGGCCAGTCGGAGATTGTAAGGCATTTTAAAGAGCCTGAGAGATCATTTGCTTAGGGAAGGAGGAGGAAGGAGTTGATGCCAGGGAAAGCTCAGTGGTTATAGATAATGTATTCAAGAACTTCTTGGTCTTGAAGACATAGGCCTTGAGAAGAAGAGATATTAACACATTTTGCAGTAAGCATATTCTCTTTTGTTATGCAGTATTTAAATTACTAGAGACCTCAGACATTATTGTGAATTTAGGATCACAAAGTCATTATAGGGTATTCACAGCAAATAACCTGAAATAAGAGTAAAGTAAAACTCAAGAGGGGAAAATTCTATAGCAGATTAGTTTTAATGGCTAGTTCTCTAATACTGTCTTATTTTTTTTTTAAGTGTGCAGTCTCATCATACATACCTACTCAGGTCTGGAGAAAGGGGTGTGTTATGGAATATGTAGAGAGAATAACGAATGGACAGTCTTGTTAGAAAACTTAGGAGGTTATTGCTCATCCTTTCTCCTCAAGTTCCCAAAATAGGAAAATTAGAGAAAGTACTCATGAGGTCTTTCTTATTTTAGAGAAAAAAATTTGGGACTCTAGTGTTCACACATACTTTTCAGTTAATATTTAGTTATAAGCTAATGGAGTTTAGGAGCCAATATTTATTTCTCCCTTCATTTAAAAACTATTGAATAACTACCATGTGGTAGGTAGTTAGGCCCTTGGAATACAGCAAACAAAACGATTTACTGCCCTACTTTCTAATGGAAGACACAATAAAAATAAATTTTTAATATCTGGTAGTGATGGGTACTTTGAAAAAAATAAAGTAGGGTAAGAAAGTGACAGAGGGGCCATTTTAGGTTAAATGGTCAGGGAAAGCCTAGGAAATGAACATTTGATCAGGGATCTGACTCATGTGAGGGGTGTGAACAAGGCTTCGGACTGGGAGCAGCAAGTGCAAAGTATTGGTGTAGCAGGAAGCCAGGGAGAGAGGTAGGAAACGAGGTTAAATACTTGGCCAGGGTCCAGAGGCCAAATCATGACCTTGTATTTCTGGCTTTTACTCAGAGTGAGATGGCACTCCATTGGGAGATTTTGCACAGAGTGACATTGATTTTAATTACTAGGATAACTCTGTTGTGTTGAGAATAGATTAAAAGTGGGCAAAGGTATAAAAGCAGGCCTACCAGTTAGGAGTCTTTTGCAATAAGGCAGGCAGGAGGTGATGGTGGCTTGGATCAGGTTGATAGAGGTGAAAGTACTAAAGTGATTAGATTCTAGACAGATTTTTAAAGGTAGTGGCAACTAAATTGGTTGGCAGTTTGCTGGAAGTAAAGTGTGAGGAAAAGAGGAACTAAGATTTTAGTCTTAGTCACTAATTGAGATGGTGAAGACTACAGGAGAAGCAGATTTTGGGGGGAGATCAGGAATTTGTTTTTATGCACATTAAGTTTGAAATCTAAATGGTAATGTCAGAGAAGTTAAATATGTGAGTAAGATAATAGACAAAAATAATAAAGCTTATTTTCTTATGCACTTATAACTTATAGTAAAGTTATCTCCAGACCATTTTAACATGAATATGGCAATGTTGCAACAGTGATTCTCTTTTGAAGGCCAGAATTTCTTAGATCTTAGTAGTAGCTTTGCTTGCCTTTAAGACATTCTTAGTCATCAGAACCATTTTATCAGTCTTTCTCTAGAGTTGTATATATAGAACATCCTGGAGTCCACCATGAACGGACAGTTGGACCTAAGTGGAAAGCTAATCATCAAAGCTCAACTTGGAGAGGATATTCGACGAATTCCCATTCATAATGAAGATATTACTTATGATGAACTAGTGCTAATGATGCAACGAGTTTTCAGAGGAAAACTTCTGAGTAATGATGAGGTTACAATAAAGTATAAAGATGAAGGTAGGTGTGTTTCTAAAGTTATTTTTTGAAGTCTGTGTTACTTTGCCTATTTTTTATTGAATTATCTCAGAATAAAAATACTTTTCATTTCCCATCGTAATTGAATGCCCACTTTCTTTTATTTAATGGGATGTTCATGTACTTATACTTCTTACAAAAGTCAAAAATAGCTGAGTGATTTATTATTAGAAGGGAGTTTTAGTAATAGAAGACTTGCACATATATTTTTACAAGTATTTTTTTCCTCTTCTGCCTGTGTAATTCTGGCTTCCTTTTTGTATTTGAAGCTAAACTTTCACTCATATTTACCAAAGTGAAAGAAATATCAGTAAGTACTGAGTGAAGAAGGTTTTCATGGTCAACTAGGTATAGGAAAGCTGGTTTAAACAAAGACAAATATGTCTTTACTGCAGGAATTTTCAGAGCATATAATATGCTGATAAACGCTGTCAGTTTATAGTATGCAGTGATCCCAGGCTCATTTGACCACTAAGCTGTTTTTATGGCGCTGGGTTTTACATGACAAATGTTTCGTGTTTCATTGGGTACACAGTGGCAGTATTATAGATGATGTATATTTCCTTTTCTTTAAACCTGCTTTCTTTGTTAACATTCTACAGAAATTGTGCTTTAGGCGGTCATCAGTATCTTTCTTACTCCCAATATTATTTCCAGTCTGTGTTACCTTGATCTCAATACTTGGCACTGCTATCCATACTACCCTTTTTTAAACGCTCTTAATCCTTAACATCTCTGACACTGTTGTGTCCTAGTTTTTTTCTTATTACTAATAGCTTCTTCTCTGTCTCTGTGTTGGCTGAAAGTGATGCTGTCCTTAGACATCTTAAAATTTCAGTGGCTTAATACCAAAGAAATCATTTTGGGACCCAGGTTGATTGAAGCCTGATATCTTCACCACATGGTTTATAAGCTCACCTTGATCATCGACATCTGGCAGACAAATGGGTGAAGACATAGTGTGGAAGATCACACTGGAGAGTGTACTCTCTGGGCCTTGAGGTGGTGTTAACTTTTTGGTTCACATCACATTGGCCCAACCCCGGTCACATGAGTGGGTTGGGATATGTCTGGCTGGATGGTTACTTTCCAACAACTTACACTGTGCAAGGGGGAGTATAAGTAACTGGTGATCAGTGAAGCTAGCCATTTAGCTACAGGCATAATTCTCCTCTCTTTTTTGTAATATATGATTTACTAGTACCCAACACTAATTTTTGAGGGCCATCTGTGTTAAGGAACAATAAAGGAGAGCAGTTTTCTTGCTGTTCTCTTCCCTAGTAATCTCATCTACTTAACAATACATTGACTTTCACCTGTCTGACTTCCAAATGTGTGCCCTAATTTGATGAATTTTTTCTTTTTCTTGACTTTACAACTCAAAATTTTAACAGTCTCTGTTTTACCTGATGTGCTTTGCTCTTGTCTGAAACTTGGCATATTTTAAACAGACTTCACTGTTGAATTGGCTTTCTCTTAAGTCCCTTATTTTCATTTGGGGTGAGGGTTGACAAACTTTTTCCTTAAATGATCAGCTAATATTTAGCATTGTTGGTCACGTAAGGCTGTCTCATCTTTTCTCTAAAACCTTTAAAAAATGTGAAAACCATTCTCAGTTTTCAGTCCTTACTGTGAACACAAGGATTTGTCCATTGGTTGCAGTTGTGGACCCCTAACTTAGAGTATCCTCAGTGTTGAAACTTTGTCCACCACATCTAGTTACCACGTTGAATTTGTTTTTTTGTGTTGTTTTTAAGTATTTTGAATTGCACAGATTTGTATTCCAAAGACCGTGTTGGGCACTAGTGTGGAGGGCTGGCTTAGGTAAAGTTCATGCTATCAGAGATACTCTCTTTCACTTGTGGAATTCAGAAAAGAGGCATTTATAGTAAGTTTCCTTCTTTTTCATACATACTTTATTTTCTTAAAAATGTGTTTGGTAGTAGAATCCCTGAAGTTCAACATTAGATAATGTTTGTTACAAGAAGTGGGTCCGGTTTAAAGGAGCTATAAACAATGGTGAAATCCTCCGTGATAACTTTTATTGCCATTTTTGTCCAAATAAATCTGTCTAATCAGTGTTACAGTTGGTGTAGCAGTGCTTCCCTGGAGCAGCCTCTCAGCCTTCCCAAGCCAGAACTCCCTTCTCCAACACAACTGTGGCTATGATGATATCCTGCAGAGTCCCCAGACCAGTGCTAGCCTGAGGTTTCTTTTCTGTTCTTGCTTTCTCTGTAGAACTCTTTTTTCCTAGTCCTTTGAAAGCTTTGAAATAGGCCATTGAAATGCTAATTATAGTATTTTTTTATCCTGAGGATCTAGGGGATTTCAGACTCTGGTGAATATGAGTATTTTTCTGGGAAGAGTTGACAGTTTTCATCCTGGTATAAAAATGGTCTGTTTACCCATTCATTGGGAGCACTTCTGCAAAAATCTTTTTTACAACCCTCTTAGTTACTGTTACATACGGTTTTCTCTCTGTTTGTGTCAGTGGCATTTTACTATACTTAGAATTAAAATTCAAACCTTGAGAATCTTTATTATTTTAAGTTTTGTTAAATATATTTAAATTTTTTTGGATGGAAAGATGTCGGTTTAAATTAGTAATTCGTGATATTGCTACCTTGAATCTCCTCCTTGTGATTAGAAAAAGATTACTTAATAAATTAATCTTGGCTCTTACAAAGATGTGATAAATACCTTGCTGTAAAAGTAAGCAAAATGATTTAGTGTTCTTTTGAACAAAATACATCTTTCCTAGCTTCTTCAGGGTTTTTATGGGAGATTCTAATTATGCTCTTTGATCTACATTTTGGGTTTTAACATATATCCTAGTTTACTAGTGATGCAGATCTGAAACTCTTACCTTCTTTTTAAATTCCAGATGGAGATCTTATAACAATTTTTGATAGTTCTGACCTTTCCTTTGCAATTCAGTGTAGTAGGATACTGAAACTGACATTATTTGGTAAGTTGTAAACTAATAAATTTTCTATATTATTCATTGTATTTTTATTAAAGACTTCTTAGGTATTTTCCTTTTGAAACCTCAGAATTAAGCGGTAACTTTTTCAGCTGTATCAGAATTTTTGAATTATTGAGACTTAATTATATCTACATATAGATAGATTTCTTAAGAATAATAGTAAGCATATTTTAAATTCCACATCTGCTCAGTTACCCTAAGTAGCCGTGTGTGCCACTTACATAAATGGTTCCAGGATTGAAAATAATTGCAGGGCTAAAACTACCTTTATTAAGTTGAATTATTTGAGAATATATGGTTATCTTCTATAATATAGTATGTTTTTACTTATTTTCAGGTGTAACATCTGGGCCTGATACTTTAGACAATATTTTTCAAAGCATACTTAAAGATTAGAGATAGAGCTAGTAAAAAAACAAATAGACTAATTGTCATCTTTTAGATTTTGTTTTCTTAACCAATTGTAACAGATTTGGTAGAACTCTTAAGGAGCAAGATAGAAATAATTACACAGTTAAAATGGTAGCATGATTATGTGAAAAGTAAAATGGCTTTTTTTCTGGATGTTTTGTTTTGCTTAGCATCTAAAAAAAATCATGTGGCAGTAAATTTCACAGCTCAACATAATGTGATCATGGCCAGTTGATTCAGTTTGTGTCTATTTCATGTCCATATGGAAAGATTGAATATGAGTTGGATTTTGAAGTGCTAGTAACAAAAACTGCTTAAAAAATTTTTAAATGTATCTTTTTCCAGTAGTGAATCTAAGGTACCTCTATTGGCCAGCTCTCCAGCAGATTTGATAAACTAAAAACCCTCCTTCCAGAAATACTGAGGACATGCTGGATAAACTTTTACAAATATATTTTTTTAATTATGTACCTAAGCTAGTTCAGGAGAATAAGGGAAATGACCAGGGATCAAAAAATAGATGCTATTAAAAGCCAGGGCTTAAAGTATCAAAAGCTGAGACTTGGAGTACATTTGGTGATGATAATAAAGATTTTAGTCTACATAATGTAGAGACTTGTCATTTGGTTTCTACATGGTACAGACCTTGGGTCCTACACCAAGGTGGGCTTATACTCTCAAAAAGAATATTGTAGAAGAAAAATCTCCACTGATAGAGAAGTCAAGGAGTTGATACAGGAAACTCATAAACTCTAGACTGTCAGGGGTTTACACAGGCTTCCTTGAGGATTCATGACCATGGTTCTTAGGTGAATTGTGTTTAAATTTAAGCTATTTGCAATTTGGGAACTCACAAGCCCAGAAACTATATTAAAACAGTAAGAAACAAAGGCAAAAATGTCTCTGGAGGGGTATGTTCTCAACCCAGGTCACATAGGCTTCTCACAGACAGAATCCTGTTGATGAACTTAAGAGTTCAAAACTGTAAGACATGAAACAATCAATGTAAACATGAAACAAACAGTGTAAGCCAGAAACAGTGGGTAAAATGAACAGTAAGATTAGGCTTCTAAGAACTGCAGTTAATAGAAGTGATACTCCATAAAGTGTGTGTTAAAAATTACTAGACATAAAAGAATATAAGAACAAGGCACTATGAGAAATGAAAAATACAACCATTGAAGTTAAATGCAAAGTAGAGAGGTAGAACAGATTAGTCACCTAAAGAGGAAATTAGTGAACTGGAAAGTAGTCCAAAGAAATTACAGAATAAAACGCAAAAACTCAGAGATGGAGAATATGAGAGAAATTGAGAATCAGAAAGACCAGTTTATTTCCATCAAGGCTTTAAAGGAGAGAATGGGGGAGTGGAAATACATGAGGAAGAAGGAATGGCTAAAGAATTTCAAAATTATGTAACATATCTAAACCATCAGATTCTGGAAGCATAGCGAGTCCGGTGCTGGATAATAAAAATAAATCTGCACTGGACATACTGTCATGAAACTGGAAGATATGTAAGACAGAGATCATCTTAAAAGTAGCCTGAGAGAATGAGGCTGATTGCCTACAAAGCAATTAGACTGTGTAGACTTCATAGCGAGCTAGAAGCTGGAAGACAGTAGAATAACATCTTCAAAACTGTTCAGAAAAGTAGCATTCTATAGTCTACTAAACTTAAGGGGAAATAAAAAAATCTTCAAAGACTGAAAATTTACCACTTATGAACTCTTGCTAAAAGAATTTTTAAAAATGGCATTTCAGGAAGGAGATCAGGTCCCGAAGAATGGTGAAAGATGCAAGAAATTGTGACCAGATGAACTGGTTAATGTGTAAATTTAAGTGAGCACTGATTATAAAACAATAATTTTAGGAATATAAAAACAAGATGGGACAAAAATACTGAGCAATAACTATATGTAAGACAGGAGGGATGATAGAAATAAAAATATTTAAAAGATTTGCTTGGGAGGAGGATAGTAATTAACTAGATTTTTAAAATTGAAGTGTGCATATCTAAAATGTTAAGAGTCGTTATTGAAACACTAGAAATAGCCAGTAGAGGGAAATGAAGGAAATAAAGGGTAGTTACTTAGTCCACAAGATGGGGAAGAAGGAGGAAAAGAAGCAGAGAGAAAGCCTGTTGAATAGAAAGCACAAAAATACTATCACAATACAAGTGAGGAGTACATGTACAAGTTAAAAGTCTCATTGGAGTTAAAAATAAAATCTAGTTATATGCTGAAGAGACATACTAGAAGATTATTATGCAAAGTTTAAAGGGCTAGAAAAAGCTATTCCTGATAAATTCAAAGCTTAGTTAGTAACAGGTAACAATATACTCTTAAGTGAAAACTTCATTAGTAATAGTCACTTCATATGGATAAAAAGAATCCATGGGAATATATAACAATTCTGAACATTTACACATTATAGTCTTAGATTTTTCCCTAGAGAAAGGAGAAATAAGTTCACAATTATGGAAGAGTTTTTAATATTCTTTCAGAAACTGACCAATCAAGCAGGCACAAAATGAATAGAGAACATTTGAACAAATTGGGTACAGACTTGATCTTATGCATGTAGCAATCAGGAAGGTATATAATTTTTGAGTATATATGGACATTTATAAAAGTTAACAATATTGTGGGTTTTCCAACAAATTTTGATAAATAGCAGAAGAGATGTCCTCAAGATCATATATTCTCTGACCTTATTAGAAATGATTGGACAAAAAAGTTAACCCAAACTCTCATACTTTTGGCTTTTAAATAACATAGTCAAAGAAGAAATCATAATGGGAATTAGAATAATTAGTGATGCCTTCTGTATAATGAAGTTTTTAGGGTATGCTAAAGCTAAATTTGAAGGGGTAATTATAGCCTTAAATATAAAAAGGATGAAGTAAGGCCAAATAATTTAAAAATGATTCTTCAGCAAGAAGGAAATTGAGTCCAGAAAAACAGTAAAAGATAATGAAGAATCGTGAAACAAAAAAAATAATAACAGAAATAAACTAGAAGTCAGGGAATTGAATAAGGATCAACAATTTGAAGAGATACAATTAGCAAACTTCTGTTAAGAATAGTTAAGAAAAAAGACACAAAGAAACAATACTAGGAATGAAAAGAGGTGTAACTACAAATGCATTGCAGTGAAGGAGAATGAATACTGTGGAGAGCAAAGGGGTGTCTTAGTAAAAGTCTATTAGAATTTTTCATAGGCCTTGGGCTTGTGTTAGATGATTTTGGATAACGTTCAGGGAAGTAGGGCTTTGCTCTAGCTTGGATGCTGTCAGGAAATGGGGGTGGTCCTATGATTGGGTATTTTACTAAATCTTACCCAGAAGGTGGGAAGAATGAGTTGAGGCTAAGGCTGCAGTTAGTGACACAGCAGCAGTCATTCATGTTAGCCCGGGATATTGGTCATTTTTGTGGTTTGGTCATTGTTCTTGGTTTTTTTCCAGAGTTCTCACAGGATTATGGAGTGGTTTTGTTTTTGTCCTGATCTGTCACAGACACAGAGTTATCTTTTCTGATTGTTGATGTTCTTTGAAATTGTTCAACAGAACACCACAGCTTGCTTGTGACTGCCAGGCCAGCTTTTAGCAACACTGAGGCCTGTCTTACAGTATCAGGCTAGTTCCTGGCTGTAGGAGCTGCTTTTCTCCTTTTCACATATTAGAGAAAAAACAGTAATACCAAGTAAAAGCCAATAACTAATTTATTACCAGATTTTATTATACCAAAGCCAACAACTAATTTATATAGGAGGAAATTCCTCCTAACTATATAGGGAATATGTAAAACACTGGCAGATTTGTATTTGTGGTTTGATGTGTGCAACAGATTTAACAAAGAATCTCCCTAAACCGTTATTTTCAAATAGATTTCCTTTTTTGGGTTGTTGCCTTAGGAATTTGTATCTGTGTGCTCTGGCAGTTTATAAAGTATTTTAGTTTAGTTTGATTTTTGAACTTCCTATCTTGAGGTTTGCATTCAGAGCCTTGCATCACTTTTTTTTTTTTTTTAATAATCTCAGTGGTGACAGTCTTTGGGTGAAGGATTTCATTTGTTTTTTTTAGGCAGCTGAAAATAATTTGGACAAAATGAGTAATTAAAGGAGGTAATGTTGCCTTCATTAAAAATGAAAATTCCTATGGTTATTGAATAATCACTTGTGGCTTATATGCTGCTTTTTGGAAGTAACTACCTTGAAAGACAGTGGTGATGTGGATTCTTGGATTCTGCATTTTTTTAATAGGTTACTTTTTAGGTTAGGTTTTTTAGGTAGCAATTTTTTCTTTTTTTAGGTCAAAAGTAGGTAAAAGGGACCTCAGTCATGCTGCACTTTTTAACATTATGTATAGAAAAAGGTGTTTCAGGTAGGTAGTGTTAAAAGTTTTTGAAGGTACCTAATTTCTGTTAAAAGTATATTAAAGCTTTCTGTAGGTTTTAGTTCATTTTACTGTAGTTGAATTCTCCTGATCAACCTTTTTTAACCAATATGGTTATAAGCCATAGATCTGGCGTCAAGAAAAGCTGATGAATATTTATTTTTTCAAAACATAAATTATTAGCAACAAAGAATCCTATCCTTAAAAAGAGTTATCACTAAAGTGACAGCAAAGGTATCTTGTTGATTTTTCTGTTGATAAACTTATATTAGAACATTCCCTAATTTTAAGCACATTAATGCTTTTATTCCAGTTAATGGCCAGCCAAGACCCCTTGAATCAAGTCAGGTGAAATATCTCCGTCGAGAACTGATAGAACTTCGAAATAAAGTGAATCGCTTGTTGGATAGCTTGGAACCACCTGGAGAACCAGGACCTTCCTCCAGTATTCCTGAAAATGGTAGACCATCCATTGTATATCTTTTTGCAGGTCTTTTTTTTTTTTTAACTTGTCAGTAGAAGTAGGATGGCACCCTTAGTGTCATGCTTTCTTACTCCTGCCTGTAAGCTAATATTCATGTCTGTTCCCCAAATATGGCTATTTATCAGGATTACCAGATTTTATTATACCAATTCCTGGATCTCATCTTACACCTATTTAGAGGGCAGGGCCCAGGAATCCCATTTTGAAAGTGCTCTCTCGGTGATTGTTTTACTAGTCTTAGACTCCTGGGTTTATGACACAGGTTAGTTTCTAACCCCTTTGACTTTTGAACCATTTTCACTATGATAGTTAATTAATAAACCATAGGAATTGAAATCATTTCATGAGTTCTATGTTGTATATGTAGTAGTTTCAAGGAAAAAATAAATCCAGAACAAATAGTGTAAAGTTTATCTTAAACACAGTTTTTAATAATAATATGCAAATAAATTGTTGCATTTTACAGATGACAGGCACTATTTAAGGTAAAGCAACATTTATCAACAAGTTGGGAACTGAAACACAATTTGGGGACCAAATATATTTTAAAATGTAGACTGAAATTTAAGAATGTATTATGGCTTGAAAGTAGATTTAAAAAAACTGCTCTTTTCAACTTTTCATATTCTTAGATGTTACACTTAAAGGTTAGTTTTTTTACATTTGTTTTGTGTTTGCATACAAATTTGATATATTTAAAATTGTCCATATTGTGAAATAATATTTTTGTTTTCTCTTAATTTAGTTACCGTTTAAATAAAGGTGCATTTTCCATAATTTCCTTCTTCTAGCTGTGTGGAGTTGTGTTAATGGTAGATACTTAATAAATAATTAGTGATTGATTTGTAATTTCTAGATCCACCTCACTATTTCAGAACATACTGGAAATTTGCTGAAATATTGAGATACTCCTGGCCTCTTTTATGATGAAACCTTTTATATTTCAGCTCAAGGAAAATTGCCTTTTCTGAACCTTATTCAAGCCAAAAGCTAAAACTTAAGCTCAAGGGTCTGAAGAAAATTTTTGACCATTTTCCCCAAAGAATTCATAGATGTTGACGCAACAACATTTGAATATAATTTCAGAGGTTTAAGCATCTGTAGAACACTTATGAAGCTTAGAGCAGAATTCAACAAGTGTAGCCAAAACTATACAGAAATTACTTACATTAGCCTATGTTGTTCTCTAAGGAGTAGAGTAAAAGCTTTTTTTGATGATACAACCTTTCTGTTCTCACTTTTTGCCACTATATTCTGCTTTTCTTTGTTAGTCCATTATTTCTATTTTTCAAATGTCTTACTGTTAACTTCCCACCTATCTTAATGTAAATGATGTTAAAATTGATTTCTTCTCTGCATATTGGGAAATTATATCACATTTCTTTGTGTGGCCATCCTTCTAGCCATTGTATCCTATCTGAGTTATTTAATGAATTAAATAATACATTCTGTGCTTTATTTTTACATTTGGTTGTCATTTATTTTTTTGTTTCCTCTTTTTTCCTTTATAAGATCTTGACCACCTTCCATGAAACTGTCTAAAGTTCTAAGCTCTTTGAACATATCTTTATTTAATAATCTTCTCAAGAAAAATAGTATAAAATAAGCCAAAAAAACCCACATCAGAAACTGAAAGTCTAGTCCATGAAACAAAACTGCCAATCAGCTGTCAGTATTCTTCAGAATTATGCAGCTTGCCCTTACCCAGAAGCACGTGGCTATGTTCTCAGTGTTGTATCTCTGACACTTTCCTCTGTAAAGCAAATAATGTATAGGCTGCCTTAGATACTGGATTGTCTTGTTGCTATAGCTCTAGCAGCTAACGGAGTAACTAGTAGGCTAGAGGACTCATACTGTTACTCCTCATGGAGTTAGTTTGCAGTAAGTGAAAGGATGTATGAGTAGTGGGAGGTAGTAGGGTGAGGGGTAATAATTTGTAAGATTGGTGTGATATGTGGGTGGGGTATAGTTTTAGAATTAGAGGAAGGAAATTGGTGAGGGAAATGAATAACTGGTGGACTTACTTTGAAGGAATACTTACAGGAGTTTTCTTTCAGAAATTTAGAAAATACTAGTATAACCAGTAGAATGATAGGAATAAAAAAGTTGTAAGCCCATGTGTGCTTACATTCTACTTAGTACATTTTTCGCAAGATGAATTTTGAGAGGTGATCTAATATCTGCTCATTTGGTTGCAAAGTAACAGAAAAAAATTGTTAGTTGTTAATTGAGTAGTGGTTAGCAGTATTTTTGTTTACTACTTGTTTAGGGTATTGTTTTTATGCCTTTGCCTCAGATTCCTATCTGTTAAGTGAATGTTATTCTTGAGCCCTTTTCCTTTCACAAGGTAGTAGTATAAATGCCTGTTGAGTACCTTGGTATTAAAAGAAAAGCATGGTTTTAAATTTACACTGCTTATAATGTTTATTTTTCTACTTTAAAAAATATTTTATTATGGAGAAATTTAAACATACAAAAGTGAACATAATGCTATCTGAATCCCATGAACCCACACCTTCAACAATTATCAGCTATAGGCAGTGTTATATTATCTATGCTTCCACACGTTTCCACCCCTCCCATATTATTTTGAGCAAATCTCAGACACATCATTTCATTTGTAAGGATTAAATAAGTAATTTAATTAGTAATAAGTATTTTAAAGGAAGATAGCAAATTAAAAGAATGTGTTTAATGTATTAGTTGGCTTGAGATTTCACTGTAATTTAATAACGGACCAATAGACAAATAGAAATAAAACATAAAAGTTGTTATCATAACTTCAGTTAAGCTTCTTACTATTTTACAAAATAAAGTATTAGTGCCAAGTACGTATCTGATACTAGGATATAGGCTGTAGGGCTCCAAAGATAAGGGTAAAATGCTCTCTGTTAAGGAACTTGTATTTTTTTTCTCGTCTAATAATTCCTAGGAAAGAAGGAAGATGTAATGTTTTGGAAAAGTTGTTATTTATCTTGCATTTGTTTTACTTTTTTTTTCAGATTTAAAAAATAAAAATAAGTATCAAAAAAGTAATCCATAATCCTATACTTAGAGATCCTTACTCTTAACATTCCAGATTATATGCACATATATATTTACCTATCTTGTATTTTTTTTCAGTCTTACTGAGTATAGATAAAATCAAAACAGGTTTTGTTTATTTCTTTTGTAGACACTGTGGATGATAGGGAAGAAAAGCCTGCTGCTTCTGATTCTTCTGGAAAACAATCTACTCAGGTTATGGCAGCAAGTATGTCAGCTTTTGATCCTTTAAAAAACCAAGATGAAATCAATAAAAATGTCATGTCAGCATTTGGCTTAACAGATGATCAGGTTTCAGGTAAGTTAGCTCCTCCCTCTCATCCTCCATTCCCTCTCCTTTCCCTCACTTGCCTTCTTTAGTAGGAGGATGACTTGGATATGGTGGAGTACACAGATCTTAAGGGTTCAGTTCAGTAAACTGTTACATGTGTATATATCTGGATAAAGCACCAACTAGATCAAGATGTAGGTGATTTCTAAGTACCCCAGAAAGCTTTCTCATGCTTTCTCCCAGTCAGTGGAATCCTCCCCTTTAAAGAATAACTACAGTTTGGTTCATATAAGTTTTATCAAAAGTAGAATCCAGAAAGTCTATTTCTAAAAATATCTGAACCATTTTATAATTACTTCAGATTTGTTGTAGGATTTAAATTAATTTGATATCTTAGTCTCTTCTGATCTTATATTAGAAAAATTGAAATGTAGATTCCTGGTTAAATTGCTTTAGTGTAGAAAGTGTTTTTATATGAATGCTGCTTTATTTTTTGGCCATGATTTCTTCAACATTTTTTTCTGCTCCTCTCTCTCTCTTAGGATTCCAGTTACATACACATTGAAGAACTTGATATTGTCCCAAGGGTCTCTGAGGTTCATTTTTCTTCACTCTTTTTTTCTGTTCTTTGGATTTGATTTCTGTGCAGCTCTCTTCAAGCTCACTGATTTCTTTCTGCCATTTCCAATCTACTCTTGAACCTTCCTAGTGAAATTTTTATCTCAATTATTGTTTCTAGCTCTAGAATTCCTGTTTAGTTCTTTGTATAGTTAATTTTTTTCTCTTGAGATTCCTTACCTTTTCATAAATTAAGACTGTATTTCCCTTTAATTCATTGAATTTTTTTTGTTTAATTCTTTAAAATATTTGTAATAGCTGCTTTGAAAGTTCGCTATATCCAACATCTGGGCCTGTTTGGAGTCAGTTTCTTTTACCTCCCTTTTTTCCCTGAGTAGGTTATATTTTCCTGTTTCTTTGCATGTCTGATAATTTTTGAAAATGGGACATTGTGGTTAATATATTTTATAATGACTTGGGATTCTTTTAGGTTTTTCGAGGATTTTTTGTTGTTGCTCTAGCAGGGAGCTAACTTGAATGGACTCAAACTACTCATTCTTTTCTTCCCATGAAGTATAGCAACTAGTATTCTGCTCAGTTCTTTCAGCTCTAGATGCTGCTTTTTTCTGAGTCCTGCCCCTTCCTGACTCCAATGTCAGCTAGGGATTTGGGGAGGGCTTATGCTCAAGATTTCAGGTTTCATTCCTTCAGTAACTCTCTTACCCTAGGGATTTTCCCCTCAGATTTCCTTCTGCTTGGCCAGCCATGAAGTTAACACTGGCTTTCTGTAGAGGTCAGAGTTTGTAAAATTCTTACCCATTGTAATTCCATTGGGGTAAACTCTTTTCTGGCTTCTGCTGACATTTGGTTGACTTCCAGTGATTTCATATTATCTTCTGTTTTTGTCCAGGTTTTTAGTTGTTACCTTTGTGAGGGTTTACCTGACTAGTTTACTTTGCCATTTTCAGTAACTGAAAATACAGGATTAAGTCTAGACTTTTAATGGGATTATTCACTAAAGAGAATTATGTGAAATTCTGAAGAGACAAATACTTGTCTTCTTTCTCTAAGAATACACATCATATACATCAAACAAGTGATTTCTAAAGCACATTTTTAGAGCAACTGAAGTATGAATTAATATGGCTTCTGACTTAAAGAAATGACAGATAGAGGAGTAAATAGTTATATATGAGGTCAGGATTAAACATTTCAATTAGAATGTAGTAATATGCCAGACCAGAATAATGTGATTAATATGATTCACATTATTTGAAGGCCATTTTTCTGGTAGCTTTGTATGTTGAACTGAGGTAGAAAAACTGTACACATAGAAAATGCCAGGTTACTTTGTGAGTTACTCAGGTGTGCTGTGAAAAACTTGGCTGCATAGTGAATACGGACCTGAGAAGGAGAGATGAACTACCTCAAAGAGAGGATGAGTGACACCAAGTAAGAGGTTACATACAGGAGAGAAAAGACGAATAAAAGTGATGCATCTTTTAAGCATAACAGTGTCTTTTGTAAGAGGGATATGTATGTGTTGATCTACATGTATATAAATGTCAGTAAAATGGTGGTGCCTAGGAGCAGTCATTGATTTTACAGTGGTTTCTCTTGCATTACCACTCTGTTATCCTAGTTTAGGTTTTCATCAATACCTGGATGATCAGCTGCCAGCTATGTGCCTAATACAATGCTAAGTTCTGGGATACACCAATGTAGAGGATAAAGGTTTGGAGTCAGGGAAGTTAGTAATAGCAAGTATTTATGTGGAGCTTTCCAAGTGGTAATCAGTTTCAGAAGCTGTTGCTATATAGTCACTTTTATAAGCACTTGCTATAAGCTCTTGTTAATTCCTAATCCTTACAGTAACCTTATGAAGCAGGGATTAGTATTTCTTTTGTGTAGATGAGGACACAGAGGCATGGAAAGAGATTGACAGCCCTGGGATTTGAGCCTACGCAGTTTGGTTTCAAAATCTGTGCTTTTAGCCTCTCTTCTATATTGCCCCCCCCCAAAAAAAAAATTTAAAGGGATAAATAGCTACAGTTGTCTTCAGAATGTCTTTTTTTTCCCCTGTCACAGTATCAGAACTGTAGTGAGTTCTTTCCATTGACTTGTTCATTATTTGGAAGAATTTGCGTGACCCCATGTGTAAGAGAGCTAGGCCATGTGAGGCAGACAAAAAGAATCAGAAAGGAGTCTGGCTGAAATATCTTGTAGTGTAAAAAGGGAAGATGGAAGCTGTCCAGAAATGCAAAATAGAAGTTAGTAAGGTTCATAGTAAAAGTATACTCTATGGAAGTTCACAAACAGAAAAAAAAAGTTTATGGGTAAAGAATTGTGAAGTTGTAACTGAATTTTAAAGAATGTTTTATTTAGATACGTGAAAGTGGGACAGTGGAGGGAACAGTGAAATGAAATGGAGACAGAAAAAAACACTAGGTATATTGTGGGAACAGGGAATAGGTTAGTTTAGCTGAAGGGGACATGTAAGAAGAGGAATTGCAAGAAATACATTTGGACCCTTGAATACCAAGCTAGAGGGTCGAAGTTGATTTTTGGGTAGTGGAGACCCATTGAAGAAGGAAAAGATACTTTTGGTTGATCTACAAAATAGATTGTGTGAGATGGAAGATACTGGTATTGAGTTTCGGCTTTTGCAGTGGGAGGTAAGGACTCAGGAATATAGCACTCCACACTTTATAAGGGAATGATTTCCAGTTGTAGCTTTGGATTTTTAAGAGATTGGAGCAAAGGAAAAAATAAAGAATGCTTCATTTGTGATGATTATTCTTTAGAACTTTTAGTTTCTTTTACCCAAACTTAGTGAGCTTGCTGGGGAAAGGTCTTGTATTAGAAACTGAACTGACTTTTCATGACTATCCAGGGCCACCCACTGCTCCTACGGAAGACCGTTCAGGAACACCGGACAGCATTGCTTCCTCCTCTTCTGCAGTGCACCCACCAGGAGTTCAGCCGCAGCAGCCACCGTATTCAGGAGCTCAGACACAAGCAGGTCAGAGTGAAGGTAAAATAAAGCTCAGAGCACGTGTGGAAAGGCACATGTGCAGAAATATTCCTTGCAGCATTGTTGCTAATAGTAAAAAGCTTACATGTGTATTCATACTATGAACACTGTGTGAAAAATGATTTACTGATAAAGGTATGTTTTGGGGTTAAAAAAGCCAAATAGAACAATATGTCAGATAAGCTTCTGGTTATTGAAAAGAAAAGCAACCTAGAAGAAAAGTGTTCATATGAGTATAAATACAAGGTGAACGATCAGGAAGGATTCATACCAATCACTAATAAGTGGATGACCATGGGATCAGAGATGAACCATTGAGGTTACACTATTTTGCATAATAAAGTAATATTTTATTTCCTTCTCCCTTCCCTTCTTGCAACTATATATTTTTTTGTAACATAAAATGATTTTTAAAATAGAGGTAAAGTATAACTTTAGTTAAGTGTAGTTTTTTTGAAAAGATAAATAGGCCTTTTTTTGGAAAGAAATATATTTTTGTGCAATTAGCAGTATGTCTCCTGGAAAAAAGCAATATATTTTAAATCAAACTTTTCTTCTCTAAATGATGTATCCTTGGATGAACAAGCTAATCTCTCTGGGTTTTAATATTCCCTCACAATAAATTGTGAAAGTTGACTAAACCAGTGGTTTTAAAAGAATATGTTTAGTCCTAAGTGAAATACGATGTGAACAAGCTCAGTATTAAAAACAGAAAAGGGGTCATTGCCATATTGAAGGTGATTGAGGGGCTACAAGCTCGGGAGCCTCGTTGAAACTCTTGGAGATCTGCATAACGTGGGCTAAGTAGTTACTGATTTCTAGAGTTCTATCCAGATACTAAAATGTTATTTTTGTGGGTTGCCCATGCATGTTAGGACCTTTAAAACTATACATTCCACTTTAAAGCAAATGGCAGGTAGTGCTGTAACTATTTGTATAAAGGGCCAGGTGGTAGTATGCTGTATTTTCAGCACCAGAAGCTAGTGACTGAATTTACAAATCACATTAAAATGAACCAAACACTTCTGTAATAGAGTCCTAATCATCCTGTGGCTGGACTTCTAGAGTTGTCCCATTGGATGAAAGCTAGTCATAGGGACTAGCAGGTGCATTTTGTTGAATGAGTGGTTTGGTAAGAATATCTTACAGTTTAAGCCTCTTCTCAACCAACTTTTATCACAGTTTTTCCTTTGTACCAAGGTGCAACTGCCAAAAGTGGAACAAACTAGAATTGAAGTAGGTGTTGGCTAAAACGGGGAGGCAGAAGGAGAGTTGGGATATAATGGGAGTTTAATAGCTACATCAGGTGAACTAACATCTGTTTGTTTTTTCTTAAATCCCGTTCTAAGCAATGTGTACTATTGTGGAATGGTAGTTGGGAATATAATTGTTTCCTGTTCACTTATAAAGGAATGGGATTTAAGTCTCCACTAATATATTATATCTCAAATTATTTTAATTGAAAATATATTTTCAAATGGGTAAAATTAAAAAAAAAGGACATAGAGTGAAAATTCACATTTCTCTCTCCTGCCTCTGACCCCCCATCAACTAAGTTTCCTTTTCCAGGGGCATCAGATTAATACCATTTAATATGCATTGAATTCCTTTAGTGGGGTGGCATTAATTACATGCCTCCTTAAAACTGTTAACTTTTAAAAATTTACAATATAAAAAATGATACAGTTACTAACGTGATATCAGTCAATAGATTAGCATTCTGGAGCTAAATGTCTTGATTAGTGCTGTCCAAAAGAAAATACAGTAGAAGCCACATATAATTTAACATTTTCTATTAGAAAAAGTTTTTAAAATGGTAAAATTAATTTTAATTATACATTTTATTTAAACCAGTATATCCAGTGTATCAAGATGTAATCATTATTAAAAATTAATGTTGTACATTCTGTTTTTCACAGTGCACATTAAAGATTCTCAGTATGAATCATAGGCTACTTTAACGAATACTTCTTGACATATGATGTATAATGAGTCCCTGATATCACCAGTTAAATCAACTGCTGGGTATAATTTGAGCAGACTGATCAACATAAAAACCAATTACTAACAATTCATTAACAGCAATCTCTTAGAATATGAAATAACTCTAAAGTAAGTAATTCTGAGTTGTTACTTAAACTCTATAATAGGGACCTTGGAATTGTAAATTATTTTCCCCCAAAATTTTATTCTCAATATGTTGTTCAGTTAAAAGGGTCAACAAAATGTTGAGCATCATGAAAAGAAATAAAATGGACAATAGTATCCTTTTTGAGATAAGCAGGTACCTTTTTTACTTGAAAACTGTACAGTTGATAGTTGCAAAAAAACAAGTGGTAAGGATACAGAGAAAAGCACTGCAGATCATCAGGGACTGGGAGGTGGTATGAATGTGGGAAAGATATCATTAAAATCTATAAAATTATATGCCAGTATAATGATAAGCCGAGTAGACTTAAAATAGCTTTTATTATGTAAATTTTGGGACATAACAAAAGTAGAGATAGAATAATTGACTCTTCATGTATCTATCTTACAGCTTCAATACATAACAATATTTTGGTATTCTTTATCTATCTCACCTACCCACCCTGGCCTTTTTTTATTTGCTGGAGTATTTTCAGTCAAATTCTACACGTTATTTCACTTAACTATTTCAGTATGCATGTCTAAATGATAACCTTTCTCTTTAACATAACCACCATGCCATTATTACATCTAACAAAAAATGTCAACACATGCTGGTCCATAACTGAATTTCTCTAATGGTCTCATAATTACCTCATTACATTTGGTAGCTTGTTCAAATCAGGAATCTAACAAGATTCACCTTTATCATTTGATGATGTGTCTTAAGTCTTTCGTTTTATTCTATAGCTGTCACCCCTACAGGTTTCTAAAGTCAAGACTATGTGTATTATTTATTGCAATGTAACAGTTTATCTCAAAACACAGATGCTTAAAGCAATGGACATTTATTATCTCAAACCATTTCAGAGAGTTAGGGGTTTGGGAGCTGCTGAGCTGGGTGGTTTTGACACAGAGTTTCATGAGGTTGCAGTCACCTGAATCTAACTGCAGCTGGAGGATCCACTTGTAAGATGACTCCCTCACCTGGTTGTTGGCAGGCTTAGTTCCTCACTACATGGAACTCAAATAGGCTTCTTGGGTGACCTCATGATTTGGCAGCTTCCACCAGAGCAAATGTTCAAGAGGGAGTAAGGTAGGAGATGGCTCTCTTTTATGACCTGTCTTCAGAAACATCACTGTCATTTCTATAATATTGTATTGGTATACAGGTCAGCCCTATTCAGTTTGCGAAGGGACTGCACAAGGAATGAATACTCATGTGTTTATTGCTTATTCTTCACTCATTTTTGTATTGTGGAGTGACTCTAATTTCTAAGAATGTAAGGACCCCAACCCATTTTCATATGCTGTACATGGTCTAGGAGTCATTGGAGGCCATCATGGAGGTGGGCTACTAATCTGTAATGAAATAAAGTCTCAGAAGTCTCACCAGTACTCTGCTTCATCCTAGTCTCTTTCTCCCTTTGGTGGTATTTTCTCTTACTTTAAATTCTACCATTGATTCTTTCTGATAATAAAATACAGAAAACATAGCATATATATATATTTCTTTTTAACTCAAAACTGTTTACTCTGTGTCTGCACCTTGCTTTTTCACTTAGTAATGCCCTGTAGCTCTCTCCTTGCAAGTATGTGAAGCTATTCCTCCTCCTTTTTTAAAACCAGACACAGGCTACTTAATTACATTTCAGAGTACTATGACAGTCCCTTTTTTGACTTGAATGAAGTGTGTTTAAAATAAGTTAAAGGAATACTTTGTAGAGATAGTAGTAAACTTCTAATCCCAGGGTTGGCATTTTCATTGGGTTTATAGCAGATTAAGAAAAAAGAATAGTGTATGCTGGCTTTAAGAATAGTGTACCTTGTCAGTTTTTATTGAGGAAAATAAATGTTTTTAGAATGGGGGTTCCTTAGAATTGTTAATGGCAACAGTCTCCTATATGGAGCCTTAATCTCAGCCTTTTTGATAATACCTGAGTTAATATTTATATTACATGCATGTATACGAAACTCCTTTTAAACTAAAGCTCTAGTGTAATGCCTGGGTGTCAGTGATGATTCGGCTGTGATGTACTTATCCCAGGTAAGTTGCTTAATCTTTCTGTATCTGAAATAGATACTTCTAATGTGCCTTGTTCATTTTTGTATTGTAGAGTTAATTGCTCTAATTTCTAAGAATTAGAACCCATTGCATATTTTATACATATTTCTCCCCCTTGATTATATTTCTGTACCAGGTTCTGGTCACTTCTGTTCTAAAATTTAATTATGAAATACAACCCAGGATTAAGGTGGTATCTTTTAAGGTAGTTAGCTTCTTTACCATCTTTTGTGCTATCTATAAGTCTTAAGTCATTAAGAGAGCATTTAAGGCATTTTTTTAGTTTTTTGTCATATTTAGGAAGAGGATTAATAGCTTAAAAATAGGCAGCTTTTATTTCTGTCATAAGAAAATATGTAGCTAGTTGCTGGGGGATAAGCTGGTTATAAATATGGGCATATCTGATTTCATACTGTAGGTAGGGCTGAGCAGTCAGTCCAGTAGATAGTTGGACAGCAATGGGCTCTATCCCTTGATTTCAGTGTGTGGGTGCTAACTCATTTTGAGTAGTAGTGCTGGATAAATGAATTGACTTTTTTCAGTTTTCTCTTTCTGCCAAAGTATGCAATTTACCCATAGTCTTTTGGTTAACAGCAGGTAGTTTGAATATTTTTGAAAGAATTAGCCAACATACAATTATTTTCAAGATTTAAATGCTAGCTAGATATTTTAAAGATTTAAATACGAACTAGACATCAAAATGCAAGTTTTATTGCTACTCTGTGCATTAGGTCTAGCTAAATCCACCATTAGGACAACTAGGAAGTAGTAGAGATGTTAAAGACATGAACCAGTAAATCCTTAATTGTTTAGAAATCACAAGTGATAATAGTGTCTAAAAGGTTTCTCCATAGGAACTGTGGTCTACTGACCCCAAATAGGACTGATCTCCAAGTATACATCCCTGGTATTAAACAGGTCTGCTAAAAAAAATCACTAAAACATTCAGTGAGGAGCCAGTCAGTCTTTCTCAAATTCCACATGATTAGCTAGGATATTCAGATGATGGAAAAACAAACTTGTCAGATGCCAAAGGTGGCAAGATCTGAACAAAAATGGCATATAGTTCCTTGTTACCAAAGAGTCCATTTATATGGTAACAAAAGTTTATACCTTTAGATGAAAAATCAGTGTTTGTGAAAGATTTAAGAGCTGTTAATGGTATGGTATTTGTCCCTTTTCTCAGATCTTTATTTATTGATTTTTGACTCAGTTGATTTTTACTGAACATTAGTGTTAAGTATCTGTTGGCAGTTGGGTTTGAGAACATTTGTTTTTCTTGAATTTATGAAGTAACCGTGTTACTTTTTGCTAGTTAGAGTTCTCTGAGTTAATCCACAGCAGAGCAGCCACATTTGTTAAATATTCATTCTTCTCTTATTCTGAGACGTTTGAAGGGGAACAAACACATTCTTGTGTCTTGTTACTCAGTGTGTTTGGATGAGGAGAGAATGAAGTGTGCCTAAAAACATTTCTGTTTGCCAAGTTAAGCCTGCCTCTTTCCCTTGCCTTGTCTTTTTTAGGTCCAATGTACCAGCAGTACGCGCAGCAGGCCGGGTATGGCACCCAGCAGCCGCCCCAGCAGTACGGTGTTCAGTACTCAGGTGAGCAGGTGTCGGGGAGCTGGCTCACAGATTCTGAACCATTTCTCTGCTCATTAAGCGTTAATTCTTTCCTCTTAATTCCTTGAATTGTAATACTTAACATTGTCATAGTAGGTATTAAGTCTTTTTTATTGGGGGGAAATAACTTGTTTTTAAATACTCTGCATAAATATTGTAAGTCAACATTTTAGTTTTCTAGTGGGCAAGTAAAACAGTCACAGTAGATGATTCTGTAATAACTTGTGGTATAAAAAAGGTTTTGATACAAAGCTATCTCCTACTTCTGTGATCGACTTAATGTCTCAGATGACTTAGAACTGCAAAACTGCAAGATTTTTTCCCCCATTATATGTAAGAAATAATCTTAGTGTATTTTTAGTATCTGTTAAAATATTAACATTTCCTTGATCCTAGAAAGGTAATCTTATTAGTAAGAACCAAATTTTTAAGCTACTTAGATTTTTTTAAATCTCCCAAAGCATGTAGAAATACCAGAAACAGGCCAAAAAATAGAATTCTGTAAAATGTAATTTAGGCAACTAAGAACATTAAATATAGTTGTTTTAAATAGGCACCCTGGGTATTTTGTTTTAACATCTGTCCACTGAAGTTTATCCATATTTAAATATGATAAATCTCTAGTGTAGCTTTGAACATAATGATTATAACTCATGTAATTTTACATTTGTTACCAACTCTTGTGTGTTACAGCCAAAGGTTTAAGTATAAAATTTCAACTGTAATTAAAAATAATTTTTCACAGTTGAATCTTGCCTAAATTTTATTTTATGGAGTTTTATAACATCAACTAGAGCAGAAGTCAGCAAACTAGCCCACAGGCAAAATCTGGCCTGTTGTCTGTTTTTTGTGAATAAAGTTTTATTGGAACATGTAATACCCATTCACTTATGTGCTGTCTGTTGTGGCTTTGTCACTATAAAAGCAGAATTAAGTGGTTGTTACAGCAGAGACTGTGTGGCCCACAAAACCTGGGATATTTACTATCTGACCCTTTAATAAAAGTTTGCCCCAAGCTCTGAACTAGACCATAAAATTCTATCATTAATTGTAGTTTAATATGTTTTAACACATACTGCAACTTTTATTTGGATTGTATTTGTAGAGGAACTTAAACTGTGGCTACTATTTTTTAATTATATAAAATAGGTGATATTAATTTAAACTTGGATTATGATATTAGGGGGAAGGTTATTTTTAGGATGCAGTCCTTTAACATAAAGAAAAATCAAAGTGTTAGGATTAATATAATTGGTATAAATAGGTATTAGTGGAAAAGACTTTATCATCTAATCCAGGGGATTTCAACCCTAACTGTGCCTCAGAAAGTTAAGGTGCCTAGGCCTTATTCCCAGAGATGTTGCTTCATTTGGACAGGACTGCTATATTTTTAAACACTTTGATATTTTAAAGGGATTGATATTTTGAAAGCATTGCAGGTCATTCTGAAGTCAAGCTGGGATTGGGAACCATTGATTTTGTCCCACACTCTCACCTTAGGGTTTAAGAGGCTGTGATGCATTGAGGTACACATAGCCATTCAGTTGGGGAGCTAGGTCAGAACCCAGTGCACTTGACCTTGCAGTTAATTACTTCCATATACCATTATGCTTCTCCAGCCCAGACCAGGGGTTGGCAGCCTTTTCTGACAGAGAAGGCTAGATAGTAAATACTTAGGCTTTGTGGACCATATGACCCCTTATCCTATACTACTCACTTATTTTTAAAAAACACAAAATTTCCATTTCTTGCAATTTCTGGTGTTCTTCACCTAATTTTGGTTCTTCACCTAATTACTCATTTGTTTTGTGTTTCAAGGGAGAGGTTGGTGGTGAGAAGGAGACTATATGCTTAATAGAAGCATTGCTGCATTATGATGAAAGACTAGTAGGTTGCTTTTGAAGCAGCATCTTTGACCTTTAGGGGTTATTCTCTCTCTTGAGAAATTACTAAGGATCTGGTTGTTTCCAGACTCAGTTAAAAAGCCAGTTTAGATTTAAGCTGCCAGGTTGAACAGGCAGCTTTCTTTTTTTTTTCTCACAGTCTTAAATAGACATTTTCAGGATAAAGCTGAGTCCTTCTGTTTCTCCAAAAACAGAGTAAAAAAATTAAGTACAAACATCCTGTGACATTAAAGATTTTGTCATGAATTGACTTTAGTTAAATAATTCAGACACTACCATAAGTAAAATGCATTAGGTACTTGATTTACTTATTAAAAACTAAGCTTGTTATTAATGATTTTAATGAGGTTTTCACTCTGAGTAAAATTTACTTCTTTTCAAGTTACTGTCTTTGTATTTCTGATCCCATTAGTCCTATTAACTTGAATTTGATTGGGAGATATGGAAATAGTCAACTAAATACTCTGGAGACTGTAAGTGGTGGTGGTAACATTGGACCATTTTTGACAGTGTTGGTTTGGCAGTTTCCCTCTGACCTTTTCCAGTTTTATTCACGGACTATGTCGAAAAGGTTTCTTTCATGAGTAAATTTTGAACCCAAGTTCAAGGTGAGTTCAGAATATACTCAAATTCATTCAATCCTTTTTTTTTTAATGCAGGGTTGTACATATTTTAATAATTTTCTTATGTATCTGGTATTTAATGCTGACAGGATTCCAGTCAATGGAGAGGTTTCATTGCAAGTAGCTGCAGGTGTGTTTCATGGTAGAGATAAAAGTTTTTAGTGAAGCAGACTTTTTCTTTAAAAAAAATGTACATCCTAGTAAATAATGAATATAGATGTTGATCTAGTGGGGCAATATGGTGTGTTTTATGTTATGCTGTCACTGCTAAGTCAAAATTTTGACTTGTAAAGGCAAAAACATCAGATACCAAATCTAAAAATACCTAAAATATCTTAAGGATTGTGAAAATGGGTACTTAATGTTTATTCTTAAATGACTTAGTTTTTATGGAGTGAATAAACCTCATTAAGCGCAATAAGATGTATTTGTAGCACCATTATTTCATTTAAAAATAATCATTCTCTAACATGTGTTTTTATTTGATACTGCTGTTAAATAGGCCTCCCCTCAAAACTAGGTTAATGACTAGCTTTTGCATTAATTCCTGCATTGGTTTGAGCATCTCTGTACTAGAAGTTATGCTAGAATAGGAATATTCTCCTAGGAGTTATGTAGTGTAGAGCAGTTGTAATGAAGAAATATATATATAGTGGTTTCAACTTAATATTAGAGGATTTAAAAAATTGTTTAGAAAATGCCTCTTTGATACTACTTAGTTTTGAAATATTATATAATGGAATCTACTATTCTAATTGTTACAATAACACTTAAGAATAAGTTTAAATGTCTCATCATTTTTGGTCCATAACAGTAAGACTATTTCTCTGGAAATCTTTCCCCAAAAGAAAAATAAGATATGTATGTTACTCGTTTTGCCTTCTCAGCAGGTTATAGTCCTCAGACTGGACCCCAGCAGCCTCAGCAGTTCCAGGGATACGGCCAGCAGCCAGCCTCCCAGGCCCCGGCTCCTGCCTTTGCTGGTCCCGCTCAAGCGCCACAGCAGTATCAGACGAGCAGTTACCCTCCACAAACCTACGCCACCCAAACTTCTCAACCAGCTAATTACACTGTGGCCCCTGCCTCACAACCTGGAATGGCAACAAGCCAGCCTGGGGCTTACCAACCACGACCAGGTTTCACCTCACCTCCTGGAAGCACCATGACCCCTCCTCCAAGCGGCCCTAACCCTTACGCACGTAACCGTCCTCCCTTTGGTCAGGGCTATACTCAGCCTGGACCTGGTTATCGATAAAGAGGCTCAGTTACACTGATGAATATAGCTGTTAGCTGTTTGCCTCCCAAAAGACTCCAATACCACACTTTTAATTTGTATTGATGTTTAGACATTTAAAAAAAAACTTTTTTATGATATAATTGTTGCTGTTAATTGAAAGCATAATGTGCTAGAACACAAAGACCAAAAAAAATGGAAGTTTTTTTTTTCCCTGCTTAAAAATGTAGCAGCTTCCTAGTTATTTTGGAACACTACTCATGTGCGTGTAAAGTGATTAACTTTCTAGCTTGCCTTGTCCAGAGGATATTAAAATGCCAGGTTGAAGTTTCAGCCATCTTACTCGGCTTTTTACTCTTTTAACATGATGTACTAAAATAGATCCCTTTAAGACAACTAGATGTTATGTATAAAATGTAATATTGATAGGTTAATAAAGATGATTGAATCCATTGGTGTCTTGTAATTTAACTAATATATATTTATGAGAATAAAAGCAAGAAATCATTATTGATGTTTGGTCTTAAAATGAAGTATAGATGTTTTAATTTACTGTTTTCAGGAAAACAGTACTGTTTGAATTTTTTGTCTTAGCTTTGAAAGACGTGCATTAAACAGTCATTGGCTTAAAACAGTGAAATTTAAATTGGATTAGCATTATATATAAATACAGCAGGTTCAAGGGGGGGTTTGATAGATCCTGAATAACTATCAATCATTCTTACAGAGGTTGAACCATTCAGAAATAACTCAGTCTTAAAAAAAAACTATCTCTTTATTGCAGAGTTTATATTTGAAAAATACAAAATGTAGCATTGATAAACTTGAAGCATGTTGAAAGGTAAGCACAGGAAAGGTCCTTCCAGAATGAGGGCAACAATGCCAGCATTCCTATCTCCCAAATGAAGGAAAATAATACCTTCTTAAATTAGTCTGATTTTCATTATAGACTGAGAATTATGAAAACATCCTCTGATACAGTCATTCCTAGAAGGCTTGAAAGAGAGAAGAGTAACTATCCTGTAAAATGGGAAGGATCTCATCATGCATTATTCTTTTTGTGCTCAGACTTCACATTCAGTCTCTGCGTATAGCTTGATTAGAATTATATTAAAGACTATATAAAGACAATTGCTTAAAGGGATAGTTTGACGAAGTACATTCAGACCTTGTAACACATTCATGGGTAGACAAAGAACAAAATGTGTATTTTGAAACAATACATGAGTTCTGTTTTCAGCTGAAATGAAATGTACTGATTCAAATAAAATATTTTGCTAAAAAACAAGTTTATATAAATGTGAATGTCAGGGCCTTTTTCCTCCCAGATATATATGCTGAAGATAATTTGATCTAATAAGTTAAACCAAGGAGAGATTTATGGAATTAACTCACCAGTAGGAAGAATACACAATAGAAGTAAATTTTTTTTAAGTATATTAGTTTTTTGTTGTTAATTTTGTTATAAAAGTATCTCAAAACATCATTACAACAGTATGATAAATAATATACAAATGATCTCTTAAAATACCATGAACAGGGAGCCAGCTTCCCCAAAAATGTTACTCTGTTAATGTCAATATCTTGCTTTCTTAAAATGACTTTGTAGAACCTGATAAATATTCTCAGCAATCTTTCTAATAAACATCTAATATTGCTATTAGATTTTAAACTTTTATACATAGTAAACATAACAGCTTTAAATGAATGTGACAAATAGTGTTTCCAATTATTTTTTTGCCATGTTGAAACAGAAGGCAAATAACATGATTGCAGCTTCTACCATTTTCCAGGAATTGTGGTCCCACATTCATACCACTGGACATAATTGATTTGGGTATGACCACCTATTTCTCCAAATTGTACAGGCTCCTGGCGAACTGCTCTGAAATAGCCTAAGAAGGAAAATAATTTAGTTTTAATAGCTGCTATATTGTATTTTTGCCTTCACTACTCATAGATTGAAGGGTGTCATTGAATGGCTGAAGTGAAATCTAGGTGAAGCAGAGTATTTTAGAAGATGGATAAGCAACAGAGGCCCGGGTGTCTTTCCTGAGGTACTGGCTGGGTCAGTCATTGGGGCACCTGAAACTACGTCGACATCTGCCTTAACAAGTTAGGACATGATGGTTGGTAGTGTGAAACAAAGCTGTAAAGGTACAGGAGTCAGAGGGGTTTGGGTGTTTAGAGCGTCATGACCACATTCAGTACATTCTGTGTGACGTGTGAAAGAATACTTTGCACATTGTAGACCAGAGGTGATGTCTGAACTGACTTGATTAAAAGTGCTATTTACTACATACAATGTTAGGTAACAACAGAAGGGTAGTTCAAAGGTTGCCAAATTTCTAAGAAGTAAACTTAGGTGAAATCTTCAAGGATCCTACATTAAATGATTAAAAGTTTCACTACAGATATAAAATGTTAAAATATAATTTATTGTATGTTTTATATCTAATTCCTATGACCCAGCAGTTTATATTCCTCTTTATCAGTTCAGATACTAAATCATCTCTTAACTATGGTTGGTGTTTTTAAGCACCAGTGAAGAAAAAATGTTGGTGAAAACAATAGTTTTAAATATTTGATGAACCTTTTATTGATCATGTGGACATTTTAACACCCTCTCTTGCCCTGCCTGGATTAGGATTAATTTTCAGTCTTTTCAATCCTTATTAAGCAACTTGGTGTAAATGTGTCTTTAGCAAGTGGTTATTCATTTCTCAGCAGAATAGTTCTGTTCCTATATAAAGAGTTGTATTTATATAGTCATTTATAAGGCAAACCGTGCTCTTTTTCCATTTATGGCAGTAATAAGGATTTCTTGGAAATTTTAACATTAAAACTGCCTATGTGTTCAGAGTGAAAAAAAAAGGTAATTACATGAGTGATTTAAATTTGGGAAACACTGCTCTTTTATAGCTGTCATTGCAAGTTCAGGTTTTCTTAAAGTAGAATACACTTACTTATATATGTCTATGTAATTTCTCTTGGCTCTAAGGAATGGAGTCTTAAGGACCGGGAGGAAAGTTGAGAAACTTCAATTAAAAGTCTTCATATTAAGGTCTTATATGAATGTCCTTTTTTTTTCTAGCCGGATAATTAGAACAGTAGTACTACAGAATTCTTTTTAAAGTGATTGCTTTCCTCAACATGAATTCTTTTAGGGTTAATTTGTAACTTAAATTCCTCTTGCTTATGAGGAAGCTCAGAAAACATACCTTCTTTGGTGGGTAACTGGTCAGAAGTAAGTTGCTGTCCTGTGCGTCCATCTAAAAATGAGTCCACAAATTGGCAGTGATCTTCCCCATGGCCTCTCTGATCGCCTATGTTATAAAATTTTCCTGAAGTACCAGAAATGAAAACGATCATAAGGTGTTAACTTTCTTTGGATGACAATTCTGAAATAATAAAATTATTTCAAATAACCCATCACCCCGTTGTACTTTTATTTTTTTTTGCTCTATCCCCCTAGTTCAAGCAACTGGTGTCTCTTGATTGAACTATGGACCAGTCACCCAACTAGCATCCCCTTCACTGTTGCCTCTCTTTCCGTCCTCCCATCCTCCCAGAGATTGGTCATCTTTTAGAAAAGCAACTCAGATAACGTTCCTCCCCTCCGTAAATCTCTCTAGTAGTCTCCTGTTACACTCAGAATAAAACCCAAAGCCCTTACTTGGTTTCAAAACTCCACATAATTTCATGCCTGCCTGCCTCATCTTGCCCTTACTGAGTGAGCTTCAGCCACGCTAGGGGAACTGGCTGGATTTGTTCTGTCACAGGCTTTTGCATTTCTTGTCTCTCTTTTTGTGCTTTCTCCATAGATCTTTGCTTCATTGTTTCCTTCTCACAGTTTCCTTAGCCTAAGTGTTCCCTCTTCAGATATGCTTTCCCTAACCATTATAACTGAAGGAGCTTCCATTCCATCATTGTCTCGCATACTTTCAAGTTTTCAAAACACTCCATGAAATTTTTATTTACAAATTTGTCTGTCTTGCCCTACTAGATTGTAAGCTGTAAGAAAAGAATGTGTCTTGTTTGTTGCTTTGTCCCCACCACCTAGAACAATGTCTGAATAAAGCAGATATTTATTGAATGATTGAACAAATGTTTCCCTTCCTATGTTGGGGCCAGCCGTATTTGTTTACAACTTTTACTGTATGAATGTAGAAGAGAGAATGATACACACTGAGTCCAGAGCAAGGGGCTATTACCCTCTCAGCAGGTGTTTTAATCTTGATCCTGTCTCTGGAAAACTTACAATCTTAAATATGTCATATCCCTTCCATGATAGACCCATTTTATTATCAGTAGGCTTTCTGTCCTTGGTTGGCTCTAACAAAAATGAGCTGGAATGTGGGTAGTGCCTTTACATTCAAGTTTGCTGTGATAGAACTGTTCCAAATTACATTTTCATTATTTAACTTCTAATAGCATGTTTCAAATCCTAGGCTGAGAATTCCAGTAACATCCTGCTGAAAAGACAAACTTGTGTTTACATTCACACCTTAGTGTCTGGAATTGTCCGTAGAAAAGGCCAACTTACAGAACGCTGCAAAGCATTCCCTGAAGGACAAGACTGAACAGCTGGTAGCCCTGCTTACCTGTGAGGGAGTCACTCAGATAAATCTTGTATCTGAGAGAGTTGCATAGCTGCACCCCTACAAACTTTTTATACCACGTCCTTTTGACATACTGTTTGCCCTTACATTCCGAGTAAGAGTCTGAATTAAAGGGTCTTTCAGTCCATATGGCATCTCTTCCTGCTACATAAGGAAAACAGTTTGAGTTAAGTATCTGACTTGGTAACTGAAGACCTCCCCTGAAAACTTTTAAAAAAGCACTTTGCAAAGCTCATTGTTAACTTGCTGTTAACCTGGTTTTCTCCAATGCTAAATATTGGAGCCAAAAGTATTACAAGAGTCTAAAATATGTAAACCCTCAGTTAAGTTCCTGGTTCCTGTCAATGAGATAAATCTTAAGAGCAGTGTGTTTAACTGTTGAATAATCTCTGCAGCACAAATGTAGACAGCATTCCTTTAGGTTTCTTTTTTGCAGCATATTATACAATTTTAACAGCTGTTTTATTGTGACTTGCTGTTAGAAGTAGAAATGAGGGTATTAAATCTTAACTATTAAACAAAATTTGAGCTGGTCCGTGCATGATGGAAAGCAAGATCAAAATAATCCAACTTGTTCCTGAAACATCATAGGCTCTCAATGTCACTGAATGTTTTAACTAAGTATTCACACCTGATATTCTAAGACTAAATGGACTAAAGTGAAATGATGACTAAAATTCTGCCATGACTGTTTACTTAAATAAGTTTATTAAAGCATGTAGTTGTGTCTGCATTGAGACAGGTACTTACCAGAAATTGGCTCGCTCACTCTTGGGTCCGCTGAGGAGACAAAGGAAACAGAGTACAATGTTACTAGGTAAGTAAGCCCTGGTGTTCTGGTGGCATAGTGAAGGTGAGTGCTTACAGTTGTTAAGAAATCTTACTTGCAAAATGGTACATTCCTGCTAATGACTTAATTTGAAATTATGTATTTTGTAAATCATCCAAAAAGCAATTGGAGAATCTTCTGCCAGCTACTCAGCTGTATCTTATATGTGATTGAGTAGTTGGGAGTCTGTTGCTCTTCCAGCTTTCACTTCCATTTTAAGAGATTTCATGTTAGTTTCATACAGAAACTATTGATAAAATCAACAAGATGGCATGAACTGCATTGGTTTAAAATTTTTACAAATAATGCTATCAAATACAGATGATTTTGTTGAGGAATTGGAACTTAGAAGATCAAATTAGAAAGATTCACAGCTGCTTATAAAAAACTATCAAATGAACTCCCTTTCTAGATGTCCGGTGGCTCAGTGTGTCTGGTATTTTGATTCTAGGAGGAGTATTCACTACATTTTTGAATTTGGATTACACACTTCTCTTTCAAATTCCTATGCCTAATTTTTTTTTCTGACTTTAAAATGAATGGGGAAAAACAGGATGTGTTTCCTTAATGGTAATTTCATCAACTTGCTTTTTCCCATGGAATTTTTGAAATTCAAGAAACTCCTTTTACAGTGTTTAGCTGAGCTTCAAACAAGCTCCTACAAAAAACATTGTGGCCATTTACACCCTTGCTGGGAGTTACTGTTGATGGAATTACCTGATTCAGTACTGAATGCCACTGTGTTGCTGGCTGGGCCTTCTCCAAGTGGGTTTTTGGGTTTTACCTGAAATTCATAGCTGTGTAGGGGGAAAAAAAAAAGTTCTTCAGGAGTAGGAAACAACATTCCCTTGTTATACAACATTCTTTCTGATTCTATTTTGAAATCATGATGACATCAGGTGGACATATGTTCCAGAAGCAAATTCCAAATTAGTAGAAATAATGGGAAGTTGGTAAATGACATTCAGGGAAGAGGTATGCGGTTGACCCAGGCTAATTTCACCAACAAGAAGTCTCAGTTTCCTTCAAATGTTTCAGCTACTTTCTGGGGCAAAGAGGTAGAAGGGTTTGTTTTTATTCCTTATTCCAATCCAGGGCATAGCCTTAGAGGCAATGTTCCTTATGGTGGGGTTTGAACAGCCTATGTCAGCATCACACGATGGAGCAGCAGTGGGAAGAGTTTTAAAATGCAAATTTCTTGTTCCGCTCTATCTACTGAATCAGTTTTTTGATGGATTCCAGGAAGGAATTTATAAGAAGTTCCTAAGGTGAATCCTGTGTCTACTTGAGAACGATCAGACTAAGCTATGGGAATAGACGCATGTGAAAATTTCTTTGCAAGGATGTCTGGTTGTATCTCCTGGAACTCAGGTATTCTGTGGATCACAGAAAGCCACAAAATCTTCAGAATAGGAGCATGGTAGTGTCACTTCATGAAGAGCATGGTCATAAAGACAGATTTTCTCTCCCTCTATAAACCAACCCTTTACATGTTAAAACAAACCCAGAACCCCTGAAGTTACACATATGTTTGAGCCTACCTTAAGAATTATGCATTAAATTATGGTGTAATATTTAAAAAATTGCATTCATAGAATACTTAAGCAGAGCCAATCCTTTTAAGAAATTTAAACAGTAAAGCTATTTATTATTTGCCTGAAACTAAGAGTTCCTTTCAGCAGCAGACTTAGCAGGAAAATAATTTTGAATGTGAAACCAACTTGAGTCAGCTGATAATATTGTGAGTCTCAAATTTGTAACTGAGTAAGAATGTAGTGCACACAAAAGATAAAAAGATATTTTACAAATAAGTGAATAATAGAAGGATGACCACTCTCATTTTGATACAGAGGATACCAAGTGAGTAATAACAGAAATTTTAGAGGGCTCAAGGAATCAAATTCTTGACTACTGAGGCATTGCATTAAACACTGTTATAATTATAAAAAGACACGCAACCATTACAACAATAGCAACCACTTTTTGAGTGCTTACTATGTGACAGACACATTAATCATTCTCTTTATATAAAGTAATACAACACACAAACCCCAAAAGATCAGTATTATATTTTTTTCAGTTAAGAATAATGAGGATCTTAACCATTATACTATTACTGCCTTTTACAAACTTGTACAATGTAGATTAAAATTTACAAGGTTTTTAGTGAGAGACTGAACATCATAGCATTTTGTAAACTAATCAGCTGAAATCAGATGCCACCATCATTTCCAATAAGAGAATGCTGAGGTAAAACCAACCATGTCATGCATTTAAATAAATTGCACATATACAGAGAGTTTTGGCACGGAATATTTTCTAGAGATTAAATTCTTGCTCAGAGGGCTGAAGACCTTGAAAACAGCAGTATGGTCCAGAGCTGAAAATGGAAAAAAGAAATCACAGGCATCTGAACTCTGATTCAAGTGGGCAGTGCACTCCACATTCCTGGCCATTGCCAAAAGCCCTATGCCTATGCTCTGACCACATCTGATCACTGAAATCACTTCCATGTCTTTTATTTCACAGTTATTTATACTTCAGCTCAATTGGTAGCATGGGAACAAGTATTCATGAGCTACTTTTTCTGGGGCTTTTTGGGCCAGTATTTTATGGTACTTCACAAGTCTTGAAGAAATCATTTTAAACTAAGCTTAATTAACAGCATGGGAACTAAAAGGCACATATTTTTTGGTGATGAAACCTTATATAAACAAAATACTTGAAGTGACAAAACCTATGGACACCTTCCCTGCCTTCACTCTCCAGCCTGCTCCAAGTCATTGGTATTTCCCTGGAAGGAGGTTGTGCATGTCTATGTCCTCATTTTTACAGCTGCTTCCTAAGGGATGGATCCCAGGGTGACCTGTCTCTTGCATTCACAAGTCCCATAGGACTATAGCAAATAAGAGTTCTTAACTGGCTATCCACCTAGGGCTCAGCACAGAGGGAACAGGCAAAAAAGCCCATTTTTCAGTCTCCCTGAAAGGGGTTTAATTGCATACTTTAAAAACCACTACCTGAGGATGAGGCTTCTAAATTTAGCACATATCTAGTGGCCGGCTACTATCCTCCCTAGATACCGGGAAACTGGCAAATACCTTCTCTGCCCTCTCCCTTCAACACACTCCAATAATAAAACCAGTCCACTCCAATAACCAACCTGGAAGGAGTTTGTACAAATGGCTGGTTTCCCAGTTTTTGTGGCTGCTGCCAAAGGGATGGGTCCCTGGATTGTGCCTGGCTGAGAACCAACAGATTCGCATTCACAAGTCCCTAGTACTATAGCAAGTGAAGCAGCTCTGAACATGCACAGGAGCACTCCCACCTGGTACATACATAGCTTATATCCTAGGTCCAGCACAGAGGGGGCAGGCAAAAACACCCATTTCCCAGTGTCTCCCTGGAAAGGGTTCAACTACACAATTTTGCTGCTTGTACCTGAGGGTCCAGTTTATAATTAGCCTATAATTAGATGCTGACTGTGATTCTCAACTTTGGGACATTTCTGGGTTTTGACAAACCCTCAACTACTGGGAGCCACTAAGAACAAAGAAGGTGGCTTGGCCAAACTCAAAGGTTTGAGAGACAACTGCAGGCTCAGGCTGGGCTGATTGAAGAGGTTCATTTCCTACACAAAACCATTCTGTCAAGACTGGGAGAGGTGGTTGTTTTATCTCATGTGCAGAAACCAACAGAGTCAAGAAAAATGAAGAAACAGGAATATGTTCCAAACAAAAGAACAAGAAAAATCTCTAGAAACAGATTTTAATGAAATGGACATAAGTGACTTACTTGATAAAGGGGTCAAAACAACAGTCATAAAAATGCTCACCAAGGTCAGGAGAATAAATGCATGAACAAAGTTAAATTTTCAACAAATAGAAAGAAAATATAAAACAAGTGGTAAACAAAAAACACACAGCTAAAGAATACAATAACTGAACTGTAAAATTCATTAGAGGAGTTCAACTGCAGACTATATCAAGTGGAAGAAAGGACCAGTGAACCTGAAGACAGGGCAGTGGAATTCATCCATTTACAGGAGTAAAAAGAAAAAAGAATGAGAGAGAGTGAAGATGGTTTAAGGGACATATGAGAAGCCATCAAATGGAGCAAGATTTGCATTACAGAGGTCTTAGAAGGAGGAGACCATAAGAAAGGGGCAGAAAATCCACCCACAGAAATTGAAATAATGGCTGAAAACTTCCCTAATCTAGGGAAAGAAACAGATATCCAGAGCCAGGAAGTTCAGAGAATTCCAAATAAGATAATCCAAAGAGATCCACACTGAGACATGTAATTAAACTATCAAAAGTTAAAGATGAGAGAATCTTAAAAGCAGCAAGAGAAATGCAACTTGTTAAAGCACAAGGGAATGCTCATAAGACTGTCAGTAGATTTTTCAGCAGAAACCTTTAGACCAGAAGGCTGGTAAGATATATTCAAAGTGCTAAAATAAAAAAACTACCCAGCAAAATCATCCTTCAGAATTGAAGGAGAGATAAAGAATTTCCCAGACAAACAGAAGCTGAAAGAATTCATTACAACACCAGCTTTATAAGAAATGTAAAGAGCTTTCTTCAAACTGAAACAAAAGGATGTTACATGAAAATGTATGAGAGTATTAACCTCACTGGTAAAAGTAAATATATAAATTTAATATTTAAATTCAGGATAAATAATGTCATAATCATGGTGGGTAAATCACTTAGAACTCTTAATATGAAAGTTAAAAGCAAAAGTAGTAGGAATAACTATACTACAATAATTTGCTAATAGGTACACAATGTAAAAAGATGTAAATTGTGACATCAAAAACAAAACAAGTGGAAGCATGTTAGAGCTTTTTTATGCATTTGAAATTAAGTTAGCTTAAAATAAACTTATAAAATTAGATTTTATATTATATAAAAATGTTTATTATTTATAATAGACTTATATAGTTAAGATTATAAATATAAAAATATACTTATGAAATATAATTTTATGTAAGCCTCATAGTAACACAAAGTACTAATATATAGTGAATACACAAAAGATAGTGAGAAAGGAATCAAAGCATACCACTACAGAAAATCAACACAAAGGAAGAGAGCAAGAGAGGAAGAAAGGAACAAAAGAATTTAAAAACAGCAGAAAACAATAAGATAGCAGTAGGAACCCCTACCTATCAGTAATTACTTTAAAAGTAAATGGGCTAAATTCTTCAATCAAAACACATAGAATTGCTTAATGGATAAAAATTAAGACCCAAACATATGCTGCCTACAAGAAGTTCACTTCAGCTTTAGGGCACACAAACTGAAAGTGCAGGGGTGGAAAAAAATATTCCATCAAGGGGAAACTAAAAGAAGCAGGGGTACATATATTTATATCAAACAAAATAGATTTTAGGACAAAGACTATAACAAGAGACAAAGAACGTCATTGTATAATGACAAAGGGTCAATTCATTAAGAGGATATAACATTTGTAAATATTTATGCACCCAACACAGGAACACCTTATATATAAAATGAATATTAACAGATATGAAGGGAAAAATAGCAATATAATAATAGCAGGGGATTTTAATAACCCAATTTCAACAATGGATAGATCATCCAGGCAGAAAATCAATAAGGAAACATTGGAGTTAAACTGCACATTAGACCAAATCTTCCTAACTGACATATAAAAAAAACATTTCATCCAACAGTAACAGAATACACATTCTTCTCAAATGCACATGGAATGTTCTTCAGGATAGATCAAATTCAGAACACAGAACAAATAAATAAATTTAAGAAAATTGAAATCATGTAAAACTGTTCTGACCACCACTGTGAGAAACCAGAAATGAATTATAAGAAGAAAATGAAAATTCACATATATGTGGAGAGTAAACAACATACTATTGAGCAACCAGTGGGTCAAAGAAGAAAGCAAAAGAATATTCAAAAAATATCTTGGGACAAATGAAAATGGAAATACAACATGACAAAACTTATAGGATATAGCAAAAGCAATTTGAAGTGGTAAATTTATAGTGACAAATGCCTACGTTAAGAAAAAAAACACATACAACCTAAATTTACAGCTCAAAGAACTAGAAAAAGAACAAACCAAGCCAAAATTAGTAGAAGGAAGGAAATAACAAAGATCAGAGCATAAATAAATGAAATAAAGAACAATAGAAAAGATCAATGAGACTAACAGCTGGGTTTTTGAAAAGATAAACAGGTTGACAAACTTTTAGCTAGACTAAGAAAAAAGAGAAGACTCAATAAAATCAGAAATTAAAGAAAAGACATTACAACTAATACTACAAAAATACCAAGGATCATAAACGACTACAGTGTAAGATCATACACCAACAAATGGATAATGTAGACAAAAATGGGTAAGTTCCTAGAAACATACAACCTACCAAGACTGAATCTTGAACAGACTAAATGCTCTTAAGGATATTGAGCCAGTCACCAAAAACTTCCCAAGAAAGAAAATTCTAGTACCATATGGCTTTACTGTTGTTTTCTAACAAATATTAAAGAAAACTAACACCAATCTTTCTCAAACACTTCCAATAAATTGAAAAGGAGGGTATACTCCTAAACTCACCTTAATGATGCCAACATTACCCTGATACCAAAGCCAGACAAATACACTACAAGAAAAGAAAATTATAGGCCAATATCCTTGATGAACATAGATACAAAAATCCTCAACAAAATAGTACCAAACCAAGTTCAACAATATATTAAAAAGGTCATACATCATAATCAAGTGTAATTTATTTCAGGAATGAAAATATGGTTCATCATTCACAAATGTGGTACATGATCTTAACAAAATGAGGAATAAATATCAAGATCATTTATACGATCTCCAGGTGCAGAAAAAGCATTTGACAAAATTCAATGTACTTTCATGATAAAAACTCTCAACCAAGTAGGTATAGCAGGAATATATGTCCATATAATAAAGCCATATATCAGAAGTCCACAGTTAACAGTGAAGTGCTGAAATCTTTTCCACTAGATCAGGAATAAGACAAGGATACCCACTCTCTCCACTTTAAATTCAACATGGTGCTAGTCATAGCCAGAGCAATTAGGCAAGAAAAAGAAAAGTCATCCAAATCAGAAAAAAAGAAGTAAAATTGTCTCTATTTTCAGATTACATATTATATATAGAAAACCTTAACAACTACACAAAAAAAACCTGTTAGAAGAAATAAATTCAGTAAAGTTGCAGGATATAAAATCAATATACAAAAATCGGTTCTGTTTCCATGTTCTGACAATGAGCTATCAGAAAGAGAAATTAAGAAAATGATCCCATTTAAAACACCATTTTGAAAAGAATAAAACACTTAGGAATAAATTTATCTGAGGAGGTGAAAGATCTGTACACAGAAAACTAAGATATTGATTGAAGAAACTGAAGACGCAAATAAATGGGAAGATATTTCATGTTCACTGATTGGAAGAATACTGTGAAAATATCCCTACTACCCAAAGTGATTTATAGACTCAGTGTAATCACTGTCAAAATTCCATTGACATTTTTTTTCACAGAAATAGAAAAAAAAATCATGAAACTTGTATGAAACCACAAAAGGCCCCAAATAGTCAAAGCAATCTTAAGAAAATACTGGAGGCATCATGCTCCTTGATTTCAAACTGTATTAAAAAGCTATAAAATTAAAACAGTATGGTATTGGCATAAAAACACACATTTCTCAGTGGAATGAAAGAGAAAGAATAGAAATAAACCCACATGCATATGGTTAATTTATGACAAAATGAGCCAAGAATATACAGTGAGGAAAGAACAGTCTCTTCAGTAAATGGTGCTGGGAAAACTGGATGGCCACAAGCAAGAGAATGAAATTGGACCACTCTCTTCCATACACAAAAGTCAACTCAAAATGGGTTAAAAACTTTAACATAACTTGAAACCATTAAACTTATAAAAGAAAACATTGTGGGTAAGCTTGACATCAGTCTTGGCAAGTTGACACCAAAAGCAAAAACAATAAAAGCAGAAATAAACAAGTGAGACTACATAAACTAAAAATCTTCTGCACAGCAAAGGAAACCATCAACAAAAAAGACAACCTAGAGGATGGGACAAAATATTTGCAAACCATGTATGCAATAAGAGCTTAACACCCAAAATATGGGAATGCACACAAGTCAAAAGCAGGAAAAACAAATAACTAAATTTTAAAAATGGGCAAAGGACCTGCATAGGCACTTTTCAAAGAAGATATACAGACGGCCAATAGACAGAGCTTAACATCACTAATCATCAGGGAAATGCAAATAAAAAGCACAATGAGATACCACCTCACACCTGTTTGGATATCTATTAACAAAAAGACAAGAGATAACAACTGCTGGTATACATGTGGAGCAAAGGGAACACTTGTACACTTTAGGGTTGGGTGTAAGTTATAGGTACTCTGGAAGACAGTGCAGAGGTTTCTCGAGAAATTAAAAATAGAACTACCATATGATCCAGCAATCCCACCTCTGGTTACATATCCAAAGGGAATGAAATCATTATCTTGAAGAGATATTTGTACTTCCACATTCATAGTAGTATTCTTACTGGCTAAGATATAGAAACAAGTGTCTGTCGATGGATGAATGGGTAAAAAAATATGGTATTTGTTACAATGGAACTTATTCAGCCTTAAAAATAAAGGAAATCCTGTAATTTGCAATAGCATGGATGAACCTCAAAGATATTATGCTATGTGAAATAAGCCAGACAAAGACAAATACTGCATGGTATCACGTATGTTCAATCTAAAAATAAAAAAAAGTAAAACTTATAGAATCACAGAGTAGAAAAGTGGTTGCTAGGGGTTGGAGGTGGGTGGGTTAATAGAGCTTGGTAAAAGAGTACAAACTTTAAGTTGTACAATGAAAGGGGTCTGAGGATATAATGTATAACATGGTAACTATTGTTGATAAAACTGTATTATATGATTGAAATGCACTGAGAGAATAGATTTTAAATGTTCTCACTGCATACACACAAAAGGTAAATATATGAGGTAATGGATCTGTTAATTAACTTGATGGGGGTAATCCTTTCACAATATATATGCATGTCAAATCATCACATCACATACTAAATATCTTAATAAAGCTGAAAAAATAAAATAAAATAATTGAAATGGCTGCTTCTGGGAAACAGAATTTAGGAATAAGAATGAACTACTTTATAGCTTTTGAGTTTTAAAACCATGTACATGTATTTATGATAAAGGCAAAAATTAAATCACAAAAAATCATTTATAAGACCTGGTTCATCCAAATGAGTATCTAAATGGAGCATAGTCCAGATTACAATTGTCATCAAGCCTTTGGGCCTTAAAGAAGAAAAGCCAAGTAATAACACCCCTGGCAGAATGCCATGCCTGGTTTGGGATCCCAACAAATCCACTCTCCCAAGCCTCCCTATCAGGTACTGTGGTTAAGGTCATGGGTTCTGGAGACAGAAAGACCTGGGTTCACAGCTGCACTAATGTGTAACTTTAAGGTAAGTTATTCAACCTCTATGAACCTCAAATTTCTCATATATAAAAACATGTTATTTGTGAGGATACTATTAATTATAGTAGCTATAATCTCATAAGGGTATAAAAGTATCTGTGAGCTTTTTGTGAGGATTAAATGAGATAATACACGTAAAAGTTGCCTGGGTATCTCGGGATTAAAGATGGTGGAATAGAAGGCAAGGCAGAAAACTCCTTCCAAAAACACATAAAATAAGAAAATACAGCAAATACTACTAACCTCCAAACTACCAGAAGACTGCAGAACAGACCACCTACACCTGAGGAAGAAGAGAAGACCACCCAGAAAAGGGTAAAGTGGTAAAGCTGAGATCAAGTGGGTCCCAAATCCTCCCCCAACCCCAGCCTACAGTCAGGAGAAAGAGGAACAGAGTGGGGAGGGAGCAGAAGCCCAGGAGGGCTGCACAACTGGCCCTGGAGATCTGCCCTGGGATCACAGCCCACATCACACTGGGTTCTGGTGATTAGTGGGACTGGACACTACATTCTGGGAGGCTGAGACTCCAGCAAGTGTGGAGGGCAGGCATGCTCCTCCAGTCCTGAGACCCAAATCAGAGGCAGAAGTTTGAAAGACTTGCCAGCAGTGGGAGGGGTACCAGAGGGGCAAGGGTTGGATGGAACTCTCTCCTCAGGAGAAAGGGCAGATGGACAATAATACCTCCTCAGCCCTCCCTTGGCCCAACAAATTGGGAACTCTCAGGTGCCCCAGATTCTCCATCCCCCTTGCTGGCAATGCAGCCCCGAGGCTCCAGCCCATGCATGCTGCTGGAAGCCAACCCACTTTGTCCAGTGGCAGCATCATATTTTGCTGCCTGGCAGGCAGAGGGAGACTGCTCCAGCTTCCTTGGGTCCATTTAAGCCCAACCAGGGAGGTGCATACAGGAGCCAGCCTCAAGAGCTCCTTCCTTCCTGTGGGTGCCCAAACCCAGTGCTGCACATCTGGCCAGGGCAGAGCTGAACATCAGTCTGCCCAACCAATTAACCCTGCAGCCCTGCCATTGCTGCAGGACAGGCAGAGAGGGCAGCCCTGCACACAGGAAGCTCAACAGAGACTACTGGGATGATCACAAAGGCAGCAGACAAAGTAAATTGCTCACCTAGACTAAGACCACTACAGAAGCCAGACAGAAAGGTGGCCCTACCCATGGCACACCAACAACTGGGGCTCCAGCAGAATAGAACCAGGCACTACAGAGTAAAGAATCTTGGACTTTTGAACACCATAGGACCCCTTCATAAATCTATCACACTATAGGCCAGGATTCATAGCAGAGACAGCTAATACAAAGGAAGGAACACAAAAACCCTGACAAAATGAGTAGGCAGAGGAATATGATCCAAAGAAAAGTACAAGACAGAACCCCAGAAAGAGGGCTAAATGAAACAGAGATCACCAATCTTCTTGATAAAGACTTCAAAATAAAAGTCATAAATATGCTCACAGATTTACAAAAAAGTATTCAAGACTTCAGAGAAGACTTCAACAGAGAGACAGAAAACCTGAAAAAGAGTCACTCAGAGCTGAAGAATACAGTATCTGAAAAAACATACAATGGAGGGATTTAAGAGTAGACTAGAACATGTAGAGGAGACAAATGAAATGGAAATTAGAGAACAGGAAAACAAAGAAGCTAAGGAACAGAGAGAAAAAAGGATATCTAGAAAAGAAAGACTGATAAGAGACCTCTGTGACCAATCCAAATGAAACAATATTCACATAATAGGGGTACCAGAAGGAGAGGAGAAAGATAAAAGGATAAAAGTCTTTGAGGAAATAATTGTTGAAAACTTCTCCAGTCTGGGGAAGGAAATAGACACTCAGGTCATGGAAGTGCAGAGATCCCCTAACAAAATGAGCCCTAGGAAGACAACAAGACATATAATCATTAAAATGGCAAAGATCAAGGAGAAGGAGAGAATATTGAAAGCAGCCAGAGATCAAGCACTATATGGAGACAAATGAAAACAACAACTCAACACCCCAAAACCTGTGGGATGCAGTGAAAGCAGTTCTAAGAGGAAAGTACATAGTAATACAGGCTCACCTCAAGAAACAAGAACAATCCCAAATAAACAGTCTAAACTCACAATTAAAGAAACTAGAAAAAGAAAAACAAATGAAGCCCAAAGTCAGTAGAAGGAGGGACATAATAAAGATCAGAGCAGAAAGAAATAAAATAGAGAAGAATAAAACAATAGAAAAAAATAAAATAAATTAAGAGCTGTTCTTTTGAGAAAATAAAATAGATAAACCTTTGGGTCTAAAGAGATAAACCCAGACTTACCAAAAAAAAAAAAAAAAAGAGAATGTACATACATAAACAGAATCAGAAATGAAGAAGGAATAATCACAATGGATACCACAGAAATACAAAGAATTATTAGAGAATAATTATATGCCAAGAATGAAAAATTATATGCCAATAAATTGGACAAATAAAGAAATGGACAACTTCCTGGAAAAATACAACCTTCCAAGATTGACCCAGGAAGAAACAAAAATATGAACAGACCAATTACCAGCAATGAAATCCAATTGTTGATCAGAAACCTCCTAAAAAACAAAATGCAGGTACAGATGGCTTCATAGCCGAATTCTACCAAACATTTCAAGAAGAGCTAATACCCATCTGTCTTGCCAATGGGTTTCAGCCCTGGGCAAGTTCGCTATGGATTCAATGCGACCAAAGAAAATTGAGAGTAGAATGTTCTTTGGAGTGAAAGGGTTTATTACACGGCTTGTTCTCCCAGATGTAGGTCGAGCACCAGCGTCTCTGACTCTGCCCAGAGCCGAGCTCTCTATATAGCACAATAATAGCTTACTGCCTAAAGGTGTGGAAGCTGTAGCCTAGCAACAGGCCAGTTACATCATCAGGTGGTTTAAGTTCAGTGAGGATCCTGGCCATAGGAACCCCAACTTCCCCACACCATCCTTCTTAAAGTATTCCAAAAAGTAGAAGAGGGAATACTTCCAAACTCATTCTATGAGGCCAGCATCACTATAATAACAAAACCAAAGATACCATACACACAAAAGAATTACAGACCAATATACCCGATGGACATAGATGCAAAAATCCTCAAAAAATCAGCAAACTGAATACAAAAATACATCAAAAAGATCATCATCATGACCAAGTGGGATTTATTCCAGGAATGGAAGGTTGGTACAATATTCCTAAATCAATTAGTATCATACACCACATTAACAAAAAGAAGGATATAAACCACATGATCATCTCAATAGATGATGAAAAAACATTTGAAAAAATTCAACCTCCATTCATGATAAAAACTCTCAACAAAATGGGTGTAGAAGGTACATACCTCAACATAATAAAGGCCATATATAACAAACCCATAGCCAACATCATACTTAACAGCAAAAAGTTGAAATCTTTTCCTCTAAGATTGAGAACAAGACAATGATGCCCACTCTCACCACTTTTATTCAACATAGTACTGGGGTCCTAGCCATGGCAATCAGACAACACGAAGAGATAAAGGCAACCAGATTGGTAAGAAAGAAGTTAAACTGTCACTATTTTCAGATGACATGATATTATACATTAAACACCCTAAAGAATCCACCAAAAAACTACTAGAACTAATAACTGCATTCAGCAAAGTTGCAGGATACAAAATCAATACACAGAAATCTGTTGCATTCCTACACACTAATAATGAACTAGCAGAAAGAGAAATCAGGAAAATAACTCCATTTACAATTGCATCAAAAAGAATAACATACCTAGGAATAAACCTAATCAAGGAGAAGAAAGACCTATACTCTGAAAACTACAAGATACTCATGACAGAAATTATGGAAGACAGAAATAAATAGAAATCTATCCTGTGCTCAAGGATAGGAAGAATTAATATTGTCAAAATGGCCATTCTGCCTAAAGCAATCTACAGATTCAATGCAATCCCTATCAAAATACCAACAGCATTTTTTAATGAACTGGAACAGTTCTAAAATTCATATGGAACCACAAAGACCCCAAATAACCAAAGCAATCCAGAGAAAGAAGAACAAAGTTGGGGGAATTATACTCTCTGACTTCAAGCTCTACTACAAAGCCACAGTAATCAAAACAATTTGGTAGTGGCACAAGAAGAGACCCATACATCAAAGGAACAGAATAGAAAGCCCAGACATAAACCTACACATCTATGATCAATTAATATAGGATAAAGGAGCCATGAATATACAATGGGGAAAAGACAGCCCCTTCAACAACTGTTGTTGGCAAAACTGGACAGCTACATGTAAAGATAAGACTGGGTTATTGTCTGCCATACACAAAAGTAAACTTGAAGTGGATCAAACACCTGAATGTAAGTCATGAAACCATAAGAATCTTAGAAGAAAACAGGCAAAAATCTCTTGAATAGAGGCATGAGCAATTTTTTCCTGGACACATCTATTGGGCAAGGGAAACAAAATAAAAAATGAACAAATGGGACTATATCAAAGTAAAAATTCCTGTACAGCAAAGGATACCATCAGCAGAACAAAAACGTACCCTACAGTATGGGAGAATATATTCATAAATGACTGATCTGATAAGGGATTAACATTCAAAATATATAAAGAACTCATATGCCTCAACACCCAAAAAAACAAACAACCTGTTTAGAAAATGGGCAGAGGACCTGAACAGAAACTTCTTCAAAGAAGAAATACAAATGGCCTACATGGACATGAAAAGATGCTCCACATCACTAATCATCATGAAAATGCAAATTAAAACCACAATGAGATATCTCCTCATACCAGTTAGAATGGGCACCATCCAGAAGACAAGAAACAACAAATGCCAGAGAATATGTGGAGAAATGGGAACCCTCCCACACTGTTGGTGGGAATGCAAACTGGTGCAACCACTGTGGAAAGCAGTATGGAGGTTCCTCAAAAAACTAAAAATAGAAATACCATTTGACCCAGTAATTCCATCCCTAGGAATTTAGCTTCCAAAATATATACCCAAAGAAAACCAAATCCCTGATTCAAAAATATGTATGCACCCCTATGTTTATCACTGCACTATTTGCAATAGCCAAGATATGGAAGCAACCTAAGTGTCCATTAATAGAAGAATGGATATAGAAGATGTGATATATATACACAATGGAATATTAGTCAGCCATAAAAAGAAAATAAATCCTGCCATTTTCAATAACATGGATGGATCTAGACAGTATTATGCTCAGTAAAATAAGTCAGGTGGAGAAAGAGAAATACCATATAATTTCACTTATTTGTGGAGTATAAAAACAAAGTAGAACAGAGAAGTGACTAGTGGTTATCAATGGGGAGGGGAGGGGGCAGGGATCAGAGTTGGGGAAGGGGGATAAAAGGGCACAATAATTCGCTATCACAATATAGGTTGATTACTGGGACTGTTAAACCACTGTGATGTGCATTTGAAACCAACATAAGATTGTATATTAATGATACTTTAATAAAAATAATAATGAAAAAAGCAAGTTGCTTGGCACATAAGTAAGTACACATTTTCTCTAGTATTTTATATCTCTAAAGAATTTTTTAAGGCATTTCTATTATTGGGGAATTTGACAAACATTGCCATAGAACTCTCAAGGCAGAAGTTAGATTCTGTGCCCTCATACTTGCTTTTGTGGTCGTCAAGGTTCTAATAAGGGTGTAGCCTTTGGGTTATTGGGAAGAATGAAAATTTAGCAGGTGAATCTTCCTGCATGCCATCAAACTAAAATAGCTCCGTAAGCTTAAAAAATGCTCAGAGATTTCAATGAAGAGTCTAGAAAGCTCTAAAGCATTCTCTCAGAGGAATGGAATGATAAAGTAGAGGGTAAAGTTTGAGAGCAACTGTGAAAATCAACAGAAGAGCTAAATATCAATTGAGAGAAAAGTAAAAAACTAGGGTTTCCAATAATGGGATCTGTAGTTCATGAGCAAACCTGTCTGAGACAGGGAGGCTCCAACCTGCAGGATGCAGCTTGAGACTAACCTTAAGGTCTATTTAGGACAGACACTTCTTTCTGTCATCCTTGTTCCTCTCTATAAGCATTTCCTTCTATTTTTCGCTAATGCAGAGCTGAGTTATAGTTTTCAATATTTGGTGAACTTTAATCATCTATTCCCGTTGATTTAAAAAGCTGATTTTAACTCTATCAAAAGCCTCATAAACCTCAAGCAATCTGCTGTTTTTATAGGAAGGCCACCTTATTGCTGTTTGTCGGTTTGAACTGTTTGGTTAACTAATTTACCCCTAGTCTGGTCTTGAAATGTTTGTGCTCCAGTCAAAAGGAGGGAAAAGGAAAAGTGAAATAAGGAAAAGAAAGGAAGGTGCATTCAAACAGAGAAGGAGAAATGCAATCAACAGGTTCTCCAAAGACACTGCAGCGCTGTGGGCAAGCATTTCTGGATACCTGCCACGTGCAGACATTGCACTGACCTAGGAATACAGCTAAGAAGCAAAGGGCAGAGCTGCAGGGATACTTAGAGGACAAAGTGGACAAAGTAAGTCCTAATCATCAGAGACAAAGGAGAGAGAAGCAGGGCATCAGCAGGCATCAGATATCATCAATGAGCTGCCAAGTATGCCTGCAGGGACGTTTCTTTTGTCTCCCATGTCTAGCGCTGTGGGGGGTTGGACACAGAACTCCCAAATTTTGGCTGCACTCTTATCTTTTTTTTAATTTTTAATTTTTATTTATTTATTTATTTTGGTATCATTAATGTACAATTACATGAGCAACATTATGGTTACTAGATTCCCCCCATTATCATGTCCCCACCACATACCCCACTACAGTCACTGTCCATCAGCGTAGTAAGATGCTGTAGAGTCACTACTTGTCTTCTCTGTTATACTGCCTTCCCCGTGCCCCCGCCTACATTATACGTGCTAATCATAATGCCCCCTTTTCCCCCTTATCCCTGCCTTCCCACCCATCCTCACCAGTCCCTTTCCCTTTGGTAACTGTTAGTCCATTCTTGGGTTCTGGTGCACTCTTAATTACATAATTTGCTATAAATTGCTGAGTTTCTGGTACCCCCTCCCTAGATACGAAGGGATTCTAAGTGAAGAGCAATGAAAAGAGAAGGGGATGTGAAAAGACTTGCTTTCCTTACAGACTGGTGGGAGTTCTGTGCTCTTAGCTGTACTTATGCCCAAAGAAAAGTTGCAGAACTGAGCCATCCACTAAATTTCTTCTTTCTTTAATGAAGAGGCAATGGTTCTGCTGTCCACACATACAAAAAAACTAAATAAAATGTCTAATGCTCTGGCAGCTTATTTTACTCCTTTCTACAAAGCCCATGAAAAGAGATGTTGAAACGTTAATACAGAAACTGCAGACACCAGAATTTCACTAAAACACTGTGAATAAGGGCACAAGGGCATATGCCTGCTTCGTTCAGCCAGGTTCAAGTTTGTAAAAAGTTGCTGCCTCTATTGCAGTTTACTTTCAGTGCCAAGATTTTATTAAATCAAACAACATAAACAATAGTCCCCAACTGTCTTTGCAGTCAGCTACAGGAAACTTTGGTAGGCTTTAGTCTTTGATGAAAAACTGTTCCCCAGAATCCTCCCAAGCCACAGAGGACAGAAGTACTTGAGTAGGTTAAGTGAACTTGATTTATCTTAATTACCAGACAGGACATTTTCCATAGGAAATTGCCAGGCCACATGTTAAGTCTGGCACACACAGTGGATTCTTCAGTTCTTTTTTAGTTAAGACAGGAGAGACATGGGCTCATTTGAAGAGAAGAGTGAGATTATAAAGAGCTTTTTTAGAAAGCAGCGATATGTGTGCCCATCCATATTGCCTAGCCAGTTCATTGGGAAGAAACTGGCCCATCAATGTATTACCAAAATATCTCCTAAAAACAATTTGAAAAGAAATTGTGGACCATAGACATAGATTCAAAAAGAAAAAATGGTTTCTCAGGACAATTCTACTTGCTGCAAGACTGACCTAGGTTTTGGCTCTATTTTCGATTCTAGTTTTCCCACTGGTTTTGTGCATGGTTTCAGATATCTTGTGATTATGTCACTGGAGAGTTGGGAGAGTCTTTGAGGTCAATTAGTCCACACCTCCCGTCCCTTTAAGCAGTGGTACAAAACTTACTGTTTAAGTCATATACTCTATCACTTCTGTTCACAGAACTAAAAATCATCAGTTATCTTTGCAAATAAAGTGGTTTATATACCTGCTCCAGGTTAAGAGAGACTCTTCTTAATATTTTGTTCTTAGTTTAACAAGAGCTGCACATTGAGGTTTCATTAGGAAAAATAAATGGAAAATAAATATTGGGGTGTGGGCTAGATGAATACTGATTTAGTGGGATGTGAACATCTCCACAGTTTCTCTGTATTTTATGGGTAGTGGCGAGAGAGGGATCCTCCGAAGAAAGAGGAGTTGTGTCGCAGTAGTTTGCCTCTGTTAGCAGATCCCTTCTGCTTCACTTGGCTGAAATGGTTAGGGCTCTCCACAAACAGCCTGTCTTCCCTGTGCGGACACAGGACCACAGCCTCCAGCATCCGCCAGCAAGGCTGGGGGTGGGGGTCCCTGTTTGCTGCCCTGGGAGCTGTACCCAGGTGCTCCAGAGCAGCGCATGGCTCTGCACTGAGACAGAAACATCTCACGCCACATGTGAAGCTGAACTCCCCCAGCAGCAGTCCAGGGGCAGGATGCTCACTTACACGGGGTCTTTTTCAAGCTTCTGCAGAGTAGGTGAAAACCTGGCTGAGTCATAAAACTGGCTGGGAGAAGATTGGCCTACACTATGAGAAGGGAAATGTAGCATACTCCACTGTCCTTCTGGTTCCAGAATAGTGTGTGAACATTTAGAATTTTTAACCAAAAAAGCTCTGCAGATCTATTTCCTCTGCCTTGATTCTCCCAGTTAAGAGGTCTAACACCAAGCTCTATTCCACCCATGTCAGTGTGTTATGATTAGCCAGTAATTATCACCTGTTCTTACATCTCATGATTTTTAGTCAGGACAAATGATGGAAATGCTACTAAAATAAATTACTTACATGTGTCTCCTAGAATTGCCACATAGCTATAGTAATTCTTTCAGAAGTTATTATCTTCCAGCTTTTCAAGTAGGAATTCCAGAACCTCATGGGGGAATTTTAATAGCTGTAATTCAGAGTTGGCCTGTTTGGGGAATTCAATTTTACCACATATTTTGATTCAAAATGTTCTCCAAACATTGAAATGTGACTACAGTTATTCTTTACAGGTAATAAAAACCCCTTGGTGGCTGCATCACGTGCATACTTCCTCTGTATTTTACAGTGTCTTCTATTAGCATTAATCTTGGATCATAGGGTAGAAAGGATACAGTGGGAAGAAATCTTGCCTTAACGACATAAGGTAGTAGGAAAAAAGCTTGCTTTGAAGGAGCCCAAAACCCAAATTTGAGAACTCTTAATTTCATTATTCTGGCTGTAGCCTTGTTGTCAGTAGTAATTTTGAGGACTACTTGTATATTTCACTTAAGTCATACAAATGGATTTGATTTGAAAGAAAATTACTATTTTTGTTCTTTCTTTTCTTGCTAGCCTGTCCTTTTCTGTCCTACTCTTTACTGTCAAGTTCTAGTCTCATATATTCTATGAAGCTTTCTCTCCACTTCTTAATTGTAGACTTGGGGGTGTAGGTTCTACATTGGTATGTTGTTGTATGCTCTCTTATGATACTTTCCGGTTTCATGGGTATTCTCTCTCCAGGTATTTTGAGACTTCAGAATATCAAATTAAATGAAATATTTCAACTTTGCATTATTCTTCCTTAGTTCATTAAATCATTTTGACTAATAGGGATTTCAACATATTTCAGCTCAGAGCATGTTTGCCCATTAACTGGACAAATTAATTTCTAGCATATCTGTTAAGAGAGCACACGATGTATTCACAGGCTCACTGGGGACTAGAAGGTGCTGAACTACTTGACTACCTTGAAGTCTCACATACTGTAGACTAAAATCATTTTATTAAAGCACCTTTATGTCTATGTGTATTGTATTTGCCCCCAAGGGGAAAATTGTCTTCACTTCACACTAGTTATATACAACTTTTAAATCATGACCTATTAGGGACTAGCAAAATAATCCTCGTCAAATCATATATATGACCATTAAGTCTTTATATACAAATGGGTTCTATTCATATCATTCAATTGTGTCAAACTAAAAATACACATATAAACATGCTGAATGTCCCCAAATGCATGCCAAGAGGTGAAACTCAACATGGGATTCTGATTTCAGGGATTCCTAAACTTAATTTAATATTGATTTTTCCCAAAGGCAAATTCAGAAAGGACTCCCTTTGAGATAAGAACAGCCTATAGGGGTCCTCCTTAGAAAACTCACTGAGGAAGGGCTGGAGAGATGGGCAAGGCACACACCATGAGGGTGGGACAGAGGGGAGGCAAACTCCAGAACAATTAGCATGAGTCCCACAACAATCCCAACTCAAAGCCAGAAGCGAATCCCAGGAGCTGACTGGTCCTGTGATTCCGGAATGAAATGCAGCTCAACCCAAAGGTACCTTTCTCTTATGCACGTACGTGGCCAATTAGGTCAGATGCCAAGATGGCACTCTTGCCAGACATTAACAAAAAGTTCTTTTTTGTTAAATTTAGTCCACCAGCTGTTATTCATTATACATAGCTCTAGTATCAAAAATGATTACTCCAACTAAATGAAAGTCAGAATGAACACTAAAATGAAAGTCAGAGCAAGTCACTCCCCAGTTACCATCACTCAAAGTCCCCCCATGTGCTGACCACATGTCGTGATCTGCCATAGGAGGCCAGCCACAGCCTGGTTCCCACTCCCTCTGCTTCCACAGCCTCTGTCCACTTTCACCGCTCACCCTGGGGAAAATGGCCTATTGTTCACTGCACACAACCATGTCCTTCAGGGCCTCTGCAATGACACGTGCTATTCTCTGACCTTCCCTTCCTCACCACAGTCACCTGGCTAGTTCTTTCCTGCTCACCCTTCAAGCCTCAGCCCGATGTCACCTTCTCCAAGAAGTTTTTCCTAATTTCCCCAGACTTTGCTAACTGCCACCCTCCCTGGCTGCCACTGCACCATGTGCATACTTCCATCAGAGCTCTCACCACTTAGTGCAGAGTAATTATTAGCTGCTTATCCCCTAGTCTTGAGCTCCTCAAGGGCAGGCACCATGTTTATTCATGTCTGTAGCCATAATACCGTGTGCGCACCGCTAAGCACATTGTTGGCACTTAATAAATGTTAGCTGTGTGAAAAATGCGAACCTTACAAACAAATCAGGTTTAAAATGTCATCGGAATAATTTGTGATCATGAGCTAATCGGTGCACTGTGAGAAGATCTGAGGACAGTGTGATTCAGAAAAGGAATGAAATGAACATTTAGAAATTAGATGCCTTTCAATGTACTTTCTGTGTACTACATAGCTCACTTCTTAGTAAGTGGAATAGAGAGAAAAACTTCCAAGTTATGTAAACCCAAATCTACCCATTAAAAAGTATAAATTAAATGACCTTTTCTCTTTACTGTTTCCTTAAAATACATTATACTATAACTAGCCTCTTTCCCTGCTAATCTTGCTAAGGAAACAGAACCAAGGTCATCATATAGAGGTTTTACTGGAATATGTTTATTTTGACAAACTGAAATCCTTTAAGAAATTAGCAGCTGCAAAATTTTCCATATTACAGCACAAAATAGAGAACTCTAAAGAAAAAAAATACACTTGCGGAAAGTGTTATTTTTACAGCATATTTTATATATATAGCAAACCATTTGTAGTTTATATACAGCAAACCATCTATAATGCACTAGATGCTTCCTTTTCCTCTGAACAGATTGGAAGAGTCTCTGCTGTCAGAGCCAAAATAGGCTCTTTTGGGTGTTACAATCAATATCCAATTCAATTCAATCAATTAATGACAATAAAAGATATAAGAAAAACTTATGAAAACAAAGTCCACTGCTGGAGTTCTAGTCCTCACTTGTGCTGATCTGTTTCAACACTGAGGAACTTCATCAAGCTATGAAATATTCAATCTGGAAAAATTCCTGCTTGTGTCCCTCTGAAAATTGATCTATGTTGCCTAGTGTATAACTATAACTTATGCTGTGAGTCTTTTTTAAATTAAAAGCATAGAGAGTTTATCACACACTGTTTTGAAGTTTAAGGAAAGAAAGTGATTTCCCATAGAGGAATTTAGTCCAGAAGTGAATTTAGCACATTGGCTTTGTTAAGAAAATGCTTGGCTGTAGCCATTTGAGAATCTCCTTGAGCAATACCTTTTATGATTAGACTGTGTGAAACAAAATAAAACAAAAACAAAACACCCTTTCCCTAGTACGTTTCTAGAAGTGTCATAGGCTTTTAGTTTTCATGCAATAATAAAATGAAAAATATTGGGTATTTGAGATTTAAAAAGGAACCACAAAAGTATACAGCAATTTAAACAATCTGGTATCAATGTGTAATAAGAGCTGCCAAGAAAAGCTGTTTATTAGAGAACAATGCTAATACTGTACATTTCTGTTCTCAAAAACTGATTCTCATTTGTCTGTGGTAAAAAGACCCAAGAGCAAAGTATTGCTGTGCCTGGGACAAGTCTGTCATTATTTTAAACATTGCCTATTACAACCTTCCACCTATGTGCGCCACACAGCTTTTATTTCCTTGCCCTCCCCTTTCCAGTGTGCCTGACAAATTATTCTGTGTGTCAAATCTAGTTTCTGTCATGCACAATCTAGATGTTTCTCTGGTCCACAGACCTTTCCTTCTCTAAATTTTGGTATTTAATATCAACATTTGGTATTAATGACCTTCTATTTTTCAATGTTCTCTGCTACACTGTTAACTTACAACACAATCTTGTCAGCCATTGTCGCCCACCAATAACTTGCATATTTGCAAAACATGCCTTTCCAGAAGGCCAAAGAATGAAATGCAAACCAGACCCTTCCTTAAGACAGAGGGACAATGTCATTTCATTCCTTTGTTACAACATTCGTGCTCTCATAATTCACCTGTAATACTGCTGGTGGCTTACCTTGTGTCTGGTTTTAGATTTTCTACTGTGGAGAAGGTTTGATTTGTATGAATGGACTTGTTCTTCCCACTGAATGACCCATTTTCTCTGGATATAACTTCATATTCTGAAAAGTGAAAAAGCCAACAGATACTTGTCTTTATGTCCTGGCTGATACTGTGCTCTTGATGCTTAGAGCATTAACAGTGAGTCACTTAGATTTTGTAGTTCTTGAGATGCACCCATCTTACACATACGCAATTTCCAGATGGGGATGGTCAGTGGACGGTGAAGGTCCCAAAACATTATGGGAGTTGCTTATTGATCACTTCTGCTTTTCCTCTACCAGAGCCAGAAAGGCCTGTTAACTGTGAAGACCCATCAGGTTCCTACGTAGCTACAGATACTGGTAACTTACGATTTTTTTAGGTAAGTCAGATAGTCTGCCATTGTTGGAAAGCACTGTGTGAGGAAGGCACTAGGAGGAGTGGTGCTTGAGTAAAAGGTGTGTTTCCTGCTCTGTGGGGCTTTATGGCAGCAGGGGAAAAGGCCAGCTCACATACCACTGCACAAAGCTTCGTTAGCAGCAAATGACAGTTAACCAAATAATGAACTATACTTTTCTATAGTTCATCATTTTCAACCATATAAGTATGCGGTTTTTATACCTACAGCTTACATATGCTCCCTTGATAATTATCCTTTTACGTATTTTTAAAAAGCTATGTCCTTAAAGTCTGCATAGAGGTCTTCAGAAATTTCACTTAAAGGCATGTTTCTATGAATGCTGAGGATGAATCAAAAGAGAAAGACTTTCAGAACAAGGGAATATAACTTATACATTTTTAATTGTTTTTCCCTACTCTCAGCTGTGATTTAGTTTAATGCATGTGACAAGGTCATACAGAAGATTAAAAAAAATCAAACAACAACAAAACCCCACTTGAAATCAGGTCCACCAATATGAAGAAATAACATGAGGGGTGAGCATCAGGGAAAGTGGGAAGGCTGCCCAGGAGCTGGCAAGTTATTGGGCATTTCTGCTACCAGTGCCACGTCCAAAGGAGATGGATACTGGAAATAACACTGAAACCATACATTCAGGGAGACTCATAATCACCAATTTTAATTTGGGAAGGATTTTTAATGGCATATACTAAAGAAATCCAAAAAGGAAGATGACTCTTGCTGAATAATTCCACATGATCATCCTTCCAAAAATTCAAAATCAAACTGGAAGGCAATGCTATCGCATCTGGACACATCAGTGCAGCTGTTAAAAGAACTAATGGCTGGTATTATTTAGTATTCCTTCCTCAGACTCTTTTTGTTCCTAATCTATATCTCAGTTGACTTTCTATTCTAACAGAGGGCATAAAGGGAGGGAGGGGAAGATCCTGAATTTCTCAGAATTCTAGCTTTTGAATGTATGTTCTTGGATGGACTTGGTAATGCTTTATAATGCTTTAAAGTGATAACATTTTTTTCATTAATCTATCAATATTATAAAAATGGAATATTATATTTTGGAATGAATATTTGTGGATATATTCTGAATATATTTTAGAAGGCAAAGATGGCCTCTTAAGTATGTGTTCATGTTTCTTATTTTAAAATAGGGGATTTTGCTTATAAATTAATGAATAGTAAAGATACAGGGAAATCTATAAATAAGTAACACTGAATAATTGGTCTTTTTTTCCTCCCTCAGAGGGTTTTACTGCCCTCAAAGGGGATAATCCACTTGACAGAAAAAAAATTTACTGTAAAGGTTAGGAAATCACAATTTAGAGCATGGACATAATAATGATGATACTACCTCTACCAGTTCTACTATTGCTTCTACTAACACACATGAATTTACAGCTTCTCAATATTCTGTTTAATCCTCATAATAAATGGACAACAATGGAAGGTATTATATTACAAATAAGGAAACTGAAGTTCAATGAGGCTAACTAAATACCCAAGTTGCATTTTTAGAACTCAGCTAATCTGAGTTTGAATCTATGTCAGCATCCTCTTGGCATATCACAAAGCAACACTTCATAACTACCTTTAAGCTGTCCGAGGACTCATGGCCAGTTTCTTAGGGGTGTCTATTTCTACTTTGGTGTAGAAGGGACATGCGGCAGCAACTGAATTCGGATGTATGTACTAGACATGAACACATCTCTGCCAGTTATAAGAAAGATTACTGACAGAAGCCAACTTGGGGAATGAAGAATACATTTCACTTTTTTTGTTATATTTCTCAATCCTTCCCTGCCAAACAATTTCCAACGATATGAGACTTAATTTATGAATTATCTGAGCTACTGGTTTATAAAAGATTACATCTGAAAATAAGTGGTATTCAATGTAATACTAAAAATAAACAAAAATGGAAAAAATTGAATAGACCATTAAGGCATATGGTCCTACATTTAAATACAGACTAGGTGAAAATTGGTTAAATATGGACTACTTCTATTTAGAAATATTATAGCTAAAGAGATATGGTCCTTATCTATGAAAATTATTACTGTAAATCTTCCATCTTGTAAAAGATCTCAAGCAGCCCATTAACATTTAGTAAGAATATTATATAAGTAGTTGGATAGATGGGTAAGATATATCCTATTCATTATTCTTTGAGATTACAAGTTTATATAATTTAAAAATGTTACTTGATGAATCAGAAAGGAAAATCCCTTTGCTTTAAAAAGTTAAATCAGGTGTTTTGATGTACCCAAATAAGTATGTAGTAGATGTATTAGATTATTAGATTAACCAATTCCAACTTGATATCCCACATCTTTGAGACAAATGGAATTTTATAGATCATTCGGTTTTGTGAGAACCAAGCCTGAGACTATCACTGAAACTCCTTACTGGCGCAGCAGTGGATTGAGAATTTTGAACGTTTTAATACATGTAGATAATCAATACTTAGAGATTGGTTTATTTTTAGATATTGGGATGGTAGCACCTACTGGCATAGTCCCAAGTAAAGAAACAGGACTAGACAAATTCCTGGGAAGCATGGCAATAGTTAGTTCTTTCTCAATGGCAAGCTTTGCATAAAAAAGAAAAGCAAAAATAAACTGCTTTCACTGGAAGTTGCCCAGACCAAATGGTTTTGTCTGAAAAGAGATAGCTGCTGTTTTCCTTGTTCATAGGCAAATTTTTGGCATCTCCTGAACCTCCCCTTCCCCACCTTGCCCCATGCATTCTATCGCCCAGACAGCCTCTCAGTGGGCCCCTCTATTCTGTCTCGCACTCAAAGCACATGGCAGGGATGCGGGCAGCAGGAGCCTTGTGTTCTCACACTATTTGCTAGATCCTCTAGCTGATTTAGGTGGTTTGTCTTTCCCCCCCTCTTCTTTAGTTAACTATCCTGTTTACTATGGAGAACTAAATTTCCATATAACAGATTCAAAGAATGACTCAGGATTTCTTATTTTTCACAGTCACTTTTAGAGGAGTTGGGAAGGTGATAGCAGAATCAAAATTTCCTTAGATGAACACAAAATTGGCCAGGGATAGAATTAAAAAAAAATTTCTCTTAAAATGATTGAAATAACATCTATCCTGCTTGAAAGTTCTAGGTCAAACTAGAAAGTGGGTTGGTGAGAAAAAAACTAGTTTAAATATCATCATCAGTGGCAACTTCTCATATATTATCTGTAATTTTTTTGGTAATGAAAAAGCTAGATGGATCGTCACACTGTGAAAGAGTTCTGAGGGAAGATGGAAGAAATGCATCTTAAAGAGATATGCTATATCAACAGGAGGCCCATACCAGACAAAATGGACTTTTCTTATCATATGACACTTTTGACAATAATGTGGCATAAGGACAGCAGAATTCGGCTGGGACTCGCTACTCCTGAGATGTGCCTCACAAGTCATAGTTTGACTCAGGGGTACCACACTCCTAATGCATCGCATCACACTGTCCAAGCTTCCCACTGTGGTAACAGTCCTTATGCCATGATCTTACCAGTGACAGTGTCATTTAGTGGCTTATCCCAGTCCAAGATGACAAATGAGGAGCACCCTTCCACAGTGACCACAGTAAGGTTGGTAGGTGGGTTCTGCGGTGGGCTGGTGACATTCCCCTCTGTGGCTTCTTCTTTGGGGAAACGTTTGACAGAGTCGGTGATGGAGCAGGGCCTGTCATCAGGCTTTGGGATGTATCGTACATGAGGACCTAAAAGAGAAAGAACTTTGACATTTTGCATTTTTTTGAGCTTGAAAAAAATGGTAGATATGAACTCATAAGTAAAATGATCTCTTTGAGGACATTTGGTCCCATGTTATAAGAAAATGGGTGACAGCAATGCTGTGGATGGTTCAAACTCATAAAAATCCAGGGTCTTGTCTCTGGAATGTGTGAGATTGATGTTGTTGTTGATTACTTTTCTAAATAGGTCTACCTTATGCTAATATCCAAAAGTAATTTGGTCCCCCTGGGCATGGTTTAAACTGTATTATTTATGGGGATTTGGAAAGAGTACTCAAAAGGGTCTTGCCTCAGTAATGGGGAATAATTAGCCCTACATTAAACACAGTCTGGTCTCACCTAATGAATCTTAAAAGCCAGACTCAAAGAACTAAGTGCTTTCTAGTAATTTAAAGGCACTCCAGAACAAAATTCAAGAATATTTTAGGAGTAAAAATACTCAGCACCCAACAAGATGAAATTACCATGAATTTATTACTCAATGAGGAGAAAAATAAATCATTTGAAATCAACCTAGAGCTTGCATAGATATTGGAATCATCATACAAGGACAATAAACCAATTGTTATAACTATAACCCTCATGGTCAAAAGTTAAGACATGATAGATCTTAAAAAGACCCAAATCAAATTTCTAAAGATAAAAATTAAAATGTGTGAGATGCAAAATACACTGGATAAGTTTAACACAGATAGGATATTGCAGGGTAAAAGATTAGTAAACTTGAAGACATAGCAATAAAAACTATTCAAAATAAAAATTGAAAGAAAAATAATAAAAAAAAATTGACCAGAACTGGAGAATATATTCATAAATGACATATCTGATAAGGGGTTGACATCCAAAATATATAAAGAACTCATGCACTTCAACAAACAAGAAGCAAATAATCCAATTAAGAAATGGGCAGAGGACATGAATAGAAAGAAGAAATTCAGATGGCCAACAGGCACACGAAAAGATGCTCCACAGTGAGATATCACCTCACACCAGTAAGGATGGCCAACAACCAAAACACAAACAACAACAAATGTTGGTGAGGATGTGGAGAAAGAGGAACCCTCCTACACTGCTGGTGGGAATGCAAATTAGTTCAACCATTGTGGAAAGCAGTATGGAGGTTCCTCAAAAAACTCAAAATAGAAATATCATTTGACCCAGAAATCCCACTCCCAGGAATTTACCCTAAGAATGCAGCAGCTCAGTTTCAAAAAGACAGATGCACCCCTATGTTTATCACAGCACTATTTACAATAGCCAAGAAATGGAAGCAACCTAAGTGTCCATCAGTAGATGAATGGATAAAGAAGAGGTGGTACATATACACAATGGAATATTATTCAGCCACAAGAAGAAAACAAATCCTACCATTTGCAACAACATGGATGGAACTAGAAGGTATTATGCTCAGTGAAATAAGCCAAGTGGAAAAAGACAAGTATCAAATGATTTCACTCATATGTGGAGCATAAGAGCAAAGAAAAAAACTGAAAGAAAAAAACAGCAGCAGACTCACAGAACCCAAGAATGGACTAATAGTTACCAAAGGGAAAAGGACTGGGGAGGATGGTGTGAAGGGAGGGACAAGGGGGAAAAAGGGGCATTACGATTAGCAGGCATAATGTAGGGGAGGCACGGGGAGGACTGTACAACTCAGAGAAGACAAGTAGTGATTCTATAGCATCTCACTATGCTGATGGACAGTGACTGTAATGGGGTTGGTGTGGGGGACCTGATGAAGTGGGGAGTTTAGTAACCATAATGTTGCACATGTAACTGCAGATTAATGATCCAAAAAAAAGACCAGAACATTACTGAGTTGACTTCAGGCAGTATAACATACATGTAATTTTAGCATTTGAGTAGAGAAGAGGGGGCAGAAAAATAATTGAAGAAATAATGGAGAAAAATTTTCCATATTTGATGAAACCACCAAACTCATGATCTGAAAAGCTCTAAGAATCCTAAGCACAACAAACACGAAGAAACTACACCAATCACAATCAAGTTTCTCAAAACTGGCAACAAAGGGAAATGTTTAAGGAGGCAGAGAAGAAAAGACATTATATAGAAGAACAAAGATAAGGATTGTGGCAAATTTCTTACTGGAAAGAATGAAAATGAGAAGGCACGGGGGCAACATCTCTCAATATTAAAAGGAAAAACTTAATATCTAGAATTCTATAACCAGTGAAAATATCTCTTAAAAAAAGAAAAGCAAAATACCTTTTACATGTACAAAAGCTGAAAGAATTCATGACCAGCAGACCCACACTGTGAGAAAGATCAAAGGAATTCCTTGAGGAAGAAAGAAATGATGCCAGATGGAAATACGGGTCTGCCCAAAGGGATGAAGAACACTGTAAATAGTATCCATATAGGTAAATACATAGACAAAAATGCAGAGTACTTTTATTTTTTCTAAAAGATAATTTACTATTTAAGCAAACATGAGAATTCAGATTCAAGATGGTGGCGTGAGAGAGTGTATATCTATAACACCTTAATAAATATATAAATAAACAAACAAATAAATAAGTAAAAGAAAACATAGGCAAAAATCTCTTGAATATAAACATGAGCAACTTTTTCCTGAATGCATCTCCTTGGGCAAGAGATACAAAATAAAAATGAACAAATGGGGCTACATCATGCTAAAAAACTTCTGTACAGCAAAGGACACCATCAACAAAACAAAAAGGCATCCTACAGTATGGAAGAATATATTTGTAAATGACATATCTCACAAGGGGTTAACATCCAAAATATAGAAAGAACTCACACACCTCAACACCCAAAAAGCAAATAACCCGATTAAAAAATGGGTGGAGGATATGAACAGACACTTCTCCAAAGAAGAAATTCAGATGGCCAATAGGCACATAAAAAGATGCTCCACATTGCTAATTATCAGGGAAATGCAAATTAAAACCACAATGAGATATCACCTCACACCAGTTAGGATGGCCAACATCCAAAAGACAAACAACAAAAAATGTTGGCAAGTATGCGGAGAAAGGGGAACCCTCCTACACTGCTGGTGGGAATGTAAAATAGTTCAACCATTGTGGAAAGCAGTATGGAGGTTCCCAAAAAAAGCAACAAACATGATAACAATTTAGTGTGATGTATACAACATGTAAAGGTAAAATGTATAACAACAGCACCCCAAAGGCCAGGAGCAGAGAAAAGCTGCTTTATTAATGTAAGGTTCTCACACTATGAAGCTGTAGAATATCAGTGAAAAGTAGGCTATATTAAAGATGCATATGATAAACCCCAAAGCAGCCACTAAAATAACAAAACAAAGAGGTATAGTTAATAAGACAGTAAAAAAGATAAAATGAAATCATAAAAATAATCTAAAAGAAGGATGAAAAAGAGGGAAAGAGGGAACAAAGAATAGATGGGACAAATAGAAACAAATAACAAGATGATGATAGATTTAAAGCAAATCATATCATTAGTCATGTTAAAAGTAAGGTTCTAAACACCCAAAATAAAATGAAGTGACTGTTAGACTGGCTAAAAAAGGAAGATCCAACTACATGAAGCCTATAAAAACCTTAGTTTAAATAACACAGAGATGAATACATTAAGACTGAAAGGATAAAAAGAAGAGATACCATGATAATACTTACCAAAAGAAAGCTTGAGTGGATATGCAAACATCAACAAACTTGGTTTCCAAGAATATTACCATAAACAGAAAAGGTCATTTCATAATGATAATGGATAAATTAGGTCTATGCCTAAATACAGACCTTTTCAGACAAAAAAAATGGTAAGTCTACCGCCAGACTGATTAGGTGAAAGAAAAAAAAGACACATATTATCAATAACAGGTATGAGAAAGGTGACTCACTAAAGATTTTGCAGATATTAAAATGATCAGGGGAGGCTTCCGGGAAGATGGCGGCATGAGCAGGGTGGTAGAACTCTCCTCCCAACACTTTATTTATCTACGAAAATACAGCAAACACAACTATTCCTAAAAGAGAGATCAGAATACAGAGAAAAGTGCACAGCATGCAGCTACACCCGAGAGGACTTGGCACCCCGTGAGGCGGTCTTAAAGAGCCCAGCTGACATACGTGGCACCTACCAGTGATCACTCGTATCAACATGAAAAGACAGACCAAGCTCACCCAGACCCAGACAACTCCTGAGAGGGAACCTGAAGGGATGGAAATGCAGAATCTTCCTGAAAAAGAATTCAGAACAAAAGTCATAACCATGCTGACGGATCTACAGAGAAATATGCAAGAGCTGAGGGAGGAAGGGAGGGAAGTCAGGAAAGACAATGCAGAATTGAGACAAGTCATTGACGGGCTTAGCAGCAGACTGGACGAGATGCAAGAGACTGTTAATGGAATAGAAATCAGAGAACAGGAATACAGAGCAGCTGAGGCAGAGAGAGATAAAAGGATCTTTAGGAATGAAAGAATATTAAGAGAACTGTGTGACCAATCCAACCGGAACAATATTCGCATTATAGGAGTACCAGAGGAAGAAGAGAGAGAAAAAGGGATAGAAAGTGTCTGAAGAAATAATTGCTGAAAACTTCCCCGTGCTGGGGAAGGAAATAGTCTCACAGTCCATGGAGGCCCACAGATGTCCTAACACAAGAGACCCAGGAAGACAACACCAAGACACATAATAATTAAAATGGCAAAGATCAAAGATAAGGACAGAGTATTAAAGGCAGCTAGAGAAAGAAAAAAGATCACCTTCAAAGGAAAACCCATCAGACTATCATCAGACTCCTCAACAGAAACCTTACAGGCTAGAAGAGCATGGCATGATATATTTAACGTTATGAAACAGAAGGGCCCCGAACCAAGAATACTGTATCCAGCACGATTATCATTTAAATATGACAGAGGGATTAAACAATTTCCAGACAAGCAAAAGCTGAGAGAATTTGCCTCCCATAAACCACCTCTACAGGACATCTTAAAGGAACTGCTCTAGAGGGAAGAACTCCTAAGGCTAAAAAGCTGTCACCAGAGAAAATAAAATCATAGCAAAGAAAGCAGACCATCCAAATACTAACTAAAGGCAAAGAATAAAACACCTAGTATATAAAGATTGGAGGAGGAAGAATAAGAAGGGAGAGAAATAAAGAATCATTAGACTGTGTTTACAATAACTTAACAAGAAAGTTAAGTTAGATTGTTAGATAGTTAAGAAGCAACCCTTGAACCTTTGGTAACCACGAATCTAAAGGCAGCAATAAGTACATATCTATCAATAATCACCCTAAATGTAAATGGACTGAATGCACCAATCAAAAGACACAGAGTAACAGAATGGATAAAAAAGCAAGACCGATGTTTATGCTGCCTACAAGAAATTCACCTTAAACACAAAGATATCCCCAGATTAAAAGTGAAGGGATGGAAAAAGATATTTCATGCAAACAACAAAGAGAAAAAAGCAGGTGTTGCAGTACTTGTATCAGACAAAATAGACTTCAAAACGAAGAAAGTAGCAAGAGATAAAGAAGGTCATTACATAATGATAAAGGAGTCAGTCCAACAAGAGGATATAACCACTTAAAATATATATGCACCCAACACAGGAGCACTGACATATGTGAAACAAATACTAACAGAATTAAAGGAGGAAATAGACAGCAATGCATTCATTTTAGGAGACTTCAACACACCACTCACTCCAAAGGACAGATCAACCAGACAGAAAATAAGTAAAGACATAGAGGCACTGAACAACACACTAGAACAGATGGACCTAACAGACATCTACAGAACTCTATACCCGAAAGCAGAAGGATACACATTCTTCTCAAGTGCACATGGAACATTTTACAGAACAGACCACATACTAGGCCACAAAAAGAACCTCAGTAAAGTTGAAAATATTGAAATTCTACCAACCAACTTCTCAGATCATAAAGGTATTAAACTAGAATTAAATTTTAGAAAGAAAACAAAAAGGCTCACAAATATATGGAGACTTAACAACATTCTCCTATTTAAACAATGGGTCAATGATCAAATCAAAACAGAAATCAAAGAGTATATGGAGACTAATGACAACAACAACACAAAGCCACAACTTCTGTGGGACGCAGCAAAGGCAGTTCTAAGAGGAAAGTATATTGCAATCCAGGCCTATCTAACGAAAGAAGAACATTCCCAAATGAATAGTCAAAAGACAGAATTACTGAAATTGGAAAAAGAAGAACAAATGAGACCCAAAGTCACCAGAAGGAGGGACATAATAAAGATCAGAGAAGAAATAAATAAAATTGAGAAGAATAAAACAATAGAAAAATCAATGAAACCAAGAGCTGGTTCTTTGAAAAAATAAACAAAATAGATAAACCCCTAGCCAGACTCATTAAGAGAAAAAGAGAATCTACACACATAAACACAATCAGAAATAAGAAAGGAAAAATCATGACGGATCCCACAGAAATACAAAGAATTATAAGAGAATACTATGAGAATCTACATGCTAGCAAGCTGGAAAACCTAGAAGAAATGGACAACTTCTTAGAAAAATACAACCTTCCAAAACTGACCGAACAAGAAATGGAAAAACTAAACAGACCAATCACCAGCAACGAAATTGAAGCGGTAATCAAAAAACTACCCAAGAACAAAACCCCTGGACCAGATGGATTCACCTCTGAATTCTACCAGACATATAGAGAAGAAATAACACCGATTCTCCTTAAAGTTTTCCAAAAAATAGAAGAGGAGGGAATACTTCCAAACTCATTCTATGAAGCCAGCATCACTCTAATACCAAAACCGGGCAAAGACCTCACCAAAAAAGAAAATTACAGACCAATATCCCTGATGAACATGGATGCAAAAATACTCAACAAAATATTAGCAAACCGAATTCAAAAATACATCAAGAGGATCATACACCATGATCAAGTGGGATTCATCCCAGGGATGCAAGGATGGCACAACATTCGAAAATCCATCAACATCATCCACCACATCAATAAAAAGAAGAACAAAAACCACATGATCATCTCCATAGATGCTGAAAATGCATTTGACAAAATTCAACATCCATTCATGATAAAAACTCAAGAAAATGGGTATAGAGGGCAAATACCTCAACATAATAAAGGCCATATATGACAAACCCACAGCCAACATCATACTTAATAGCGAGAAGCTGAAAGCTTTTCATTTACGATCGGGAACAAGACAGGGATGCCCACTCTCTCCACTGTTATTCAACATAGTACTGGAGGTCCTAGCTATGACAATCAGACAAAACAAAGAAATACAAGGCATCCAGATTGGTAAAGAAGAAGTCAAACTGTCACTATTTGCAGATGATATGATATTGTACATAAAAAACCCTAAAGACTCCACACCGAAACTACTAGAACTAATATCTGAATTCAGCAAAGTTGCAGGATACAAAATTAATACACAGAAATCTGTTGCTCTCCTATACACTAACAATGAGCTAACAGATAGAGAAATCAGAAAAACAATTCCATTCACAATTACATCAAAAAGAATAAAATACCTAGGAATAAACCTAACGAAGGAAGTGAAAGACCTGTATTCTGAAAACTATAAGACACTCCTAAGAGAAATTAAAGAGGACACTAACAAATGGGAATTCATCCCATGCTCTTGGCTAGGAAGAATAAATATTGTCAAAATGGCTATACTACTAAAGCAATCTACAGATTCAATGCAATCCCTATCAAACTACCAACAGCTTTCTTCAATGAACTGGAACAAATAATTCTAAAATTCATATGGAACCACAAAAGACCCCGAATAGCCAAAGCAATCCTGAGAAGGAGTAATAAAACGGGGAATTACGCTCCCTGACTTCAAGCTCTACTACAAAGCCACAGTAATCAAGACAATTTGGTATTGGCACAAAAACAGACCCACAGACCAGTGGAATAGAATAGAAAATCCAAACATCAACCCAAACTTATACAGTCAATTAATATTTGATAAGGGAGCCTTGGATATACATTGGGGAGATGACGGCCTCTTCAGCAACTGGTGTTGGAAAAACTGGACAGCTACATGTAAGAGAATGAAACTGGACTACTGTCTAACCCCATACACAAAGGTAAACTCATGGTGGATCAAAGACGTGAATGTAAGTCATGAAACCATAAAACTCTTAGAAAAAAACATAGGCAAAAATCTCTTGGACATAAACATGAGCGACTTCTTCATGAACATATCTCCCCGGGCAAGGGAAACAAAAGCAAAAATGAACAAGTGGGACTATATCAAGCTGAAAAGCTTCTGTACAGCAAAGGACACCATCAGTAGAACAAAAAGACATCCTACAGTATGGGAGAATATATTCATAAAAAACGTATCTGATAAAGGGTTGACATCCAAAATATATAAAGAACTCATGCACCTTAACAAACAGAAAGCAAATAATCCAATTAAGAAATGGGCAGAGGACATGAATAGACACTTCTCTAAAGAAGAAATTCAGATGGCCAGCAGGCACATGAAAAGATGCTCCACATCGCTAATCATCAGAGAAATGCAGATTAAAACCACAATGAGATATCACCTCACACCAGTGAGGATGGCCAACATCCAAAACACAAACAACAATAAATGTTGGCGAGGATGTGGAGAAAAGGGAACCCTCCTACACTGCTGGTGGGAATGCAAATTAGTTCAACCATTGTGGAAAGCAGTATGGAGGTTCCTCAAAAAACTCAAAATAGAAATACCATTTGACCCAGGAATTCCACTCCTAGGAATTTACCCTAAGAATGCAGCAGCCCAGTTTGAAAAAGACAGATGCACCCCTATGTTTATCGCAGCACTATTTACAATAGCCAAGAAATGGAAGCAACCTAAGTGTCCATCAGTAGATGAATGGATAAAGAAGAGGTGGTACCTATACACAATGGAATATTATTCAGCCATAAGAAGAAAAGAAATCCCACCATTTGCAACAACATGGATGGAGCTAGAGGTTATTATGCTCAGTGAAATAAGCCAAGCGGAAAAAGACAAGTACCAAATGATTTCACTCATATGTGAAGTATTAGAGCTAACAAAAAAACTGAAGGAACAAAACAGCAGCAGACTCACAGAACCCAAGAATGGACTAATAGTTACCAAAGGGAAAGGGACTGGGGAGGATGGGTGGGAAGGGAGGGACAAGGGGGAAAAAGGGGCATTACGATTAGCAGATGTAATGTTAGGGTGGCACGGGGTGGGCTGTACAACTCAGAGAAGACAAGTAGTGACTCTATAGCATCTCACTACACTGATGGACAGTGACTGTAATGGGGTTGGTGGGGGGGGACCTGATGAAGGGGTAGTTTAATCACCATAATATTGCACATGTAATTGTAGATTAATGATACTAAAATAAACTTAAAAAAAAAGATCAGGGATCTTATGAACAACTTTATGCTCATAAATTTGACAACTTAAATGAAATGGACCAATAAATGAAAGACAAATATTCCCAAAACTCACTAAGGAAGGAAAAAATATTCTGAATAGTCCTATACCTATAAAAGAAAGTGAATTAAGTGTAAAATTCTTCCCACAAAGAGCGTGTGAGCCTGAAATGGCTGCACTGGTAAGTAATATTAAACATTTTGGGAAGATGCCATACTATTTCTAAAGTCTTCAGAAAATTGAAGAGGAGATTTCAGCATTATTTCGATAGTACAACTTGACTTAGACATTGCAAGAAAACTATGGACCCACATCCCTCACTGAATACAATTGTAAACAAAATTTTAGCAAATTAAATCCAATAATATATTAAAATGAAAATACATTATGACCAAGTAGAGTTTGTCTCTGGAATGAAAGTTAGCTTAAAATTCAAAAACAATTTCTTCATCATATTAACAAACTCAAAAAGAAAGACTATATAGTGATCTCAATAAAGGCAGAAAAATTATTAGACATACTTTAGGATTCATTTCTGGTCATAATTCTCACCAAAGTAGGAATAGAATGGGACTTTCTCAACCTACTAAGGGCATCTATGAAAAACCTACAGGTAACAAATGTCATACTTTATGGAGAAAGTGGATGTTTCCCCATAAGATCAGGAACAAAAAGGATGTCCATTCTCACAATTTCTATTTGCTATTTTACTGGAGGCTCTAGTCAGTACAGTAAGGCAAGAAAAAAGCACTCAATTTGGAAAGGAAGAACTTAAACTTTACTCTCAGATGACATGATTCTGTATGTAGAAAATTCCGCGGATCTTCAAAAAAGCCAAGGGAGTTTTATAAGCTTTCAGGATACAAGGTCCCTGTGCAAAAATAAATTGTTTTTCTATATATTAGAAATGAATAATTGGAAATTGAAATAAATAATACTTCTTTTATAGTTTTATGTACACTGGAAATTATAAAACATTGGTAAGAGAAATTGAAGATGATCTAAATAAATGGGGAAATATACAATGTTCATATGCAGGGAAACTCAATGTTGCATACCTGTGAACTTTTCCCAATTGACTTACAGATTCAATGTAACTGTAATAAAAATCTAACTAGGCTGTTCATTTTTTAGACATTGACAATTGATTCTAAAATTCAAAGTTTCAGAATCACTGAAACTTTGAAAAGTAAGAACAATGTGAGATGATGAACACAACCTGATGGCAGCACTTATTATATATAAAACTACAGTAATCCAGATACTGTGGTATTGATGTGGATAAATAGATGAGTGGAACATCCTAGAGAGCCCCAAAACAATTCCACATACATATGGACAATTTATTTTTGAGCCTTATTAAAATTAAAAAGAGAAGCCACACACTGGGAGAAAATATTTGCGAAGTCTGTGTCTGAAAAAGATCTTTTCTACCCAGAAAATAGAGACTCTCAAAACTCAACAATAAGAAAATAAGCAACTCCACTAAAAAATGAACAAAAGTCTTTGGATGGCCATACCACAAAAGACACACAGATGGCAAGAAGGATGAGAAGATGCTCAACATCCTTGGTCATTAGGGATATACAAAGTAAAATCACCACCGGATACTACTATACACTTATTAAAATGGCTGATATTAAAAAGCCTGGCCATACCAAGTGTTGAAAAAGAGATAGAGGAACTGGAATTCCCATACACTGCTGACTGAAAGGAAAAGCAGTACAACCACTGTGGAAAATAGTTTGGCTGTTTCTTAAAATGTTAAATGTACACTTAATATGATTTAGCCATTCCTGTCATAGGCATTTGTCCAAAAGGAATGAAAGCATATATGTACATGAATGGTACATGAATGGTCATAGTAGCCTTATTGGTAACATAAAAAAATTACAAACAACCCAAATGAATGGGCTAATAAATAAATTATTATATGTCCATACAACAGAACACTAGTCAGCATAAAAAGAAATAGACTTTTTGATACATACAACATGGATGAATCTCTAAATAATTATTCTGACTAAATGAAACCAGACTAAAGAAAAGGGCATACTGTATTTTTTCATTTATATAAAATTCCACAAAATGCATACTAATTTATAATATAGCAGATCTGTGGGTACCTAAGGACTAGAGATTGGGTGGGAAGAGTGAGAAGGAGGGATTACAAAGGTATACAATAAAATTTTTGGAGGTGGTGCACGAATTCATTATCTTGATTGTGACAACGGTTTGATGGGTGTATACATATGTTAAAATTTATCAAATTTGATACTTCTGGAAAAAATTACAAAAGGAAATACTGCGCTCTATATCATATTATATCTCCCCTACTGTGGTAGATTAGATTACTGTCCAAACATATTCTCTATATCCACAAAAGGATTATATTTCCCCAATCCTTGATTTGAGCTTGACTATGTGACTTTCTTTGGTCAATGGGTATTGACAGGTGTAACAAAAGAAGAAGCTTGAAATGCAATTGTGTATTTGGACCGTCAGACTCTTGACTGCATTGCCATGAGAATGGCTTCTCCTGGGTCATGGTTGGTCCTTCATCCTGGGCACCAGAATGAAAAGACCTGAGCCCAACCGCTAAGAGGTACGTCTACACCTGCTCATAGAAGCAGAACCACCAGCTGAGCACACCCTAGATCAGCTGACCCTCAGGTGACTTGCTGACACATGAGAAATAAATCCTTATTATATTATGCTACTAAGATTTTGTGGTTGTTTACTGCACAGCAACAGCTGACTGATACACCAACCAAAGAAGGCTTGTTAAAATTGAGATCACACATACCTTTGAATCTGGGCTTCCCAAGAGGATCAGTTTCCCTTGTTGGACTTGAGCTAAAGTCAGTTGTATTACCTGAGAATGGAAGATAATAAACAATTAGGGCAAAAGATAAAAAAGCTTCACAGTACAATGAAAAAGTAGTAAACACTATATTTAATGTGCCTTCTAGTCAATTGCTTGCAATACTGATTTCCATTATTATTTATTATTATTATTATTATTGTACATATCACAAGAAAAGGCCTTTAAATGTCTTGCTGGAGTAAAATAAATAATTATTTAAAGATTACAACCAGGTAGCTAATATTAATTAATTAATATATGTGTAATTAGTGATGATAGATGATTTAGTAAGAAGCATTGGATAACCTCTTTTCGGGAAGACTTCCCTTAAAAACATGAGAACTTTCTTCTATGTCTGTGAAGGGAAGGAGCATATTCTATAACAAAGCATTAAATATAATTTAAAAATTTAAGACTCATATTAGTTGTAAATTGGAATAAAATAGATGATCCAGAACTGAGACTCTTTTTCCCTTAATTTGAAATCTTATAGTACTTCGTACATAAACATCCAGTGGGAAAAGTGACTGACATACTAACCAAGATCTTCTCCTGAGGCAGGAACCGTTGGATGCTTTTTATCTGTCTCTGTTCTCTCCGAGGGGGCTTCGGTAGGTCTGAGTGTCACCCTCAAAGGAGGGGAAGTTACTCGGCCTGATGAAACGATTCCTGTAATGCACAGCCCAAGAGGTCAGGCTTTATAGAAGCACTGCCAACTTTCCCATTTACTTATTCAATAAATATTTATTAAGTACTTACCATGTGGCTTGGCACATTATATTCGAGGCTCAGAAAGAAAATAAGCCCTGGTGCCCTTGACTGAGATAGATGTGTGAGCCAAATATATTGAAGCATTTGTAGGTATGGTGAAAGAAGTGGATAAGGTCACAGAGAAGGTAAGGAGAGAGTAGTATAATGTTTATGGGGAAAGATGAAGGGTTTTTGGGTCAGGGAAGCATAGGAATGTCTTCACAGAGGTTGTGCCATAAAGAAGAGAAGTGATCAGTAGGGAGGAATGAGAGCTGTATTTTAGTCCCAGGTTGCAGAAAGAACCACATCAGGGAAGCATGAGACTACTCAGTGTGTTTAATTTGAAGGGGTGAGAGCCGCCAGTACTCCAGGGAGCAGTGTGAGCTGAGGGTGGAGGGGCAGGGAGGGGCGGCTCATGAGGGGCCTTGCATACAATGGATTTGGACATTATTTTTAGGCAATAAGGACCCACTAAAAGATTTTCACTAGGGAAGTAACCAGATCAGATGTGAAGAGGATGAATGGTTAGGATGCATGGCTGGTGGCAGAGAGAGGTCAAGAGACTACAGCAGTTGTGTTCACAAGGGTGGAGGTGGTGAACTACATAGGCAGCAGTGAGACTGGATGGAAGGGGTTTACTTGAGGGATGTGAAGGAGTTGGGATGGCCTGACGTGGAGATTAACTGGCAGGCATGGGAGATGGCTGGAGAATGAAAAAGATTCCTAGTATAACATCTGTGATTCTGGCCTATTAGGTACCCTGAGATATAGTCAATGGTGTCTTCTTTTGTCTAAAAACACTTAGAGGTCTCCAAAATGAGATCCAACCCAAGGTCCAGGCAAGTCTGGGTGCTGAGAATAGAGCGGAAACTAGAAAGGATTTGGTGTCCTCCTGGGAAAAGGAATTATCCTCAGGAAAGAGAGAGTCGAGGGAAACAAGCCTGACCCCAGGACCATGGCCCGGCCTGGAATCACGGATAAGCCGCTCAGACGGGCCGCTGAGCCCCAGTGACGGGCTGAGTGAAAGCCAGGCCGAGTTGCCCTGCAGCCCCCGAGAGCTTTGCGTTTGGCAGAGCCAGCAGGGAATGCTGGCAGAGCACTTTCACTCTGGCAAGGAAAGCGGGACTCAGAGGCTGCAGTGGACCTGGAGATGAGGGACAGGTGACAGATGCCACATGGTTGCCTAAGACTGTGCCCGCAGGCACATGCGAGAGAAGACGTGTTCGGAGGACTCCCAGAACATCCATTGATTGTCTGAATTCAGAACACACTTTCTCATAGTAATCAGGCCAAACCTGTACAATGGTTTGTTAGTGTAGCCATTTCCTCTGAGTTAGAGGTGGACAGCAAGAGTGGGGAAGGGGGCCTGAGTTAATTTTGAAGTGGAAGTTGTTTTTCCACTTCGGGATGGATGTTATCTCTTCGGGGTGGATGGCCTGTGCAGACTTACTGATGGGCAAGAACAAGGGTTTTTCTGTGGTGGAAACACAAGCCACCACGGAGCTGCAGCTGAAGACACACAGCCTCAGAGGGCTGCTCTGCGGAGGGTTCCCCCGGGTTTTCCATGGGGGACACCCAGGCATCACTTTCAGTCTGACTCATCCAGTCTGACTTGAATCGTGCTGGAGCACAAGCCACAGCTGCCCCAGGTTACAAAAGGAGGAAAACCTGGTCTCCTCGCTGGGGTCATGTCCCTGTGCCTTGACTCAGGAAGGCGTCAGAGGTGTGGATGGGGCTGATTCCTCCTTCAGCTGATGGGACAAATGATCAGTGTGCCCTGTGCACATGGTGCATCCTAACAGCTCCTCCATCACCCTGCCCTCCTTTCATCCCATGCCAGGCGTGACCTCCATTCCCTTTCAAGTGACCCCTTCTCAGTTTCATCTTTCACAGCTGTCTTTAGCACTCATCCTATTCCACCTACAAAATATTTAGGAAGAAGTGATGGGGGGAAAGGGAGGGAAGATGGGGAACATACTGTGGGTTGCTGGCAGGTCCCAAGGAAGAACTCTTAAGAGAAATGAGGCAAAGCTTTGCTCTGAACTAGGTCAGTTTTCACTGATTCTTAATTTAACTCAGTTGTTCACTCAGCTAATAACTTATCAAATATGCTTTATGTGCCAAGCACAGGATTTGGTGCTGGGAATTTAGAGAAAATGTGCCAAGACTCTGTCACTAGTCTAGTAGGGGAACACAAGCATGAACAAACAGGTGTAAGCCATTTGCTCTTGGCTCTAACAGAGGAATGTATCAAGGACAAGCAGAATGGAGAAGCACTGCTAATTCTACTTGGGGCGCTAGAGAAGGCCTTTTAAGAAGAGGATGAAGCGTGAGTATCCAGGTGACTGGGAGAGGTCATTTCTGTGGGAAGGAGGCAATACGTGCCAAGGCAGAGAGGTGAGAGGAAGCCCAATTTCCAAAATATATTCCTGTCCTGTTGCACAGGCTAAAGCTGTTAATAGTTTAGTCCTCAGTCTTTCCCCTGTACCATAATACTGGGGCCAGCATGACGGCTGGCGGACAGGGGAGCTT